>CM075476.1:3670000-4870000 GCA_037950665.1 Hypophthalmichthys nobilis
AAATAAAAATGTATATACTTTTTAACCACAAATGCTCATCTTGCACTGCTCTGTGATGTGCCACGCATTACGTAATCATGTTGGAAAGGTCACACGTGACGTAGGCCATTTTCAGAAAATGACCGATCATTTCTCTAGATAAGACTCTTATTCCTCGTCTGGGATCATGTAGAGCTCTTTGAAGCTGCACTGAAACTCACATTTGGACCTTCAACCCGTTGTTAACTGTTGAAGTAAACTATATGGAGAAAAATCCTGGAATGTTTTCCTCAAAAACCTTCATTTCTTTTCGACTGAAATTTCTTTTCGATCTTGGATGACAATTATCAGGAAATTTTAGTGAACTAATCCTTCAAGCTGAATAAATAATGACAAAATGTTCAATTTTGGGTGAAGTATCCCTTTAAATTTTAATTTCAATAAATGGATTTTGTACCATAGAACAACTAATTTGTCATACAAATAAAGTTTCAATGACTATCAATTGATATCTGAAATGAAGAGCAGCAACTTCTGACAATGCATGGTATAAAATAGTTTAATACACAATGAGATGAGTTATGCATAATCCTTCATAATGATACATTTGATCCAGTTCTTGTTGCTGGATATCATTCTCAGTTCTGGAGTTTGCCATCACGTCGAGGCGTACTAGCTCTTCAACAATTGAATTAAGGCCCACGGGCATGAATTTCTTGCTTACAAAGCTGCCTTCATCAACACACTTTACCATAGTCACACATTTCCATGCTTTCTCTAAACACCTCTATTATTGCCAGTGAAAGCACCATTCAAGCAATGCAAAACTGCTGGTGAATGACATTTGTCCATGTGACAGATACCTCTGCCAGATGCCAGTAGTAAACTATGGATTATTAATATTGTTCTGCTTTAATGTGCTGCAGAAACACTTAACGACGCATAAAACTTTGTTTCATGATTCCAGGGTTTAAAGACGTGATACAGGTTCTTAAGCAAAGAACCTATGGAACCTACGACATGCTGTCAATTACCTCAGGAAATTAGTTTGACTTGCCCCTCAGTTCGTAAAAACAAATGCAAAACGTACGGCATTGCAATAAATGGTAAAATACACAGTGTTTTGAAAGTGTAGCCACATTCTGTGATAAAATCACTGTCATGCCCATGTACAGTCCCTAAACACGGTGTGTAAATACGACATGACGTCATACACTACAGTTTATAAGTTTGGGGTCAGTAAGATTTTTCTAAAGAAATTAATACTTTTATCCAGCAAGAACGCATTAAATAAATCAAAAGTGACAGACATTTGTAATGTTACAAAAGGTTCTATTTCAATTAAATGCTGTTCTTTTGAACATTCTATTCATCAAAGAATCCTAAAAAAATGTATTATGGTTTCCACAAAAATATGAAGCAGCACAACTGTTTTCAACATTGATAATAAATGTTTCTTGAGCAGCAAATCAGCATATTAGAATGATTTCTGAAGGATCATGTGACACTGAAGACTGGAGTAATGATGCTGAAAATTCAGCTTTGATCATAGGAATAAATTACATTTAAAAATATATTCAAATAGAAAAGTTTTTTTTTTAATTGTAATAATATTTCACAATATGACTGTTTTTACTGTATTTTTGATTAAGTAAATGCAACCTTGGTGAGCACAAGAGTCTTATTTTAATGGTAAAGTAACCCCTTCCCACAAAACGAAATTCAATTTACCGCAAAAAATCGAGAGGCGCATTTCTGCTTTTAATCTTTCTGATTTTAAATTAATTTAAATTTTTGCCCCATAAACTTCTATTCCAAATGCATTACTGTAAATACAACATCTGTTTGTTGTTACAAACTGAAGGACGAGTCGAAATTATTTATCTGTGATAATCTACAGCATGCCATGGAGGATTTTCAATTTTTGAACGTCAGATATTCCTTTAAATTCTCAACATTTCAGTGTGCCAAAAGAATCAGGCTACTGTGCAATTTCAAAAAAAGTTTTAAATATGATTCACCATATAATGCCACCATCTTTTTCAGACAATCTCTGGCTTGGGCATAGCTACTTAAAAAAAAAAACGTTTTTTTCTTCAGCCACATGCTAATTCATGGTTTCTCGCCATTGTGTCTCATTCATAATTCAATTTGAATTAAAAATAGATATCTATCTTATCTACTGAAGGCATCTTCTCTTTAAACATCATCAGAATACTGTCTGAAATCTTCTATTCTTCCGCGTCATCCGCTTACAGTAACTCGTCATTTGCAATAGCAATAAAATGTCTAACTATCTAACAGAATAGGCACATAAAACTCCCTCACGGTATCTTTGGGTGAAGGTAAGGGCCACAATCTATCAGTAACTCTAAACGGCCCCGTCCCCCGTGTTCCCTTTGTGAGCTCTTGTATCATCTGCTTGCAGACGTTGTACTGTGAAAGTCGACCATGAAAGGGAGCGTAAACGTGGCATACGGTCACATGGTGCAGGTTAGCGGTTAGTGGAGCGTTGTGTTCGTTACATGTGCTGTAATGCCTCCTGGGCCTGTTCTGTGTACACGTCATCTTTCCCCGCCCACGAGCCGAAGCCGTCACCCATCTGCGGCATCCTCCTCTGCGAGCCTCGGGTTTTGTCCCGGGAAAAGAAGCTAAACCTGTGAATGTAAGACAGGACATTAGCATATTTTGTTTGCAATGTGTCCATAAACTATGATTAATGAACTAGATTGTTTCATTTACATTTGGGTGTTGTTGGGCTATGTTTTTGTGTAATTTTAAAAGTGTAATTTTTTATTGATAAAAATGCACAGCCTATTTATGGTTATTTTGCACAAAGTAATATCATATTTCACACCAAAATCAAAAGACAAAAGTAAGAAAGAAGTTTATTTTTATTTTTTTGCATTATTTTCATGACAATTTGATACTCCAATTCTCATTACTGTAATGCAAAAAGTCTGTAGATTATGCTTTTCTAAAATAAAAGCATCATAAATAAGGTGAAATCTGCATTAATAAAATAATTAATTTATTAAATTCAACACTGTACTTGGTGTAAAATGTATATAATGTGTGTATATATATATATATATATATATATATATAGGTTTTCATCTTTTTGACAAATATTATAAATATGACCTGACAATAAAAACCCTTTTTTTTTGCAATGTTATATCAATATACAAAAAATGCAAAAAATGTTAGAAAGCAGAAAGTTTATATTTAAATGTATATAAATATATGTCTTTGCTTTTATTTTATTTTTTTCTTCTTTGATTTTAGCAAGAAATATGATCTTTTGGCATCATATATATATATATATATATATATATAGCATTATATTGCTGGGATTCTTTATATATACATATAGGTTTTCATTTCATTTCATATAGGTTTTCATTTTATTGACAAATATTATAAATATGACTTGTTTTTTGCAATGTTATTTTAATATTAAAAAAAAGTCAGAAAGCAGAAAGTTTATATTTAAATATATATATATATAAATATGTCTTTGCTTTTAATTTCTTCCTTGATTTTGGGAAGAAATATGATCTTTTGGTATCATATAAAATAAAGAATGCCAGATTGCAAAAAAAAAAAAACTTATATATATATATCTTTTTGACAAATATTATAATTATGACCTGACAATGACTATTGACAAATATTATATTTTGCAATGTTATTTTAATATACAAAAAAATTCAGAAAGCAGAAAGTTTATATCTAAATATATGTCTTTGCTTTTAATTTCTTCCTTTGATTTTGGCACGAAATATGAGCTTTTGTCATCATATAAAAATGTTTTCTACCCCCATTTACACAAATATAATATCTTGCTAGACACCTTCCACCCTACCATAACTGTATCCCGTACTGTATCACTAATGTCTTTCCAAATAAGTTACATAAAGCATCTCACAAACGCTCTTGCTTGACATTTCAGCTCATACAAGCAGTGACAATCAAGCGTTCAATCTCCCTACGCATCTATAAAGCACTCTTTTAGTTGACACAATGTTATATAATTGGTTACAGCGCAGCACGAGTGTTAGAGGAGTGAGCGGGAGTTTGATTCTGACTGGCTGATTCTAACGATCCTCCTGCTGATTGGTCGCACAGATAGCCCCACAATCAGCCAATCAGAATGTGCTCTTTACGATCAGTGGCTCTAATGAGGGGAATGAGATGAGGGGGCCATGCAGCTCCATCACATGCAGGGAGGATAAAGGTGTTAAAACAGCAAAGAACACAAAGGTGAACCACCAAAAAAGGTCGTACAAGGGAAATAAGTCGTCTGATTGGCTGTAAAGTGGGGTCATCTGGAATCAACCCAGCCGCCACCATCGGCATTATGGCTGTGAAGATCCTGTTACAAAGAGGCACAGATATGGAGAGTTGAGCAAAGAGAAGATACACCCAGATCCACCTGTAGTGTCCTGTTTCTGAAGACATTCTCCTACTGCTGAGTCTTCAGATGCATATGGCAGCATTAATGATGGTCATGCCTTAAGATTTTAGTAAAACAAGGGTACATGGATGCCAACACGTGTCATATAATGTCATAAACTCTGTCAGCCTGCAGTTTAGTGAATGTGTAACCGCTTTTTAATGGTCTAGTGTTCATTTAGCTCAAACAGCATGTCATGGGTTCAATTCCCAAGGAATGCATGAACTGATAAAATGCACACTTTGATTGCAATGCAAGTTGCTTTAAATATCTACTTTGTATTATCGCACAGTTCTATATGTAAAGTTGGATATATATTATATTCAACTTTATTCACATACATACAGTACACTTATATAAAGCGATTTATACTATATATAGCAAATCTCAACTGCTTGATTGTTTATTTCCTCACAAAAAGTAACTATATTATCGCACAGCTCCTATAAAATTGGATATATAAGTATGTCCAACTTTATCTGCATACATACAGTATACTCACATAGGGTGATATATACTGTGCTATATAGCATATATCAACAGCTTGATAGCTTGTATTGTCGCAAAACTATATTATCATCCAGCTCTAATCTGTTAAATGCGACCATGGCATGAAGATATTAAGATATTATAAACATTAACATCATGATTTTCTGTAAAGCTGCTCTGAAACAATATGTATTGTGAAAAGTGCTATATAAATAAATTTGACATGACTTGAGAAATGCATGAACATTTCTAAATCATTACTCGTGATGCTCATAACATTAGCTCTTTTCCTAAGCTAAACCTATATTTTTGGGCATCATATGTGCACAACCCAACACAAGACCAAATTGATGCTGATTTATAGGATTAAATATGTTTGTAATATATGTGTGTGTGCAAGTGTGTGTAGATGTTTGGCTCTTTTAGCAGTACGCACAGTCGTTTTATCCCTGACTCGGGCTGAAAGTTGGAGCGAGAGCTGGGCCGAAGGGTAGGAGAGGGGTCTGGCAGGGACGGGCCCGTTTCCTCCTCCTGTTCTTCACTGTAAATGTGATTAAACAATAAGTCATATATTATATATATACTCATATAGTTAATATATACTATAAAAAAACAATATATAAAATATATACAATTATTTGTAATAATACATGTATGAAATTTCTGACTGACCAAATTGTAAAAATTTAGATGGTTAACCTTCTGTAATAGGCGATTTCCTCCTGCAGCATGAAGACTTTAGCTTTCAGCTCATTGCGCTCATGCAGGACGTCCCGCAGCTCTTGCAGGGTGAATCGTGGGCGGTTCGGGTCTTTTGGATCTAGATTGGACATGTCATCATCACACAGCGCCTCCTGGTGGAAGAGGCACACTTACAGTCACTTACACTAGTCTTCATACAGAGCAACTAGTTGCTGAAGAGGTTTAAACTTGAGACACACAAACATCTTCATTATCAGAGCATCCTCAAAATGACACAAAAATCATGATTTCACTGCTGTTAATGAACAACAAAAAAACACACCACATGACACATTCAGTTGTTTCTAAAGACCACATAAAATCGAAATTAGTTTACTGGCTTTTAGTTCATATCTGACAACTGATTTGATAAGTTAATAAACCTTTACATAGGCACTACCGTTCAAATGTTTGGGGTCAGTGAGACTTTTTTTAAAGAAATTAATATTTGATTCAGCAATGATGCATTAAATTGGTCAAAAGTGACAGTAAAGACTGTTATAATCTTATGAAAGATTTCTATTTCAAATAAACGCTGTTCTTTTGAACTTCTAATCATCAAATCCTGAAATCCTGAAAAAATGTATCAGTTTCCACAAAAATATGAAGCAGCACAACTGCTTTCAACATTAATAATAATAAAAAATGTTTCTTGAGCAGCAAATCAGCATATTAGAATGATTTCTGAAGGATCATGTGACACTGAAGACTGGAGTAATGATGCTGAAAATTCAGCTTTGATCACAGGAATAAATTACATTTTACTATATATTCAAATAGAAAAGTTTTTTTTTTTAATTGTAATAATATTTCACAATATTACTGTTTTTTCAAATAGAAAATGGATATTTTCAATTGTAATATTTCACAATATTACTGTATTTTGATCAAATAAATGCAGCCTTGCTAAGGAAAAGAGATTTATTTAAAAAACATTAAAAATCGTACTGAGCCCAAACTGTTGAACAGTAGTGTACATATCAAATAATAATAATAAAAATAGATAAAATAATGAATAGATGTTTGGTACTTCCTGTTTCAATGGGAAATATGTCAGCAGGTAAGAAAAAAAATATTTCATGGGGTCTTTCACACAACATCCCCTTTGCTTTCATATCATATGGCTATTGTAAGATTGTAAATGTAAATGAACAACAGCATATGATTGGTGCCTTTATTTTACAGTAGACTGCAAGCTCTCTGTTATGATCTACTATGATCTCATGATCATCACTGAGTTAACATTTAATTCAGTCACATGGTTTGCATTCACTTGCACACATGCAGGCTGCATTAACAATCAGCCTTTCGCCAGCTGATACTCTTCGCGATAAGTATGTATCTGAGTGAAGGACTAACGCGATTAGTGCCCTACTCTTACGGTTTGCTGAACACCAGCCGCACACACTCGTCCTAGCGTGACTCGTGCAAACAGTCACAGATATGGGTCAGGTGTTAGTTTACACTCCATGCTATCCTTAGGATCTGCCACTGCAGGGTTACCCATAAAAACGCAGCCTCTTCATCATCCTTCTCCTCCTCACCGTCATCTGTCAGGGCTCTAGGGACCCCTGTGTGGGGGACGAAATGGAGGGGACCCTCCTCTATCTCCAGGCCCCCAGCAAGGAGTTCAGAAGCTAAATCCTGACCCCAGGAAGGGGCCGCTTTAGTCAACTGTGGTTAAAAACATGTGGATTGCAAATTGCAACCAACATTTTATCTGGAGTGTTTATTTGAGTGAATAGTTCAAATAAACAAATGAACAAATCTAGCACAAAAAACACAATCTAGCACAATTTATGACAATTTCATTTCTTCTTTTCAGTTTTCTTTGCCAAAAACAAAACGTGTCTTCCACGTTAAATAATATTTCTTCATTTACTAATAAACGAGCCAATGTCAAATGAAGTAAATTTGTGAACTGCCTTAAATGCAACCATGTTAAACATTAAATTAATCCCAAAGGTTAACAAATGAACACTGGCAGCCACAGTTAATATATATATCTTTTGGCATCATTTACTGATAAACAATCTGTTTAAATGCATGCATATGTGTGAACTGCAACATATTCAATTAATCCCAAAAGTTCACAATTTAACACTGGCGGCCCTAATTAATACAGTTGCACTGTAAATATACTGTCTACAGACTCCTCTGTGACTGTGACTCATTGTTGTTTCATTCTGACTCATTATGGACACCATGTGAACATCCCAATGCTTTAGATCACACTTACTTCCTTTAAACAGAAATAGAAATGACTTAATGCTGCAGTTGAAAACTGAAGTGTCTCAATTCATTGGAATCAAGCAAAGACGCAATGGAAAATTTCAATTTATAACCCATTTAGCAGAAGAGTTGCTAAACAATATGTGTGTATAAAACCAATCGATGCAACATTCACGTACCTGTGCAGGTGAGGGCGGCCCTACAGGCTCCTCTGTCTCTGCACTGATCTTGCCCTGTTCTTTCAGTCGCTCCTTAAGACGGACCACTTCCTGTCGGAGGTTACCAAGCTCCTGCTGTCTTGCCTGACCAGACGCCTCCAGCTCCACCTTCTGCTCGATCAGGGCTTTACCCTGGGCCTCCACCACCGTGATCTTATGCCTCAGGTCATGGTTGATCTTCATCAGCCGGTTCAACTGCTGCTGAAGCTGGAAGAAATTCAACAGCATTTGCGATGCATTAAACATCCACAGTATGATGAATTTCAGAGTGAAACGGCACACTTTGCGACTTTGATGACTTTTCCAGCAAAAAGACTGACATCTTTGTGTCTTGTTTTCTTGAGATAAAATCAGCGGTCTTTGCCCAGGAAGAACATAGCTCCTTACCGCTTCAACATCCTCGTTTTTGAGCGTCAGCTCACGGTCTTTGGCGCGGATCTCGTCTCGCTGTTTATCTACAACTTCCTTCAGCTTCTTCATCACCTGCCGCTCCCTCTCGGTCATGCCTGGGATCACAAATGAAAAACAAAAAACAGCACATGCTTGCAGCCTCATTTACTACACAGAGAACCGACATTCAAAGAAATATCAAAATATAATGCATGTTTAATCGATAACATATTGGCTATTTTTGATCGGCACACTAGTAGCTGCAGGAAGTTTCAGGGTGAGGTTTTTGTTTAGCATGGACCAGGTCACTGGAAAGACACAAGGAGTCTGACAGACACTGTAAGCAAATAACTTCTTGTCTGAGTGCCCATGTTGCTGCTCTTTAAATAGATCTGTGTCCGTGCAGAGCATCTGACACACAACCACTGACACACTTCACGTTTGTCATGACCTAGAAATATAATGTGTTGCTGGCCTTAAATGAATATTCAGAGTTAAACACAATTTAAGCTTTCTGTTAATTCAATTTTAATTATACATTACATTAATTATTACAAAATAGCATACTAATATTAAGTGTGTGTATATATATATATATATATATATATAAAAATAAGAGATGCACCGATGTATCGGCCACCGATATTTATCTGACAATTTTTGATCAATTTAAAACCATTGGCATATCGATTTTAGCATGAAAAAAGCTGAAATAACAAACCGATAGTTTAATAATTAACTGTGTGAAGGCAGAGTTGTATAATGTCCTTATTAAAGAAATATGTAATGTTCTATAATAATAAGTCAAAAATGAGTTCATGTTGAGTTCAAGAAATATTTGATCGCAAAAATAATCTCTGAAGGTTGTCATGTTGATTTATTTGTATTTCTTTTGTTTTTATCTTTGTGCTTCTCTTATAATGTTGGCCTGTTGAATGTTAAATGGATCCAATGCATGTTCAGTGGTTGCTTGTTAAAATCTGTATCGGCCAAAAAAATCCTATCATTGCATCCTATATACACAGTATATATATAAATATGTATATAATAAATCGGATTTAACGAAAGTCACTTGTGGTGTTCCACAAGGTTCAGTGCTAGGCCCCAAATTGTTTGTACTATATATATAAATGATATTTGTAAAGTGTCCAAAATATTAAAAATTTGTACTGTTCAGGGAAAAATTTGGAACAGCTTCTGAATACAGTGAAAACTGAATTGATGGTTTTAAAAAAAAATGATTTGATGGTAATAGACTTTCATTGAATTTAAGCAAAACAAAGTTTATAATATTTAGCAATCGGCACAGTAACAACAAAGCTAAAATTACGATTAATAATGAGGAAATAGAAAGAGTGTATGAAAATACATTTTTGGGTATTATAACAGATCATAAATTATGTTGGAAACCAGATATAAATAATGTAAAAACAAAAATGTCTAAATCCATTGAAATATTAAATAGAACATTAAAATTGTGTATTTCACTTTGTAAATTTAAGAAAATGTTTAAAAACAAGGTGATAAATAAATGAATAATTTGTGTATGTAATACTTGAACTATTGTAATAATATCTGAAATATGTACCTTGTAATTATGTATATGTACATTTTGGAAAATGTTGGAAAATATATAATTACTATTACATTTATATATATATATATATATACAAACAATACATATAACATATTTTGTCAGAATATTTGTAGTAATCTCCAGCATGTCGCAGGTGCTGTCCATATAAATCAAGCTTTAAATAACCCCAAATATTATTTTAAGGAGCTTATGATACAAGTATTTCCTGCATTCTATTCAAATAGCTCTTTTTATCTTTAAATCAGTGTTGAGACTGACAGCGGCGCTGGAATGTTTGTGTAAACAGCTGCGCTCTGCGTTTGACACTGAATCAGACGCGTCTAGCAGCTCTGAGAGAGAGACTGTTCTGACGGCAGCGGATCGGCACGTGAGTGTGTCAGAGGCACTGTGGAGTCTCTGTGCTGCTCATGCAGTAACGCGCCCAGCCTCGTCTTCTGTCACATGGAGAAGGGATGCTTTGTGCAGTGTTTGTGGCAGTTCCTAAACGGCTGAAAGAATGTGTGAGAAAATTCCTATGGGCATCACATGTGTTTGCTTTGTATCCGGCACAGGCATGCTGGGAAAACAGAATCTGGCTATGTTCCAAATGTAATACTTGCTTACTACATAGTGCATATTTTGTGTTTTTAATACAATTTTGTATAACAATATTGTTTTGGAAGTCTGATCAAATAAGTCAAATACAGTACATGTATTTCGTCACATTGGAAATGGAAGATCAAGTGGAGCACAGTGCATTGTGGGATATAGTATTCCACACTATGGAAGCTTGTTTCAGCCAATAAAAAAGGTAATTGCGACTTTTTATCTCACAATTCTGACTTTTTTCTCAAAATTGCATGATATAAAGTCAAAAAAGTTGTAATTCTGACTTTTTAATCACGCAATTCTGACTTTATAACTTGCAACTGTTTTTTTATCTCGCAATTTTGAGAAAAAAAAAAGTCAGAACTGTGATATATGTCGCAACAAATTCCATACCACACATTGTGAGACTGACACAATGCTTTCTTTTTATGAACCCTGAGCACTACCTTCCTGTTTCTGTATGTCCTCTTCCGTCATCGGACACTCTTTGACGGACAGGTTGTTGAGCAGCGCTTTGTTTTCCTCCTGCAGCTGGGCGATCTGGGACAACAGATCCTGGGCTTCTCCTCTCCACACATCCTCCACCAACTCCAGCTCCTGTTCACACACACACACACACACACAAATTTCAAATATATACATGAGTATATATTTAACCACTGACCTTCATTGAAGTTATGTAATGTCAGAAACAATCAGCAAAAACACACAAAGCAGGAGGAGCATAACAACATCTTCACAGAAGGTCAAAAGCTCTATTCAAATTCGGGGGCTAGTCGATATGGCCAAAAATAATATATCAGTATTTTTTGGCTGAATGGCAATATGCGGTATATATCTCAGCATTTTCTACATTTCTCTATTTAGATAAAAAAAAATCTGTATTTATTACAAAAAAACAAAAACAGTGTTGTCCTACAAACAATGTTCATATTGAAGTCTATGAAAACAAATACAGTGAATGTAACCATGTAGGCTATGCTATATATATTATGTGCAAAAATAGTGTTACAATCCCATTACATTCTAACATTGTAACATTACAACATTACGTTTTTTTTTTTAAAGCAGAAGTTAAATTCGCTAAAAATAAATAAAAACAAAAACACAGACTAATAATTATATCAGGCTATTTGATTACCCCATTACAATAGTCGCTTTACAGTAACTGCTATCATAAAATACACTTACTTGCAGGTTTAAAATTCTACATATGACACAATTATTGCACTCTTTTTCAGATGTACTCTTATCAAACTACTGTTTATCGAAATAAATAAATGGTATTGTCTCATTCTATATCGTTTATATATATATATATATATATATATATACACACATGTATATATATATATATATATATATATAGGGGTTAAGCATTACAAGTAACTTGAGAAACGTAATCAGATTACTTTTTCAAGTAACTAGTAAAGTAATGCATTACTTTTTCAATTTACAACAAAATATCCAAGTTACTTTTTCACATTTATTGACTGACAGCTCTCCTGTACCCATGTTGAGAGAAATAAAGGTCAGAGGTGTTGTGTGCGCTGTGTGAACATGATGGGTATTATAATACTAAATATGCACAAAAACATTCAGTATTCCTCAAAATGTATAAAAACAGTGAAATGCAATCTCAGAATTTTACACAAACCTGTAATAAATAACTATATTAAATGACACAAATATACTTTCCCCCGAGTTTCACAGACAAGGCTTAAGCTAGTCCCAGACTAAAATGCATGTTTGAGCTGTTTTAACTGAAAGCAACTTGTCTTAAAATATGTCAGTGCGATTGTTTTGTCTCAAGATGCACACCAGTAATGTTTTTTTCTAGTGAACATTTAAAAAAGCTACTTAAATACTTAAATGCCTAATCCTGGCTTAGGCTAAGCCCTGTCTGTGAAATCGGGCCTTCATGTATTTAATCTCACTTTATTATCCAATATCTTCGCTGCTGACCTTCAATGATCTAATTCAACCATTGTGATCTGTCTCCTCTTCACCAATAAGCTGGTGTGTGGTGGGCGTTCTGGCGCAATATGGCTGCCGTCGCATCATCCAGGTGGATGCTGCACATTGGTGGTGGTTGAGGAGATTCCCCTTCCATATGTAAAGCGCTTTGAGTACCCAGAAAAGCGCTATATAAATGTAACGAATTATACTAATAAGCTAAAATTACTTTAGATTAGATTTAGAGATAACAGTGTTGAATTTCCTTCTACTATATCCTATTCTTCTTTAATCCAGAATGTCAGCACAGCTGAAAGGTTTGTTTGAGCTGCGCCCTCTACTGTACAGGTGTAGATATGCATTTCCTTCAGCCTGAGGCTTATTCATTTCAATTTTGGTGTGAAAGGACCTTCACATTTGCCAAAAAAGAAATTTGTTTGTTGTTATTAAAAAACAAACAAACAAGCCCAGCCCAGGTGAGAAAAAGTAATGCAAAAATAATGTAACTCATTACTTTTTATAAAAAGTAACGCACTTAGTCACTTTTTAGGAGTAACGCAATATTGTAATGCATTTCTTTTAAAAGTAACTTCCTCCAACACTGTATTATAAAACTCGATATACCGCCCAGCCCTAATTCAAACGTCTGCTCATATGCACATATTAATGTATTTCTCTATTCTTATATTATGTGAGATTTTTATGTGCTACACTTGCCATAATACCATGGACTTGGTATTCTTTAAAGCACCATGAAGTACCATGTAAATAAACATATAATATATGAATATTGCAATCATTCAGTACCATTGTAAACATCAAGGTACCATAGTATAAGCACTGTATTATACTGTAGTACTTACTACCAGTCACTGATCTATATAAATGACCACAGTATATTTTCATCAGAACAGCAGTGACATCAGCCTTATAAGATCTGGATTTGTCTCATATGTGAGACTCATATGAACATGTGACTGTGGTTCAGTTCCATCATTTCCTGTCCAGGGCAGGAACTTTTTCCCATGTACGCTCTGCGCTACTTTATTGTGAAACAACTTCATCCACCAAACGTAATGTACATATGATGTGACGTAATAGAAAACAGTATATATGTTATTAATGAATAATAATTACATATTAAAAATTAACATATTAATATTAATTATATATAATATAATCATTTCAATATATATTTACTATTTAATATATTTATAATTTTATAAATAAAATATTAATATACCTTAAATTATATATATTTATTAGTGTAATATTTATTACATGTAAAATTAATATATTGATTATATTTATATACAGTATAATTCTATACAAAAATAATATATTTATTATTATATTTATAATTGTATATATGAATATATATTTAAAATACAATTGTATATATATATATATATATATATGTATATATCAGATGTTCTAGTCTATAAAAGCACCTTTTTGTGTTTCTTCTCCTTCTCCAGTCTGTCCATCCGCTCCAGTCGGAGGCGGTCCAGCTCCAGACGCAGCTCCTCGGTCTCTGGACTGATGCTGTTCCGGCTCACCATAACCTCCAGGATCTCCAGCACCCGGACCACTTTGGGCATGAGGCGGGACAGAGCCTCACATCCGTACTGATCAATAATGCGCTCGAACTCCTGACCCACCACTGCGGCGATATCATACACGTCCATCACCGTCAGATCCGCCACGTTCTTCTCCAGCGCCGAACCGAAATCCTCCATGACCGTCTCTGTACGTCCCTGAAGTTCGTTTCCTTCTAAACTTTCTCAGTCCCTTTCAGTTGCCAAACAGATCCCAAAAGCCTTCTAAAACCTCGCTAATGACACCCCGTCAAGGATAAAAGCCATTTCGGGGTATTTTTAGGCCGAATTGGACCGAAATAAGAGTTGTCCCATTGCGGTTCGGTTTCCCTGCCCTTATTTATTCCTCAGAGCGGCGCTTCACCACTGCGCATGCGCAGAGCAGTAGCAGCTGATGGCGCTGTGAAATCACTGTCAAGCGTCACACTGACCTAAAATATCTGACGCTCACTGTTTACTATAGTTCTTGGGTAGTTTAACTGTGGGGATAAGACGGTAAACTTTGTTATATCAAAGTATTAACGGGTAGTTGAACATATCAAGCAGTGACAGTATGACATGCAAAAATATTGTAAATAATAGTGTGTAATTAAATATGTATTACATGTATAATTAATTTTTATAAACTGAGAGGATTAAATGATATACATTTTCAATGCAACCGTTTTGAAATGTTTAATTGGATTTGTTTTTGACAATTTTTTGTTCAATCTGTAAATACTGGTATTAATAACAACAAACACAAACATCACTTTTACAACATAATATATATTTTTTTTATTTACTTTAGTTTGCAAGTACATTTACTTAAAAAAGCTAAAAGGTGTAAAAAGAACCCAAATATAGTAGCAGCCACTGATGGTGCTAATAAACAAAAATAGCCTGGTTCTCATTAAAAAAATCAGAAGAAAACAATTACCTGATAAAAAGGTTTTAGTAAAGTAATTCACTAAATGATTATATAAATTAAAATATAAATTAATAGGCATAATTTCACCATACAGTATTGTCAAACCATGCAGGAGTCTAATGATGCGATACAGAATAATGTACATTATTATCAGATGGTTTCTTCTTCATACATCCAGGGCTCCTTTCACCTAAACTGTGGGAAATAAAAGAAAAATTACTTAAAGTCTGAATGTCATTATAATGGCAATATTAACACTGGAAATACAGGTAAAGTGGTCCAAAGTGAACAGCGTCCATTAATACTTACTGCATTCTTGAGGATGCTGCCTGATTTATGAAAGATTGAGGTTCGTTTAGAGCTGGTTTTGGCAGGCTCGGGTGCGGGGGGATCCGGTTTGGGCGGGTCCAGTCTAAGAGGTTCGAATCTGGGTGGATCCAGTGTGAACACATCCAGACTGGGCAGTTCCATTGTGGGTGGATCAGGAAAAACGGTAGGCAGTGAACTGTCAAAACTATTGACTGCGTTCTCTGGGGGCGAGTCCATTGGGATCCCTTCTATCTCGTAGTGCTTTTTCCTGAGCTCTCCCAACCGTACGCGCTCGTTCGCCAGCTGCTTCTCCAACTCTAACACTTTCACCTATAAACAAACAGGAGTTTATGTTTATGCATTTCAGATCAAGCATGAAATGGTATTTGCATGTCATTTTACTTGCAAAATGACCTGATTTAATCCTCTGGGATTTGATTAGAAGGTGTAAACAACATTTCTGTATCAGAATGGATTCTGTGTTAAATGTGAGTTTGCAGCAGGGTCGGAAATGAACGGGCTTTGTTTGCTTTCTGTATGTAATTTATTCCATTTTGTTTTTCATTCTACTAAAATAGCCAATCTAATTCGTAAAAAGCAATACACTAATTATTAATGATTTCACAGTCCTACCCTGTAATGAGTTCCTGTTTTTTTAATTTATAATAGATATACTTTATGTAGGCTATTTTCACATGATGTAATTGTTATGTAAATACATGTATGCAACATTTGAGCAGCATTAAAGGGACAGTTTACCCAAAAATGAAAATTATCCTAGGATTTGCTCACCCTCAAGCCATCCTAGGTGTATATGACTATCTTCTTTCAGATGAACACAATCAGTTACATTGAAAATATCCTGGCTCTTCCAAGCTTTATAATGGTTATGAATGGGGGGCGAGATTTTGAAGCCCAAAAACGTGCATCCATCCATCATAAAAATAATCCATACAGCTCCAGTGGGTTAATAAAGACCTTCTGAAGTGAAGCGATGGGTTTTTTAAAGAAAAATATCCATATTTAAAACTTTATAAACTATAATAACTGGCTTCTGGTAACGGCCGTACGTGAGTCTAGTTCTGGCGGAAGAGTGACCTCTGACCAAAGATCAAAGCAAAACACCGGTCTCGAATTAGAAGTCTAAAACGAGAATTTTCAAAGAGAAATCTCTGAGGATTTCGATATAAGAGAAGAGGAGCTTGAGTTTGTTGCACAGCCCTATTTGTTTGAACCCCGAGAGGCGTCTAGTCTCACCGAAGCTTACACTACACCTACATCCTATAGCCATTGCCGGAAACCAGTTATTATAGTTAATGTAGTTTTAAATATTACAATTTTCTTCCAAAAATCCATTGTTTCGCTTCAGAAAGCATTTATTAACCCCCTGGAGCCGTATGGATTACTTTTATGATGGATGCATGCACTTTTTTGGGCTTCAAAATCTCGTCCCCCTTTCACTTCCATTAAAAAGCTTAGAAGAGCCAGGATATTTTTAATTATAACTCCAATTGTGTTCTTCTGAAAGAAGATAGTCTTACACACCTAGGATGGTTTGAGGGTGAGTAAATCATGGGGTAATTTTCATTTTGGGTGAACTAACCCTTTAAACAGTGTTTGCAAATACATATAAATGCCATGTCAGATGCAGTTTCTGTTCCACCTTGGCAGTGTAAAGATGGCTTTTGTTGATTTTGATGGCATTTTATTGGTAATAGTTTTCTGATTGATAGAAGTAACTGGTTAAATGTAAGTATTTGACATAAAAGACAACAAAGATACATTTTAAGGTAATTAATAAATAATAATAATTAAATTAATTAATAAAATCTTCCCTTACGAAGGTAAATCAATTCCGCGGGCAAATATTGTCTCTTAATTGAAAAGTTAATTTCTGACACTGGTTTGCTGTGGTTTCTGGCACTCTACTCCACTCCTAAAACACTACCATTTTCACTTTGGTAAACTTACCTGGGAATCCATTTCTTCTGTTTTGAGCTTTATAAGAGACAGGCCAGAAAAGTCCATGGAGTCTGTGGGGAAAAACAGGACAAACTTGATGTGCTTTCTGGCGATGTTGTAGACGCCTACAAACTTCACTACTTGCGTAGAGTATGTTTCATGCTTTTTGCATTTGTGTCCATGACACTCACTTTTGTCCTCAATCTGCATTTGTCCTGACTTGGTAGATGTCACCACAACAGCGGCCATGTCATTCACATGGCGGGATGCCTGCTGTAAAGCATGGAGCTTCTTGTTGCCTCGATCCGCCTTTACCTGTTAAATGAAGGATCGATGTGTCAGAATAAACTGATTTGATTGAATTGAAAGCACATTTATATCGATCTCATTAATTTTACCTTTGAAGCAGCAACAAGCTGTGCCGTACTGGCCGCGATCTCATGAGAGCAGACGATCAGCTCTTCATATTTTCCTTTATCAGTCACGACTTTATCAGCTGATTCACTTTGTGAGAATGTAAGTCACAGTTATAGGGGCCGACAGTAATAAATCCAGGTTAAAGCTTTAAATCTACACACTCAAATGCACTCACAGCATCTGCGTTGCACCCCATCCGACAGCCTTTGATGCAGAGATGAGACCCTCCGTCCAACGTGAATTTTTAGCATAAAAGTCTTTAACAGAACCGGCACCCTAAGACACACACACAAGACCCTGCGTTTGAGTGTGTGAATACGTATTATTTATTATCTTAAATTGCTCCTATAACCAAATCGTACCCGGCCACTTTCCACAATGTCTCTCTGCAGGTCAGTAGAGGCCATCACCAGCATGTGTATAGCCTATGGACAAGGTGACAGAAGTGATGAAAAATGACATTTATTGATATATACCACTGTTTAAAAGTTTGGGGTTGGTAAGATTTTTTTATGTTTTTGAAGGAAGTTTCTGATGTTCACCAAGGCTGCATTTATTTCGTCAAAAATACAGTAAAAAGATAAATATTGTGAAATATTATTACAATTTAAAATAAGTGTTTTCTATTTGAATATATTGTAAAAAATTTTATTCCTGTGATAAAAGCTGAATTTTCAGCATCATTACTCCTGTCTTCAGTGTCACATGATCCTTCTGAAATCATTCTAATATGCTGATTTGCTGCTCAAGAAAGATTTCTGATTATTATTATGTTGAAAACAGTTGTGCTGATTAATATTTTTGTGGAAACTATCATAAAAAAAGTTAAAATTCCAATTCACGGTCACTAAGGGACACCAAAACGTTCGAGGTGGGTGGAGCCACTTTTACTAAAATGGCTATAACTCGTGAACGGAATGAGATACCAAACTCGGCACACCTATGTAAGAGCTCATTCTGTGGTCACGTGAAAAAGGACGCGGCGACTGGCCACTTGGTGGTGCTATAACAGGAAAAATTAATGAAAATGGCTACAACTACTTCTACTTCATTACTTAGTTCAAACAACTTGAAAACTGGTATGCAGTGTTTTTGTCCGAGGTGCCATGACTGTCTATGAGGACATTGGCTTGTCTCAAAAAACATGTTCGCCGTCGGCCAATGAAGTTTGAGCAGCTATCAGACAAGGTTAACAGAGTCTGATCGGAACGAAACTCAGTGGGCCTGACTGACTCGCGGCCCTAGAGGCCTGTGAGAAATTCAAAAGAAATCGGCCACCAGGGGGGCGCCTTCACGTTTATCACGTGCATAAAGGATCGTGTATTGCACGTTCCCCACAACATTTGTACTACATGGTAGAACTCCTCATTCTGAGCAAACCACCACTGTCCATCGAATCATTTGTTAAATATGAGAGATCATTTAAAAAAACAACTTTGGCGAACTAGTCCTAGGTTTTTGGCTCAACCTCGATAACTGTTAAAAAGCTTTAAAAACCATATATTTCCTGTTGTAAATTGCCTGTATTGGCTGTAAATGGTCTTTTCCATCTATGATCAAGATGGTCACAGGCTTGCTAATTAAAACATAATACCTTTTTACGCATGTTCAAAGGCCTTAAAGCGCTTGAACCCGATAATTGCTGCTCGCAGCTAGATTTTTGTAACATTATAAATTAACTTTTGATCAATTTAATGTGTCCTTGCTGAATAAAAGTAATTTCTTTCAAACATTTGAACAGTAGTGTAGTGTATTTAACTCATTCATCTCTGTGAGTCTAAACATACCTTCATTAGATCCGAACAGGAGCCGATGATGCTGTAATAGAACAAAACACGAACACTGAAATACAAAACACATAAACTTTATTTTATCTATAAAAATAGATCCCAAGCTAACCTTTGGTTAACTTCCAGTTTCACTCCAGATGTATCTCTTCTTGCCTGGCTCAATATTTCCTGTATTGCATTAGAAAAACCCATGAAGTCATAGCAAATGAGCCTCGAGTTGAACTCAGCATCATGAACACAGTGCTAACTTACATCCATTCTCAGCACAGCATCTTCAATGGCAGAGGAAGTCGCAGCCATTTCCTTATCAACCATATCTGCCAGCTCTTCCTTCCGTACGTCTGCTCCCCTGGGCCGCAGGTCCTGCGAGAGACCGGGAGAGAGGTCACTTATTACTCCACACAAACACTAGCAACATATAAAGTCTGAAGATGCCATCTCTGGTCCACCACACCTGTCCTTGGTTGAGGATACGCTGGACCACGTAGCGGACGGCAGTGGGGTCTGCTCTCGGGAGGGTGGCCTTCATCTTCAGCTCTTTCAGGTACTGGAGACAGTGAGTGGCACAATCCCGACAGTTATCCGTCAAACCTATGGAGAAATGAACCAAAACTGCATCAGGAAAAAAACTGCTTGTACACATTTAAGATGGTCAAGATGGTTTTTGTAGCATGGTAGATGATTTGCTGCTGATTCAAGATGGTAAAGCAGCTCTAAATAGCTTGACCAATATGGTATACCACATTGCAACCTGGTCTACGGTCTAGACCAGCTTGGACCATCTAAGGAACATAAATGAGCAGATTGGACCAACTAAAAACCATGCAAAACCATCTGGTATTAGCTGAATTTTCTAATACAAAACTATGAATGACTGAAAGACTGTGTTAACACAACGCTTTTTAAAAGAAAATATCAATGTTTTGTATATGTTTTGTAGAGAAAGATTCATTTTGATTGTCAACTGCACTGTATACATATGAAATGTGCATGTGTATGTGTCTGGGGTTTTTTTTAACAGTAAATAATAACTCTGGCTCTCACGGTCAGCTTGGTCCGTTGGTGCTGAATGGGCAGTGCCTGCTCCGTTAACAATAGTGTCAGCAATGAGATGGGAGAACTGGGTCACCGACCTCAACAAACCACTCGCATCTAGAGGAAGAGGAAAACAAGATGTAACCTTTTACAAGATGTAATATAAGTCTCTGGTGTCCCCAGAATGTGTCTGAAGTTTCAGCTCAAAATACCCCACAGATCATTTATTATAGCTTGTCAAATTTGCCCCTATTTGGGTGTGAGCAAAAACACGCCGTTTTTGTGTGTGTCCCTTTAAATGCAAATGAGATGCTGCTCCCGGCCCACTTTCCAGAAGAGGGCGGAGTTTTAACAGCTCGCGCTTCAGTTGCTTAACAACAACAAAGCTGGAGAATCTCACGCAGCCAAAATGAGGATTGTCAGTAACGGTGTTCAGCCTTACATTGTTCAAACCGAGTCGACACTGATGGAGAGACTCAGGAAGAAGTTACAACTTTTAGAATGAAACTGGACGTTTCTGAATGGTTAGTGGATAAATTTATGTAGTTGCTGTGGAGTTGATTCAACTCATCGACTAGCATGTGCCGTCATGTTAATCTTTTGAGCAAATCCAGCGTTGAATTGTCACCAACCCAGGAAGAAGATCGTTGTAGTCCCTACCAGCTGTTTGTTGTAGTTCTTTAAAGGAAAATATCTCCCTTTGCATTGAACTTTGAGCGTCGTAACTTTGCAGATGTTGTTTATGTTCAAACAGCAACATTACACACTAACTAAAGTTAAAAAAGTGAAATCATAATCAACAACCCCTTTAAATAATGCGATATTCTTATTGTGATATGAAAATGCTTTAAGTGTGTAAAATCAATTTAAATTATATTTAAATATATTTAAAAACTTAAAATGATATAACCAATATATATATTTCACCTTCTTTCTGGGAAAAGAAAGCATCACTACAACTTCTGAAAGTGAAGAGCAGTGATTTAGCATTACATCAAAGGTAATGTCACAAATCTGACAATGTCATTTTAACACCATTGTAAACAAACTATTTAAATATCAACAACTCTTTGCTTAACTTGGTAATATATAGATATATCAACCTGAAAACTTCACATCAAGAACATCCAGGTAAATAAAAACACCTGAAACTAGGGGTGGGCGATTAGTTATTTTTCTTACAGAAACTGAATAATCAAATGTAAAAATAAAACAATGCATAGTCTTCACATTAATTAAATATACATTGATTCATATTAAAACTACAAAAGTTATTCAGTCAAGAAGCAGAGTGATTTTCTCTTTTTCTTTTGTTGTTTGACAGACAGAAGCAGCAGCAGGTTTACTGTTTTAGGCTGCTGTCACTTTAAGAACTAATGCACGGATCCTATTGACACACATACGATTTCTTTCCTAACTGTTTACGTTCACTTAAGACTTAACTGACTGTTTACATGAATACTCGCCAAGACAGGCAATGGGTCATAACTGTGTATTTGCCCATTTGAGTGCGCTAAGCCGCAAAAGAGAACTGAATTCGGGATCGAACGCTGTCCGAGAGGCGCTTTCTGTGCACGCGGTTCAGCGCGAGTACCGCAATGAGTTGTTTTCCGCGGCTTATTGCGCTTAACAACTCTTTTTAACGTCAAGCAAGTCACATATAAGTAACAGTCTATTCTTTGCTATATGCGTTGACCTAAAACTTTGACTTTTCGCAACTTTTTGAAGTAACCTATTAAAATCATTCAGATGTCGCAAGCCGTTGTGATATGCATATTGCAATATTTCGATAATTTACTACTAACGGCTGAACCTGTAACTTACTGATGAGAGCAACCTTACCATCATAATTCCTTAAATAGGCCGCATGACTCTGCTGCATCTTATCAATGGATGCCAACGTCAGCTCAGCCCGATTGATCAAATAATCTGCAAGCAGAGAGATATGTAGGGTAAAAGAACTGATGAGGATATTCAGAGGTATGAGGAGGAGGATGAGGAAGGACAGACCTGGGGTGCTGATGCAGCGCACATGTAGTGGATCATCCACTTTGGCCACGGCGTCCAGCACGATGCCCTCGGCCTCCACCACGGCACACTGCAACAGACTGAACTGCTCGTCCTGAAGCCTTTGCTGCAAAACTCCTGAGTCCTGACTCAACTGCACAGAAAAACACACCACAAAGACAACAATTAACACCTTTAAAACACACTACAGTAGATACACCTGGACTACATTCTAGTTTAATAGGTTCAGAGCGTCGTACCTATTAATGTCGCACTTTGAAAATGTATTGTTTTGTATCGTAATTCAATATTAAATCACACTTAGATTTTCTAAGTATGCTTCCATGCATGCTTTCTGGAGGCATCTTGCCCACAATCCCTTGTTTTTTCTGACCTTAGCCTGCATTTGGTTGTGCAGCGCTGCCACCTCTCTCTGACATCTGTCCCTCTCCTGCAGCAGCGTGGCCTGGTGGAGTTGGGCGGCCTGACGCATGTTAGTGATCTCAGCCTCCTGTTCTCTAACTGAACGTAGAAGAACCTCCTTCTCCGCCTGCAGACCCACTAACACGCTGCTCAGCTGGTCTCCTGTCTAAAACACATACACAAACAAAAATAAAATAATGTATAGTTTTGAAGGTGTAGTGGCGACCCAGTGAACTGATTACATCCTTGGTTCTAGTATATATTGGCCAGGCTGTGTTATTGGTCGATATTTTGCGCATAATCAAATTATATAAATATATATATATATAATTTCAATCTTTGTAAAATATGTTAATTTGGTATATTTGCATTTTTTGGTAAATAATATTTTATAATTCACTCTGAATATTGACATAACTAATATTTATATAAGCAGTGCTTATATTATATAAACTGTATATTATTATTTGCTATTATTACATTATATTATATATATTTCATAACTGACATTTTTATTATATGTTATTATATTAACATTTGCTATTATTAAATTATATTATATATCATTTTCAATTTTCTCTAAAATATGTTAATTTGGTATCTGATATTTTGTGAATTTTACATTATTTTTATGTCAATAATATTTTATAACTAATATTTCCACTCTCTAAATATTTACATACCTAATATTTATATAACTACTGTTTTATATCATATTATATTAAAAAACTGTATATTAATATTTGCTATTATTAAATGATATTATATATCATATTTCAGTACTATATTTTTTTCAATCTTTTTTTATTATAATAAAAATATTCTATTAATAATTTGTTATTATTAAATTCTATTATATATTATATTTCAGTACTATATTTTTTTCAATCTTTTGTCAAAATGTAAATTTGGTATTTACATTTTGTGCATTTTACATCATTTGTATGTATATAATATTTTATAACTAATATTTCCACTCTAAATATTGACAACTAATATTTATATAACTAGTGTTTATTATATTGTATTATATTATATTATATAAAAATATTATATTAATATTTGCTATTATTAAATTGTATTATATGCCATATTTCACTACTATATAAGCTATCAATCAGCCAGCCTGCTCTCTAAATGTGGTATCAGCATCAGATGTTATAAAAATGATATTGGTCAACTGCTAATACAAATGTCTGTATGCTGGTGAAAATGGGTAGTAGACATGAAACGCTTTGGGGAAACTGGGAAAAAGTCACAATATGCATCAATTGCACAAATATAAACATTCACACTTGCAAATGTTAGTAAGAGAAAGACTAGCAAAGAGGAAATCCTCACAGTTTCTTTACTGTTCAGAGCGCTCTGAGCATGCAGCGCCTCTGCTCGCTTCTCCTCCAGCTCGCGTCTCAGTTTCTCCATCTCCAGCTGCTGCTCCTGCTCCCGACACAACTGACCACAAACACACAGCAAAACAAATGACTAAAACCTCTCATTCTTATGCTGTTTTGTGACACTAAGTTTAAAATTGTGATAGCAAAAAAACTGCATGTAAGTTAACATTAATGGGCTTAATGGGACATTTGTCTAGGTTGTTCTACATTACAGGAAGTTGCACAGACTTTTTCCTGCAGTTGGTTCTGCAGTGCTGTCATCTCTCTCTGATGTCGGTCTCTCTCCTGCTGTAGGGTGGTCTGGTGGAATTGGACGGCCTGACGCAGACTAGCAATCTCAGCTTCCTGATCTTTCACTGTACGAAGGAGCGCCTCTTTTTCTGCCTGCAAACCCACCAACAAACTGCCCAGCTCATCTCCAGCCTACAAACACACAGAGATCACAGAAACAGTATATACAAGGATTTTTTAATGCATTCAGTTACTAATCAAGAAACATGAAAATCTGCAGTCATTTATGTGCATGGACGGAGGTCCTACCTTCTCCTTGCTCTGCAAAGCATTATGGACTTGGGACATTTCAGCCCTCTCGGTTGCTAGCTCATGTTTCAAACGTTCAATTTCTGCTCTCTGTGCCTCCAGCTGAAAATTACAGTTCAGTTAATGACAGGTGGAAATTTTAGGCAGGCCAATATATATCTGTATCAGGTACAAATAAATCTTAAAATAAATCTTCAATGGACACTTTCTCTTTTAAAATAATAATGAGCAAATCAAAAGTTTGGGGTCAGCAAATTGTTTTTAGAAATTGATACTTTTATTCATCAAGGATGTATTAAATTGATCAAAAGTGACAGTAAATACATTTATAATGCTACAAAAATTTTGTTTCCACAAAAATCTTTTCAAACAGTTTTTACTGATAATAAGATGAAATGTTTCTTGAGCAGCAAATCAGCATATTAGAATGATTTCTGAAAGATCATGTGACACTGAAGACTGGAGTAATGATGCTGAAAATTCATAATAATTTTCAAATTACATTTTGAAATATATTCAAATAGAAACATTTCTTTTGAATTGTAATTATATTTCATAAAATTACTGTTTTTATTGTATTTTTGCAGCCTTGGTGAGAATAAGAGACTTCTTTCAAAAACATTAAAAAATCTTACCAACCCCAAACTTTTGGACAGTAATGTATATGTCAAATTAAAACATCTCCTTTCAACAAGTATATGCACGTTTCATTTGGTGTCATGCAATTTTAATTCAATTATTTTCAAATATATACATATATTGGAATTATATCAGATATCTGCATCAGCCAATGAAAAACCCATATTGGTCAAGCAATACGTTCAGTGTAGTGTCCAGGTTATTGTGAGTGGTAAAAAAACTTCTCTAAACCTCAAAAATGATTTATCAAAGATAAATGTGTAGTGTGTGACCTGGGCGCTGTTGTCCTGTCTCAGTTGTTGTATCTCTACTGCCATCTGTTGTTTGGCCGTGAGCAGCTCCTCCTGCGCTTGCTGAGTGCTGCTGATCTGCTTCACCATCTCTGTATTCTGACACACACAACAATGACAATAACCATACAGCAAAGACATTTCACCTTCTTAAGTTCATATAGGATGAATGAAGGTTTTTTTTTCTCCAGAACTCCTTATGTCAACATATTTCTTGCATTAAGTCTCAGAAATCTGAGGAACATGATCACAATGCGTTTTGATGTTTTTGTGGAGTTTTGTGCAGTTTTACTGGAGGCTCACACATGATTGATGCTGCAAGTGACAAAATTACAGACACTACTTGTCATTAAAATGTGAGGAAAACAGCTAAATAATTCAGTTATCATAGGCACAAAACCTTTACCTTCCGCATGAGATCAGCATGTCTGCTGACCAGCTCGGCGTGTTTCTCTTTGAGTCGTGAGAAGTGTATCTGAGCAGTTTGAGCTCTGCCTAGAAAACATGAGAACAAGAGATCAGCCTCACTCTGAGATTTTCATATAAACTACTGTTCAAATGTCTCTTCTGCTCACCAAGGTTGAATTTATTTGATCAAAAATACAGTAAAAACAGTAATATTGTGAAATATTATTACAATTTAAAAGAACTGTTTTCTATGTGAATATATTTTAAAATGTAATTTATTCCTATGATCAAAGCTGAATTTTCAGCATCATTACTCCAGTCTTCATTGTCACATGATCCTTCAGAAAGCATTCTATGCTGATTTAGTGCTCAAGAAACATTTATTATTATTTATTATTAATGTTGAAAACAGTTGTGATGCTTCATATTTTTGCGGAAACAGTGATACATTTTCTTTTTAAGATTCTTTGATGAATAGAACGTTCAAAAGAACAGCATTTATTTGAAATATAATCTTTTGTAACATTATAAATGTCTTTACTGTCACTTTTGATCAATTTAATGGATCCTTGCTGAATAAATGTATTAATTTCTTTCAAAAAAAAACATTTTTAATATTAAAATTTGTATCTGTTAACATTAGTTAATGCACTGTGAACTAACATGATCATTTATAATAACTAACATTAACAAAAGTTAATAAATGCTGTAAGAATATATTGCTCATTGTTAGTTCATGTTAGTTAATGCATTAACTGATGTTAACAAATGCGACCTTATTGTGAAGTGTTACCCAAAAAATCATACAGACCCCAAACTTTTGAATGGTAATGTGAAAATTGTAAAGTGTGTCTGGGGTCAGAGGTCACTCACTGCCCGCGTCATCGGCCGTGGCCTGAATGCTGGCAGCGACTGCGGTCTGGGCTCTGAGGTTCTCCACCTCCATGCGCAGACGTTCGTTCTCCACCAGCGCCATCTGCTTGTGTGTCCGCTGGTCCTCAAGCTCAGATTCCAGTTTATTCACTTGAGTTTTCAGCTGGACCACAGCGCGCTGGGCCTGCAGACACACGAATGATGGGAATCAATCACAGGAGAAGAAAATACTTCTTCAAGACAGATGTAATTAAAGTCAAAGGTCTAACCTCCACTTTTATGAGCTCCAGCTCTGGTTTCACCACCTCGAGTTCCTTCCTCAGAGAATCAGCCTCAGTCTCTCTATATAAAAAGAAACGTCAAACGTTTGGACACCAATTTTTTCATTATAGTTATTATTATTTTCCAAAATTTATAAAAACAGTAAAGTCATCAAAACTATGAAATAACTATGGAAGCTTGTTTCTGCCATGAACTAAACAATAAAAAAGGTAATTGCAGAATTCCGTGACATAAAGTCAGAATTGTGAGTTATAAAGTCAAAATTGTGTGATATAAAGTCATAATTCTGAGTTATAAAGTCAGAATTGTGTGATATAAAGTCAGAACTCCGAGTTATAAAGTCAGAATTCCGAGTTATAAAGTCAGAATTGCATGATATAAAAGTCAGAATTCCAAGTTATAAAGTCAGAATTCCGAGATATAAAGTCAGAATTGTGTGATATAAAGTCAGAATTACGAGTTATAAAGTCAGAATTCCGAGATATAAAGTCAGAATTCTGAGTTATAAAGTCAGAATTGTGATATTAAGTCAGAATTCTGAGTTATAGTCTCTTCTTCAAAATTCCAGGTTATAAAGTCAGAATTCTGAGAAATAAAGTCAGAATTGTGTCATATAAAGTCAGAATTCCGAGATATGAATTCCGAGTTATAAAGTCAGAATTCCGAGTTATAGAGTCAGAATTTCGAGTTATAAAGTCAGAATTGCGAGTTATAAAGTCAGAATTGTGTGATATAAAGTCAGAATTCCGAGATATACAGTCAGAATTTTGAGACATAAACTCGCAATTGCATGTTATAATGTCCAATTGTGAGGTAAAAAAGACTAACGTTTATATCTAAAAATTCGGACTGTATAACTCGCAATTATGAGAAAAAAGTCAGAATTGTGAGATTAAAAATTTGCAATTATCTTTTTTAATTTTTTATTTCATGGAGGAACGAGCTTCCATATTCCATAAATAACACAACTCATCTTTGTCTACAAAACTAATTTAAGCATCAGAACAAATGATTTTATGATCACAGGAAACATCATTTCAGTCAAGTCTGTCTAAACATTTGATTGACTAACTTTGTCTCAGATGCTTCTACTAAAATTTCTTTTGACATTAATGAGTCAAGACGACATCAGGGATGACATTTGCTCTCCGTTTATACATTTTAAATAGATCTCATTTGTGGACTTTCTTTCAGTGAAAAGAAAGTCCACAAAGTGAGTTTAAGTGAGTAGATCTCAGGTGTGTGTTACCTTTGCTCTGGTATGTCACTTGTAGGGTCAAACTGGTTGTAACTGTAATACTGTTGAGCAAAATAATCAAATGTTAAGATTGTCAAAGATGCAGAAAAGCACTTAAGATCTTCTGTGAGCCAATCTACTGGCCTACAGCTAAAGCTCGAGCACTCCAAGCTTTTTTACCGTCTGGTACTGTCCTTCACCAAAATCCAGCTGCGTCTCCGTATCATCATCGTCAGGTATTCTCTCGTTCTGAACGACCACGGGCTTCACGTGATCCGCGAGTGACGCCGCACGCAGGAAATTCGGAGGCTCCTAAAACATTCAGGAACTTTAATATAAGCAGCATATATTCATATGCATTTATCGTTACACCATATGACAATTATTGTTTCTTTTATAGCATTTTGTGATATGAAATTCAATTAAATATTGATGTGAAAATCTTACATTAGGAAGATCAGGGATCTGAATGATAGTTTTGAAAAACTCTATTCCTCTCGCTCTCTCAAAAAACTGTGTCAAACTGTGGAGGACAAAGACAGACAAATAAACAATCTGGTCAACAATGGTGAAGTATTTTTCTATGCCAAACATTAAAAGTACTAAACATTTGACCAATTTTCTTTTGCACATTTAATGTTTTGATGCCTGATTTTACTTATAAATTTCTAGATTTGAGCTTTGGTGTCAATGCTTTTTTTTTTGTTTAAGTCCCCCTGTAGTCAATAATTTTATCCCTTAAAACTCATCTTTAATCACCAAAATGACATATTTAAACGTTTTTTTTTCCCCTGTGAAAAAAATTCTTTAATAGCCTTAAATAGCTTGAATGAAACTCTACACCCTTGCCTCATTTAGCATATGCAGATCCGTGAATATGCTAATTAGTCCCGCCTCCACTCACTCGCACGAGCTCAGAGATCCACACGTTCAACTTACTGAGGTAAACGCTGCACAATGGTATCGCTTTTTTACAACGTCGGACACATAATGGTAATTAATATGATTAGCCTTTTGCTTGACTATGTTATCAAACAGCTAATGTGTTGCTAATGTTACACAAACCATGTTCCCGTTTGCCATCTCAGAGTCAGACAGCTGTCTTCTAACAATCAGTATCCTTACAAACGCTTTGAACAACTCAGAGCATCAGTGGAGAAAGGCATATAGTTCATCATAACATCGTAATATATGTCATACTCCCGCTAAATTGCTAAATCTACTCATATCAACAGAATAAATACAGGGATAACCTGGATTCTCTTGCTTCACTGCATAGTAATGATATGCTAAAGCCCGCCGGCACACTGACGTGATTGGTTACGTTACAAGGTAGTTTGTGACATCCGAAACACCAGCGATTTCAAACCATGTTTTTGAGACTGTCTTCAGATCACTGAAAATACTCAGCAATGCTGACATATGAATTTACACATGGTTTGTCTTAAAGCATATTAAAAACACCACATAAACATTTAAACAATATTAAAAACTTGATTTTCACCACAGGTGAACCATAATATTGGTCACTGGCAATAACAAATCTAATTGCCAGCTTTCGGTATTGACCAGAATTTTACTGCTGACCGTTACCTGTTGAACTGCTCGCGGAATCGTTCCCGGTGTCCTAACAGAGCGTCCATGGGTATTCCTGTGACACAGATGCACAATGGATGTTGAACTGAATGGAAACAATTCACATGAATAAAGAGAGAAACATGAAAAGAATGAAACTCACGGCTGTGTAGCTTGAACAGGAGCTTGACCAGGAAATGGTAGAGTGGGCCGCAGTCCTGAATGACCAGAACCAGCGGTGCCAGACGGCACTGACCCACTGCAGTGGTAGAGCTGGTGGAGTTGGACTCCATCTGCCGGAAAACTGCATTTAAAAAAGTAAAATATATATATATTATACATGCACTACTCATGTCTCTTCTGCTCACCAAGGCTGCATTTATTTGATCAAAAATACCGTAAAAACAGTAATATTGTGAAAAGTTTTTACAATTAAAATAGCTGTTTTCTGTGTGAACATTTTAAAATGTAATTAATTTCTGTGATGTCAAAGCTGAATTTTCAGCATCATTACTCCAGTCTTCAGTGTCACATGATCCTTCAGAAATCATTCTAATATGCTGATTTGCTGCTCAAGAAACATTTCTTGTTATTATTATCAATGTTGAAAACAGTTGTGCTGCTTTATATTTGTGTGCAAACAATGCTAATTTTTTTTCCCCAAGATTCTTCGATAAATAGAAAGAACAGCATTTTTTAAAAAATAGAATCTTTTGTAACATTACAAAAGTCTTTACTGTCACTTTTGATCAATTTAATGCGTCATTTCTAAATAAAAGCATTTTTTCAAGTTGGATTAAAAACAAAAAAAACAATATTGCATCCTTGATAAGACATTACGCTTACCTGTTTCCTGCAGCTTTAGAGCTGCTTCCATGTAGTCCAGAACCTCACCTGTCATGTCAAACCTGTATAAATAGCAATCATGAGCATTTATTTCCATTAACAGATTAATCAGGAAACTCACTAAATCATTAGTAATGCACTTACACTTTGTTGATATCAATGCCAATGGCTTTATCAAGAACTTCCTCAGGAGCTTCAAGGTTTGGTGGGATTTCTAGATGCTGTGGGGGAAACAATATATGTATATTACATATATATATATATATATATGTATATTACATATATATATATATATATATATATATATATATATATATTACATATATATGTATATATACATATATGAGAATGACCAAAAATGTTATTGAAGGAAACATTAAACTTGCCTTTAAATGGAAATCGATTTTGATACACAGCAGCTTGGTGTACAACGCAACAATATGTCCGTATCTATCATGTAGATTCCCCTAAAAACACAGCAAACACATGGAAAATTTAAGTTGAAAGATTCACATGAAAGAATAAACTATTTATATGAGATGATGTAGATCATGACTGTACAAGATCCAGATAATTTTCGACACTCACCCATAATATGCCCATCTGTCTGATGCCTGCGGTGTGACCTCTGCTGTCTCGTAAAGTCTGAAAGAAAGTAAAACAAAAATGTTCTGTTGTAGGGTCATTTTAGATAAATAAAGTAAAATTAAAGCCATCTGATGATACTGTGACTGACGTTGGGATGGCCGTCTCGTAGCAGTTTGTGCACCATGTGGCAGAACTTCCAGCTGAGGATGGCATTGCTGGACAGCGGCAGACTAACGGCATGAGACCAGAACGTGACGGCACCACCTTCCTTATGTGTGCCTAAAATTATCTCTGTACAAATATTTAGGACAATGTACTAGTCCAGATGATATATAGCAAAGATACATAAGATACAGAAAAGTTCAGCTGCCTAATATTATCGCCCGGCTTATTATATAAAGTTAGATATACAATTATGTCCAAATTTATTTGCATACATAAAGTGTGCTCAAGTAAGGCAATATATACTAATATAGCAAATCTCAACTGCTTAATTGCTTGTAACATTGCAAAATGTAAACTATATTATCGCCAAGCTCTAATCTGCTTAATATCTGCGACATAAAGATATCAAGATATTATAAACATTATTATTAAGATATTATAAACATTATTGTCTGTAAAGCTACTTTGAAACAATGTTTACTGTGAAAAGCGCTAAACATAAATTTGACTGACAGATTGACTGATTAAGAACATAGTGTTACTGTAAAACTTGGGCATCTGTGTGTAATAATGCTCATTATAACACACAAATATTTATTAAAACGATTATAAATTAGAGATATATGAATTAAACATCATCCCCACATCAGACTAACAAATGCTGTATTAAAACAATACTGAAGGATACTGCGTCCATATTTCTCTTTGATAGGAGCCTCTGCGGTGGTGATGGATTTGGAGATGCTTTGAAGCTGTGAAGCAAATGAAATTAAGATTTAATATAAAATCATTAATAAAACACATTAAATGATGCACACAGGTAATGCTGAATGAATATGACACAGTTTAAAAGATTAAAAAACATATTACAATGAAGTGAAATGCAAATTAATAACTACTCAATAATTGTTGCCATGTTGATCATCTGAGTCTGATTTTACATGTTTAACCATTACAAACAAAATTACAGTTAAAGTATCTGATCTTAGTAATAAAATAATTATACACTGCCTGGCCAGAAAGAAAAAAAAAGTCACTGTTTGGATTTAAATAGGCAAATGATTGGATCATTATTACTGTGATTATTTTGTTTCTAGCATGTTATATGTTTGGCAACAGTTCTTCTAATTATAATTGATGGAGTGTGTAGATTTTCATATCTTAAACAAGCATGTAGGAAGACACATCATGGCCAGGATGACAATGTCAAGATTAATCAGGCTCAAACTGTGAATGAATGGTTGGGAGGGAGCATGAAGAATCATCTTCACACATGAATTGGAGTCCAGACCTTAAATTCATTGGAAGTCTTTGGGATGTGCTGGAGAAGACTTTACAGAGTGCTGGACTCTTGGATTGTCAATACAAGATCTTGACCAAAAATTGATGCACCTCTTGAAGGAAATAAATGTTGTGATGTTATTTCCTTCAAAAGATGCATTGATTTTTGGTCAAGATCTTGTATTGACAATGCAAGAGGTGAGCACTCTGTAAAGTCTCCTCCAGCACATCCCAAAGACTTTCAATGAATTTAAGAGGTGCCAATTCATGTGTGAAATGATTCTTCATGCTCCCTCCCAACAAATCTTTCACAATTTGAGCCTGATGAATCTTGACATTGTCATCCTGGAATATAGCCATGATGTGTCTTCCTACATGGTTGTTTAAGAAATGAAAATCTACACACTCCATCAGTTAGGCTAGGGTTAGAAGAACTGTTGCCAAACATATAACATGCTAGAAACATAATAATTACTACAATAATTATCCAGTCATAGACTCTTTAGTATTAAAATCCAAACAGCAACTTTTTTGGGGGGCCAGGCAGTGTATAATACCATATTTATACCACGGTATTGACATGGTACACCAAAAGTACTTCAAATAACACCATGTTATTTGTCAAATATATAACCATCGTACAAAAATATATAATTATCATGGTATGACTATTGTACACAGCCAGAACATATGGCACACGTCCACACAAAACAGTATTACCATGGTAAATGCCTAAAAAGATCATAGTATTAAACTTACTAGAATATCAGGGCTCAAAAAACATGGTATTACTGTGGTACACACCAAAAAGCAATACTTTACCGTTGTACACATCCAAAAACATGGTATTATAACGAGCCATGTCCAAAAACCACAGAATGTAAACGAAAACAACGTTTTAAAATATAACGTCCGTTACTTTGATGTAACGTATGCAGTAATAAATATCGTTGTGACGACGCGAAGCGATCTAATGTGCGGTTTTAAAAGTGGAAAACACCTTATCAGGTGTTTACTGTCACATTACATGTTTTTATTATTCAAAGAAAAAGCAAAAATAATATTATGATTTTCGGTGAAAGTATCATTAATAGGTTCTGTGTAAAACAGTGACCACTGAACATCAAATGCTCATTGAAGTAAAAATGTGCGCGCGCGTAAATCTCACCTGTAGTTTGACGAATTGCTCCTTTTCCGCTGCTAAAGCCTTTTCAGATTTATCCGTTTTCTCGTTTTTCTTCGATTCGGTTTTCTTTGAGGCCATTTTTAACTTCTTCCTCAGATGAAACCAATTGTACAAATGATAGATTGAGTCTCGACACTCTCTCTCTCTCTCACACACACACACACACACACCTGAGATCAACCTGTCACGTCAACAAGTCACACAGAGTTTCCTCATCATTTACTCAATCTGAAATAGTATTTCAGTGTCAGCCAAGTCAATGGCAGCATGTAAAGACCTTTATTGTTCTCTTAATTGTCCTGAGATGATGCAAAAATACTGTTTCAGTGTCTTTTGAAAAGGCTGATGGCTCCTTGTCCTTACTGTGAGAACTACACTGGATTTCAGGTGTAAAACACAATGATCTAGACTGGAGCCACATCACATATCTTTGAAACCAAACAGGTTAGATGACAGAGAAAACTGGAATGACAAAAAACAGCCAACACCATTATGTCATGTTGTAGGACAGGTTTAACACTGAAGAAAGTAGTTTATAAATAACAACAGTCTTTACATCTGTCCAATCAGAGGTAGTGCTTTGTGTGGGATTAATCACTAATGCTTATTTTAGTACACATCATAAAAATAGATTTTGATTAAAAATGTATCTTTAAAAATTACTTGTTAGCTTTGCAAAACTCTTTGGTTGCCAAAAATTGATTTATTTTCAGAAGCGGGGAGAAGATGAACAGGGATCCGCCGGTTCTCGTGGATCTATGGATTACTTGCTTCCTTGTAGCAAATGTGTGCTGTTTTTCATCTGGGAGTCACTTTCCTTCAGGAAATTAAGGAGGAAGAGCCATTAGGTTGCAGTTTATTCTTGAAGCATAATTTATATTATGCATTAAATATTTTTGCAAATGTAATAAGTAATCAGCCTACATCCTCTTAAAGGGACATACCCTGCCGGTTTGGCTGCCCTCCTGGCTATGGGTGGAGGTTTGGGAGTGGCGGCCATTGCCGTGGTTATTTTGGAGGTGACAACCAGCATCACAGTTTGAGGGGCATGGAGATTTCATTGGGCTGACAGATTTCTTGGCAGAGCTTTCCAAACTTGCCACCATTTCCTGAGATTCAGCCAGCAGACGCTGTAAACGGCTTGTGGATGAGCTGTAGCCATCCTGCGTGAGATGAAAATACATGTGATAAATATAGAGGTCGATAACATGGATACTTTTAATTTAAATATGCCTAAAACACACATGTGATCAGCTAAGGAGAAATAAAGATCCTATTTAATATGACTATAATAACTATTATTATTATTATTAATCAAAATACTATTTTTATTTTATTATTAAATTATAAACATGAAATTAATAAAGAAATATATTACTATAGCAATAATACTATTGTACTGTAAAAAAAATAGTATTTATTAATAATAATTACTATTATTAATCAAAATTCTATTTTAATTTTATTCTTAATGCATTATAAAAATTAAATCAAAGAAATATATTATTGCAATAAACTATTGTACTGTACAAAATTAGTATTTATTATTACTACTACTACTAATTATTATTATTCAAAAAACTATTTTTATTTAAATTATAAAAATTAAATCAAAGAAATATATTATTGCAACAATACTATTGAACTGTAAAAATGAGTATTTAATAATTATTATTAATCAATTTTATTTTATTTTATTACATTATAAAAATTAAATCAAAGAAATTTAATTTCAATAAACTTGTACTGTACATAATTAATATTAATTAATAATAGTTATTCAGAATATATTTTTATTATCAAAGATTTTATGATAATGATAAAATAAAAATATATTTTGAATAATAATAATCATTATTATTATTATTACTATTAATAAATGCTAATTATCTACAGTACAGTACTTTATCGCAATTATAACATATTTCTTTGATTTAAATTTTTATAATTTAAAATAAATGTATTACTATTGCAGTAATACAAAAAGATTATTTAATATTAATTTTTTTTTTTTTTTACAGAACAAATAAATGCAATTTAAATGTATATGATAAAGTAGCAATTTTCTTTCCTCTGATTTATGCATGATAACTCATGGCTTCAGGTTGTAAAATATGAAAATCCATGTAAATAAGGAAACAATCACAACCCTGATAAAAACAATATATGTAGAGTGTTTGTTGTGATGTGGTGGGCTACCTCATTGCCACAGAGTTCAATGCTTATTGTAGAATCGGGTAAACTGACAGAGCTCCGCCTACTTTGGTGACAGGGGGAGGGACAGTCCAGGTGAAGGCTCAGATCTGCTGCGCTAGTTAACAAAGAGAAAGACATGATTATTATCATCAGGCCAACAACATTTTTAAGTATAGAATATTTTTTTGTGTTTATTGCAAAATATGCATATATATATATATATATATATATATATATATATATATATATTACGACTGTATTACGTCATTCACAGTGCTTCATGTGAGTGGGTGATGAAAGAGAGCTCTTTTTGTTTTGATTTTCTGATTGGTGGAGTTTTTTTTGCAGAATCATGGGTAATGTAGTTTCTCACCAGGAATTCCGCTGTTAAACGTGATTATTTTATAAATAAGTTGAAATAATAAATATATAAAGCATATGCCATCAATTAACAGGGTTTTTTTTTATTAAAGGTTTAAAAGTTATCTTCAAAGATCAATTCCTCTATGGAGAAAACTAATTTTTACATTGGGAAACCGACTGTTGCACTATATTCTGTTTTGTGCTGCTGGAGGCACATGAAATACACGTTTCATCTTTAATAAATGACCAAAAAGGAAAAATTCTACTGACATTTAGTATGCGCTTTTAGTATTCCTATGTGCCGCTAGCAACGCCAAGGTCATGGGTTTGATTCCAAGGGAATGCATGAACTACTTATGCAGGCCTACTTATGACTACAATCTAACTCACAAGATAAAGCTAGTGAATCCTACCAAGAGAATCTTGGATTGATATCCAGATCGACAACACAGACAGGAGTTCCTGTCTCCGCATCATAGTCAATGACAGCCATTAAATCCAGGTTAACAGCGTTATCACAGCAGAGAGCTGGAGGAGCACACTGGGATGACAACTCAACACAGTTGTTCGCTCTTTCCTTCATTTCTTTCTTGGCCGACTCTTGTTCATTGACATCACACCGGTTAGTTGTACAAGTGTTGTTAACACAGTTGGTGCCTGAGCAACTTTCCTCTACGGCTGACTGTTCTGCGACTTCATGGTTTATGGCGCTCAAAGTTGCACCAAAGTCTGTCTGCGTTTCCATTTCGACACAAGGATGCTGCGTTAAAACCGATGGGGCATTTTTGCTTGTGCTGTGGCACAGGGTGGACATTAGCCCTGTTTCTAGTTCTGTCCCTTGATGATCACTGTATTCTAGCACATGACTGGCTCCTAAACCAGAATCAGCCCTACGAACACAATAACATTCATAACTCAAGACGTCGGGACCAGGGTTATTATCCTTAACCTTTTTGTAAAATGAAATAAAGCTGAAATAAAACTAAATATAAAAATATATTAATTGAAAAACTTAAACTGAAACAAAAATTAGTCAATCTGAAATAAGTTGACGTTGAAGCCCTAAAAAACGTACAATATTAGATATTTATAATATTGGTAACAACTATAATAGTATATAAAAATATTAAATTAACAGTTTATAATACACTGCACATTGTAGATGCCCACCTCTCACGTGACCTTTGACCCTCATGATGTCGGAGTGCCTCTCTGGCGCTCTCCAAGTTCAGCTTCAGCAGCTGGAGGTCATTCTGTTGGTTTTCACACACCTGTCACAAATACATGCATTAATCGTTACACTATCAGTCATTCATTATGTTCTAACTAGGTGTGAAGCAAATCATAACCAATTAGAACACATCTGATGCTGTAGATACTGTAGTGAGGACCAGGATTATGGACCAATGAGATTTCATGGAGGGTGGGGCTACCTAGTCTAATGTGATTAAAAAAACCCTGACCAAATGTGGTCTTGGCAGGGTTGGGACACAACTATATTTTAAACATCAGATATGCTGATTGCTTGGGTCAAGCTATACATAAAATAACTAATTTACATATATAAAATAGCTAATAGAAAAATATAGCTGCAAGCAGCAATTATCAGGGTTCAAGGCCTTTAAGGACATGCGTAAAAGGTATGTTTTCTTTAGTAAGCCTGAAACCATCTAGATCATAGATGGAAAAACAGACAATTTACTAAGGAAATATGTTTTAAAGCTTTTTCACAGTTATCAAGGTTGAGCCAAAAACCAAGGACTAGTTAGCGAAAGTAATGGCCGATTTCTTTCCAATTTCTCACAGGCCTCTAGGGCCGCGAGTCAAACAGGCCCAGCAAGTTTCATTCTGATTGACTTCCATTACCTTGTCTGACAGCCGCTTAAACTTTATTGGCCGACTGTGGCCATGTTTTTCGAGATACGCGAAAATGTCCTGGTAGACAATCGCGGCACGTTGGACAAAGACACCGCATGCCAGTTTTCAATCAGTCAGTCAGTTTTTTCATTTTATAGCGCCACCAAGTGGCCAGTCACCACATCCTTTTGCCATCCCATTGTGAACGTGAATGGAAATTTAGATTTTTTTGGATAACTATTGACAATCACACTCCAGAGAATCTTACTGCACTGGTGGTTCCGATTGGGCGAAAAACCACAACTAGTTCGTAAAAAGTAGGTTTTTCTGAAAATCTGAAATACCCGAAGATTTCGACAAATTTGCTCAAATTTCTGAATCCGAGACATGCGTTTTGTTCATCTTGAGCTAAGAATTCCAACTATATAAGACACTTGAACCTGCGATGAACGGTTTAGGAGTGATGAGCCATTACGTACTTTTGATCACAGTAGCGCCACCATCGGGCCGACTGGGGTAAGCCTTGGTGACGTTGTAGATAGTACTACCATCCCTCAAAGTTTCAAGTCTCTATGACTTACGGTTTGGTCTGCCTGATCACTTTTAGAGGAGAATACTGATCCTCGGAAATTCTAACAATTACAATAAACGGCTAGTCCATAAAAACATTTATTTTATTATTTATGTAATGATGTCACAGGTGTATGTTTGTAGACTAAATAATGGCTTTGAACAAGAATCAAGGACCGGAACTATCCGTTTTATAATTCATTTTTTAAAAACACAGAAAACATTACAGTTTGTTTCAAACTGATAAAAGATTACTTGTGCTGTTTTAGAAAAGATCACGACCAAGTTAAAGGGTTAGTTGACCCAAAAATGAAAATAATGTCATTTATTACTCACCCTCATGCCGTTCCACACCCGTAAGACCTTTGTTTATCTTCAGAACACAAATTAAGATATTTTTGTTGAAATCCGATGGCTCAGTGAGGCCTGCATAGACAGCAACGACACTTCCTCTCTCAAGATCCATAAATGTACTAAAAACATATTTAAATCAGTTTAAATAAAACCATGATTCGACACAAAAGATTCATAACGCTCCGAAGCTTCATGAAGCAGTGTTCTGAAATCGGCCATCACTATATAAGTCGTTATTAGGGGCCAAGCACCGAAGGTGCTTAGGCACCTATTGTATCCGTTGGATTTCTTTTTTTAGGGGCCAAGCACCGAAGGTGCTTAGGCACCTATTGTATCCGTTGGCGTTCTTTTTTTTTTTTATTATTATTCTTCTTCCGCTTCCGCTCTGGAAGTCTATGGCAGCCTATAGAACCGCTTTCGGGAAAGTTGTGAAATTTGGCACACAGTTAGAGGACAGTCTGACCTTTGTCCATAGCAAATTTGGAGTCTCTAACTCAATCCTCTAGCGCCACCAGCTGTCCAAAGTTGCACTTATGTTTATGTTAATAACTTTTGAACCGTAAGGGTTAGAAACAAAAATTCTTTTTCCTCTGATTCCTTGGGTCAAGACGAATCGATTGCACCCTATGCCGTCATTTTCCGTCATGAAAATTTTTCCGCCATTTTGAATTTTCTGAAAAAGCGTGATTTTTCGAACTCCTCCTAGGCCGTTACTCCGATTTTCACGGTAAAATTGAACAGATCATCTTCAGACCATGCTGACAAAAAGTTATGGAATTCAAGTCGATTTCTCAAATCGTTTTAAAAACTTGCGAATGAATTTCACGGAGCGCTGCGAAAATAGAAATAATGCTGTATCTCCAACGCTTTATCGTATTCAGACCAAACTTGGTACATGTCATCACAAGCATGACCCGAGGCAACATGCAGCGTTTCGCACAGCGCCACCTACTGGTCCGAGATACGAAAAATGGCTATTTTTGCTTATAACTTCTGATGGTTTGTCCAAAAATCATAAATTTGGTCTCGTTGGATTCGGGGCATCATGCTGAGTCGAATGATATCCAGTTTTCCCATATCTGCCATTTTGGCAGTCGGCCATTTTGAATTTTGTGCTAAAATGCTGTATTTTACTGAACGCATTAGCGTATCGTTACTAAACTTCGATGCGGGTCATCAGGGACAATGCCCTGAAGGAGCCTGAGAAGTTTCGGACCAGCGCCACCTAGTGGACATTTTTGTTTTCATATGCTTATAACTTTTGATCTGGTTGGCTTATTTTCACGGAGTCACATTCTTAGTCTCCTGAATCCTTGCGAGTCCAACGATACCAAACATGCTAGGTTTTGACTTACGGTTTGTGCGGCGTGTGATGATTTAGCGCTGAAAAAACAATTGCGTAATATCTTGAAACCGTTAGTCCGATCGGAGACTAAAACCAGCATAGGAAACACGGAACCTAAGCTGGTTAACTATATGGCGTTTAAGCCCAAATGTCAAAATTTTGATAGGAAGTGGCAAAAATCAAAACAAAGTCGCCAAGGGTCATTTTTATGATCTCTTACATGTAAATGTCTATAACTCCAAAACTAAAGAGATATTTGCACCAAATTTGATACACACATGTATGGGGTCACCCTGAGGACACACAAAAAGTTAGGTGGATTGTGCCTCTTGGTGGCGCTATAATTGAACAAAACATGAAATTTCCATTAACTACAATACAGTATTATGATAAAAATGCTATTTTATAGGAATGCATTGATGTACCATTCTGAAACTCAGGATTTGGCACCAGCATCATGCTCTGAAGGTACACAATAGGTTTTGAGACAGCCTCTCCTTGTGGTTAAATTTTATAACGAAATATTTAAAAAATGCTAATAGCTTTATTTAAATGTGGCCTATTGTAATGAGACTGGTCTTTATTAGATTCCGTGGGTCATGCTGAGAACATTGATGCCAATTTGCCACAGTCAGCCAAACTTCCTGTCAGTCATTTTGATTTTCTTTAAAAACATACTTTTTCGAACTACTCCTAGACCGTTGGTCCAATTTTCACTAAAATCGAATCGTATCATCTTCAGACCATGCTGGTAAAAAGTTATGGATTCGTGTTGATAGACATAACCTTTTCCCATACTGCAGCAACGAATCAGAGGCATGATGTCAAAATCACTGTTGAGTCTGTATCTCTGCAATGCTTTGAAATATTGACACCAAACTTTGCAAGTGTCATTGTCACCTCACTCTGATCAGACCACATTAATTTGGTCACAGCGCCACCTATTGGTCGAAAGTGATAAACCAGTAAATCCTCATTTTTATCATTTTTCAGCTCTTTTGCCTAAAATGATCTTAGTAAAATGTTATTGATTTCATGTTGATAGACATAACCCTTTTCCCCATACTGCAGCAATCAATTAGAGGCATGATGCCAAAATCACTGTTGAGTCTGTATCTCTGCAATGCTTTGAAATATTGACACCAAACTTTGCAAGTGTCATTGTCACCTCACTCTGACCACACCACATTAATTTGGTGACAGCGCCACCTATTGGTCGAAAGTGATGAACCAGTAAATCCTCATTTTTGATCATTTTTCAGCTCTTTTGCCTAAAATGATCTTAATAGGTCTTTAATTGCTCACTGTTGCAGTTGGTCTATTGCTCCCAGCCGTGTTGGCTGGCATCTTGTGCACGCTTTGTGCTTGGCCCGTAATTGCTGCTTGCAGCTATATTTTTTATTATTCTTCTTCTTCTTCTTCTTCTTCTTCTTCTTCTTCTTCTTCGCTCTGGAAGTCTATGGTAGCCTATAGAACCGCTTATGGAAAGTTGTGAAATTTGGCACACAGTTAGATGACAGTCTGACCCTGGTCCATAGCAAATTTGGAGTCTCTAACTCAATCCCTCTAGCGCCCACCAGCTGTCCAAAGTTGCACTTATGTTTATGTTAATAACTTTTGAACCGTAAGGGTTAGAAACAAAATTCTTTTTCCTCTGATTCCTTGGCTCATGACGAATCGATTGCACCCTATGACGTCATTTTCCGTCATGAAAATTTTTCCGCCATTTTGAATTTTCTGAAAAACCTACTTTTTCGAACTCCTCCTAGGCGTTACTCCGATTTTCACGAAAAATTGAACCAGATCATCTTCAGACCATGCTGACAAAAAGTTATGGAATTCAAGTCGATTTCTCAAATCGTTTAAAAACAGCGAATGAATTTCACGTGGCGCTTGCGAAAATAGACATAATGCTGTATCTCATAGCGCTTTATCGTATTCAGACCAAACTTGGTACATGTCATCACAAGCATGACCTGGAGGCAACATGCAGCGTTTCGGCACAGCGCCACCTACTGGTCCGAGATACGAAAATTGCTATTTTTGCTTATAACTTCTGATGGGTTTGTTCAAAAATCATAAATATGGTCTCGTTGGATTCGGGGCATCATGCTGAGTCGAATGCTATACAATTTTCACATATCAGCCATTTTCACCGTCGGCCATGTTGAATTTTGTGCTAAAATGCTGTATTTACGCATTAGCGCATTGTTATTCTGAAACTCGGTATGGGTCATCAGGACAATGCCCTGAAGGAGCCTGAGAAGTTTCGACCAGCGCCACCTAGTGGAGAATTTGTTTTTTCATATGCATATAACTTTTGATCTGGTTGGCTTATTTTCACAGGAGTCACATTCTTAGACTCCTGAATCCTTGCCGAGTCCAACGATACCAAACATGATGGATTTCAACTTCACGGTTTGTGCGGCGCCGTGTTTTAGCGCTTAAAAACAATTATGCGAATATCTTTGAAACCGTTAGTCCGATCGAGACGAAAACCACCATAGGAAACACGGAACCTAAGCTGGTTAACTATATGTTAAAGCCCAAATGTCAAAATTTTGATAGGAAGTGGCAAAAAAATCAAAACAAAGTCGCTGGAGTCATTTTTATGATCTCTTACATGTAAATGTCTATAACTCCAAAACGAAATGAGATATTTGCACCAAATTTGATACACACATGTATGGGGTCACCCTGAGGACACACAAAAAATTAGGTGGGATTGTGCCTCTGGTGGCGCTATAATTGAACAAAACATGAAATTTCATTGATGTACCATTACGGAAACTCAGGATGTGGCATCGGCATCATGCTCTGAAGGTACACAATAGGTTTTGAGACAGCGCCTCCTTGTGGTCAGATTTTATAACGATATATTTAAAAAAATGCTAATAGCTTTATAAAAATGGGGCCTATTGTAATGAGATGGTCTTATTGATTTCATGTTGATAGACATAACCTTTTTCCATACTGCAGCAACGAATCAGAGGCATGATGCCAAAATCACTGTTGAGTCTGTATCTCTGCAAGGCTTTGAAATATTGGCACCAAACTTTGCAAGTGTCATTGTCACCTCACTCTGACCACACCACATTAATTTGGTCACAGCGCCACCTATTGGTCGAAAGTGATGAACCAGTAAATCCTCATTTTGATCATTTTTCAGCTCTTTTGCATAAAATGATCTTAATAGATCTTTAATTGCTCACTGTTGCAGTTGGTCTGTTGCTCCCAGCCGTGTTGGCTGGCATCTTGTGCCGCTTTTGTGCTTGGCCCCGTAATTGCTGCTTGCAGCTATATTTTTGTTTTTTGTTTTTGGTGCACAAAAAATATTCTTGTTGCTTTATAATATTAATATTGAACCACTGTACTCACATGAACTGTTTTAAATATGTTTTTAGTACATTAATGGATCTTGAGAGAGGAAGTGTCATTGCTGGCTATGCAGGCCTCACTGAGCCATCGGATTTCAACAAAAATATCTTAATTTGTGTTCCGAAGATAAATGAAAGCCTTACGGGTGTGGAACGGCATGAGGGTGGGTAATAAAAGACATTATTTTCATTTTTGGGTGAACTAACCCTGTAAGTGACCAACTCATGGAAAAGGAATGCAGGAAGTCTTAGATGCATGCTGACAAACCGGAAAAACTGCTCCAGAAGAACAAATGGGAAGGACAGAGATTTCTAAAAATGAATGCTGCCTGACATTGGACAATAAAAAAAAGAGGGAGTTTTGAAAAAGCATTACCTGCCGCAGACAGACCAGCTCAGATTCAGCTCGAGCTTGTTTTGATCGGGACAGTTCAAGTAATTCATCCCTCCAGCTTTTATCTTCATCTGGACAACAGACACAACAACCTCCATTCAGTTAAAAACATATGCATATAAGCATAAATCATGAAACGAATAAAAAATATTTTTTCTGCACCAATTAATGTTTGTTTAGGCATTATTGCTGTTTATTATCATTGTTTTATTGGCAGGTTTCAACAGATGCACTCTTTGGCTCTATTCCGAACCATTTTAAAACATTTTTAAAAAGATTTACATCAACAAATTTTCTTTTTAGGCATTAATAACAAGGTCTTAAGTGTTTGTGAACAAAAACACATTTACTGACAACAGTCTGAAACAGTCACTACCATTAGGAAAGCTAATACATTTTCAGATTTTTAAAAATTGATTATTAACAGTCATGCACAGTTACTGGAAACTCTGAAATTATAGCAGAGCCCTGCTGTCTATTGTCTACATACAGTAGCTACCATCTAAAACAAGGTTTCCCAAAAGTTAATAAAAAGCTAATAATTAATTAAATCATAAATATGTAAAATTAAAATAAACAAATAATTTAAAAATAAAAACAAATCAAAATAAATCACTCTATTAAATTTTTAATTTTAAAAATATTTAATGCTTTTAAATATATTTAAGAAGATGAGATATTTTATTTGAATGAAAATGAATTTTTTTAATGAAACTATTTTCTATCAATATCTTTCAGTGCTAAACAAAAATATTTATTTTTACTCGCATTAAAATGCGTTGCATTCTGGGACTGCCTGATCTGTGATCTGATCTGATACATGCCAAGTTTCCTTAGAATTTGGCCAAAATCAAGTATTATGCCAGCACAATTTAGCTGCCCACTATTGGAACTGTGTCCCGAAACATGCCTATGATGCTGTCTAGGTAGTCACTAGAGTTTGAAACAGAGCCTATATTACACTATTAGCAGATAACAGTAGTGACATACTTATCCTCTGAAGTTCAACGGCAGTGATCTCTTTCTTCAGTAGTTGGTTTTCCTGCTTTAAGCGGATGAGTTCTTCTCTCTGGCTGTTGTTCTCAATGGTTTTTTCCTGAAGCTCAGCTGAGAAAAAATAAAAAAAATGAAACATACCAACAGCATCCAGCACCTTTATTTTTCTTATAACAGATTTACAGTAAGCAAGAGACAGAAGAAAGCATGGTAGGATTCTCAGAGAACACCAATCATGACTCTGAGATTGTTAAATAACACTGTCTACCTTTAAGTTGTGTGTTTTCATGTCTGCCCTCTCTAAATCGGTGTTTGTGTTCCTCCGTTTCTCGCAGCGTTTTGCTCTCACGTGTTCGCAGCTCTTCAAGTGATTTCTCTAGGTCACAAAGACGACCAGACAGCTCTAAAATGTGATTTGTGGCCTCAATCACATCTTTATCCTGATAAAAAAAAAAAAATCAGGCACTTAGATTAATGTGTCTGATTAAAAGGATATAAGATAAAGGATGTGTGTGTGAGTTTCTGCTACCTTCAGTTTGAGCATGGAGCTGAGCTCTTCCTCACGCACCTGCAGCTGCCCCACCTGTGATGACAGGATCATGACCGTGGAGTTCAGACTCTGGTTCCTCTCCTATGAGTGTCATTTCATTGATACAAGACAGAAGACAATAATGTGAGAAGATGCGATCAGGATATGGGACATGCTAAGCTAAAGGCTTAGTTCACCAAAAAATTTATTCTCTGCCATTAGTCATTACTCACCCTCATATCGTTCCACACCTGTAAGACTTTTGTTCATCTTCGGAACACAAATTAAGATGTTTTTTGACGAAATCCGAGAGGTATATGACTTCTCCATAGACAGCAATTTAATTACCACTTTCAAGGCCCAGAAAGGTACTAAAGACATCGTAAAAATAGGCTCAGCTGTACCTTTCTCGGATTTCATTAAAAATATCTTAATTTGTGTTCTGAAGATGAACGAAGGCCTTATGGGTTTGGAACGACATGAGGGTGAGTAATTAATGACAGAATTCTCATTTTTGGGTGAACTAACCCTTTAAAAAAAGATTTGAACTTCACCTCCAAGTCTTGCTCATGTCTGCTGGTGTTCATCTGTCTCCGGCTCAGCTCGTGTAGTTGCTGTTGGGTGCTGTTGAGCTCTCTGTGCGAGTCTTTCTCTCTCGCTTCCGCCACCTTTGTCCGCCTACTGAGAGTTCTGATCACCTCATTACGCTTCTCCAGCTCATCTAGGCACCCATGAGCAGTCAAATACAATATACAGGTGAAGAAATTACTACTTTTATTCAGTAAGGATGGACAAAACTGATCTAAAGTGACAGTGGATGACATTTATAATGTCACAAAAAATCTATTTTAAATAAATGCTGTATTTTTGAACTTTCCATTCATCAAAGAATCCTGAAAAAAAAATGTATCACAGTTTCCACAAAAATATGAAGCAGCACAACTGTTTTCAACATTGATAATAATCAGAAATGTTAACATATTAAGATATTTTTGATAAAATCCAATGGCTCAGTGAGGCCTCCATTGCCAGCAATATAATCAACACTTTCAAAGTCCAGAAAGGTACTAAAGACATATTTAAAACAAAAGTCAAAGTCACGTGAACCATTGAAATTTTGAAACATTTTCAAAACACTTATGACGTAATGAAGCCTAGTTTACTGAAATCACATGACTTTGGCAATTTGATACACGCTCCGAACCACTGATTCTAAACAGAAGATTCGTAAAGCTTTGAAGCTTCATGAAGCAGTGTTTTGAAATCGCCCATTACTAGATATTGTTGAATAAAGTCATTATTTTGTTTTTTTGGAGCACAAAAAGTATTCTCGTCGCTTCATAACATTAAGGTTGAACCACTGTAGTCACATGATCTGTTTTAAATATGTCTTTAGTAGCTTTCTGGGCATCTGAAAGTGTTAATTATCTTGCTGTCAATGAAGGCCTCACTGAGCCATCGGATTTTATCAAAAATATCTTAATTTGTGTGATGAACAATGGTCTTACGGGTGTGGAACGACATGAGGGTGAGTAATTAATGACTGAATTTTTTTATTTTTGGGTGAACTAACCCTTTAATACAGAGGTCTTAAAGGTACAGTATCAAAAACAAGGAGAGAAAAAAAATGGAAATGGTCATTTAAAACTAAATTAGCGTTTTTGGTGCAAAATTATACACTGGATTCACTGTCACCTTCCAGTCGGGTACATCTCTGTTCCAGGATCAGCACTCTCTGACGGTCCTGCTCCCAGGACAGCAGCTGCTTGTGATGGGCGGCTGCCATGACATTGAGCTCCTGGTCACGGTCCTTTAATTCTGCTATGAGAAGCTGCAGCTCCAGCCGCTGCCTCTGCATCGTAGAGGCCTCCAACCCATTATCTGGTGTCTAGTAATGTCACAAAAATGAGCCAATACTTAATTAATAAGCCACAAACCCATCCAAAAGTTACTATGCCAACCAGTTTTAAAATGAAACAGGAATTATCGAGCAATAAGCAGCAAATGTGGGAAATCATTTTAAGCCATTTCAAACAAAATGTGTTACTGTACCTGGAAATTCTGCGTTAATGAAAAAGAGGACGTTGGTTTTGAGAGATCGTGCAAACTCAGTGCTGCTGATCTCGTTCTGGTGAAGGAAACGTCTGGGGTCTCGTTAGCATCAAAAAGATTCTAAAGAAATGAGTATCGTAACATGAGCATCAAATCTATTTTTTTTTTCACCAGGAAGTGTAAAATTGAATTTGAAATGCAACTGCTCAACAGGAAATCACAATTACAATAAATACAAAGAACATTTACACATTGCATTATAGAAACAATCTACAATGTGCAATATTAACAATGCAAACAGAATGCAAAATACACATTAAAAGTGTAAAAAGTATGCATTACGTTTACTGAGAAAATGCAAGATTTACAATAAAAGTGGGGGGAACATTACTTTTTAGTTTTTTAGAGGATTAGATATGCCACTACTCATTTTTGTTTTAGTATATCTAATTTCCACATTTTCAAAAAATCATAAATTCATCAAAACAATGAAAAAACACAAATGGAAGGGAATTACAATGTATAGAGACTAACAATTATTCAAATTAAAATTATTTTAGCTTTTTTAAAGCTGACACCTATTGTCTATATTCCAGTTCTGTACACCCTTTCGACCAGCATCATGGGATGCTTCTTAAATAGGATTTAAGGAGTTCATATGTATACCATAGGCTTAATGGTGGTCCTTCACTGTTCACCCACCTCATCCATTAATGAGTGATATTGTACATAAAACAATTAAAAAACAACAACAACCAACCTTTTTTACAGGAGTACTGTGCCAGGGCTCCTCTGGATATCCTGTAAAATCATTAAGTTACTTAATGTAATCTAATAATCATCATGTTTTGAAATTCACTATTGTTTGCATGACGTTTATCACCTTTTAATATCGAAAAACTTCCAGGAGTTTTAGAGTTTCTTCTGTCTTTTAAACCCTCCATCATCGCATCTCACATTGGACAAACTAATAACACTGACAAATATCTCAAATTACATCTAACTTCACTTTAAATGAACAAAACATCAGCGTCAAAATCATCCCGATGCACAATATCACAGTATCGCTGTCTGATTATGGCACAGAGTTCAGTCTAATTGTTTTTAAAGATCCATTATTTAAGTGTAAACAAGGCACTCGGGATTAAAAATAAACAAATAAACGTAATTTAAAAATCCTAATTCCTAATCCAGACCCACGATTAAAGTATAAAAAATGAACAAAAAAATGTTAATTCAGAATCACTTTGAAATGCATATGTGACAAGACGCGGGTGATTATGTTCGGAATTCACAAACGGCATGTTGTGATCCGCGCTGAACGAGGCGTCCACCGCGATGCCTGGTTTAAAAGATTCCTTCAAAAATAACTTTATACGTATTAATTTTATGAAATAACATAAAATGCCTTATCTAAACAATATCTTGCATATATTAAAATTATTAATTCACTATTACCCTAAAATACTCCACCACGAAGTATGTACGCAATACGGCATAGGCGAAAACGCAGTTGTTTCTCTGCCTCAGAGAGGCGTTGTCAGGACCCAAAGCCAAATCAGACAGTGAAGGTGTGCTGAGCAACAGTCAGTGAAACTCTTTCACCCTTTAAAGAACACCTGCACGAGTTAATGTAATAATGATCAAGGTGTTACTCAAAAGCAAGTTGTACTGAGATTATACCGACGGGGTATGTATGAGCTTGAGCGCGTGGCTGCTGTAGGAGAGCTGTGATTAGCAGTGGTGGCTAATGAATGGGTGCTCAATGGTGTGGATGGATGATCATTGTGCGGAGGCTTCATGATTTAAGTCACTGTCAGTGGCTCTAAATGATTTTAAAACTATATCTGCATGCATTTATTAGTGTAATAAGAAGAAGCTTTGATCAGACCCATTGCATCTGATCTTAGTGTGCTGGTTAGTATCTCTAAAGCACCACTAGGGTGCTGCTATTACATGGCATTTTATATGTTTACATGCGCTTAAATGCGTTTTGTGTGATATTATGAACCAAAATGGAACGTTTTGAGAGTTTAATGAATTTCAAACTATTATAAGATTTCCCCAAGGTTGATAAATAGTGCACATGTGGAAGGTCTCTCTGCTGTCAAATGGGCCTTTTGTAATTTGATGGACAGATATGCTCGTTTTTGGTTATGGCAGTACACTAGGTTTTACTTTAAATCCAACAGTTTATGCCTGATGTGTAGTTAGTTATATCTCTTGTAAATTATTATAATCATCATTAGACAGACCACATATCTGTGTGCATGTCATGAAGGCACCATATTGTGGGTTTTGGCAATTTTTTTGCAAACTAAACACTTCCTCAAGCTGTATGTGATGAGTATGTGTTTTTCTTTCTTTCTTGCGTGATAGTTTAGAATTTAAGCTATCATGTATCAGTGTGTTCGTCACTGTGCATCAGCTGGTTGAGTTATGTGAAATAACCCTTCTGTATGGTTTGTGCAGATTCATGTAATATGGCTACTACTGAGAATGCAGAGTCAGGTTTACCAGAAAATAAAGGGGATCGGGCCGATCCAGATGCAAAATACCCACTGAAAGTTCTCTACTGTGGAGGTGAGAAAATACATGACTGGTATTTTTGGGAAAATGCACTGCATTTAAAATGCTAATTTTTAAATTAAATGTTATTCTCTTAAAGGGATAGTTCACCCCAAAATGAAAATTATCCCATAATTTACTCACTCTCAAGCCATCCTAGGTGTATATGACTTTCTTCTTTCAGCCGAACACAATCAGAGTTACATTAAAAATATCCTGGCTCTTCCAAGCTTTATAATGGGAGTGAATAGTGCCCAAGTTTTTGAAGCTCAAAAAAGTGCATCCATTCATCATAAAAGTAATTCATACGACCCCAGTGGGTTAATAAATGCCTTCTGAAGCAAAGCAAAAATATTAGTGATCGACTGATATTGATTTTTTTAGAACCAGTACCGATATCGATAATTTTTGTGTTTATGTGCCCAAGAGTACGAGACTAATGATGAGCAGACAACAGAGAGAGAATTAAATTCAGCGCTTTTATTTCCAACTTGTGCTCATTCATGGTTGTATTATTTAATTCATGCAAAGTTACATCTTTATTGGGACAAGACTTGACAGATTATTTTACGTGACTCCGTGAGGTTGTCTCTATTTCTTAGAGACAAGCTGCATAAACTAGCTACATTTCAGGCATTTATGTAACACATCTAATTTGTGCATTAATGGCTGTTATGTTAAATTAAGTTTACTAATTATAGCAAAGCAGGTAAGTATACTTTACATGTGCACGCCGTTGTCTCTCTCCCCTCAGTTGCGCTGTAATGGCAATCCACGCAATTCTCAAAACACCCACAAGATGGCGGCGTTTATCGGTAAATCCGATATTACAAAACCAATATCCGATTATGGTAAAATGCTTAAATATCGGTAAATCGATATATCAGTCGATCTCTAAAAAATATCTAGATTTAAAACTTTATAAACTGTAATCACTGGCTTCTGGCAACGACGTACGCGAGTCTAGTTCCGGCGGAAGAGTGACCTCTGACCTGACGTATGGCGTAGGACGTAGCTCCTCTTCTCTTACATCGAAACCCTGTGACATTTTTTCTTTGAAACTTCTCGTTTTAGACTTGTAATTCATGACTGGTGTTGTGATAAAATGCCCCCCCATTTCCATTAGGACCCCATTGGTTCAAATTGCTTTTAATAGGTACTCTATTTAGCGCCTGATTAGAATTCCTACAAAATCATGTTATGATAAATGCTGTTTCAACTACATTATAATGACCATTTGTCTGTATTAGTTAGACGATTCACGATTAGCCTGATAGCTTAGTTTATACACGCATTTGCACTTACTCTACATGTATTCACAATCATCTTTAATTGTGTTAAATTAAGTGTTAAATGTCCAAATATTTCAGTCATAAATAAAACAAATGAATGTTCAATTATTCACTTAATAGGCTATTATTATTATTTATTAACAGTTAATCAAGTGTAAGAAATTACATTCAGTTGGTTTTATTATGCACTCATTTTATTATGCATGCATTATATAGCAAGCTATGCATATTTTAAATTAATATTCGTATATACTCAAGATAATCAACTGACAGTTTGTGGAGACCCGATTTCGAGGGAGGACCCGATTTGTCATGACACTCGTGAAAGCGCATATGGCCGTTGTACTTGGAGCTTCAAAAACTCGGCACTTTTCAATGCCATTACAATTATTGGGTGAACTATTCCTTTAATATTTTGGTTCACAACTGTGTAATTTCTGTATTCTTTTACTTGCAGTGTGTTCCCTACCAGTAGAGGTGAGTACATAACATGTTAAAAATTATCACTTATTTTTTATTACTTAATTCTTGATGTAAAGTTTTTAAAATTATTCTGTGAAATCTTTATATGAGTGTGTTGGTAGGAAGTGAACTAATAAAACATTTCTGCTTTGCTCTGCTAGTACTGTGAGTACATGCCTGAGCCAGCCAAATGCAAACAGTGGCTTGAGAAGAACTTTCCTGATGTGTTTGCAAAATTGACTCTTGGTAAGTCACAGCAAATGTTTGATCTCTGAGTGTATTCTTTTTCATATTGGACACTGAGGGATATTTGGTCTGCATCTTTGACATGCACTGCTGTGTCAGTTTGCCAGTATTTTGACAACTGAAGTCACTGCTGTTGTGTAGGTACAGCACCCAAACAGGAAACAAAAGGAGGAGGAGGAGGTGGTGGTGGTGGTGGAGAGGCGCCCCCTGCAGGAGAGGAAGAGGAGAAGAAGAAACAGAAGAGAGGTTAGACATTTATTTTTATATATAGACATCAATAAACATAAGCATTTGCATGTGCTCATAATGGTGTGCCCAAGTTTGAATCTGCGTTATTTTTCCAGTGGCACTGCACACCACATCCAAAACTTTCCTGAATCTGTCCAATTTAAACATTTATTAAGCTGCATTTCCGCCACAGGAACTAGGGACTTTGGGGTGGTACTCAGTGTGTTTTGACCGCATGAACCAAGGTCTAAATGAAGTTCCCGGTAAAAATTTCCCCCTCAATGTCCCTGCTTGCGATGTATTACTTTTTCAAAGTTAAGGAACTTTCAGGGGTGGGACTTGGGTGCTGAATATACTGATTGGGTTCACGCAGCATTTTGATTGGTTGACTTCACGCAGCATTTTATTTCAACCACCATTTTTAAAAGTCTGTTGCGGTGCGTGCGTGTTGTTTGCTATTCAAATCAACAATGGAGTTTAAAAAAATACCACCGATGGACCGACGATGAGGTTCAGACTTTATCAAGCTTATATGCGGAGGACGAAATCCAGCGGGAATTGGAAAGCTGCGCGCAGTCCTACGTCTCCGGACTAATCTGCCTAATCTTAAAGGTACTTTAGACTGATGGAAACGCAGACAGCAACAGGTCTGGAAGAAAAAGTTCCTGGGACAAATTGTTCTGGGTAATTTCGGTGGAAACGAGGTTATAGAGAGAGTTTTTTTAATTGTATTATGGTTTTATGTCATTAGTTATAGATATGATCTTCATTACCAGGCTACTTTAATTTCTTTAGATTAATTCAAGCATATCTCACTGTTATTTTAGTATTATTTATATACTATTATAGTATTTGATTTTGAGTTCTTTTATTTTTATATTTTCAGTTTAATTTATTTTTCATTTCTATTTAGCTTTCATTTATTTTTATATTTTAGCACTTCAACTTAAATTAGAAATGTTACACTGGCAACTAACTGAAATAAAAGTTTAAGTTTTTTCCCCTAATATTTATATTTGTTTCAATTACTGAAAACGGTTTTTAATAGTTTAACAGTAGCAACACTGGCATGTCCAATATTTTGTTTGTTTTTTCTGGCTATGAAAGTCTTTTATTATTTTTTTGTTCCCTTTGCAGGTGGAAGAGGTCAAATCAAACAGAAAAAGAAGACCGTCCCTCAAAAAGTCACGATAGCAAAAATCCCAAGAGCTAAAAAGAAATATGTCACGAGGGTGTGTGGCTTGGCCACTTTCGGTAAGGCTGTGATTGTAGTTCTTAATGTTTGTCTTAATGTTTTATTTTTACCCTGTGGTAACATGTTATTCTCTGATCCACAACAGACATCGACCTTAAGGAGGCGCAGAGGTTTTTTGCTCAGAAATTCTCCTGCGGTGCCTCAGTGACAGCAGATGATGAAATCATCATTCAGGGAGACTTTACAGATGACATCATCGACGTCATCCAGGAAAAGTGGCCTGAGGTGAGCAAACATCCCAGATCCCAGCGTTAAATTCGACCAGATGAGCCATTATCAGAGCTTTTCTTGACATGTTCTCTAACCCGACAGGTGGATGACGACAGCATCGACGATCTTGGAGAGGTCAAAAAGTGAAACCCCATATGCACTTTTACTGAAACTGATGCGACGTGACACAGCAAACCTGGCCAAATGTACACATCGACATAAAGCCCTTTTATATCTATTTTATTTACTGTATAGAATTTCCATGGACTCGGCTTCATCCTTGGGGTTTTTCAGTTCTTGATAGCTGCTTTGTCACTTGGTTGCCAAATGTCTGGAATGATGTGACTCAAAGCATTACACACATGCAAACAATAGACTAATAAATTTCGGTCTCATTCGACACACTTCTGTTGTGTATCGTTTCTTTTATCATTGCATCCAATGCAACACTGTGGCCTTTAGTTTGATTTACAAATGCATTTTGAAAGTGTATTCATATGTCATGTTTGCTAAAAAATAATAATAATGTACTCACCCTCATATTCCAAACCCATTAGACTTTCTGCAAAACACAAAATGGAGATCATTAAGGAATATCCAGTAGGGTGAATTCAATACAATGTCAGTACACTGTGTGTTACAATTGTGACTTACTTTACTGTTTCATTAAACACCCAAAAGTGTCTACAAAATATCCATGCGGCTTGCTGATCATTTTCCAAGTGCTCCAATTGGTTCTGTTGAAAAACAATGTGATGTTTAAGCCATAGTACAGAAAAATCACAGCGGCTGCCATTTCTCTTCTTCGCTTCAGTCCAGTAGGTGCTGAAAATCCTTTTATGTTTGCCAACATCCATATAAAATGTCAGAAATGCCACAAATTTATTTCTACAAAAATATATCTGTATATAACGCACGCTGAACCAAAGTTTTAACATGCACTATACTCCTCCAATGCCACTAGTTCACAGCTGTGTACAGTAAGCAGTTCAAAGACCCCCGCTGATTAGATTCATACACTCCTGCTCAGTCTGACGGACTCTCAAATCCTCTGGTACCAATTTATTCACAATGTTCTCCATTGGGAGCAGGTCCTTCAGGGCAACAGCCCCTAGATGCTGGAACCCTCTCCCCCTGCATCTCCGTAAAATCTCCTGCCTTCACAACTAAACAGAAAACATTTGTTTTCTTGGTGATGTTGAAATGTTCGGTCTGAAATTTTACCTTGTTTTTTTTGTTTCATTTGTTTTTTTCTGCTTATTTTCTTCAATTTCTAGTATCTATGTCATGTACTTTCTCTTTTTATTTGTTCTAGTTGCAGTTTTTTTTCTGTACTTGGGTTTGTAAAAGGTGCTCATATATATATATATATATATCATTATTATTAAATTAAGTATAATTAAACCAGGTATGAGAGATCAGTTGGTGTTTTATTTGGTTGGTGTTTTTTGGATGCATGCAAACAATTTTTACCTGCTTTTGCCTACTAAAAAATTCAAAAGAACAAAATATGTTTTACATGAATAAAAATAAGATTTCTTTTTTGCAGTGACATTTTTATGAAAATAATGATAACGGCCCTCAAAAATTTCAGTAGCACATTGTAATGCGAAAAAATCTTGTTCTCATTATTATAATATAAAAAATATATATATTTAAAAATAAATTCCCTTGTTATATTTCGCCCCAAAATAAAAAGAGCTACATTTACTTACAATAATGTCAGTAATGGCCCTCACAAATTTCAGTAGCATACTGTAATGTGAAAAAAAAAATTGTTCTCATTACTATATCAAAAAAAATATGTTTCAAGTACATTTGTAAAGAACAATTGTGTACATCATGACAGTATTTGTACTTTAATATCTGCTTATTTTATAAAATATTTGCTTTTTTATTAAAAATGTGCTTAATTGTCATTAAAATGTCACAATGCAAAAAAACAAAAAAACCTTTCTAATCATAAAAGTTATTTTTATTTAAAAAAAATATATAACAATTTTGAATTTTGTTTAAATATAACCTGGACATTTCTTTGCGAGATTCATCCAAACACTTCCATCAGGAAAACAAAACATGCAAAATCATGTTCAACAAAAACAAAAAGTTCTTTGTTAATTGTATTGTTCAGTTTTTCATTGTATGCCCAAGTGTAAAGTATCCTACACATAATCACTTTAATGGTGCTTTTGGAGAGTCCCAACTTGCAGCGCGATCTGATTATTAAATTCATAAGAGGCACAAATTCCTCTCGAGACCATTTACCCATCACACCTGGGTTTTTTGTTGTCCATGTGCATGCTTACAGCTACACCATTTGCATGTGAGCAAACATCTTAAGAACAAGTCTCATGGGAATCATTGCCATATGAGGCGAAACAGTGAAAAGATCTGAAGTTCTCCGACTTTTGTCTAGTTTCACAGCAGCATCATAATCATGAACAACTCCTCAATGTGCTGCACTTATGAAACACCCATGCTGGACAAATTCCTTCCCCCAGTAATGTTCACGGAATTCATATTGGGCCTTATGGGGAATGTCCTCGCCCTCTCGATGTTCTTCTACCACAGGGACAACTGGAAGCCCAATTCTATTTATCTTGCCCATTTAGCTCTGGCGGACTCATTGGTCCTTTTCTGCCTTCCTTTCAGGGCCGACTACTACCGCAGGGGCAAGGACTGGGTCTACGGAGACGCTTTTTGCCGTATTTTGCTGTTTCTTTTGGCCACAAACAGAGCCGGCGGTATATTCTTCCTCACTGCTGTCGCCGTGGATCGATACCTGAAGATCGTCCATCCTCTCAACCGCATCAACCGCATGGGTCTGCGCTACGCCCTATGGGTGTCTGTTGGCCTTTGGGTTCTCATCATAGCGATGACTGTCTACCTGTTAACAGATGAACATTTCTACTATCTAAACAACCACACGCAGTGCGAGAGCTTCAACATCTGCTTTGGGAATAATTCACGGTTCACCTGGCACAATGTGTTCTACGTTATCCAGTTCTTTGTGCCCACAGCCATTGTAATCTACTGCACAACCTGCATTACATGGCAGTTGAAAAGTAAGACGGTGGACACACAGGGCAAAATCAAGAGGGCAGTGCAGTTTATTTTAGCAGTGGCTGTGGTTTTCATCATATGTTTCTTCCCGAGCAACATTTCACGTATCGCCATGTATGTCCTGAAGCTCTGGCATAATGAGTGCCACTATTTCATTGAGGCAAATGATGCGTTTAAAACCACGGTCTGCTTTACCTACTTCAACAGCGTGCTCAATCCCATCGTCTATTACTTTTCAAGCCCCGTGTTCAGTGGATCCTTTAGGAGAATCTGCATGAAACTTCTAGGAAAGAAAATTGAGGAATAATTATAGTTCTGTGACAATATTCAGGTAGACATGGGCCCTGTCCCAGATCCTAAGCTCTCACAGTTCATCAAAAAGTCCACAGTTTGGCAAAAGTGCATTCAAAGGGGGCACTGGTGAGCATGTTAACTGAAGCCTAAAACGACAAATTAGACACTCTACAGTCTCATGGACTTATACACTCACACGCAATCACAAAAAAAGTGAACATAAATGGTGCCGTTTGGGACAGGGCCACAATGTGGTTTTGACATTATACCGTAGGATATATATTCATTTAAATGTAAATGATGCATGCCAATATATATTCATGTAATTAACCAAAACGGTACATATATATATATATATATATATATATATGAATATTTTTATCACAATGAATAAATAATATTATTATATAATGTTATTATATAATTATATATATAATGCCTTTATTTAAACAATTGTTGCGTTATTTCTAAACATTTATTGCATATTTTTCACTGTCTGTTTGGAATACTGACTTGTTACTGGTTATTAAATGCTCCATAAATATGATTATCATTTTATTTGGCCTTTTCAGTGCAAGAAACATATTTATTTGTAATACTCTCCCTAAGCTTATGGCTAAATTAAGACATTTTCTATTGTATAGGCAAAATAAATCAATAAAGCATTTAATAAATGTTTTCAATTTTTTCCCCATGTGATAATTTTATTGGACAACACTTAATTTTATTTATTCATAAGCAACGGCTTAGAGCTGTTGTTCAGTTTGAGCTATAATTTTACACACATATTCTGAACAAATTTTCTGCTTGCATTTGTGATCTTTGTTTTAAATTGCCTTCTTTTTTTTACTTTGGAAAAAACAGTGAATAAATATTCTTCTCATTAACTGATGAACCAGTTTCAACTGCATGCTTTTTAGACAAATATCTAACAAAACTGCAAAGAAACTGATGAATGAACAAACATTTGCAGACATAAAATGATTGTTTAAGTTGTACAGTTTTGAAATTTGAAAAACTGCCTTTGATCAAATTTCAGACACTTTTCTGATCTCATGAAGAACAAGTTTGTCTCCTATATCCATGATGTATATCTAATCCACAAAGTTTTATGCAGAGTTTATAATCAGTGTGAGTGTATCCATGTCCTACCACTAAAATCCAGAAGAGGGAGTGTCACAGACAAATTATGAGCTTTGAAAAGCTGAGAGCAGGTGGATCCTACAGGGTAATTATTCCATTATGAATACATGTTAAAGCAGAAAACAGAGTAGAGAAAGTGTTTCAGAGGAAAACTGAGACGTGCACAATATATATAACAAAACTATTCACAAAGGAAATATAGAGAATAAAATCTTGATTGCAAAACTTGATGTGAGTGTTAAATCTGCATTAAATTTCCTACACCTTTGTTTCTCTCCGAAGAACCTGCAAAATGCTGCTAGCATTTTTGCATATAAACTATTTTGGATCCATCTTACTTCATTGGAGAAATGTACATTATTTGTGTTGTCCTGAGCTGTCTTTAAAGGTTTATGAATTATTGTTGAAAGCATAGACAAAGAGATGGACGACGCACCTTCACTCTTTTCTATTGTAGAAAAGTGAAGCCACCAATGTCCCAATATGGCACTGACATCTTGCAAATAAACAGTTATGGAAAATGTCGAAATTAAAGTTATAGCTCTAATCTCCTCCCGAATATCCCGAAAAAGTATGTTGATGCCTCAATTTGCTTAGAGAAGCTGTCAATCTGAGCTGTCAATCATGACATGTCACACTCCCATTTTTATAGCATCAAAAAATTAACTAAAACCAACTTTATTTAAAAAAATAATTTGAAGAGTAATTTAATTGTTTAGTTTGTCTCAAGTTCCATTAGATAACATGGAGAGGGTGAGGTTTATGACCTATACTGGGACCAGCCACCTGGGGGCGATCGAAACGTTTTGGCTTCACTTTTCAGGACTGCGGCACACTTGGTTAAAAGTCAGTTCCCTTTCATAGGTTCACTCAACACTGCGTACCGTCGCTATGGGAACACCTCCGGTGTGACAAATGTCTGAAGCCCTTATACCATCACGCCATTTATTGGCCAGTAGCGCTTAGCACTGCCCAGAGAAATAAGTCACGTATGCTTATATCAGCACAATCAGATTTCATTTCCTTCAGGAAGCGGATTATCTGTTGCCGGTAGAAAAGTGTTTTTGTCGTGTTCTTTGCTATTTTCCAGAGCAGTTTTCCACTCCTCTCAAGGGGACACGATGAATTATTATAGGAGATGCATCAATCCATGCGGCATTTTTTGTGTCCTCCTTTCTGAGGAAAGGAGGACACATGTCCAAACCCCGCCATTCCGTTTCTGCGGTTGCCGAGGCGCCACACGAGACGGATGGTTGGGGTCATGTTTGCGAGCCGGAGCACATGGAGAGCGAGCAGATGGAATTTTCTCCCTTTCTCTCACTCTCTCCAGGCCACTTAGATGAGCGCTGCATGGACCCAGTTGTCTTTGTTAATGATGATTTGTGGCCTACCCCGGAAGCTCGTAATTCGATTTATTTTGGTTGTGAACCATTTGATGATGATGTGCTGTCCACAGCGGCCTCTGATTCTGAGGAGCTTATGGGTGATTTGTGCAGTTCTCTCCCTCCAAGCGGACAGGAGAAACGCACTTCCCCATCTTATAAAGAGTTGTTGGATGTAATTACTCATGCTGTAGACAAGCTGGGGCTAGAATGGGACAGCGAGCCGACTCAAAATCAGGTCCAGTCGAAACTGGATGACTGATTTTTGACTAGCCGCACCCCAGCCCAGCCCCTTAAGCCTCTACCCTTCTCCAAGATCTCCACCAAGAGGTTTCGAAGTCTTGGAAGCAGCTCTTTTCAGCACGCATTACACATCCCATTGTTTCCAATATGGCAGAGCATGGCTACACGGCGATGCTGGTTGTGGAAGAGACTCTCACAGCCAATCTTGCACCGAATTCGGCTCCAGCTTGGAACTCACGTCCCCTTCTGCCATCCAAGCCGTGTAGGACTACTTTAGTCTGGAAATCTTGCATGGCTGCTGGACAGGCGGCGCCCATTCTTCATTCTATGGCTGTGCTACAAGCTTATTTAGCAGATGTGCTTACAGAGCTGGATGAGAGAGAGGGCCTGACTCCAGAGGCTGTTAAGGAGCTCAGATGAGCTACTGACTTGGCACTTAGAGCTACCAAGCATATTGCTCGGGCAATAGGCAGGTCCATGGTGGGAATGGTGGCAGTTGAGCACCATCTTTGGCTTACTCTAACTGACATCAAAGAAAAGGACAAAACTTTTCTTTTAGACGGCCCCATGTCCAAGGGCAGCCTGTTTGGAGAATCTGTTACTGCTGTGGTGAAAAAATTTCGGACAGCCAAGCAGCAGTCTGCTGTTTTTCGCCAGCTCATCCCACGCAGTTCTAGGGAGGTCGAGCGGCAACCACCTGCAGCTCATTTGTGCTCCTCTTCTCTACAGCATCCCCGTGAGGTGCAGAGGAGTGAGCCATTGCCTATGGAACCCCCTCGCAGGGACTGGGGTCCTAGGTCTCATCCACCGGTTCGCTCACAGCAATGCAAACGGATTGACCCGAGTTTGACAGCCAAGGTCTCTCGCTCTTAGGCCCCTAGGACCTCCTCCTTTCAGCGAGATTCTTCGCATGACGGTGTGTCCTTGGGAGGTCTCAGCTTTGAGTCAGGAGATTGTCACTCCTAGAGAAAGAAACTATAGAAGAAATACCCCTCACTCAGATGGAGGCTCCTTGAATGTTCACAAAATGTATGAGCGGCTCTGGGCCCCGTTGCAGCTCTAGGGTGTCTGGATTTTGAATTACCTGTACGATTGGCTGATATTAGCTCAATCACAGGATTTGGCGATACCTCATCGAGACTTGGTACTCAATCATTTGAGGAGCCTAGGATTACACGTAAACCTGCAAAAGAGTGTACTGCTGCCACATCAGTAAATTACTTTTCTAGGTGTGGACTTGGATGCAGGCACATCTGTCTCCCGTGTATGTTCAGTCATTACGGACCTGTCTGAGTCAGTTCAGAACAGGGCGTCTAGTCCATGTAGGTTCATGCCGCAGACTGATGGGTCTTATGGCAGCAGCATCCCCTGTGGCTCAGTTGGGCCTGCTCCACGAGGCCACTCCAGTGGTGGATCAAAAGCCAAAAGATATCACCTCACTGCCACCTGTTCCACAGAGTTATGAGACTTTTGCGCTCTGTCCAGCTGGGGGCATTTTGTCATCGCAAGACTATCATGACAGACACATCCCTCACAGGCTGGGGGCAGTCTATCATGGATGCCTGACCTTTGGAGCTTGGACATAGGTACATCGGGGCAGGCACATAAATTATTTGGAGATGCTGGCAGTGTTTCTGGCACTCAAACGGTTCTTACCCTATCTGAGGGGTTATCACATATTGGTCAGGACAGAGAACATGACTGTAGTTTCGTACCCGAATCGCCAAGGGGGACTACGTTCTCGCCCTCTGTGCAGACTGACGAGGCATGTTCTTCTTTGGGTGCAGACCAAATTTCTGTCAGTCAGAGCAATTCATCTCCCAGGTCATCTGAACCTGGGAGCGGACCTACTCTCGAGGCAGGGCCTGGAGCCCAGAGAATGGAGGTTACACCCTCAGGTGGTGAGCCTCATATTCGGAAGTCTCATAAGTGGAAGTGGACTTGTTTGCTTCGAGCATGACTATGCATTGCCTGCTCTGGTTCTCCCTGTCTCCTCCGTCGCCTCTGGGACTGGATGCTCTTGCTCAGGAGTGGCCCAGGACCAGACTTTATGCCTTCCCGCCGATCCGTTTGGTCTCAGCGGTTATGCACAGAGTACGGGCGAACGAAGTGAAACATCTGTTGCTGGTGGCCCCGTTCTGGCCCACTCAGATGTGGTTCTCAAACCTGGTCAGTTTACTAGCCAGCCCTCCTTGGGAGATTCCCCTTAGGCACGACCTGCCAACTCAGGCCCGGGCTATGATTTGGCATCCCGTCCAGATTTATGGAAACTATGGGTGTGGCCCCTGAGTGGAATGCGTTAATGTGTTCTGGTCTTTCAGCTGAGATTACCAACACTATTCTTAACTCCAGGGCCCCCTCTATGAGGCGCCTGTGTGCTTCCTTTGTACACAGAAATCTAATGAAATCGCGCATAGCATGCTGATATGAGCATACGTGACGTATTTCTTGGGGCTGTGCTAAGCGCTATTGGCCAATAAATGGCGTGAAGACATTCGTAACACCGGAGGTAGCAACGGTGCGCAGTGTCTCGTTGCCTATTCAGGGAATCAAGGTTACATACGTAAGTGAGATGTTTCCCTATGGAGAAAGTTTTTACTTCCGGAACCCAACTGTTGCACTCCATTCATTTACTTAGATGTGATTAGGTGTTTCTTTCCTTACATGAAAACAGCAGTTAGAGCGAAAAGCTAATTCCTCTCCAGTGAAGATGGAGAACAGCTGTAGCACAAGCCTGACATCAGAGGTCACTGCTGCTGCTCACACTAATGGAAACAAGTGGAAGGGAGAACATACGGCATCCCCTGACAAAGATACAAAAAACATGAACAGATCACATATGATTAATAAATCCATAAGAGGCACAAATGCCCCTTGAGACCATTTACCAACCACACCTGGGTTTGTTGTCCATGCAGATGCTTACAGCTACACCTTTTGCATGTGGGAAAACCAGTGACGTTACGAGGATGCCACCCAGGGGTGGGCAATAAAAGTCACGTATGCTTGTTAAGAAATAAAATTCCAATAACATTTTGGAAGGAAAAACCATTTTCTTTTATTAAATTAATTTTGTGTGGATTTTTGTCTTATTTTTTTTAGGACAGACACAGTATGAGACATGAGGAACACCACCATCACAATTAAAATTGCAGTGCAATGCTTGGGCATCGCATCACAAAAATAAATCTGTTTTTATTAGGCTTATTAAAAAACATTAAACTAAAATAAATATTTTTGTGATTGTTTATTTGATTATAATGAGTTGATGATCATGAGTTTACACAAAACCAGTTATGATAGCGCGTCTGATAAAAGCTTAAAAAATATGTTTCGGAAACTATATCGAGTCGACTAATTCAAATGACAAGAAATCAGTAACCTAATCAGAGCATCTCTGTAAGCTCAACAATTTAACAGAGCATGAGACTCATCTCAGGAACACACATATACATGTGAACATACATAAGACAATACAATCGTTGACACACTGGTTTTACAGTAAAAGCTGTTTTCCCTCTAGTATAAAATTGTTAGAATCAGAATCAGAAATCAGAAAGCGCTTTATGGTCAAGTGTGCTTGCACACACAAGGATTTCACCTTGGTATTGAAGCTTCCAGTGTACACATATAAATATAACAAGACATCATTAAAAAGTATAAGACAGAGAGGTTTTGTCAGAATAAACATATTTACAGATTATGAACATATTTATAGTAGGGGTTTTACTTAAAAGTAAAGTTGCTAGTAATGTGTCTTCAATGAAATAAGCAATCTTATTACTATTTTAGAGAAGTAATTAGTAATCTGGATAATAAAATTGATTTTTCTGAGTAACTTACCCAACCATCTGCCACAGATGAAGCAACATGTCCAGCACTGACACCGAACAAAATAAAACATTAATTAGAACTTAACTAAATATCCTTGCTACAAGGATTCGTTCCCTTTTGTCAATGAAGTAAAGTAAATAAAAACTGTCCATAGCAATACCAAGCGATGGGTAAATGGCACATATGCCACCGCTGTGGTAATGCACAATTCAGATATACATGAGTATATCCTCATATATGAGGCCAAACCTACAAAAAATAGTACACAACTGAAGTAAATTAAAACAAGAAAGATTTTATCAACAAGTCTAGACATGGTTCAACAAAAATAGGTGGAAGGTTTTAAAATAAGTGCACGGTCTACCTGCACATTTGAATGAAAAGGTTCTGTGCCCGCATTAAACAGTGACTGCTCAGGTTCCCGACTACGCCTCTTCTACGCTTGAGAGTTAAATAGCCAATAATAAATTAGAAAGAAATATAAAAGCCAATCTAAGCTAAAACTTTAATTTGACTGATTTTCAATTGGATGGGCACTGCCCACCCTTGCCCACACGTGGCCACGCCTCTGGAGCAAACATCTTTAAGACCAAGTCTTGGGGGAATCATTGGCATATTCAGTGTGGAGACCAAACAATAAAGATCTGAAGTTCTCCGACTCTCGGCTGGTTTAACAGCAGAATCAGAATCATGGACAACTCCTCAAAGTGTTGCGCTTTTGATGCACCCATCTTGGACGAAGTCCTGCCTCCTATCCTATTCGTCGAATTTATTTTTGGCCTTATGGGGAATGTCCTCGCCCTCTCGATGTTCTTCTTCCACAGGGACACCTGGAAGCCCAATTCTATTTATCTAGCTCACCTGGCTGTGGCGGATGCTGTGGTCCTTTTCTGCCTTCCTTTCAGGGCCGACTACTACCGCAGGGGCAAGGACTGGGTCTACGGAGATGCCTTCTGCCGTATTTTGCTGTTTCTTTTGGCCGCCAACAGAGCTGCTGGTATATTCTTCCTCACTGCCGTCGCCGTGGATCGATACCTGAAGATCGTCCATCCTCTCAACCGCATCAACCGCATGGGTCTGCGCTACGCCCTATGGGTGTCTGTTGGCATTTGGAGTCTCATCATAGCCATGACTGTCTACCTGTTAACAGACAAACATTTCTACTATCGAAACAACCGCACACAGTGCGAGAGCTTCAACATATGTTTGGGACGCAATGCATTGTCCGACTGGCACAATTCATTCTACGTTATCCAGTTCTTTGTGCCCTCGTGCATTGTTAGCTATTGTACAGCTTGTATTACTTGGCAACTGAAAAGTAAGACGGTGGACACACAGGGCAAAATCAAGAGGGCAGTGCAGTTTATTTTAGCAGTTGCTCTGGTTTTCATTATATGTTTCTTCCCAAGCAACGTCTCTCGTATAGCAGTGTGGGTGCTGAAGAGCTGGCATAACGAGTGCCACTATTTCCGTGATGCAAATGTGGCTTTTTACACAACTGTCTGCTTTACCTACTTCAACAGCGTACTCAATCCCATCGTTTATTATTTTTCCAGCCCCGCGTTCAGTGGATCCCTCAAGAAACTCTACATGAAACTTCTAGGAAAGAAAATGGAGGATGAGGACAATGAGAAGAACAATCATAGTGCTGTTACAGTATCAGCTAATGTCTCTTAAACAAGTGTAGATTTGACATTAAAAAGTCACATAATTTATAATTCATAATAATATTTATTCTGATGTAAACAAAAGCTACTGCATATTAATGTAAGCATCTATTTGTGACAGCCTTCATAAACATGTATAATATTTAGCAATATTCTCTGTCCTTGGTGTTCGTCTATGCTGTCTATTTATTTAAAATAACCACCTCCACAGATGACTTCACCAATACTTTAATAAATGTCTTTAATTGTCTTTGATTATTTAATTTTAAAAATAAAAATGTACTAAAATTAACACTATATGCAAATATTCAATGACAGTTGTTTTATTAACTGTAATCTCTATCACTGAATAGGGCCATTCAGTGATAGAGATTACAGTTAATAAAACAACTGTCGTTGTTTATGTTGTTGTCGTATTTACTGTATTTTTCCATGATAAAACACTTTAAGTCAAAGTTACTACATAAAAAGTTACTTAATAAATTAGGAATTTTTTTTTTATATGCCTTCACTTTTTAAGTAAAAAAATTACTATTGCTAATTATTATTTGTATTGTATTAACATAATTAATATTGATTAGTAATTATATAAAATAAAATATTATTATAGATTTAATATTATCATATTAATGTAATTGAATACTGTGAAAAGGTATTGATAATATCAATAATTGTTATGATTGTTTAAAGTCGTATGTAGACATATAAAATGCCTATGGATATTAACATGGATTTTAATATTAAAAACTGAAATAGTAACATGTCGTTATGAAATATTGAATTAAAATCACGTTTACATTCAGTGTTTTATAAACGTGTTACTGACAAAAGTAGCTACCAAATGACAAACCTATACATTACAAAGAACCTTTACAAGAAAAACACGCCAAAAGAACAAAACACTTTGAATGGGTTTTTGTAGGACTCGCTCGTTGTGTATTTGGCGGAGGCGCGCTCCCGTCCCAGCGGTCACTGTATGCGAGTGTGCGCGTGAACTGCCGGCGAGCTTGTCTGGTAGTGCGCGCGGACACCCGGAGCAAAGATTATATCAAACGCGTTATGGCCGCAATCGAGAATGTGCAAAAATGTTACTGTAAGGTCGCGGGAAAAGCACTGTTTGTTCCACCGGAGAAAAATGCGCTTGTGGGAGAGAAGAGAAAAAGGACAGAGAATTAATTTATATGGGTCATTTTTTGAGCGCAATTTCTAAGTGAACTCGAGCACACGCCAGGTGCTGTGCGCGCACCCGACACCATACACTAAAAATGAATGTTTTGAAGGTTTTTGATGAAGATGAAGTGGGTTGAACCCAGAAGCCGTTTCTCTCTGCAGTTTGGCGCACTGTGATGTGTAACATCTGTGCGTTTTGGGGGATGAAAGACTTTATAACTCACCTGTGCACGCGAAAGTCACAGTCGCTGTAACACACAGTGAGTTGAAATGCAGCTCTTTACATCAAATAAAACTAAACCACTATAGCAAACTGATTTTCAGAGGACGTTACTAAAGGCAGGTCGATTTGATGGTAAAAGTCAGTGTTGCCAACTAATTTTCAAGTGAAGTTGATAAAGGCGGGCCGATTTGTTGCTAAATGACGTTGTAATGTCATTGCGTGATGACGTCACCACGTAACCGTGACTCAAAACTGCGTTATTGCGTAGAATACGCATAAAAATATGATTTTAAATATATTAATTTAAATTTGTTCATATATATATATATATATATATATATATATATATATATAAACATTTTATTTGTAAAAGTAATACAAACAACATCTTTATGATCAGATATTTTCAGTTTTTAAATACAGCATTGAAATATTGAACAGTTACACATTTGTGGACAATTACATTTTCCTATTTTCTTATTAACTAGTAAAACTACAGGGTTACAGTAGCTTACAGATAATGTCCTGGCACACAATGACCTTTTCCATTTTTCTACATAATCTTTCTTACAGTGTACCTAACTGTACAACAATTATAGGTACAAGCTAATAACATGCTGTATTATAAATTAAAAATTATTATTGAGAAATTGCAACTAGCAACTTAATTCACATTTGATGTGTGTATACTATTAGGCATCTTTCTCTAGCTGATAATATGGGCAGTAACACATTTGATGGATAATTTTGGTAATTGGTTGTACTACAGAGATTTTTGTGATAAATTTAACTTTCATTGCCCATTTAGAGAATATAATAGAGTGATAAAGGCCATCCCAGCACCCATGAAAACAATGATTCAACAATCTGTAATGCACTCTAACATTACATCAGAAATGAGACCACTCTGTATTGAAGGTATACGTTTAAATAGCAAACAGTTCACAAATAAGTTTATCAGAAATGTGTTATCCATACCTAGTCAATTTAAAAGAAAATATGTTCTTCAAGATTTCACTGATAAGGAGGCTAAAAAAAAATAATAAGGAAGCAATACTTATCTATCCCAGTCTTTCCTAATGCCAAAGAAGTGACATTTAAAATTTTGAATGGCATTTACCCATCTAATTGCTTTTAAATTCCTGTATGATATTACGCTGAAATAAACTATGCAAAAGCATAGTTTGCATAGTTTATTTTATACAGAAATAAACTATGCAAAACTGGCAGCCCTTCTGACGCACCGAATTCACTCGCTCATTTTCATGCACTCCTTCAAGTGAACTATATTAGTGGAGTAATGTAGGGAATAGTGAATGAGGGTATAGGGGGCGATTTTGAACACAGCTAAGGTCTTCAGGATTACTAGAAAGTTGCAGATCGGTGAGTTTAATCAAGGTTGGAGGTAAATTCTGCAGGAAAGTGGATTTCGAGAACCAGAGTTGAGAATCCCTGCTGGTATAGATGGTATTCGAAACGCTGTATCTGAGTTCTACCAGCTGAAATAAATCTAATGAATCATAGTTGTGTTTTATTTTTACAGGGAATTGTAACTCCACCACTTCAGAGACCTCAACAAGCAAAAAAGATACTCAGTTATTAGGGGAGAAGGAGTCGCCATCAGACACCTCGACAAACACTCAGGTGAAAACATCACTCACCTTCAAAACAGAATAATATAATTGAGACTGGAAATGACAAAAGACAAAAGTGTTTCAGAGTAAAACAAAATTATCATAGAAAAACTAATCACAAATGAAATATAGAGAATACAATTTTAATTTTAAACCTTGATGTGAGTGTTAAATCTGCATTTAAAGTGCTCCTATTATGGATTTTTGAAAATGACCTTTTATGTAGTGTGTAACAGCTCTAAGTGAATGAAAACGTCCTGCAAAGTTTTAAATCTGAAAGTGCACCATATATAAAGTTATTGTCTCTCAAAAGTAAGAGTCGACTCTGAGTCAATTAAATGAGTCGTTTGTAAAACGAATCTCAATCCGTTTCGTTGTGACGTCAAGATGAAACATTAGCATATTGCCCACCCACTTATTGCGCACACAGACACCAGGGAAAACTTGAACCCCCTCAAACACTGCAGCGGATTCCTGTGGATACTGGATAGCATCATGTGGAGAAGACGATGTGCTCTACAATGTACAACAAAACCCAAGGACGAGCATGTGAACAATCAGTGGTTGAAGTTCATCTTTACAACAATACCACAGCAGTAAGCCCGAACCTTGTGCTGTGTTCCTGTCATTTTACTGACGACTGCTTCTTCAACCTAAATGCGTTCAAGGAGGGATTCGCAATGTTATTGAAGGATGGGTCAGTACCCAGTTTATTTGGACCAGCTTCTTCCTCCTCCGAATCACAACCTGTAAGTATGATTAATAATTGTTGCTGTTATGTTCCCTGTAGCATGCCAAAGACTATAGCATAACACAAGACGTGTCACTCCTATCGTTTTGAATGGGAGAAACTGCAACGCGCAATATGGCGGAATAAGTCCCGCCTTTAGAAGCTCCGGTTCCTATAGAAACAGTCAGACGCGTGCCTCCGAAATGAGGCGAGATGCGCACTTTAGGACTGCGCATGCGCATTAGCTTGATCCAGCCTGAAAAATACAGTTTTTGTCACGATTCGAGCGTTTAGAAACAAAATTTATGAGACAGTTGTTGTCAGATTTTATTGGTGATTTCAAATATGAAATTTAATCAAAAACTTGGCAAACAGCTTTGGAGAATTTGATGTTTCCCCATTCAAAGAGATAGGAGCTGCACTTGAATGCCCGAGAGGCGTTTCAAAGATGGCCTCCGAGTGAAATGCTTGTCTTAAAGGGACTTTCAGCATGCATAGTACGTATTTAGTTGTGTGTGTTGTGTACGCTCTGCGCAGCTTGTAGGTCTCCGGCTAACCAGCTAACCGACTAACCAGCTAACAGCAATAGTGTTCGCTCGCAATTGACCCTTCGCAAAGTTACTGTTGCTTTGTCCGACAAGCCATGGCGCTGTCACGCCACACAGAGTGAAAAATACATCGTGGAGCAAAGAGGTCACTGGCAACACGTCGACAGACAAGACAGAGCAGGTTACTTATGATATTAAACAAAGTCCCAGCTTTCAAACTGTGTAATTTTTAAAGAAATTTGAACAATAAAAAACGTTTTGTGGCTCTTTAATGTGTTGTGACAGATCGCTGTAGCGCCTCAGCTCAAGCGGCTCGTGAGCCGATCATCTCTTCCTACTAGTTAATTTATAGTATCAAATAAACATGAATGAACATGAGAAGAAATGTTGTTTCAAACGCGGAAAGACGTCAGTACACACCATTTTTCAAGTTCAAGTCCACCGAGGTTAATCTTCGAACTCCTGACTGCTTTGTCGGACAAAATGGTGGATTCGGCGTTATGATTGGTTAGATCGCTTGTCAATCAAACTCCCGGCGAAGGGTCAATTGTCTAGAAATGTGTCAAATGTTTGTTGTTGTTTTTACTTGGAGTTATGATAAAGAATAGAGCAATATGTTGGTGTACAACTGCAGTGCTTTATCAATACGACCAATCACCACAGATTAGCGTCACACAAAGGAGGGGTTTGGAAAAATGAATCCTTGAGCGAATCATTTGGGAGTCATTGAGCAAATAAGGTAAAAATAAATGCATATTATAAGACAATGAAAGTGTTTTTTGACCTTGCATGCATGTAAACCTGTTGTTGGGGTCTCCCAAAACAAAAATAGGAACCTTTCAAATGCCATAATAGGGGCACTTTAAATTCCTGTTGATAAAATCTTTCTTCTTTCAATTTACTTTAGTTGTGTACTGTTTTTGTTTGTTTGTTTGTTTGTTTTTTTGTAGGTTTGGCCTCATATATGAGGATATACTCATGAATGGTTTTAAGAGTTTAAAATAAGCGCACGGTCTACCTGCACCAATTGAATGAAAGAGAGACCAAACAATAAAGATCTGAAGTTCTTCGACTCCCGGCTGGTTTAACAGCAGAATCTGAATCATGGACAACTCCTCAAAGTGCTGCGATTTCAATACACCCATCTTGGACGAAGTCCTGCCTCCTATACTATACGTTGAATTCATTTTTGGCCTTATGGGGAATGTCCTCGCCCTCTTGATGTTCTTTTTCCACAGGGACACCTGGAAGCCCAGTTCTGTTTATCTAGCTCACCTGGCTGTGGCGGATGCTGTGGTCCTTTTCTGCCTTCCTTTCAGGGCCGACTACTACCGCAGGGGCAAGGACTGGGTCTACGGAGACGCTCTCTGTCGTATTTTGCTGTTTCTTTTGGCCGCCAGCAGAGCTGCTGGTATATTCTTTCTCACTGCCATCGCCGTGGATCGATACCTGAAGATCGTCCATCCTTTCAACCGCATCAACCGCATGGGTCTGCGCTACGCCCTATGGGTGTCTGTTGGCATTTGGAGTCTCATCATAGCCATGACTGTCTACCTGTTAACAGACAAACATTTCTACTATCTAAACAACCGCACACATTGTGAGAGCTTCAACATATGTTTGGGAAGAAATGCATTGTCCGACTGGCACAATTCATTCTACGTTATCCAGTTCTTTGTGCCCGCATGCATTGTTATCTTTTGTACAGCTTGTATTATGTGGCAACTGAAAAGTAAGACGGTGGACACGCAGGGCAAAATCAAGAGGGCAGTGCAGTTTATTTTAGCAGTTGCTCTGGTTTTCATTATATGTTTCTTCCCAAGCAACGTCTCTCGTATCGCAGTGTGGGTGCTGAAGAGCTGGCATAACGAGTGCCACTTTTTCCGTGATGCAAATGTGGCTTTTTACACCACTGTCTGCTTTACCTACCTCAACAGCGTACTCAATCCCATCGTTTATTATTTTTCCAGCCCCGCGTTCAGTGGATCCCTCAAGAAACTCTACATGAAACTTCTAGGAACTCTAAAAAAGAATTCAGAGGCTTTGTAATCATCACAGTAGGCTAATAATTATCTTTATTAAGTTAATAAAATTTCTGAATATTATTTACTTGATGGTTTGAGGTGAACATACCAAAATAATTTGCCTAAAAACCCAACAGTTAATTTTTTTCTAAAATTTAGTTAAACTTAAGTTTTTTTTCACTAAAAGAATTTAGTATTTGACTAACAAATTATCTTTTTTTAAAATATATTTAATATTTTTTGTTAAATTTCTATGAAATATTTGACAATGCAGGTCCAGAGAAGTAGTAAAGACATTGTTAAAATGGTCATCGTGACTACACTGATATTTTAATATGTCCTAACACAATGACTAGTGCAATTCTTTTGAACCTGTTTTCTTTTGAATCTGTCATAATATGTTAACAATTCTATGATTAAGAGAAATTTAATTTACATCAATGAACAGAAGTTAGTCAGCACTTTGTTTTCTCTGTACACCTCTCTCTCTTAAAAATTATTTACACAGGTCAGGTGGACACAACTATTCTGGGATGTTGATTATTGATTATTATGGGATGTCGATGAACCGGAAATTGTACTTATATGATAAAAAGAAGTAGGATGGCTTTATGATAATTCACTCATTTGTTTATCCAATCAATTTTGAAAGTCTTTGTTTGCTGAAAAATGTATATGTTTGATTTGACTGAATAAATACTCTGTTTCATTTGGAGCTCTCTTGGTAGCTCTCTGAGGTATGTTTATGGCTGTAAGAGAGACTACCCTGATTTTCAATTTTCATAAGTAAATTTGGTTTGACAATTTTACTGTTGAATGGCCTGACTTTAATCTTATATGTAAATTTCCACCACAGTTCTCATGCAACTACATCGAAAGTTGCATTACTTTCTAAGAAGTCTTCATAATATGAAACATACTGTCATTTGGTGCATACTGCTGATGTTTTCTGTCAGTTATTTTAATGGCCCTTTGACCTTAAATGTTCCTGTACAAGTTTGATAAAGACATAAATTACAAATTGTAATTATGGCAATTAATTAGGTTATATTTCAAGTTATGAGGTTACAAGGTTAAATTTAGTGTGTATAGTTTGGTTGCAGAAATACACTGAAGTTTCATATAATTATTCAAAACATTGTTCCATTGATCTTTAGTGAAAAGTTTTTAAAACATTAAATTTAAACTATGGCAACTCCCTTAACAGCATTAAAATGTAATAACATCTCAGTAACACTTTATTTAAAGCTTTTATATATAATGCATTATAAAGGATTTTTTTAATGCATTAATTATTCCTTGTAATGCCCCTTATAATGCTTATGGTCTCATGAATAATTATAACCACAGTTTTAAGCTTAATTACGTTACGCCTTTAGAAAGCATAAAACACAAGACAAACAACCAATTTCAGGTGTACCAAGGAATCTGCGGATAATTATAATGCATTTTAATTTTGATTACAATTATTTATGAAAAAAATATAATGCATTATAATATAAAGGCTTTAAGTAAAGTGTTACCAATATTTCATGAACCTGTTGCTTACTGTGACCAATGTTTTCTTTTAAATGAATAAATAAATACACAGTTTATATTTTATTATACATTCATATAAAATAGATTCATACAAAAATAGCAGATTTAGATATTGGTTCCCGAGCAAAGTTGCCTGGTTCCAGCTGTTGGTCCCTGACTTTGAATGCCATCGGCTGCTTCTTTGTTTGGGTGACAGGTCCACATCTGCATTGTCCTGTTGAAGGAACAGACATAATCATGTAATGCTGCAGATTTAAAGGGTTACTTCACCCAAAAATAAAAATTCTGTCATTAATTACTCACCCTCATGTCGTTCCACACCCGTAAGACCTTCGTTCATCTTCAGAACACAAATTAAGATATTTTTGATGAAATCCGATGGCTCAGTGAGGCCTCCATTGCCAGCAAAATAATTAACACTTTCAGATGTCCGAAATAGTACTAAAAACATATTTACAGTGGTTCAACCTTAATATTATAAAGTGACGAGAATACTTTTTGTGCACCAAAAAAAATAAAAAAATAAAAAAAACGACTTTTCAACATCTCAATAAATTAGAATATCAATATTCAAAAAGTAAAACTTAAATATATTCTAGATTTATTAGACATAAAGTGAAATATTTCCAGACTTTTTTGTTTTCATTTTGATGATTACAGCTTGCTGCTCATCAAAATCAAAAAATCAGTATCTCAAATTATTAGAATATTTAATTTCAAGTTTTATTGAATTACCATTCTCAGGGTATAAATACTGGGTTTAGGTCAGTAATCCCAACAGCAGTCATGGGGAATGTCTGCTGACTTGACAGTTGTCCAGAAGACGATCATCAAGACCCTCTACAATGAGTGTAAGCCACAGAGGGTCACTGCTGAAAGAGCTGGCTGTTCACAGAGTGCTGTGCCAAAGCATATTCATGGAATGTTGACTGGAAGGAAAAAGTGTGGTAGAAAAAGGTGTACAAGTGAAAGGAATGACCGTCAAAGACAACGTCAGCCAGGTTCACCTGGGCTAAAGAGAAAAAGAACTGGACTGTTGCTCAGTGGTCCAAAGTCCTCTTTTCAGATGAAAGTAAATTTTGCATTTCATTTGGAAATCAAGGTCCCAGAGTCTGGAGGAAGAGTGGAGAGGCACAGAAACCATGTTGCTTGAAGTCCAGTGTGAAGTTTCCACAGTCAGTGATGATCTGGGCTGCCATGTCATCTGCTGGTGTTGGTCCACTGTGTTTTCTGAAGTCCACAGTCAACGCAGCCATCTACCAGGAATTTTTAGAGCACTTCAAGCTTTATGGAGATGCAGATTTCATTTTGCAGCAGGATTTGGCACCTGCCCACACTGACAAAGGTACCAAAAGCTGGTTCAATGACCATGGCGTTACTGTGCTTGACTGGCCAGCAAACTCGCCTGACCTGAACCCCATAGAGAATCTATGGGGCATTGTCAAGAGGAAGATGAGAGACACCAGGCCCAACAATGCAGATGACCTGAAGGCCGCTATCAAAGCAACCTGGGCTTCCATTACACCTGAGCAGTGCCACAGACTGATCGACTCCATGCCACGCCGAATTGATGCAGTAATTCATGCAAAAGGAGCCCCTACCAAGTATTGAGTGCATAGAAATGAACATACTTTTCAGAAGCCTGAGATTTCTGTTTAAAATATCCTTTTTTTATTGATCTTATGAAGTATTCTAATTTATTGAGATTGGTGGGTTTTTGTTAAATGAGCCAAAATCATCACAATTAAAAGAACCAAAGACTTAAAGTACTTCAGTCTGTGTGCATTGAATTTATTTAATACACGAGTTCCACAATTTGAGTTGAATTACTGAAATAAATGAACTTTTCCATGACATTCTAATTTATTGAGATGCAGCTGTATCTAGTAATGGCCAATTTCAAAACACTGCTTTGAAGCTTTACAAATCTTTTGTTTTGAATCAGTGGTTCGGAGCGCCAAAGTCACGTGATTTCAGTACATGAGGCTTCGTTACGTCATAAGTGTTTCACAATTTCAATAGTTCATGTGACTTTAGCAGTTTGATACATGATCCGAACCACTGATTCGAAACAAAAGATTCGTAAAGCTTCAAAGCTTCACGAAGCAGTGTTTTGAAATCGCCCATCACTAGATATTGCTGAAAAGTCATTATTTTGTTTTTTTGCCGCACAAAAAGTGTTCTCGTCACTTTAAAATATTAAGGTTGAACCACTGTACTCACATGAACTGTTTTAAATATGTCTTTAGTACCTTTCTGGGCATCTGAATGTGCTAATTGTCTTGCTGGCAGTGCAGGTCTCACTGAGCCATCAGATTTTATCAAAAATATCTTAATTTGTGTTCTGATTCTCAGAGAAAATCTAAAGACATATTGCTTCTACCATATCAATATGAAAGTTATATGAATTGAAAAAGGATATGTTACTCGTCCCAGATTAAATTATTAAAGTGTTTAATTGTTTAAATCTAAGTAAAACTGAGAGAAAGTAGGGACCAACCAATGCTCTGTTCTGGGTCAGCTGGGACCTGGGCTGAAGGCTGCTATGAGCTGTCTGGTTCAGATGAGAACTGACACACATTGTCCTGCTGATAGATCAGACAATGTAATGAGTGCTTCTTAGACTAAATCTGAAGACATATCTTTTTGAAATATAATATAAGAGGATTCCGAAAAGAGGACTTAGATAACATAGTAGCATAGTTGAAGGCAATGTTTCTTTTTCTGAGTATATCTGAAAATAATTAAATATGAGAGATAAAACGGACTTATAAGCTTCTCTGCTCCATGGGCACAGTCTCTTACTCCTGCTGGGCATGGGTGATCCAGGAATGGACTGTGCAAAAGGACTTTGTTGAACTCTGGCGGGGACTTTCTGTTGAGACCCAGGAGCTTCCTCTGGGGAACATGGTGGTACTGTTGGGTAAAGGTGCATCCAGTGGGGACTTGCTAGGCATGAGTGATACCTGTATGTCTTTAGTTTTTCCCTTTTTGAAATCTTGTTAGGCAGGGATGCTACCTGAAGACAAGAAACTTGAAGCTTCTGCTGCAGAAGATCCCACCTCAGCAGCTCAGGGATCTTTATTTTTTGCCTTTTTGAGATCTGTTCAGGCAAAGGTGCTCCCTGAAGTGAAGAAGCTTGAGGCTGCAGTTTTTAGCAGCTCCTGCCTCAGTGGCTCAGGGATCTTTAGTTTTTGCCAATCTGGAACTTTGTCTGGCATGTGGGGAACATGTGAGCACCTTTGAGGCAGGCATAGGTGCTCTCTGTGCACAGGTGTTTCTTGTGGGGACACAAAGGGGATGGGTGCTCCCTGTAGGGACCCACCAGGTATAGGTTCTCCCTGTGCAAAAGAGGCATTTTGCTGAAGCTTAACATGCTGGTTTTAATCGAGCAGGCATGAAATATTCTGTAAGAAGTGTTTTAATTTGCCTTGTGCTGCCCCATCCCACCAGAGGAGCCTATAAATGTCTAAATGTTATAAATGAGTCTATTAAAAATATTTTTAATTTAAATGAATTTATTATGTAAAAAATTGTTTAAAATGAATGAATGAAGACTTGAGTTTTTGAACGAATTTCATCAAATACATTTTGACACTCACTGGTCGCCACCTACAGGCTTAACAGTGTAATAGATACAAACTTTATCAAGCGTGACATTAATTTCAAAGTTAATTTACTAATTTTGATAGCGTTTGCGGCAACATCAGTGTTTATATTCGGACTATAAGCTTTTAGCCCAATATTTCATATGTTTGCAACAAAGTAATAGCAATACTGTCAGCTGAAAACATTGTTTGTGAAGTTGTTTCAGACATATCCCTGCTGAAAAAACCAGCATATGCTGGTTAAGGTAGGTTTTGGAGATAGTATGCTGGTTTGAGCTGGTTTATGCTGGTCCATGCTGGTCCTAAGCTGGTTCATGCTGGTCCTGAGCTGGTCCTATGCTGGTCCATGCTGGTCGTGGACCAGGATCAGATGACTTCACTAATAGATGTCTTTAATAGTTATCTATGTATGATTATTTAATAGAAAAAATCAAAATGAACTAAAATTAACGCTATATGCAAATATTCAATGACAATGTTTTTTATTGACTGTAATCTCACTGCATGGCCCTATGTTGTCGTATTTACTGTATTTTTCCTAGATAACAACTATTTTATATCACCATTACTACATAAAAAATTTTTTTTATGTCTTCACTTTTTTTTAAGTAAACATATTTAATTGTAAGTATAGATAAGGCAAGTCTTTGTGTATAACAAAACATTAATATTGCTAATTATTATTTGTATTATATTAATATTGCATTACATCTTTTATTAAATATAAAATATTATTATGGATTTAATATTAGTATTTATTATATTAATTTACTTTAATACTGTTAAAAGTTATTGATAATATCAAAAATATCAATAATTGTTATGATTGTTTAAAGTGCCAAATGCCTGTGGATATTAATATGGATTTTAATATTGAATATTTAAATAGTAAATATTTAATGTCGTTATAAAATACTGAATTAAAATCACGTTTTCATTTAGTGTTTTATAAACATATTGTCTTACTGATAAAAGTAGCTACCAAATGACAAACTTATACATTAAAAAGAACCTTTACAAGATTTCGTTAATTGTTACACGCAAAATGTGCGGATTGAAAAAACACGCCAAAAGAACAAAAGACTTTGAATGGGGTTTTGTAGGACTCGCTCGTTGTGTATTTGGCGCAGGCGCGCTCCCGGCCTAGCGTTCACTGTATGTGAGTGTGTGCGCGCATTGTGTGTGTGAACTGCCGGCGAGCTTAAAAATATTATCGAGCGGCGGGAATGTCTGGCAGGTCAGTGCGCGCGGAGACCCGGAGCAGAGCCAAAGATGACATCAAACGCGTTATGGCCGCTATTGAGAAAGTGCGAAAATGGTAAGATCGCGGGAAAAGCCCTGTTTGTTCCACCGGAGAAAAAAATGCGCTTGTGGGGGAGGAGAGAGAAAGAACAAACGAGAAGGACAGAGAGTGAAATTATATGGGTCATTTTTGAGCGCAATTTCCAAGTGAACTCGAGCGCACGCCAGGTGCTGTGCGCGCACCCGACACCATACACTAAAAATGAATGTTTTGAGGCGGATTTCAAAGGTTTCTGATGGAGATGAAGTGGGTTGAACCCAGAAGCCATTTCGTTGCAGTCACATGAAGCCATTTCTCTCTGCAGTTTGGCGCACTGTGATGTGTAACATCTGTGCGTTTTGGGGGATGAAAGACTAGATAAACTCACCTGTGCACGCGAGAGTCACAATCGCTCTAACACACAGTGAGTTGAAATGCAGCTCTTTACATCAAATAAAACTGAACACATGGAGCGCTGTGGGGGCTGGGGACAGGGAAGTTAGCGACTGCATGCCTAATATTTCATTATCAAGATTAAAGCAACATTTAAAAGATGTCTTTTATGTAAGATTGTTATTTTTATACATGTTAAACGAATGTTAACCTGTATTTGTTTTGTCATTTAATAAAAAAATATATATATATATTTGGAGTGCAAGCATTTGATGATATGAAGCACAACATTTTACCTTGTTTTTCCTGTGTAATAATGCATTTTGATTACATAGTTTTTTGATTCCATCTTTTTTTATTGGCTGTGGCTTTTTAATATGCTGTTTTTTTTTTAATTGTCTAATTTCATTATATCTATATTATTTGTGTTGAATATGGCCCTTGCTATCATCATATGGTATGCTATTTTAACAGTACTTCTGTTGCAACAAAAAAAGTCATGTTCATAAGTGTATTTTACTTAAAGTCAACACAACATCAATAATGACCCATTCACTTTCTTAATACGCAATGAAAATATTTGCCTTTTCAAATCAGAATACGTTTTCCTCTTAATGATTTTTCTTTTCTGCTGATGTCACTTAGGCCGTGTCAGCTATTGGATAATGTTTACTTGTAGTCAAATAGCCATTGAAGTACTTCTATCCATGCTTCAGATCTTTTTTTTTTTTTACAATTCACAGGGAGAAAAAATGGGTGACGGTTGGAGACACTTCACTGCGTATCTTCAAATGGGTTCCAGTGACTGAAACGAAGTCAGATGATGTAAGTGTGCGACTGACTATTGTGTATTGCTTCCTTTTATGAAGTTGTAGTTCATCGATATTCTTTCTGTCCTATTTTCTGCTCTACAGAAGAACAAAAAGAAGAAGGGCAGAGAGGAGAAATACGGATCGGAGGTGACGACTCCAGAGAACAGTTCCTCTCCGGGAATGATGGACATGCACGGTCAGTCAGAGGAAGCGTCTCTTAACCATGCCAAGATTTTAAGGATGTGCATAACATAATTTGACAGTACTGACCCTTAAATGGCAAGCTGCGGATTCTTTTATAGATGAGAACAGTAATCAGAGCTCAATAGCCGATTCCTCTCCGGTGAAGATGGAGAACAGCTGTAGCACGAGCCCGACACCAGAGGCCACTGCTGCTGCTCAGGCTGATGGAAACAAGTGCAAGGCAGAACATACGACATCCCCTGACAAAGGTGCGAAAACCACTGTGATCACACAAATCTCATGCTTACACAAATCAGTGTATTAAGGCTTTTTGAGAGGTTCTCTAAGGCTGTGTTCACACAATATTAAAGGAGCTTGACTTTGGTTATTTATTCGTATAGATCAGGGGTTCTCAATTCTGCCCCACTTTTTTGCAGAATTTAGCTCCAAACCTAATCAAACACACCTGAACAAGCTAATGAAGGGCTGTGTCTGAAATCGCCCCCTATACCCTTAAAGAGTGCACTATTTGGGGCGACAGCCATTTGTAGTGGTGTCCGAAACCATAGTGGACGTTATCAAGTGCACTCATTCAATAACGCACCGCAATAATGAGTGTACAACTGATCGGCTGCATCCAAAAACTGAAAAATGTTGTCTTCGGAGGACGCATTCCAAGCATCAAGGCATGTCCGAATCCAAAGTTAGCTTCACCTCCTGTCTCATGAGATGCCTTCATCTGATCGATTTTTGAAGGCAGCATAGATGTATCCTTCGCTGCCTTTGATATCCCACAATCCTGTGCTTTCCATTCTGTGACAGTTGAGCTAAAAGTTGCGGCATCTGAAAGTCGCGGTTGGTGGTCAGTTTGTGTGTAAGGCTGTGTCCACCGAAGCATTTTTTCCAGCGGCTAGCGTATTTTTCCAATTGTTTTTAATGGGAGCGCCACGTTTTTGCCAGGAAAAATGTAAATGACATAAATGCCAGGAGCATAACGTTAATGCCAGGAGCATAGCGTTTTTTACCGGTCGCCTCGAGTTTGAGTAAAACGCTGCGCTCATCACTGTAACTTTTTTAGCCAGCCGTCCAATCAGAGTGGAGGAGGGGCGGTACAAATACAACACCGACCAACTGTCAAAACATTCTTGCTGTGTAACGACATCAACAAGCAGATAACGGAACAAAATGGATGAGAAATTAATATTGCTGGTCTCCGAACATACATAGCATGCACTCTACACATTGTGTCGACATTTTTAGTCTGAAACAAATGATCTGCGAAATCAGTTACAAGTAACAGTGCTGTGGATATTCCGTATCATAGTAACAGAAATTACTATTGTAGTAATTAAATATTCGCTTAGTTATCACCAAAGCCTTGACAGGGCAGCGAGGCAACAAGTCAACTGACTACATTTTCAGATGCAGCCAACGGCTAGAGAATACCCATAATGCACTGTATGAGTCGTGCCGAATGAATTCCCGCATCTGACCAGAAGATGCCGTCTGCGGTTGAATCATCCATCCATTTTCCATGCCACTGGTCCAATGTGGGTACAGTGTAATATCATCATTTTAATTGGTTATTAAATTGTTTAATTAAAGAATTAATTCACTTTCAAATGAAAATTACCCCAAGCTTTACTCACCCTCAAGCCATCCTAGCTGTATCTGACTTTCTTCTTTCTGATGAACACAATCGGAGAAATAAACTATAAATATCCTGATGCATCCAAGCTTTATAATGGCAGTGAGCAAAACCAACGAGTATGAGCTGAAAAAAGTGCTTCCATCCACATCCATCCATCATAAACATACTCCACACGGCTCCGGGGGGTTAATAAAGGCCTTCTGAAGTGAAGCAATGCGTTTGTGTAAAAAAATATCCATATTTAACAAGTTATGAAGTAAAATATCTAGCTTCCGCCAGACCGCCTTCCGTATTCAACTTATGCAGAAAGTGTAAAGCTCTTGCAGTTCAAAAAGCTTACACTTCGTCCTACACCTTCCCTATTCAAATTACGGAAAAAGCTTAGCCGACACAACGCCAGTTTCGTTTTTTTGTTGAATACAGAAAACAGAAGGTGGTCTGGTGGAAGCTTTCTTTTAATAACTTTTTAATATTTTGTTAAATATGGATTGTTTTTTACACAAACGCATTGCTTTGCTTCAGAAGGTCTTTATTAACCCTCCAGAGCCGTGAGGAGTATGTTTATGATGGATGGATGCAGTATCTTCAACTTCATACTTGTTGGAATCGTTCACTGCCATTATAAAGCTCGGATGCGTAAGGATATTTATTAATATTTCTCCGATTGTGTTCATCAGAAAGAAGAAAGTCATATACAGCTAGGATGGCTTGAGGGTGAGTAAGGCTTGGTAATTTTCATTTGAAAGTGAACTAATCCTTTAAGGTTTATACGTAGTAGTAGGGAATAGTGAATGAGGGTATAAGGGCTGATTTTGAACACAGCTAAGGTCTTCAGAAAGACCTTAGCTAGAAAGTTGCAGATCGGTGAGTTTAATCAAGGTTGAAGGTAAATTCTGCAGGAAAGTGGATTTCGAGAGCCAGAGTTGAGAATCCCTGCTGGTATAGATGGTATTCGAAACGCCGTATCTGAGTTCTACCAGCTGAAATAAATCTAATGAATCACAGTTGTGCTTTATTTTTTACAGGGAATTGTAACTCCACCACTTCAGAGACCTCAACAAGCAAAAAAGATACTCAGTTATTAGGGGAGAAGGAGTCGCCATCAGACACCTCGACAAACACTCAGGTGAAAACATCACTCACCTTCAAAATAATTGAGACTGGAAATGACTTGAGAAAATGACAAAATGTTGTTTGTTTGTGCGTTTTAGGAAAGTGAAGATGGTTCTCCACCCACAAAGAAAAGCAAAGTAGAATCATCTTCTCAGGACTTGGATGACTAAAGCTGACTAGTTTGCCACGTCACTGTCACAAACCAATGAGGAAAAGCGTCCCACTCAACAAACTATTCCTGATCTTCAAGTAGAGCTTCACCCTGTTCTTCATCTTCTCACCTGGAGTGGACTTTTGCAGACGTCACTGTGCTGGTGAACTGAGGCCGAAAGACTGACCTGATCCTGTGAGACACCTCCAGCCTCGCTCCATCAAACTCATGCACGACATACAGCGTTAGTTTAACAGTAACGAGAGTGAATGCACTGCATAGATTTGTCAAGATGAAAGATGGATTTGCTGCTGTGATCATCTTCGTTTGAAGTCTTTTATTATTTAATTAAATGAGTCTACTAGTTGTTTTTCTAACTACTTCTCAAAGGTTGTTGTATGGTTATAGTGCAGGTGCTTGGTTTGTTCATTGATTCTCTACTGGTTTGTGTGCCTTCTGGCTCCATGATGCGTGTTTTTTTTACTTTTCTAAATTTTAGCCGTATGTTGTTTTTTTTTAAGCTTTTGAAAAGCATTTTTACCATCGGGGGAGGAAGAATATTTTGTTAAATGTCAAAATGACTCGATATATACCTCATTTCCAAACCAGCTGAGCTGGAACTTAATTCTTGATCGATGGATGATAAATCAACTTCACTGAACACAATCTGGCAGTATTTAAATAATGTAATTTTTCAACTAAATACACACTGATTTCAATCTGATTTAATGTACAAAGAACTCATGATGATGAAATACACTAGATACATTGGGACCATGTTTTCTTGAAATGATTTTGTTTTGTACAGTTGATTAATTTTGCTTTTATTTATTCCATCATTAGTTCTTGTTTTTAGCATATTCAATTTGTTTTAATAAAAAAAACTTTAACACATCAAAGTCTGTTGAGTTTACAGTATTTTATTTTATGTAGTTTAGTATTTATATGCTTTTGTTGGTTAAAAAAAAAAAAATCAATTGAAGATCGAAAAGATCGAGAACGTTTTATTCAATACAAGAGACATTTATTTAATATTGCACGCCCCCTAACGACATTTTACCGCATTACTGCGTGCAATCTTGTACAACGTATTCGCCGAAACCGATACGAACATAATTTAAAGCATTTGACAAGCACATAAAAGTAATAAAAAGCGAAGAGAGGTTGATCAAATATAAGACGTATTTCACCATAACTAATTCGCTGTACTGAATTCAAATTACGCGCCTGTTCAGGTACGGTCCAACCGTTGTGAAATCACCTGTGGGAAATCTTTCGCGCTCTGGATTCCGCCCACGAAAAATCGCATAACAATGATGTGACCACACCACTCCTGTTTCCATCACTTTTAAAAGCTACTGATGTAATTCGCCGTGAAGTGTCTTACCTCAGTGGGTCTACAAACAATGACTGGTAGGCTACTGTTTTTATTAGTGTTTGACACACATTTCACAATTTCAATTCATAAGCTTGCTATTTGACTCCGATCTTGTTTAATATCGATTGGTTTGGATTATTATCAGGTACAGTAGCCACAATATATGTTAATTTTTCTCAAGGGAAAATCTTTCAACTATGCAGTAAACATACAGGAAGCCCTGTTAGCTAGTAGGCCTATATTATTAACAACTCAAATGAATATAATGCGGGATTTATATCGTTATATTTTTAATGATATGAGTAAAAATATAATAAATATGTAATATATCGCATATTTAGCCAATAGTTAATTTTTCTAGCTAACATATGGTCATTAAATGGGTTTCCTGAGGTAAATGTAACGTTGACGTGATTGATCAATTACATGAGACTGACATTTTGGTAAGTTGTACTGTATTTTTCAACATTCAACCAGTAGCGGCTCCTGACCATGAAAGGTGGGTGTTTTTACACACACACACACACACACACACACACACATATATATATATATATATATATATATATATATATATATAATTTTAACTAATTGAAATGTATGGTCTAAATGTGATTTGTATATTTAATGGTGTATGAATATAGGTGTATTGAACGTGTGTGATTGTGTGGGAGCTGATTGTGTATTAGACCACTGTTTTTCCCAGTGCTCAAAGTTCATAATTGTTTTTGAGTTTTTGTTGCATTTACACTGTTCTGACCAGCAGGTGTCACCAGCGTGTGGTGTTTGGAACGCCTAGTTTGAAACCGAATCATTTTGATTCGAAGCTTTGAAATTTCTCCCACCACGATTCTTAATACCAATCTTTATGTAAAGCACTTTGAATTACCATTGTGTATGAAATGTGATATACAAATAAAATTGCCTTGCCTTTACCAGGTTGAAACGGGCTTTCTTTCTCTCTCGCATTAGAAATGTTAAGTGAGTTAAGTTCCTGAATTCTTCAATACAACTTTAAATAAAGTATCGCATGACAAGCATCAATCATTCAAAGTGTCTTTATTGTCAAAACCACATTACAATAATACATGGGGGGCACAAATGTAATTTCACATTAGTTCACTTGGTGGCCATCTTGGTTACACCCTCAATTTTTATTCATGCAAGTATGGCTCATATCTATTTGAATGGGGAAAGACTGAAAACTTAAACTGTTGGTCAAGATTAGGAATAAAATTAGACAAATATGGCATGATAAATTCAGCTTTAGCTCAAACTCTACAAAATAAATAAAAATTAAAAAAAAAAAAAAACTTCTGAGAACAATGAGGAACAATTGTGGTGTATCTCAGTCAACATTTGTACTAGGCTACACTAAAATGGGTTATACTATGAATATACACTGATCAGCCAACATTAAAACTGACAGGCGAACTGTATAACATTGATTATATCATTATAGTGGCACTGGTCATGGGGAGGGATATATTAGGCAGAAACTGAACAGTCAGTACTTGACTTTCATGAGTTGGAACAGGGGTGGCACGGGGTGACAACTGCCACCCTAAGAAAAAGCTTTGCCACCCCAGAATCACAGAATAAAATATACATGTTAGCAGTGTTTCAAATATTGCTATTCAGCAGCGTATTTCAATGTGACGACGACATAAAAAAGACAGCGTAACGCAAAATAATGGCAAGAAAACACGTCTTTCAATAAACTGTGCCGGTTCTTTAGGAGTCAAAACACACAGTGCAGCCAAGTTCACTTATGAAATGTTATTCCATTTGCTCGTGAATCAGAAAAGTACTGCTTCTCGGCTAACTCAGAAGTTCTCTGAGAAATGTAATATGATTCATTTCATAATTTTTGGTGATTCACCGACCGCCCGCTCCACTTTCATAAAGGTCTTTTTGTCATCCGACGAAACAATAACAGTAACAACTAACAGTAGTAACTAATAGCAATGTTAGGTAAGAATCTAAACGTATTTTAGTTTTCTCGATTGCTAACACAGTTGATTCAGTTGGCCCAGTTCCCCATTCCCATGTCAGCTATGAGATAATGGATAAGTCTGTTTGACCTTTTCTTATTAGACCAAAATATAAGTTTGAGTAGGATGTAAGTTTTCCTGTGCTTATGGTATAAAACGGTCTGGGTCTTTGATAGTTTAGCTTTTTCTTTGCTCTTTTTGCTTCTCGCATCTCTTCTGCATCTTCTGCTTCTTCTCTTCTACCTCTCATTTCATTCTGCAAATGTCTTAATTTTGTTCTTTCTTTCTCTATATTCTGATCTTCATCTATTATATACAATACTCTAGATTTTATTATTAACTATTAATTACTTAATTAATTTGTTTGTCTCTATAATTTTTAATTAATAAATTTGTTATTCCTTATTTAAATTTGATCTCTGACATAATCATTGCTGGACTGCCTGGATCTCATTATCTCAAGATTTTGCATCAAGTACAGAGTTAGTTACAAACTAGCTAGTAGTTACTAAGCCGCTAGTGTGGACTTTATGTTCCAATTTAACAAAGAACTTACGAACGGCTGGTGCAACCCTGCAGGTCCATAGCTACATGTTAATTTTTCTTTTGTAAAAAATCTCCTAATTCTGTAAACATACAGGGAGCCCTGTCAGCTGGTAGGCATATATTATTAAAGGTTAAAATTAACAACTCAAATGAATGTAATGCGTGTTTTATAATAATAACGACATAATATGTTTATGAGTATGAGTAAAAATATAATAGTGCAGAGTAATTTATTTGTTTTTAAAGTAGTTTATTTGTTTTGTATTTTAAAAAGTAGTTTTTTGTTTTGATTTTTATTACATCTGGCTGCTTTAGGGGGCATTGAACTAGACGAGACAGTAGGGGGTGGTGTGATGCAGTGATAAATAGTCTCTTATTGGCCTGTTTAGCTGAGCAATACATGAAACAAACAAAACAAACAACCCCTGGAAAATGATAAGAACACATATTATACAGACACTTGATATCTTATCAGATGATTAGTTTATTGCATTTGATAGATTTAACGTTAAATAAAACATTTGCAATGGGTTTATAAAGGTTATTTTTATGTACATTTTCTTTTTGATCAGGTGGATGGAAGGGTGTGTTGTGTGTGTCATTTACCTGAGGAAGAGATGGCAGCATGATGCACTATGGGAAGAAGGCTGGTGGAGGCAGTGTTATACTCTGGGCAGTTACTTTGACACGTACCACTACCTAAAGATTGTTGCAGACCACATACACCCCTTCATGGCAATAGTGTTCCCTGATGGGCCTCATTCAGTAGCATAATGCACCATGCCATACTGCAAAGAAAAAAAAAAACCTTCAGGAGTGGTTTGAGGAACATAAAGTGTTTAAGGTGTTGCCTTGGCCTCCAAATTCCCCAGATCTCAATCCAAGACCTGCATGCCCCACCTTACAACTTGTAGGAGTTAAAGGATCTGCTGCTAAAGAGGGGGACCTACATGATATTAGACAGGCTGTCTTAATGTTGTGGCTGATTAGTGTATATACCTGGACATGTGGATTTTGCTGTGGTTCATGAAAGCCAATTTTACCTATTTTACCACCGTTTTTTTTTTTTTTTTTAAAGGTACAAAGCACATTTTGTAGTTCAAATAAGTTTGTATACTAATATTATATCAGTTAATGTTAGATACGGTTATGAACTGTAAAATATTCAAAATGAAAGTTTGAAAGTTTAACAAGAACGATGCTTTTTTTATCGTGTTGATCTACAATTTTTTTTTTTTTTTTAATAGTCAGCTCAGTGACTCCACCCACGTTTGAAGTATATTTATACCGTGTTTAGCCAGTGAGAGCTCACTGATCGTCTTCATCATCATGACCATCATCATCTCTCTGCTCCTGTTGGCCTCTCTGCTGCCACACCTGACCTTCACTGGTGAGACTGATTATTTAACAGCATATTACGATGACTTTTACAAGTGTTTAATTGGTATGTGCTGAATAAGTTGACTAACAGCACTATCTCTCTCTCTCAGCTCATGTGAATGTGGGTATAGTGAATGGAAAAGAAGCCAGACCCCACTCCAGACCTTACATGGTTTCTCTTCAGAAGAATGGATACCATATCTGTGGTGGATTCCTCATTTCTGATCAGTTTGTCCTGACTGCTGCACATTGCTGGAAAAGGTAAGAGCTTGTTTAGTGTGAACTGCAATGTTGAGTTAAAATTACTTTTGACTGATAATGACTGAAGTGCACCCTGTATATCAGTTATGACATAAATGACCATTTCCAATACACTCTTTCAACAGACGTAATATTCTGACGGTTGTTGTTGGTGCTCATGACTTAAGGAAAAGCAAGAGTTCAGATCACATCAGAGTGAAGTCCTACATCCCTCATCCAAAATATGAAGAAAAAATTCCTTATCAACCTTATGATGACATCATGCTTTTGAAGGTAACAACCTGTAAACTATTTTGTTTTTCAAAATAATATCCAGTCAGGAAACAGTAGCACAAACCACTATGTTTGAATTTCTATTGCAATTTCTTGCTTTAAAAATTACTGAAGGGATTTAAATCATTTCTGTGTAAATGGCCAAGTGCACAGCATAAAATAAAGAGGCAAATAAAAATAAAAAACTCAACTTGGCCTTTCGGCTTCTGTAATAACCTCACAAACAACAGTATAATCAACAAATTTCAGTCATATAAAAGATTGTTTATTAAAAATGGTTGTATTTTTTAATTATAGCTAGAAAAAAAAGTCAAACTAAACAACAATGTTGGAGTGATACCATTACCAAAGAAAGGAGAAGACGTCAAAGCAGAGACTGCCTGTAGTGTTGCCGGCTGGGGAAGACTGACTGATGGCTCAAGGAGCAATCTTCTAATGGAGGCAAACGTGAATATAATGGATAACAACGAATGTAGAAATAGATGGGGAGCGTTCTACTCAATCTCAAAGATGATCTGTGTACATGGCGATGGTGGATCCTGCCAAGTACGTAAAAAAGATGATTCACAGACTTTATGGTAATGTATGAACTGGTTTCACTACTGATGTGTTGATCTGTGTTTCTTAACAGGGGGATTCAGGAGGTCCTTTGGTTTGTGGAAACACTGCCGTTGGTGTCACAATTTTCACTGCCAAGCTCTGTAATTCATTTAAGCGTCCTAATGGGTATACTAAGATTTCAGCATATATTCAATGGATCGATGAAGTTACTAGAAATGTTAAGTGACTTTATAGAAACTAAAGAAGGAAGAAATGTTATTATTGAATTCTTCCATAAACCTTCTTTCAATAAAAGTATCACATGGCAAGCATCAATTATAGTCAAAGTGTTCTCATTGTCACAACCATGTATAATTTAGGCAAACACCCTCAATTTCCAGTCATGCCTGTAGACTCATATCTCTTTGAATGGGGAAAAATTGAAATACCCAAAACTGTTGATCAAAATTACAGTAAAAAAAAAAACAAAAAAAAAAAACATTTCAAAACAGGAATGATATCATAAACTGTGCTGCTTAAAAAAAGTGATAAATTCTCCAGAATTTGAGTTGTAAAATAAAGAGCTTTGTAAAGATCTAACCACAGATAGTCAGTCAGTTTTACTAAGCTCTCAACTGATTTCTCACATCTAACAGAATTTACAAGAAATATTAGACATGGATTACATCACACTTGGGGCAGATTAAGTATAATATATATATATATATATATATATATATATATATATATATATATATATATATATATATATACACACTACCAGTCAAAAGTTTGGACATGGTAAGATTTTTTTTTTTTTTTTTTTAAAAGAAGTTTCGTCTGCTCACCAAGGCTGCATTTATTTAATTAAAAAAACAGTAAAAACAGTAATATTGTGAAATATTATTACAATTTAAAATAACTGTTTTCTGTTTGAATATATTTTATAAAGTAATTTATTCCTGTGATCAAAGCTGAATTTTCAGCATCATTACTCCAGTCTTCAGTGTCACATGATCCTTCAGAAATCATTCTAATATGATGATTTGCTGCTCAAGAAACATTTATTGTGTGCAATTGTACAAAATATTTGTGTACAATATTTTTTTCAGGATTCTTTGATGAATAGAAAGTTCAAAAGAACAGCATTTATTTGAAATATAATCTTTTGTATCATTATAAATGTCTTTACTGTCACTTTTGATCGATTTAATGCATCCTTGCTGAATAAAAGTATTAATTTCTTTCATTTCTTTTCAAAAAAATAAAAGTAAAAATTCTTACTGACCCCAAACTTTTGAACGGTAGTGTATAATGTTACAAAAGCTTTGTATTTCAGATAAATGCTGTTCTTTTGAACTTTCCATTCATCAAGGAATCCTGAAAAAAAAGTACACAACTGTTTTCAACATTGATAATAATCATAAATGTTTCTTGAGCAGCAGATCAGCATATTGGAATGATTTCTGAAGGATCATGTGACACTGAAGACTGGAGTAATGATGCTGAAAATTCAGCTTTGATCACAGGAATAAATTACTTTATAAAATATATTCAAACAGAAAACAGTTATTTTAAATTGTAATAATATTTCACAATATTACTGTTTTTACTGTATTTTTAATTAAATAAATGCAGCCTTGGTGAGCAGATGAAACTTCTTTTAAAAACATTAAAAATCTTACAGTTTCCAAACTTTTGACTGGTAGTGTATGTGTGCACGCACCACTCGGTTTCTCTGTCGAATCAGAACCTCTTTATTTGTCTGTCCATTTCTAGATAACCGGGCACATCATCAGTATGAGCAACTTGTGTAGTTCGCGTATAGGGAGCATCGCCTCAGCGAACAATGTTTTCACCATTCAAATTTGGTTACAGAAGCAATGTTTATACATAATAAATGAGGTCAACGGCACTGCTGATCATCAACTGATTAAATTGCTTGGTCAGCAGGTGGCCCCCCAAACCCCCGGGGCCCTACGCATTTACGTGGTGGTTAACAACGTTACTGATTTTAGACGAGCAGCGACTGAACGGCATAAATTTTGGCACAAGTGTGTATTTTTTCTAAGAATTTTACTTTTTTACCCCCATTTCCTTTAGTAAATTATTTTACACTAGGTACTAGGGATGTAAAAATATCAAAATCTCACGATACGATAATATCTCGTTATAAAGTCCATGATATGATATTTATTGCAATATTTAAAAAAAAATGAAGACTTTGTCAGTTTAAAACAGGAACTTCCAGTGTAGTGTTTTTAGTTTTCATAATAAGGAAAAAATATTAAACAACCAATAAAAAAATAGTAGTAAGGGAAAAAAATGCACAATACTCAACTCCTTTTTGTGTTTATTATACTTGTAAAATAAGTTTAACAGACTGCTAATCTCAACAAATTCACTAACACTTTACAAATAAGGTTCATTACTTAACTACATTAACTAATAATGAACTGCATTTCTACAGCATTCATTAATATTTAATGTTAATTTCAACATTTACTAATACATCATTAAAATCAAGAGTTGTATTTGTTAACATTATTTAATGCACTGTAAACTAACATGAACAATATGAACAGCTGTATTTTTTTAACTAACATTAACAAAGATTAACAAATACAGTAACAAATGTATTTTATCATCATGTTAGTTAATACATTAACTAATGTTAACAAATGAACCTTATTGTAAAGTGTTACCACAAATTCAACACAATTTGGATTCATAAAGATGTCACTAGTTTCTGAAAGAATGATTCAGTGATACAGTTTTTTAACAGTAATTTGTTGCCATCTAGTGGTGTTACAATGCAATCGATATATTAGTTAGCCTATTCGAAGCATTTTCAAAAGGTGATTTATTCTGTTTTGATCGGTAACGTAGACAACAGCGTTTATCTGAATAATACAGTTTTGTATATTTCTGTGATAACTGGAATATTTGTAACAGAAATAGTGATACTGTGTGTTTGAAAAGATTGTTTGTGAAGCTGTTTATATCTAAACATGACAACTGCTCTCTAGATCAACGGCAGCGTGAACGCAGATTTTAATCTCATGATTTTATTTTTGTCAAAGGTTTAATATAGCCTACATGAGCGAATCATTGTCATTTAGGAAATAGATCATATGGGTGATGAAATCGAGAACACGATCTTTTAAAGATTAATTGTGCAGCTTTGTGCACATCTCTCTCTCTCTCTCTCTCTCTGCATTGATATCTGACATATATTAGTAGCGCGAGGGCTTTTCAGTGCATTCATTGTTATAATATTCATGAGGTGAGACGTCTCTATTAAAGGATACGCTCCTCGCACTTCGTTCTGGATAAGAACCGGTTCTCTGTTCCCAACCCTAGTTACCACTTTCCTCCGTTCTGCTCCACTGGGCTGAAAAAAACCCTACACTTTTTGCCTGGAAGACATATGGTTTCATACAGTCGTGTGACCACGATGATATCGAGACAATTTTGCTATCGCGATACCATGATATTGATAATACCGTTACATCCCTACTAGGTACACAAAATAGTTCCACTCAGAACCTTAAGGACAAAAATGTCCCCATTGTAACTCATTAAAACAGCAATTTTTAATCCCAGGGCCATTTAACTATAAAATGATGCAATTTTTGTTAATAGGCTTTCATTCTGTTGGCAAGGCTTCAAAATTATTATTTTTTTATTATTTTTTTTTTATCAGATGGTGCCATTTTCTCAGGTTTGGCCAATAAAGCAAATACTCGCTTTATTCTTGTTTTCCGCTTCTGCATATTATAGAGCCAATAGGATAAATTATGCAGCTATAATTGTGTGGGTGTGTTGGTATGGATGTCAGAGTGTTTGTATGTCTAGTAAAAAAAAAAAAAAAAAAAAATTGTGTGTGTGCTTGTAATATTTGAGAGAGAAAAACTCTACTGCAAAACACAAATCCAACCACTGTGTGCACCAGTGGAGTTTTGCTGGCATCTAATGGGGAAGATTTGGTACTGCACCCAAAGAAAATCTGACTCATTTTTTGAGAAAAAAAAGCCAATTTTTTGAGATATTAACCTCAAATTTGGAATACAACTTATTTAGATTAATGGCTTTTATTTTCTAGCGTCTTTAGAGTTCAACATGTTTCATAAAATATATATTTTAATATAACATAATGTTCTTAAATCATTTTAATAAACTTAAACCACTATAACTTTTCACCCAGTTTCACAGACAAGGCTTAAGCTAATCCTAGACTAAAATGCACGTTTGAGCTGTTCTAACTGAAAGCAACGTGTACTGATAGATCTTAAAAAGATACTTAAATGTCCTCATTGAACTAAGGCCTAATCCTGGCTTAGTCTAAGCCCTGTCTGTGAAACCAGGCCTTTATGTTTCACTTTTTACATTTTTTTTATTTCAACAATAATCTGCCAATGGTCTTCTTTAAAATGAGACCAAACTTAAGTCTGTGCTCCCAGGCTTCAAATTTTTATGACAGTTTTTGTACATGGACATTTTTGTCCTCTATGGACCTAAGTGTAACTTTTTTTAATTGACGCACAAAGGTTAAAGAGTCCCAGACTCCTGCAAAAGGGTCTTCACTTGGTGTAACTACTTCTGAAATGACACACATACTATGATAGTACCCAACCTAGTGGGTACACGACTTCTGGGGAGTCTGAAAATTGTTAATTGTTTGAATCCAAAATGTATTTTCACTTAAACTAAAGCTACAGTAGAGCTAATTGTTTGTAACTTCACAGCATCATAACAAAGTATGTTAACACAATATGGTTGTCAATGCATATTGTTATAGGTCAGGCCTAAAATGCAAAACTCAGTTTTAAACAGTCCTTATTTACCACAAAAATGCATGTTTTCTTCCTCATCTTGACAGAGGTGAGAACCTTACAGTTGTGGTTGGAGCTCATGATCACAATCATGCTCTAGCCGCATGGATGCCAAGTTCTATCCACCCTGAAAGTCTGATAAATGACATCAAGCTACTTCAGGTAAATGACTAAGCTAGGTTTTGCAGGGCAAACTGCAATAAAACATTTGTAACGTTAGTGTACTGAACCCAAGTCCAGTTTATTTAACCAAAGTGTGAACCAAATACAAAAAGAAACACAGACTTGACATGATAAAACTATGAACATAAAAATAAACGAACAAACATGGACTTAACTTGACATGGACTCACCAAACAGCAGTTACAGGGACAAAGCTAGACAAGATACAGTTCTTCTTCTTCTTCTTTAGGGTTTAATGGCAACTTGCATCCATTATGCGTTGCACGGCACTTTATTTTCCTGTAATGTCCATTACATCATATTCTCCTCATCAGTCCAGTCCTTGTTAAAAAACTGCAAATGCTTCTTCTGCCTTGTTCATTCTCACCACTTTTCCAGTATTTTCTTCATTCCTGTCCCTGTTAGACCAACTTTTCCTAACTCTTCCATCATCTTTTTCCTCTGATCTTCATATTGTCTGCAACTCTTAAGCACATGCTCTATAGTTTCTGAAACCTGACAACAGCCACAAAAAATAGTTGGGTAAAAGACATGGTAAAGACAACCGACTAGTGAGGACATTTTACTGGTCCTCACTAGTTAAAAATGCTTATAAATCAGCCAAAACATGTTTTTATTTAAATCTAGTGTTTTGCACGTTTCTGTGATGGGTATAGATTTAGGGGTAGGGTTAGGCCATAGGAAATATCATTATACTATTAAAATATCATATATTAATATTGTTACAGTTCGGTTGCAAGCAGAGGGATGCAGAATCGGACTTCAGCAATGATGGGTTTATTTAGCAAGGGAACAGAACAACCAAACATAAAGCAAAACGTAAGAATAGACAAAGGAGTGCTGGGAAGTGAGTCCATATAAACGGGAGTGCAGATGAACAAGTGCAGGTGCAGGTAATCCGTGATGATGGGGAGTTGACGAGGAAGTGAGTGCAGGTGTGGAACAGGGAGGATGATGGGAGATGGAGTCCGGGACAGACGGGAACTGTGACAAATATATTAAAATGTCATATAAAATCAGTGGGAGTCTATGGAATGTCCACACTAATATAGTGAAACAAACGTGTGTGTGTGTGTGTGTGTGTGTGCACGCGTTGTGGTGAACCCTACATTATGGGAAGAAAAGATGGCAAAATATGAAATAATTGTTCTTGTGGGGACATTTTTTGGTCCCCATGAGGAAAGGAGCTTACAATCATACTAATAAATCAAGTGATGTTTTCTAAAAATGTAAAAATGCAGTAGGTTTTCTGGGTGTGCTCTTTGATACCAGTCGTTCATTTGAAAGCCACATTTCTAGCATCTGTAAAACTGCATTCTTCCATCTTAATAATATATCTAAATTGTGACATATGCTTTCAATAACAAAGTTTGTTCATGCGTTCATGACCTCAAGGCTAGATTATTGTAATGCTCTACTGGGTGGTTGCCCTGCACGCTTAATAAACAAACTCCAGCTGGTCCAAAATGCAGCAGCTTTTTAATAGAACCAGGAAAAATGACCATATTAGCCCGGTTTTGTCAACACTGCATTGGCTTCCTATTAAACATTGTATACATTTTAAAATCTTCCTAATTACTTGCAATACATTAAACGGTTTAGCTCCCCAGTACTTGAGCGAGCTCTTATTGCATTATAGTCCTATACGTCTATTGCAATCTCAGAATTCAGGCCAGTTGATAATACCTAGAATATCAAAATCAACTGCAGGCAGTAGATCCTTCTACTATTTATCACATAAACTTTGGAACAGTCTTCCTAGCAATGTTTGGGAAGCAGACACACTCTGTCAGTTTAAATCTAGACTAAAAACATATCTCTTTAACCTGGCATACACATAACATATTATCAATTTCTATTATTCAAATCAGTTAAATGATTGTTATGCTGCATAAGGTCAGCCAGAACTGGCAACACTTCCTATAACACCAATGTACTTGTTACATCATAAGAAGAATGTCATCTACACTAATATTAGTCTCTCTGTTTATCCCGAGGTTTACCATAGTCAGCCGGATCCACGCCGTATCCAGATCAGATGGAGGACCTGCACCCTAAATACAACCCCAACACATCCCTGAAGTGTCAGCAGAGATTGTGTCAACTAGACTATCCCCTGTGAAGCCCTCATTGATATAACAGACAGTGGCACAGATCCTCAACAAACCTGTCTCCATACCAGCGTGATGAATCCGATCTTCGACCAGATGGGACTGTATTAAATATTTTGAATGTTCTGATTCCAATCTGACGTCTGACCTGTAATGCTGCCTGAATCATAATCATGCACTGTTCGTTTGTTGGTCAGAACTGGCCCTATGACTGAACCTGGATTCTCCCAAGGTTTTTTTTTCCCCATTCTGTCACCTGATGGAGTTTGTGTTCCTTGCCATTGTCACCTCTGGCTTGCTTAGTCGGAGACACTAAGGCCCGGTTTCACAGACAGGGCTTAGCCTAAGCCAGGATTAAGCCTTAGTTCAATTAGGAGATTTAAGTAGCTTTTATAAACATTCACTAGAAAAAAACATTGCTGGTGTGCATCCTGATACAAAACAATGATACTGATATGTCAGTACAAGTTATTTTCAGTTAAAACAGCTCAAACACGCATTTTAGTTTAGAACTAGCTTAAGCCTTGTCTGTGAAACTGGGGGTTAATATTCAACAATATTACTGATCTGCCTGCATTAGACCTTGATTACTGTGTACAGAATTTTCCAAACTCAACAGAACTTATACGTGATTATTTCACCATACGGTGTCAGTCCTCTAAACTAGTGACTAATGCACACTACACACGTACGTACTCCTGCGTATAAATTTAGAAAAACCTTCATCCTGCTTTCCTCAATTCCTTTGTGCCGGGGAATCATGAAAACTGAGGTAAGGGTGTCGTCATTTAGAATTAGCAGCTGGATACGCTGCAGTAACACCGGCGAGAGGATTCAGCCATTAGTTTTGATTGCGTTGCGATGGGACCGGAAGTAGCGATACACTGCTTCACTTACCGGATATAGGAAGTGTGAAAAAGGCCTATTGAAACTATTGTATGCAAACTGAACTGAGCTGGACGATGACATCACTGTTTTCTCCAGAGCTGCTGTAGATAAATGAATTAAATTAATAACTAATGATTGTACAGTGGAAATAAATCAACACTGAACTTTCTTAAGCTGGACAATGCCACCATTGTCTTCTAGAGCTGCTGTACAGCCCAAATACAGCCCATTATTTTACTGTTATCACTGTAAAGCTGCTTTGAAACAATCTGCATTGTAAAAAGCGCTATATAAATAAAGGTGACTCGACTTGTGACGGGTAGGTTTAGGGTTAGGAGACAGAATATACAGTTTGTACAGTATAAAAATCATTATCTCTATGGAAGGTCCCCATAAAACATGGAAAACCAATGTGTGCGTGTGTGTGTGTGTGTGTGTGTGTGTACATATTTTTCTATCCTGGTGGGGACTTCAATCTGAATGAACACAGTCTCCTGGGGACTCATGTCACCGTAGGGACCTAAATTGAGGTTCTCATGGGGAAACAAACTTATAAATCATACAGAATGAGTTTTTTCTGAAAATGTAAAAACGCAGAAAGTTTTCTGTGATGGGTAGGTTTAGAGGTAGGGTTAGTGTAGGGGGATAGAAAATACAGTTTGTACAGTACAAAAACCATTATGTCTATGGAGAGTCCCCACAAGGATAGTAAAGCAGACGTGTGTGTGTGTGTGTGTGCATTTTTGTGATTTATGAGGACACAAATGTGTATAATGACATGGGTATTATACTGGTATTACGGCGTAAACATGAAATATGAGGACATTTCATGAGTCCTCATATTTAAAATAGCTTTAAAAACATACTAAACAATGTTTTATTAAAAATGTAAAAAATGCAGAATGTTTTCTGTGATGGGTAGGTTTAGGGGTAGGGGTAGTGTAGGGGGAGAGAATGTACAGTTTGTACAGGATAAAAACCATTACGCCTATGTAATGTCCTCAGATAGCAAAACAAACCTGTGTGTGTGACAAACATTTCCACTTCATTCTTTAGTTCTCTAAACTCTACACCACCAAAACCACAAAACAGCCTCCACAAACTCAGATCAAGGGGAAGAGATTGGCCAAAAGAGTGGTTTTGTTGCAAAGGATGCGTAAACTGGACCCACACTGACAGTTTTAGTCACAAAAGAGATGACTATACTAAAATTGTAGCTGTACTTCATTCTGTAAGAATTATGTTTTTTCTAGTGCTTTTAATACAATTCAAGCACATCTTTTAGCTAACCCATTACTGTAGGGTTGTCAAAAGAAAGTCAATACTTAAATTTAAATTTTTAAGTCCACATTCTAAAGCAGTAAAGCAGTGAAGACTTACATCTCTTCTCTTGTTGCCCTTTGACTGAAAATATACAATGAGGCATTGTATATTATATATTATATAGCTCACCGAAAGTGCAACCATTTGACGTCATCGACATAGAATGCACTGTGCACCTAAACAAAATGGTGCCGTCCATTGTCCAAAATATGTCATGGAGTTTTTAAATAACGTAAATCTTTCATGGGTTTTCTACTACATATTTTAGTAAGAGACATCATTTACATTTTATTAAGCCATACAAGTCTTGATACCCAGGGTTCCCTTTAAAAAAGTAACGGTACCAGTCTTTCTACAGTACTGGTAGTATTGAATATCGGGTCAATCCGGTACCCGTTGATAGGCGCTGCTTTCAAATGCTTAAGTGCGTGTTTGTGTGAGCGCACTGTGAAGACCCTCAAACGGATCTGTTTACAACGTGTTTTTGCAGCCAACATGTTTGTTGAGCACGTGAATGCAATGGCCAATCTCTTATTCATAACCAACAAAGTATAATGACGAAGTAAATAAGAGGTTCATTGTGCAGCACAGACAGATTTTTTGATTGTAACAGGAGTTTTCACTCAGTCAGTGAGCTTGCGCTGCAGCTGAACTGAAGTGATATCAGCTTCATTGATTATAAAGCCAGCACTCTTTGCTCGCTTTCTGTATATAACCCATTCATAATTTGAATAAAGGTTTATTTTTCATTCTGCAAAGTACACAAAGTACAGAAGTTTCGAGAGTGACAACTGTATTAAAATGAGAGATTGAACTGGAACTGGAACATGCAACTGGACAATGATCCGAATATCACAAGCAAATCTACAACAGAATGGCTGAAAAAGAAAAAAAATCAAGGTGTTGCAATAGCTCAGTCGAAACCCAGACCTCAACCCGACTGAAATGCTGTGGTGAGAGCTGTGCATAAACAAATGCCCACAAACCTCAATAAACTGAAACAATGTTGTAAAGAAGAGTGGGCCAAAATTCCTGTTGAATGATGTGAGAAACTGATAAAGTCATACAGAAAATTATTACTTCAAGTTATTGCTACTAAAAGTTGATCTACAAGCAATTGAATTGCCTGATTTGGCTCATTTTCCTGTGGACCCCTTGTGTTCCTGAGTAGTGATGTATTTTAGACAGTTATCTGACGCACTGTTATCTGAGAGGACTTGGTTTAGTAAGCCTTAATATCTGATGCTAACATTAATCACTGCTTTAAGCTAGCTATTAATGGCCTTGTCATTTTCATATCACTTAGTGTCTTCAAATCTCAGTGAGAATATTGGTTAGTTTAATTAGGGCCCGAGCACAGATGGTGTGAGGACCCTATTGGAGTTGCTCAGTCAATTCTTCTTCTCCGAAATGAATCACATTTTTGAGGGCCTAAACATGCTTGAAAACTCATGAAACTTTGCACACGTGTCAGAAGTGGTGAAAATTTACGTCTGATATGGGTTTCAGAATTCAGTGAGCAAAATGGCTCGAGATAGCGCCACCTACAAAATTTCAATTAAGTGCCCTTCGCTCTACGTTTCACGTACAAGTATGAAATTCGGTAGACAGATGTAACAGCCCAATATCTACAAAAAAGTCCCTGGGTGCAAAATTTGAAAACCCAACAGGAAGTGAGATATTTTAAATTTTCTCTGAAAATTTTTTGCAGTTTTTGCCATATCCAGATGTTGTATTTTAACAAACGCCTTCTAGAGCTTTAATCAGATCAACATCATATTTGGTCAGTCTAATCTAAAGGCCTTTGCAAAGTTAAATTGCAAAGATCTTGAGTTTTTGCTGAAGGGCGTGTCTGTGGCGGCCTGACAAAGTCTGAATCTGTTGTAACTTGGGCATACAATGTCTGATCTGCCCCAAACTTCACATGTTTATTAGAGTCCTGGCCTGAAGACATCTGTGGTGTTCATTAAATAAAAACTCTGAAAAATAAATGTATGAACTGGCGTGTAGCCTCTTTATTCTCTATTACTTTCTTGTTCTAGCCCTACTCTCTTGGGTATCTGCTAATTGTATGTTTGGTACTACTGCCATCTAGAGGACAATAATAAGAACAACAATTGATAACAACAACTAATCACCACAACATCTACATGGCAATATTCAGTTACAGTCAAAGCGCCACCTGCTGGCAGCAGGAAACGTGGCACATCAAAATAACTTTGCCATATTTCTCTTATATTAACCCGCTCAAATGTATGTCTCGCCCACTGTTCACTGTTTTCCTAAGGCCAGGGGGTGGTGGTGGCCCCAGGTGAGAGGGCCCTTTCAATGCTGCTTGCAGCTTTAATTAGGGCCAAAGCTTTCTGTGCTTTCTGTCACTGTGCTGGTGAACTGAGGCCGAAAGACTGACCTGATCCTGTGAGACACCTCCAGCCTCGCTCCATCAAACTCATGCACGACATACAGCGTTAGTTTAACAGTAACGAGAGTGAATGCACTGCATAGATTTGTCAAGATGAAAGATGGATTTGCTGCTGTGATCATCTTTGTTTTAAGTCATTTATTATTTAATTAAATGAGTCTACTAGCTGTTTTTATAACTACTTCTCAAAGGTTGTTGTATGGTTATAGTGCAGGTGCTTGGTTTGTTCATTGATTCTCTACTAGTTTGTGTGCCTTCTGGCTCCATGATGTGTGGTTTTTTTACTTTTCTAAATTTTAGGTGTATGTTTGTTTTTTTAAGCTTTTGAAAAAGCATCACTGCTTTTTACCATTGGAGGGGGGACGAATATTTTGTTACATGTCAAAATGACTCAATACATACCTCATTTCCAAACCAGCTGAGCTGGAACTTAATTCTTGATCGATGGATGATAAATCAACTTCACTGAACACAATCTGGCAGTATTTAAATGGTCATTTTTCAACTAAATCCACACTGATTTCAATTAATTAATTTTGCTTTTATTTATTCCATCATTAGTGCTTGTTTTTAGCATATTCAATTTGTTTTAATAATAATAAAAAAAAACTTTAACACATCAAAGTCTGTTGAGTTTTATTTTATGTAGTTTAGTATTTGTATGCTTTTTGTTGGTAAAATCAATTAAAGATTAATTGAAGATCGAAAAGGTTGAGAACGTTTTATTCAATACGAGACCTATTTATTTGATATTGCACGCCCCCTAACGACATTTTACCGCATTACTTGTAATGTGTGCAATCTTGTACACAGCATTTGTCACCGACATGTTTTTCATACGAACATAATTTAAAGCATTTTGCCATACACATAAAAGTAATAGAAAGCGAAGAGAGATTGATCAAATATAAGACTTATTTCACCATAACTAATTCGCTGTACTGAATTCAAATTACGCGCCTGTTCAGGTACGGTTCAGGTAAATCACCTTTGGGAAATCTTTCGCCCTCTGGATTCCGCCCACGAAAAATCGCCTAACAAAGATAAATGTGACCGCACCTTAACTCCTAAATGTTATAACATTACTATGTTTCCATAACTTTTAAAAGCTACTGATGTAATTCGCCGTGAAGTGTCTTACCTCAGTGGGTCTACAAACAATGACTGGTAGGCTACTGTTTTTATTAAGTGTTTGACACACATTTCACGATTTCAATAAGCTTGCTATTTGATTCCGATCTTGTTTAATATCGATTAATTTGGATTATCATCAGGTACAGTAGCTATATGTTAAAATCTCTCAACTAATGCTGTAAACATACAGGGAGCCCTGTTAGCTGCCTGGTAGACTATATTAAAGGTTAAAAGTAAATACATTCAGAAACGTTAACTGCGTGAAAAGTAACTACATAAAATGTATTAAAATAATTTAAATTCATAAATTATTTTAATACATTTTATGTAGTTACTTTTCACGCAGTTAACGTTTCTGAATTTATTTGACATTTTACTTTTTTGTAATTTGAGGATTGGCCAGGATCATTTTAATAATTCATAATACTTTGACAGCTCAAAGGGCTGCAGTCCACATTTCAAAGTGCAACGGGCCATTACAGAGACCAGACTCCTACAAAAGGGCCTTCACTTGGTGTAACTAAACTTGCACCTGTAAGCTATCACCATTGTGAACACTCATCAGCACACCACTACATAAGCCCCATGTTCACTCCACCACGTTGTCTGGTCTTGTCTATGGAAAGCACCACGTTACACGATCCTGAACTACTTACCTGACACTTCCCTGTGTCTTCTGGATCCTCCGTTGTTCCTTCCGTCTGTTTTCCCATCGGCTTCGCTCCATACCTGCAAAGAGACATTAACCATTACTTCTTCAGCTAAGTGACTATTCAACGTGCTTGTGTGCTATTCTCACCTGCATTATCCATCTGCCAGTTTCTGTGCCTCTGTTATAAATAAACATCCTGTTTTGCACTTCCCGGTCTGCCTCTGTCTGTGTCCCTGACAGCTACAGTATACATAAAGGTCAAAAAGAGCAATAAAGTCAACTCAATCTTCATACCAAAGAAAGATAAGGACATGAAGACCAAATGTAACCTGCTGTGTTGTAAGGATGCACTCGACACAGGTTACCTGGAACGAATATATTTAAATTAGAGGGAACTCTGTTCAACTCTGTACACCTATGGTACAGAGAGTGCTAAACTTATGGAGATGGAAGTCACAATTGCTGATAAAAAAAGCATGTCAGAAGTACTGAGGGAAAACGTATTCCACCTCAAGGATGGTGTGTGCAGGTGGTTGTGGAGGATTTTGTCAGGCACAAAGTATATTCTGGTCAAATCACCAATAGTGTAGCAGTTCAGTTTTATTCACAGCCTGTAACTTTCTCCATTCTCAGGGTGATTCTGGAGGACCTTTGGTGTGCAACAAAGGTGTTGTTTCATTCAATCAGGCAAACAACTGCGACTCACCTACATCACTGAATGTCTACACCAAAATTTCCAAGTCCTGAAAATTTATGGGTGTGAGTTCGGTTATAAAATGCGGTTGTCACTCCCGTAAATAACCGTACTATGTGTGAACGTATCCATATTATCCGTATTATTATTAAAGGTTTAAAAAAAAACAACTCAAATGAATATAATCCGGGTTTTATACAAATAACGTTATAATATTTTAATGATATGAGTAAAAAATATATAAATATGTAATATAGTGTATATTTAGCCAATAGGCTAGTTAATTGTTTTGCTAACATGCTATGGTCATTAAATGGGTTTCCTGAGGTAAATGTAATGTTGACATGATTGATCAATTACATGAGACTGACATTTTGGTAAGTTGTACTGTATTTTTCCAACATTCTAACCAGTAGCGGTTCCTGACCGTAAATTAGGTAGGTGTTTTTATTAATTAATTAATTTATTTTTATGTGTAACTAATTGTAATGTATGGTCTAAATGTGATTTGTATATTTAATGGTGTATGAATGTAGGTGTATTGAACGTGTAATTATGTGGGAGCTGATCGTGTATTAGACCACTGTTTTTCCCAGTGTTCAAAGTTCATGTACAATTGTATGTGTTTTGTTTTGATTTTCCTATGTGAATATGGTATAGTTTATATGTTTTGTTTTTTATTTCATCTGGCTGCTTTAGGGGGATTGTACTAGACGAGACAGTAAGGGGTGGTGTGATACAGTGATAAATAGTCTCTTATTGGCCTGTTTAGCTGAGCAATACATGAAACAAACAAAACAAACAAGCCCTGGAAATTGATAAAAGAACACATATTATACAGACATTTGATATTTAATATTATCAGATGATTAGTTAATTGCATTTGATAGATTTCACTTTCAATAAAATATTTGCTATGCATTAATCTTTCAAAGTGTCTTCATTGTCAAAACCATATTACAATAATACATGGGGGGTACAAAAGTAATTTCACATTAGTTCCCTTGCTGGCCATTTTGGTTACACCCTCGATTTTTATTCATGCAAGTATGGCTCATATCTATTTGAATGGGGAAAGACTGAAAACTTCAAAACTGTTGGTCAAGATTAGGAATAAAATTAGACACATATGGTAAATTCAGCTTCTTTAACTCAAAGTCTACAAAGTAAGTGTTATACTCTGGGCAGTTACTTTGACACCTACCACTACCTAAAGATTGTTGCAGACCACATACACCCCTTCATGGCAATAGTGTTCCCTGATGGCAGTGGCCTCTTTCAGCAGCATAATGCACCATGCCATACTGCAAAAAAAGTTCAGGAATGGTTTGAGGAAACTAAAGGATAAGGTGTTGCCTTGGCCTCCAAATTACCAAGATTATGATCCAATTGAAAAGTTATGGGATGTGCGGGACCAAAAAAAAAAAAAAAAGGAGGGACCTACATGATATTAGACAGGTTGTCTTAATGTTGTGGCTGATTAGGGTATATACCTGGACATGTTAAGTGTGTGCTGGTTCATGAAAGCCAGTAGATCCTTTTCACATTTCCAGGTTTCTCAAAATGGAAGTCATCATAGTTGGGTAAAATTCCATAGCGCTGAATGAGAGAATACATTAAATATATTTTGTGTGTTCCCATTTGCTCAAATAGTAAAAGAAAAATCTCCACAGCAGTGTTTTCACAACTTTCAAAAAGATGAAAAAAAAAAATAGAGATCGATTGATAACGGCAGTCAGAAGAGAGAAAGATGTCATTTTTACCGTCACTCCCATAGCCACTGTATTAGAAACACCCTCACAGCAGCGTAAACTAGTTTTTTTGTAATTTGATGCAAAGGTAATATAATACTAAGTATAATGTTATAAATGTACATACAATAAAAAGAAAAAAAAATGAAAATATAAAAACGTTGCAAGATTTACGATGCTGATGACCGTTAAAACGCGTCATCACAGTCTGTGAAAAGGGTCTATTTTGATGAACTTCACATTTTCATGTTGTCTATTTTACCACCTGTTTTTTTTTTTTTTTAGGTGCAAAGCATATTTTGTAGTTCAAATAAGTTTGTTTACTAACATTATATCGGTTAAAGATATATACGGTTATGAACTGTAAAATATTCAAAATGCTGCTAGCCGTCTCACGTCACAGAAGTCAGATAATTCCCAACACATAGAAACTCTTTCACCTAGATATTATCACATAGAGACGGTGTCTGTACCCCAAATTAGTAAATACAAAAAACTTCCAAACCCATTTAAGGGTAAAAATTTAATTGATGTTCAACAATTAAAAAACAGAAATAATACTGATAAACAAATGATAAAGCTTGGGTTGCTGAAAATTAGATCCCTTTCTTCAAAAGCACTTATTGTAAATGATATTATCACAGACAATAATCTAGATGTGCTGTGTTTGACAGAAACCTGGCTAAAACCAGACGATTACATTACTTATTATCTTCAGTATTACTCAAAAGTCTTTCAAATATAAGTCCTTCGAAGTGATGGTGCTTTATGTAACGTTATGTAAGTTGACATTTGTGCTGGCTACTGTATACAGGCCACCAGGGCACCATACAGACTTTATCAAAGAATTTGCTGATTTTCTATTGGAGTTAATACTAGCTGCGGATAAAGTCCTTGTTGTTGATGATTTTAATATCCATGTAGATAATGATAAAGATGCATTGGGATTGGCATTTATAGACATTCTAAACTCTATTGGAGTTAGACAACACGTGTCAGGATATTGTCACATGGAATCGATATTGATGCCATTGAAATTCTGCAGCAGAGTGACGACATCTCAGATCATTATCTAGTCTTGTGTATACTACATTTAGCCAAGGCTGCAAAACCGCCACCCTGCCATAAATATGGTAGAACCATCACTTCTACCACTAAAGATTGCTTTATAAATAATCTTCCTGATCAGTTTCATCACCTTAATATACCAGATAGCTTAGAAGACCTCGATGTTGCAACAGAAACTATTGACTATGTCTTTTCCAGCACATTAGACTCAGTTGCTCCTCTGCGCTTAAAGAAGTGTAAGGAAACTAATCCAACGCCGTGGTACAACGAGCACACTCGGGGCCTTAAGAGAGCTGCCAGAAAAATGGAGCGCAGCTGGAAGAAAACAAAACTAGACATTTTTTGCATTTCGTGGAGAGAGAGAATGATTGAGTACAGAAAGGTCTTAAAAACTGCTAGATCTGTTTATTTCTCAAATCTTTTGGAAGAAAATAAACACAACCCTAGGTATTTATTTGATACAGTGGCTAAATTAACGAGAAAGAGCTTCAACTTATGATGTTTCCAAACAGCACAGCAGTAATGACTTTATGAACTTCTTTACTTGCAAAATTAATAATATTAAGAGAGAAAATTATAACCATGCAATCGTCTACTACAGTATCGCCTCAGACTGTAGTGCAATTGTTAATTGTCACTGAGAAAAAAATCCATTCATTCGTTGCTTTAGGACAGGAAGAATTGTCTAAACTTGTTAAATCATCAAAATCAACAACATGTATGTTAGATCCTATACCGACTCAGCTATTGAAAGAGATGCTTCCAGAGATCATAGATCCTCTTCTTAATATCATTAATTCATCTTTATCACTAGGATACGTACCGAAAACTTTTAAGATGGCTATTATTAAACCTCTTATTAAAGAACCACAGCTTGATCCTAGAGAATTAGTCGATTACAGGCCAATCTTGAATCTACCTTTTCTGTCAAAAATACTAGAAAAGGCAGTATCATCGCAACTACGTTCCTTCTTGGAAAGAAATGGTATCTGTGAGGATTTCCAGTCAGGATTTAGACCGTACCATAGTACTGAGACTGCTCTCATTAGTTACAAATGATTTGCTCTTATCGTCAGATCGTGGTTGTATCTCTCTATTAGTATTACTAGATCTCAGTGCTGCTTTTCACACAATATTCTTTTGAATAGACTTGAAAATTTTGTTGGCATTAGTGGAATTGCATTGGCATGGTTCAAATCATACTTATCTGACCGTTATCAGTTTGTAGTAGTAAACGAAGAGAGGTCATATCAATCACAAGTTCAATATGGAGTACCGCAAGGCTCAGTACTAGGACTGTTGCTTTTCACTCTGTACATGCTACCCTTGGGAGATATCATTAGGAAGCATGGCGTTAGTTTTCACTGTTACGCTGATGATACTCAGCTCTATATTTCTTTGCGCCCTGACGAAACTTACCAATTCACAAAATGAACGGAATGCATAGCTGATAAAAAAAACTGGATGACCAGTAATTTCTTACTACTAAATTCAGAAAAAACAGAGATTCTAATTTTTGGACCAAAAACCTCTTCACGTAATAACCTAGAATACTGTCTAACACTTGATGGCTGCTCTGTTAAGTCTTCGTCGTCAGTTAGGAACCTGGGTGTGCTCTTTGATACCAATCTTTCATTTGAAGGCCATGTTACTAGCATCTGTAAAACCGCATTCATCCATCTTAAAATATATCTAAACTATGACATATTCTCTCAATGACGAATGTGGAACAGTTAGTTCATGCATTCATGACCTCAAGGCTAGATTACTGTAACGCTCTATTGGGTGGTTGTTCCGCTCGCCTGTTAAACAAACTACAGCTGGTCCAAAACGCAGCAGCTAGAGTTCTTACTACAACCAAGAAGTATGACCATATTAGCCCGGTTCTGTCAACACTGCATTGGCTCCCTATTAAAGACTGTATAGATTTTAATATCTTGATACTTACTTACAAAGCACTAAATGGTTTAGCTCCCCAGTACCTGAGTAACCTCTTAATGCATTATAGTCCTTCAAGTCTATTGCAATCTCAGAATTCAGGCCAGTTGATAATACCTAGAATATCAAAATCAACCGCAGGCAGTAGATCCTTTTCCTATTTAGCACCTAAACTTTGGAACAGTCTTCCTATCACTGTTCGGGAAGCAGACACACTCTGTCAGTTTAAATCTAGACTAAAAACACATCTGTTTAAACTTACATACACATAACACATTATCTACTTATTCAAATCATGTAAATTGTTAGGCTGCATAGATTAGGTCAGTCGGAACCGGGAACACTTCCCATAACACCTGATGTACTCGCTACACTAATATTAGTCTCTCTCTGTTTATCCCGTGGTTTGTCGCAGCCTGCCAGATCCAGGCCGAAACCAGATGAAATGAAGGACCTGCGCCTAGACATGACGATAATGCAGCCCTGACATTTCAACTAATCTAACCCCTGCGAAGGCCTCCTTCCCTTTCCCTTCCCTATATATAGCGGACCAGACAAGTAATTTGGCAAATATCACTTTTTTTTTTAAAAAAGACCAAGCTTCTGCGCACATACACACTCAAACACGCAAACCTATAGACTAAACACATAAATGAATAGCAAGAATGCATTAAAGGTATTTGGGTTTTTTTCAGTAGGAAAGGTGTCATTTAAGCAGCCCCTAAAGTAATAATTAACAATTTTTACAACGGAAGTGATTCAATCAAAAACCAACTTTAGCTCGATAATTTTCCTGTTGTCACTGTGAAGCTGCTTTGAAACAATATGTATTGTGAAAAGTGCTAAATGAAGATGACTTGACTTGACTTGACTTAATTCTTATCATCCAAATCATCTGTGGCTTCAATGAAACCACAATGATTAACAAGAACGATGCTTTCTTACCATGTTGCTCATACTACAATATTAAAAAAAGAAGTAAGTAACAGTCCGCTCAGTGACTCCACCCACCTTTGAAGTATATTTATACCATGTTTAGCCAGTGAGAGCTCACTGATCGTCTTCATCATGACCATCATCATCTCTCTGCTCCTGTTGGCCTCTCTGCTGCCACACCTGACCTTCACTGGTGAGACTGATTATTTAACAGCATATTACGATGACTTTTACAAGTGTTTAATTGGTATGTGCTGAATAAGTTGACTAACAGCACTATCTCTCTCTCAGCTCATGTGAATGTGGGTATAGTGAATGGAAAAGAAGCCAGACCCCACTCCAGACCTTACATGGTTTCTCTTCAGGAGAATGGGGACCATATCTGTGGTGGATTCCTCATTTCTGATCAGTTTGTCCTGACTGCTGCACATTGCTGGAACAAGTAAGAGCTTGTTTAGATTGAACTGCAATGTTGAGTTAAAATTACTTTTGACTGATAATGACCGAAATGCACCCTGTATATCAGTTATGACATAAATGACCATTTCCAGTACACTCTTTCAACAGACGTAATATTCTGATGGTTGTTGTTGGTGCTCATGACTTAAGGGACAGCAAGAGTTCAGATCACATCAGAGTGAAGTCCTACATCCCTCATCCAAAATATAAATCCAATCAACCTTATGATGACATCATGCTTTTGAAGGTAACAACCTGTAATACATTTAGTTTTTCAAAATAATATCCAGTCAGGAAACAGTAGCACAAATCACTATGTTTGAATTTCTATTGCAATTTCTTGTTTTAAAATTACTGAAGGGATTTAAATCATTTCTATGTAATGTCCAAGTGCCTCTTTGAGTCTTTTTCTTACATTATTAATTTATTGCTGTGTAGCAACAAAAAAAAAAAAAAAAATGGCAGAAACCTGAAAAAATTACACACAGCAGAAAATAAAGAGGCAAATAAAAAATAAAAAAACTTCACTTGGTCTTTTTGGCTTCTGTAATAACCTCAAAAACAACAGTATAATCAACAAATTTCAGTCATATAAAAGATTGATTATTAAAAATGGTTGTATTTTTTAAATATAGCTAGAGGAAAAAGTCAAACTAAACAACAATGTTGGAGTGATACCATTACCAGAGAAAGGAGAAGACGTCAAAGCAGATAATGCCTGTAGTGTTGCCGGCTGGGGAAGACTGACTGATGGCTCAAGGAGCAATCTTCTAATGGAGGCAAACGTGTCTATAATGGATATCAAAAAATGTAGAGATAGATGGCAACAGTTCAACTCAATCTCAGTCTCAGTCTCAGTCTCAAAGATGATCTGTGTAAATGGCGATGGTGGATCCTGCCATGTACGTAAAAACGATGATTCACAGACTTTATGGTAATGTATGAACTGGTTTCACTACTGATGTGTTGATCTGTTTTTTTTTTATTAACAGGGGGATTCAGGAGGTCCTTTGGTTTGTGGAAACACTGCCGTTGGTGTCACATCTTTCGGTGACCCAAAATGTAATTCATCTAAGCGTCCTAATGTGTATACTAAGATTTCAGCATTTATTCAATGGATCCATACAGTAATTGGAAATGTATAGTGACTTCATGGAAACTAAAAAAGGAAGAAATGTTATTCTTGAATTCTTCCATAAACCTTCTTTCAATAAAAGTATCACATGGCAAGCATCAATTATAGTCAAAGTGTTCTCATTGTCACAACCATGTATAATTTAGAAAACACCCTCACTTTCCAGTCATGCCTGTAGACTCATATCTCTTTGAATGGGAAAAACTGAAATACCCAAAACTGTTGGTCAAAATTACAGTATATCTGAGCAGGAATCAAAACAGGAATGATATCATAAACTCTTCTGCTTTAACTAAAAAAAGCCTGGTAAATGGATTTGAGTAGTAAAATAAAGAGCTTTATAAAATCTTATAAATCTACTCCTATCAAGAACACAAACATAATACCTATCTTTTCCACTTCAGTGCAAAGTGAGACCTGCATGTAGCTGTGAAAGAGTATGAGCACTACTAAGGGGCTAAATCAGCCCACTTTACATAAAATACATCAATACATTCATTAGCTACTAGTGCTGAGAACTTAAGCAATCCAGAGAAACCTTTCCAGAACAACATCATGATCATCTCTGCACTTTTGCTATACCCTCTTCTACCATATAACCATATCTCTACCAAAAAATAAGTATACTTAAAGTTCATTTTATTAAGTATACTTAAGTAAAGTACATTTTTAAGTATACAGACAAGGCTTAAGCTAGTCCTAGACTAAAATGCATGTTTGAGCTATTTTAACTGAATGTTACTCGCACTTACATATCTTAAAATATGTCAGTGCCATTGTTTTGTCTCAAGATGTAAACCAGTAATGTTTTTTTTCCTAGTGTACATTTACAAAAGCTACTTTAATGCCCTAATTAAACTAAGGCCTAATCCTGGCTTAAGGCCTTTGCACACTGAGTCCGAAATTTTCGTGTGCGTTTTTTCGTATTCGTGATCCTAAAAATTCGTCACGTTGCGAAAAAAAAACAACAACAACAAAAAAAAAAAAACGCAAAACAATACACAATGGAGTCTTCAAGCAGTGAGCACGATTTAGTTGTCCTCTCTCTTCTTAAAAAGAGAAAAAGAAAGAGGAAATATTGGGTCCATCCAATCCCGAGATTGCATAGAGAGAAAGGAGCGATCACCTCATTAAGCTGCGTGATTATCCCGAGCGTTTCAAAGTTTACTTCAAGATGTCAGTGCCTCAGTTTGATGCTTTGCTACTGGCACAATCTGACTTTATATTCTGTCTCTTTGTATTCCGCACGTTGTTTGCCATACAGTGCTGCTGTTTTGTGCTGTAAACGACGTGGATCAACTTGTCAGATCTGGCATTCTGGAATTTGGCGTTCGCGTACGGTGGCTCTGAATTGTCAAAACGTCTCTCAAAATGCGTGCCACGGATGCGAAAAATGCAGAAAATTGAACCTGATCCGAATTTATGACAGACAAAAGTTTCGGAGGCAGTGTGCAAACATGATTGACATAACGTGAGGTCGTATTTATTTTGTAACGTGCGAAAATTTTGCATGTGAATTTCGGACTTAGTGTGCAAAGGCCTTTAGGCTAAGCCCTGTCTGTGAAACCGGCCATTATGCACTAAATATACTAATATCAATGTACTAGAAGTATACTTGTAAGTGTACTGTTTCAATACTAATTCCCAGACAGCAACATAGTGTTGGCCCAGATCCGGCCCTCATTGTTTGGATTCTATGTTGCTGTCAGGGTTGGGACAAAATTCGCTGACGTTTTAATGTGTAAAAGTATGCTTTTATGTCTTTAGTAGCTTTCCGGGCATTTGAAAGTGTAAATTAACTTGCTTTCAATGCAGGTCTCGCTGAGCCATCGGATTTTATCAAAAAACATCTTAATTTGTGTTCTTACCCTGAACTAACGCTTTAAAGTGGAAATAATGAAAGGCACAGAAGTCACACCTCATTCAAGACCCTACATGGTTTCTATAAAAAGAAATAAACACATATGCGGTGACTTCCTTGTATCTGAACAGTTTGTCATGACAGCTGCACACTGCTTTACAGAGTTTTTTTTTTTTCTTTTTTTCTTCAGTTCAATTTCATTGTGAGTCAAAGAATGACTCCTGCAAAAGGGTCTTCACTTAGTGTACAGTAACTACTTTCAAAATTACACATACTATGATAGTACCCAACCAAATGGGTACACGACTTATTTTTACTTAAAAATGTGGTTGTAAATGATATTTACCATATTAACCAATAATATGGTTGTGAATGCATATTGTTACAAGAAAGGCCTAAAATGCAAAACTCAGTTTTGAACAGTCCTTATTTACCACAAAAACTGATGTTTTCTTTCTCATTTTGACAGTGGTGAGAACCTTACAGTTGTGGTTGGAGCTCATGATCACGGTCATGGTTTTAGCCGCATGGGTGTCAAGTTTTACCACATCCACCATGGGTATGGGTCTGAAAGTTTACTGAAGTGCAAAAAGTGTGAGTCAAATACAAAAAGAAAAAGACATGATAAAACTATTAACAAAACAAAAATAAACTTGAACATAAATATGGATTAAACTTGACATGGACTCACCATACAGCAGTTACAAGGACAAAGTTAGACAAAATACAATGGAAATGTGAGGGTTATCTAGGGGCTGTTTATATGACACCTTAAAAATGGAAAACTTTTTTATGAGTTTTGGCCATTCAATTACACGACAGCGGTGTTTTGGGGGCTTGAAAATGCAAACTTTTGAAAACAGGTTTCAAAATGCACGGCGTGTGGTGTCCTGGCTGTCTTCCTGTGCACGTGCTTTTCAAACTTTTTTTTTTTCTTTTTTTTTTATCTCGTGTCGTGAGCTTGTACAAAAAGTTTCTGCCTTTCACAAAAAGTGGACTCCTATAAAACTAAGCCAACTGTTTGCTATTATTATAAGGCGAGACACAACAGGCAAAAACACTGTTTTTTCATGCATTGGTCAACTTTGAGATTTTGGGCTTTTCATAAAGTGGTGTTTCAAACTAGTGGAAAGAAAACATCCAAAATACACTTTTAAGTGTTGCTTTTATTACACTTTATCTATTTGCTTATATAGAAAAAAAGCTTCAAATTCTAATCAAAGTCGCTATTTTTTGTTATTTTTGTGGGATTCAGATTGGTCTTATCGGGCTGCATTTTTAAGAGACATGAATTATTGACTGGACCCCTTCTGTTCTATTTGGGAGTTGCAGGACGTTGTGATGGGAATTTGGTGATCACCCTTGCGTGAAATTGAGAGACTTGAGGGTATATTCCAAACACTCTAGCAACATGGTGAACACCTTAGCAACCACACAGAAACACACTAGAACTGTGGATAGAATTGTTATTTGATGTTAATGTATTTTTTATTCATTAAAATCTTCTATTCTGGTTTAATGTGCAGATAAACTGCTAGTAAACCATTCGTAGTGTGAGATACCAAACGTTGGCTATGTTCGGAATAGCATACTACTAGTAAGGTTTCTGTAGCGTATAGTATTTATGCTGTGCATTGTATGTATAATTTCTGTATGCTTAGAATGCCCAGGTGTAAATGTGCAGTATATATCCCATAATGCAATGTGCTTGAGTCGATTTTATGTGGGACAAAAAAATTATAAGCTATGATTTAACAATTTTCTTGGCTTATTATTTATTGTTGCACAATGTGTACCGTTTCACATACTATTTAAAAAAAAAAAAAAAAGTGGGCAGTATTCAAAGTATAATGAGCAGGTTGTAGTAGTGTTGTCAAAAGTACCGACTTCATCGATTATGTATATTAGTGCTTGTTTTTAGCATATTCAGTTTGTTTTAATAAAAAACTTTAACATATCAAAGGCTTTTGAGTTAATAGTATTTTATTTTATGTAGTTTAGTATTTGTATGCCTTTTGTTGGTCAATTTAAGATTAACTGAAGATCGAAAATGATTTTTTTAATAGGAGACCTACATTTATTTGATATTGCACGCCCCCTAACGACATTTTACAGCATTACTACATGCAATCTTGTACAGCAGGGTGCCCAATCCTGTTTCTGGAGATCTACATTCCTGCAGAGTTCAACTCCAGCCCTGCTCAACACAACTGTCTGTAATTAGGCTCGTTTGAGATGAGCAAAATCTGCGCAGAACCGATCACCGCGAGATGCATGACGGTTAGGAATGTGTCCGAGGGTGGGCCGCCTTGCTCTGATGTCATGCTGACGTATGTCAAAAAAGTCTCGTGACGGCGAGGCGTCCTGATCGGATTCTGCTGTCAGGCGCAGTTGCTCCCCACCGACTGCGCGGATTAAAAAGCACGATGGGAAACGACTTACTGACGACACAGCTTAATTCTTATTGGTTTTAAACAACCGTGATGTATTGATCTCTTTTAAAATGTTTGATTTTAAAACTCTGATATCATGTTTTTATGTGAATAAATGATGTGTGAATATTCCTAAAACTCTCTGACAGTGCGATCTCTCTGGGTTATGTGATTGTTGTCATATTTATAAAAAAGTATATAAAAACATGTCTATATTAAAGTCAAAATGATTGATAAACACGGCTTTTGAATGGAATAAAATAACAAGTACTTTGGGTGTCTTGTTCATCATATTTATTTTCATATAGAAGCAACAGAACTTAAATTACATCCAGTTTATCAGCAGTGCAGCGCATATGGCAAGCCGTTTTAACATTTAATCATTAAAACGTAGGCTACTATCTATTTTCATGCTAGTACTTACTTTTTAGATACTAGTATCTATTAAATTAAGTAGCTACTAGTACTTATTCATTAGGTACTGGTGCTTATTCTTTACATACTAGTACCTGTTAAAATGACACTAGTATTTTTAGTATAGATACTAGTTCTTATTTTTTAGATACTGGTACTCATTCATTAGATACTAGTACTTATTCATTAGTTACTAGTACTTATTATTAGATACTAGTACTTATTCATTAGTTACTAGTACTTATTATTGGATACTAGTACTTATTCATTATATACTATAGATACTAGTACTTATTCATTAGATACTATTACTTATTTCGATAGTGACTAGTAACTATTCTATTTTTACTAGTAGCACATTTTAAAATCCTGTGAATCCTTGTTTGATCTCGTAGGTGTCTGATCCACTATGAGAAGAGAGAACTGTCCGACTTGCTTGCACTTTTTTCACTCCTCCCCTCACTGCAGTCGCCTACTCTCATTTCAGGCGAGGCAAGGCGCATCTCAGACAAGCCTATTATGAAGTGCTCCTGGACATAGGCGCCGATCCCATGGGTGCTCAGGGGCTGGAGCACCCACGGAAAAATACGAGATTCTCAATTGATTTTAACCAATAAATAAAAAAAAATCGATTGGAGCTTTCAGACATGATCTTCACCCTTTTTTATAATTTATTTATGTTTCTATGGCGATATTTTAATGATATTTTAACGTCGAGAGCGCATGATGCGAGAGCACAAATGGCTCTGCTCTCGATCAGATACAACAATCGCGCGCTCAAACTCAAACTCTCCTTGCATCAGATATCAGCGAGAGCATGACTCGCGTCAACACTCGTGAAAAGAATGTGCTTTTGGGTCGAAATTGTCATCTCGCTGCACGGATATACTGCCAATGAAACCACCGGCAGAAACATAAATCAGCGCCTATGCTCCTGGAGATCTTAATTTGCGGATTCAGGTGTGTTCAGGGTATCAGGGTTGGAGCTAAACTTCGCAGGTAGGTACATCTCCAGGAACAGGGTTGGGCACCCCTGTTGTACACCTAAATGTTTTTGATACGAACATAATTTAAAGCAGGGGTTCCCAAACACATAGTGCCCTATTTAAGGGTATAGGGGGCGATTTCGGACACAGCCTAAGTATACACTAAATATTTATGGAAGCCTCCTGTCAGGAGTAACGGTTGGAATAAAATAGCAGACTGACTGAACTGCATCAATACGCTCTTGTTTTACCTGACAGTTTTGTTTTACCTTCATTCTTTAGACATATATGCTGCTGACATTTACGCTCGCTTACATTTTAAGAGAGAGAACATTATGTGAAAAGATTAGCCTACTTTGTTAGCCACTCTTCAACACGAGCCCATCCTAAACCCGCTGCCGTGTGCATCGGTCCCATCACTCAGTGTTGTGCATGCAAATAAAATCAGTCATAATCAATAAATGTCATTTCTTATGTTTTTTTGTGTCAGTATTTATTTATTGATCCTTATTAATTTCGTTTCAAATACAGTATCTGAATGTTATTTACATATTAAAACAGTCATGATTAAGTAGTAGGCTATTGTATTTAATGGAAACTTATTTTTACCGTTAGCTACGTGAGGCAAAATAAGACCGAATGAAGGATAAACTTAAATTCACGGCATTTCAACAACTTCTGCTCACGTATTTGAAGGATCACTGAGGGTAAATGTCATATTATGCGACTACGCATTACTACTAGCTACGTTCTGCCTTAAGAACCAATGGTGCAACCGAATAAAGTACAGAGTTAGTTACAAACTAGCTAGTAGTTACTAAGCCGCTAGTGTGGACTTTACGTTCCAATTTAAGAAAGAACTTACGAACGGCTGGTGCAACCCTGCAGGTCCATAGCTACATGTTAATTTTTCTTTTGTAAAAAATCTCCTAATTTTGTAAACATACAGGGAGCCCTGTCAGCTGGTAGGCATATATTATTAAAGGTTAAAATTAACAACTCAAATGAATGTAATGCGCGTTTTATAATAATAACGACATAATATATTTATGAGTATGAGAAAAATAGTGCAAAGTATTTTATTTGTTTTTAAAGTAGTTTATTTGTTTTGTATTTTAAAAAGTAGTTTTTTGTTTTGTTTTTTATTTCATCTGGCTGCTTTAGGGGGGTTGTTGTACTAGATGAGACAGTAGGGGGTGGTGTGATACAGTGATAAATAGTCTCTTATTGGCCTGTTTAGCTGAGCAATACATGAAACAACAAAACAAACAACCCCTGGAAACTAATTAAAAAAGTTTACATTTGCAATGGGTTTATAAAGGTTATTTTTATGTACATTTTCTTTTTGATCAGGTGGATGGAAGGGTGTGTTGTGTGTGTCATTTACCTGAGGAAGAGATGGTAGCATGATGCACTATGGGAAGAAGGCTGGTGGAGGCAGTGTTATGCTCTGGGCAATGTTACTTTGACACGTACCACTACCTAAAGATTGTTGCAGACCACATACACCACTTCATGGCAATAGTGTTCCCTGATGGCAGTGGCCTCTTTCAGTAGCATAATGCACCATGTCATACTGCAAAGAAAAAAAAAAAAAAAACTTCAGGAGTGGTTTGAGGAACATAAAGTTTTTAAGGTGTTGCCTTGGCCTCCAAATTCCCCAGATCTCAATCCAAGACCTGCATGCCCCACCTTACAACTTGTAGGAGTTAAAGGATCTGCTGCTAAAGAGGGGGACCTACATGATATTAGACAGGCTGTCTTAATGTTGTGGCTGATTAGTGTATATACCTGGACATGTGGATTTTGCTGTGGTTCATGAAAGCCAATTTTACCTATTTTACCACCGTTTTTTTTTTTTTTTTTTAAATGGTGCAAAGCACATTTTTTAGTTCAAATAAGTTTGTATACTAACATTGTATAAGTTAATGATATATACGGTTATGAACTGTAAAATATTCAAAATGCATACTTAATGTAATGTAAGTTTAACAAGAACGATGCTTTCTTATCGTGTTGATCTATTTTTTTATCTATCTGAATTTTTTTTTTTGAAAAAGTAACAGTCCGCTCAGTGACTCCACCCACCTTTAAAGTATATTTATACCATGTTTAGCCAGTGAGAGCTCACTGATCATCTTCATCATGACCATCATCATCTCTCTCTGCTCCTGTTGGCCTCTCTGCTGCCACACCTGACCTTCACTGGTGAGACTGATTATTTAACAGCATATTACGATGACTTTTACAAGTGTTTGATTGGTATGTGCTGAATAAGTTGACTAACAGCACTATCTCTCTCTCAGCTCATGTGAATGTGGGTATAGTGAATGGAAAAGAAGCCAGACCCACTCCAGACCTTACATGGTTTCTATTCAGGAGACTGGGGACCATATCTGTGGTGGATTCCTCATTTCTGATCAGTTTGTCCTGACTGCTGCACATTGCTGGAACAAGTAAGAGCTTGTTTAGTGTGATTGCAATGTTGAGTTAAAATTACTTTTGACTGATAATGACTGAAGTGCACCCTGTATATCAGTTATGACATAAATGACCATTTCCAATACACTCTTTCAACAGACGTAATATTCTGATGGTTGTTGTTGGTGCTCATGACTTAAGGGACAGCAAGAGTTCAGATCACATCAGAGTGAAGTCCTACATCCTCATCCAGACTACAAATATGGTTATCATCATCATGATGCTGACATCATGCTTTTGAAGGTAACAACCTGTAATATATTTAGTTTTTCAAAATAATATCCAGTCAGGAAACAGTAGCACAAACCACTATGTTTAAATTTCTATTGCAATTTCTTGCTTTAAAAATTACTGAAGGGATTTAAATCATTTCTGTGTAAATGGCCAAGCGCACAGCATAAAATAAAGAGGCAAATAAAAATAAAAAACTCAACTTGGCCTTTTTGGCTTCTGTAGTAACCTCAAAAACAACAGTATAATCAACAAATTTCAGTCATATAAAAGATTGTTTATTAAAAATGGTTGTATTCTTTAATTATAGCTAGAAAAAAAAGTCAAACTAAACAACAATGTTGGAGTGATACCATTACCAAAGAAAGGAGAAGACGTCAAAGCAAAGACTGCCTGTAGTGTTGTTGCGGCTGGGGAGCTCTGGTGACTCATGGCTCAGGGAGCAATCTTCTAATGGAGGCAAACGTGAATATAATGGATAACAGAAAATGTAGCTGTAGATGGCGAGTGTACTCAGTCTCAAAGATGATCTGTGTATATGGCTGTGGTGGATCCTGCTATGCGTAAAAATGATTCACAGACTTTATGGTAATGTATGAACTGTTTTCACTACTGATGTGTTGATCTGTGTTTCTTAACAGGGGATTCAGGAGGTCCTTTGGTTTATGGAAACACTGCCGTTGGTATCACATCTTTCGGTGCCGGGCACTGTAATTCACCTGAGCGTCCTAATGTGTATACTAAGATTTCAGCATTTATTCAGTGGATCCAGGAAGTAGTTGGAAATGTATAGTGACTTCATGGAAACTAAAAAGGAAGAAATGTTATTTTTGAATTCTTCCATAAACCTTCTTTCAATAAAAGTATCACATGGCAAGCATCAATTATAGTCAAAGTGTTCTCATTGTCACAACCATTTATAATTTAGAAAACACCCTCACTTTCCAGTCATGCCTGTAGACTCATATCTCTTTGAATGGGGAAAAACTGAAATACCCAAAACTGTTGGTCAAAATTACAGTAATAAAAAAAAAAAAAAAAAAAACATTTCAAAACAGGAATGATATATATTGAGTTGTAAAAAAATGTTAGAGCTTTGTAAAGACCTAACCACAGATAGTGAATTAGTTTTACTAAGCTCTCAACTGATTTCTCACATCTAACAGAATTTACAATAAGACATGGATTACATCACACATGGGGCAGATTAAGTATAATATATGATGATTTGCTGCTCAAGAAACATTTATTGTGTACAATTGTACAAAATATTTGTGTACAATTTTTTTCAGGATTCTTTGATGAATAGAAAGTTCAAAAGAACAGCATTTATTTGAAATATAATCTTTTGTAACATTATAAATGTCTTTACTGTCACTTTTGATCGATTTAATGCATCCTTGTTGAAAAAAATTAATTTCTTTAATTTCTTTTCAAAAAATAAAACTAAAAATTCTTACTGACCCCAAACTTTTGAACGGTAGTGTACAATGTTACAAAAGCTTTGTATTTCAGATAAATGCTGTTCTTTTGAACTTTCTATTCATCAAAGAATCCTGATTCAATATTTTGTACAATTGTACACAATAAATGTTTCTTGAGCAGCAGATCATCATATTAGAATGATTTCTGAAGGATCATGTGACACTGAAGACTGGAGTAATGATGCTGAAAATTCAGCTTTGCCAACACAAAAATAAATTACATTTTAAAATATTTTCAAATCGAACACAGTTATTTTAGATTGTAATAATATTTCACAATATTACTGTTTTTACTGTATTTTTAATTAAATAAATGCAGCCTTGGTGAGCAGACAAAACTTTTTTTTAAAACATTAAAAATCTTACCCTGTCCAAACTTTTGACTGGTAGTGTATATATTATCATCTTTAAATGTTAACACCCCCACTTGCTCTCATACTGTGCATTACTGTATACAATAACATAAAACATGAGGATTTACATGGCAAACATGACATTTTTGAGTTTTTCTAACTTTTTGTCACTGGTTTAGTCATGACATCAGCCACCATTTCTTCTGTGGGCAATACTCAATTGTCACCTTGCCATCACTGAGTGCAGATTCTGGCAAGGAATATTTTTTACCAGATGGTGCCATTTTCTCAGGTTTGGCCTATATAGCAAATACTCGCTTTATTCCTGTATTCTGCTTCTGCAGATTATAGAGCCAATAGGATAAATTATGCAGCTATAATTGTGTGGGTGTGTTGGTATGGAGTGTGGTGTGTGCTTGTAATATTTGAGAGAGAAAAACTCCACTGCAAATCACAAATCCAACCACTGTGTGCACCAGTGGAGTTTTGCTGGCATGTAATGGGGAAAATTTGGTACTGCACCCAAACAAAATCTTACTGAAAGCTAATTTTTTGAGATATCAACCTCAAATTTGGAACACAACTTATTTAGATTTATGGCTTTGATTTTCTAGCAATTTTAGAGTTTAACATGTTTCATAAAATATATATTTTATATAATATATAATAATATAATATAATAAGTCATTTTAATAAATTTAAACCACTATAACTTTTCCCCCAGTTTCACAGACAAGGCTTAAGCTAGTCCCAGACTAAAATGCATGTTTGAGCTGTTCTAACTGAAAGCAGAAGTCTGATAAATGACATCACGCTACGTCAAATGACTAAGCTATATTTTGCAAGTGCAGTTTTTTTTTAAAGAAGTTTGAAGCAAATACAAAAAGAAACACAGACTTGACATGATAAAACTATTAACATAAAAATAAACTTGAACATAAACATGGACTTGACTTGACATGGACTCACCAAACAGCAGTTACAGGGACAAAGCTAGACAAGATACAGTTCTTCTTCTTCTTTAGGGTTTAACGCCAGCTTGCATCCATTAGCGTTGCACGACGGTTTATTTTCCTGTAATGTCCATTACATCATATTCTCCTCATCAGTCCAGTCCTTGTTAAAAAACTGCAAATACTTCTTCTGCCTTGTTCATTCTCACCACTTTCCAGTATTTCCTTTATTCCTGTCCTTGTTAGACCAACTTTTCCATCATCTTTTTTCATCATATTCCATCATCTGGTCATGACTATTTCTTTTCTATTCCCTCCCCTTGTCACAGACACGTCAGGTCCCAGCCAATACCAGCGCACTCAATCCCCTGCATTCTAATCACTCGCACCTGCTCCTCATCATCTTACTCATCAGCACCACTACTTAAGACACACACACACCTTCACTCTTTGTCCGGTCTCGTTTGCATCAAGACAACTCTTATGCTTACCTCAAGGACTCTACAAAACTACTTACCTGCTCCCTTGTCTTCTGAACTCCTCGTGTGAATTGTTGGTGTGTGAGTGTCTCCGATCTCCAGCGTCTCCATTCTCCAGCGTCTCCAATCTCCTACGTCTCCATTCTCCAACGACTCCATTCTCCAGCGTCTCCATTCATCTCCAGCGATCTCCTCACCTGTAACTATATCAAAGACTCTATCATTTATCTGCATTCCCAAACCTTTCTATCACCAATACATACTCACCTGAATTGCCTGTTGCTCTGCTGTGTGTTCAATAAATCCATCTATCTGCACTTCCTGTCTCTGAGTAGTCCGTGTTGTAACAGAAGACCGGACCAAGACAGACTAACACCAGCATGAGCAACCGGATCCCTTCCAAGAGCTCGTTGATGCACTTCGGCGAGCTCTTTCCACTCATCCACCGTCATCTTCACCTGCCATCACTTCCGCCAACACTCCACCGACTTCTTCACCGTCACTGCACGCCAGTCCCATGGCCAAACCGGCACCCTTCTCTGGTTCGGCGGATGATTGCAGCGGCTTCCTCCTGCAATGTTCTCTGACCCTGGAGATGCAACCGCACCTGTTCCCCACTGACACGGCTAAAGTTGCCTTTATCATATCTCAGCTGCAAGGTAAAGCACTTCAATGGGCCGACTCAATATGGTCACAAAATAACCCCATCGTGAAATCCTATGCCGCCTTCGTCGCCCACTTCCGGGAAGTTTTCGGCCGCCCATCCATCGATTCTTCAGCTGGTGAGAAACTATATAAATTAAAACAGGGTTCAATGACCATTAACGAATATGCTTTACAGTTTAGAACACTTGCAGCATCGAGTGGCTGGAACGAACAAGCACTAATTACAACATATCGTCAAGGTTTGGACCCTCGCGTGCGGTTGCAGTCGTGTCTCGAAGAGCACCAGGGTCAGTCACCATTTAACATCGCACCCTGCCGACCAGAGTCCGTCAGCCCTCCAGAACCAGCCCACGAACCCATGACTGTGGAAGGCTCCAGGCTTTCTCCCGCTGAACGGCAGACCCAGAATCTCTGTTTGTACTGTGGTTCTCCTGGGCATATACTCTCGGCATGCCCCATCCGTCCTCCTCGTCCCGTGGTGAGTGCAATAATTCCCTCCATCACTAAGATGCAACCACTTACCACTATTGTAAACCTTACTGCTGCTGATGTTTCACTTCCAGTTGTCGCCCTCCTCGATTCTGGGTCAGCCGGCAACTTCATCTCCGGCGCCCTCTGCCGTCAGCTCGCCCTCAAGACCACGGCCACGCCGACCACCTACCAGGTCCGCTCAGTGACAGGAAAACCGCTCAGTAGGAAACATGTTCACCTCAGCGTTGGTCCAATACAACTACAAGTCGGACTGTTGCACGTGGAAATACTACATCTGCTGGTTCTGGAGGAATCCACCTCTGACGTGATCTTAGGGCGCCCGTGGCTTAAGCAGCACAGTCCCATCATCTCCTGGAAAACCGGCGAAGTCCTGAAGTGGGGCGAAAACTGTTTCCCGAGCTGCTTTCCCAATCTACCCAAACCATCAACTCCTCTCCCAGAACATCTCTCTGTCTGCGCCACCACCATCGAGAGCCCCATGGAACAGCACTCGGTGGATATTCCAGACTGCTACGCCCCCTTCAGCGACGTCTTCTGCCCCCAGAGAGCATCCAAGCTGCCTCCACACCGGCCATGGGACTGCGCCATCGATCTGCTTCCGGGTGAGCCAGTGCCCGAAGGTAGAATCTATCCACTTTCCATCCCGGAGGAGAAGGCCATGGAGGAATACATCAAGGAGGCCCTGGCCCAAGGATACATCCGGCCGTCTACTTCCCCTGCTGCTTCCAGTTTCTTCTTCGTGGCCAAAAAGGACGGAGGCTTGCGGCCCTGTATCGATTACCGTGCTCTCAACAACATCACAGTGAAGTTCCGGTATCCCCTTCCTCTCGTCCCATCAGCATTGGAACATCTCCGTGGTGCCACCATCTTCACAAAGTTGGACCTCCGCAGCGTATAACCTCATCCGGATACGCGAGGGGACGAGTGGAAGACCGCCGCCACGCCCCACCGCCACTATGAATATCTTGTCATGCCGTATGGCCTGGTCAACGCCTCCGTATTCCAGGATTTCATTCATGAGGTGCTCCGGGAGTTCCTCCACAAGTTCGTCTTGGTTTACATCGATGATATACTCATCTACTCCCGGAGCCTGGCGAACATCGCCACCACGTTGCGGAGGTCCTCACCCGTCTCAGGAAATTCCACCTCTTCCTAAAAGCAGAAAAATGTTCCTTCCACCAACCCTCTGTACACTTCCTCGGTTACATCATAGACAGCAGTGGCATCCGGATGGACGAGAGGAAGGTGGAAGCAATTCAATCCTGGCCACAACCCACCACAGTGAAAGAACTCCAACGCTTCCTCGGATTTTCCAATTTCTACCGCCAATTCATCAAAAATTACTCCTCCATAGCCCATCCACTCACCAGCTTACTCCGCCATAAGCCCAAGTCTCTGTCCTGGTCCCCAGAAGCCACCACCGCATTCCAAGCACTGAAAGAAGCATTCACCACCGCTCCACTCCTCGTACATCCCAATCCAGACCTGCCTTTCATGGTGGAGGTGGACGCCTCCACCACCGGAGTTGGAGCAGTACTCTCCCAGCAGCAGGGGACACCAAGTAGACTCCATCCATGTGCCTTCTTCTCCCGCAAGCTCAACCAGCGGAGAGGAATTACGACATCGGCAACAGAGAACTCCTTGCCGTCAAGCTGGCCCTGGAGGAGTGGAAGCATTGGCTGGAGGAGCCAAACATCAATTCCTGGTACTCACGGATCACAAGAACCTCGAATACTTACGCTCCGCCAAAAGGTTAAACCCCAGACAAGCCCGCTGGGCCTCTTCTTCACACGTTTCAATTTTACAATCTCCTACCGTCCCGGTCCCAAAACATCAAGGCCGACGCCTCTCTCGCCTTCACTCAAGACAACCCGGAAGATCCAGACCCCATTCTCCCAAGCAACCTCTTCGTCAGCCCTATCACCTGGTCAGAAGAGACCTTACCCTCCTCCAATGCCTCCACCAACGCCTCCGCCGGTTGCCCACCAGGCTTGCACTACACTCCACGAGCACGGCGCACTCCACTGATTCACTCTGCTCACTCTTCACTCGGCACTGGCCACCCGGGTCAATGAAACCCTCTCGTTGCTTAAGGAACGCTTCTGGTGGCCCAACATGGCAGCCGACGTCAGAAGGTACGTGCAGGGCTGTAAGGAATGCGCCATCTCAAAGAGCCCTCGCCATCTTCCATCAGGCAAGCTCCATCCTCTGCCCGTTCCCAACCGCCCCTGGTCACACCTAGGAGTGGATTTTATCACCGACCTCCCAGCATCTGATCACCAAACCTGCATCCTAGTCGTTGTGGATAGATTCTCCAAATCCTGCCGCCTCATCCCTCTGACTGGATTGCCTACCGCCATGGAAACTGCCGAGCTCCTTTTCAATCACGTGTTCCGCTACTTCGGCATTCCAGAAGACATAGTATCCGACAGAGGTCCACAATTCATTTCCCGTGTCTGGAAGGCTTTCTTCAAGCTCCTAGGTGTGACCATCAGTCTAACATCTGGCTACCACCCTCAATCGAACGGGCAGATGGAGAGGAAGATCCAAGAGATCGGTCGCTTCCTCCGTACCTTCTGTCACGACCACCAGGACTCCTGGAACCAGTATCTGGGTTGGGCGAGCACGCACAAAACTCCTACGCCAGCCAACCACCGGTCTCACTCCATTCCAGTGCGTGCTGCTACCAACCCCACTGTTCCCCTGGACCGGGAACCTTCCGATGTGCCAGCAGTTGACTACTGGTTCCGGGAGAGCGAGAGGGTCTGGGACTCAGCACACCACCAGCTGCAGCGAGCCCTGCGCGAAGACGCAGGATGACGGCCGACCTTCACCAGTCCGGCGCTCCCTCCTACCAACCCGGTCAGAAGGTCTGGCTGTCCACCCGTGACATCCGCCTGCGTCTGCCCTGCCGTAAGCTGAGCCCCAGGTTCATTGGCCCGTTCACCATCATCAGGCAGATCAATCCCGTCACCTACCAGCTTCAACTTCCACCACAATACCGCATTCATCCTACTTTCCATGTGTCACTCCTTAAACCTCACCACCCCTCTGTTCCTCTCTCCACAGGACCTGGCGTGGCAGCCGCCGAACCCCCCCTTCCACTCCTAGTGGACGACGGAGCAGCATACGAGGTGCGCGAAATCTTGGACTCCCGGCGCCGTGGTGGTCGACTTGAATACCTCGTTGACAGGGAAGGCTATGGCCCTGAGGAGCGCTCATGGGTTCCCCGAGATGATGTCCTTGATCCTAACCTCCTTCACGCTTTCCATGACAGCCACCCTGACCGACCAGCACCCGTGGAAGAGGGCGACCACCACGACGTCGGGGTCCTCGGCCCTCAGGAGCGGGCCATGGAGGAGTACTGTCTGAACACGTCAGGTCCCAGCCAATACCAGCGCACTCAATCCCCTGCATTCTAATCACTCGCACCTGCTCCTCATCATCTTACTCATCAGCACCACTACTTAAGACACACACACACCTTCACTCTTCGTCCGGTCTCGTTCGCATCAAGACAACTCTTATGCTTACCTCAAGGACTCTCTACAAAACTACTTACCTGCTCCCTTGTCTTCTGAACTCCTCGTGTGTGAATTGTTGGTGTGTGAGTGTCTCCGATCTCCAGCGATCTCCTCACCTGTAACTATATCAAAGACTCTATCATTTATCTGCATTCCCAAACCTTTCTATCACCAATACATACTCACCTGAATTGCCTGTTGCTCTGCTGTGTGTTCAATAAATCCATCTATCTGCACTTCCTGTCTCTGAGTAGTCCGTGTTGTAACACCCCTATTCTTCACAGCACCAACTTTATTTTTAATAGCATACAAATGTCTCCCTTTAGTCTCCCTGTCCCACTGATATTGCCATTCTCTAATGGCTTCTTTCCATATTATACTCTTTCCTTCAGGTTTTGACAACTTTTGACAATCTAATATTTTTTAATATTTAACAGCTTCACAAGATACAATGAAAACATGAGGGTTATTTATACAACAGGAATAATGACTATCAAGAAACACCTTGATCAACCAATCAGAACATGACACATAAGACAAGGGAAGCACAAGATGTAAGGCTTGTTCGAGATGCACCGACGATGCACAGACCGATCGGCATATGACATCAAAGTAACTCGAGAGCGACTGGAGAGCATACGACTCATGCTTTTGAATCGCTCTCGCGGTACTTTGATGTCATACTTTGTTGACATTGCACACAAATCCAATTTGGTTTCAAATATGATTTATAGGACTGACTGTTCATTTTGCATGTGATGAAATACATTAATTCAGTGCTGTCAATATCTGGTGTATCTACATTGTTTGCCATAGTAATGACACAAGCGATATACAAATACTTGAAACCTGATCTGACCGTTCAGAGTCAGACTAAGATGTATTCTGGATTTAGATCAGAAAACCACATATGGGTGTGGTTTGAATTGGGATTGTAAACATAATTGATTTAATATGTTTGTTTCAAATGACGAAAAAACAAAACAAAAGGGATTTGAGATATGCCAAAAGATTGATAAGTTTTGTCTGAACAAAGCCTTAGAGATCTGATCATAGAACTGGAGTAAAACTTCAGTCTCAAGCAGTCATTTAAGTACAACTGGGACGTGTTTTACATTTGAATAAAATGAAAACTAAAAGACTTTCAAATCACATGAGCCAGTTTCTGGAGTTTTGGTGCTGGAATTTGGTCCCATTCTCGCCTGATATAGGTTTCCAGCTGCTGAAGAGTTTGTGGTTGTCTTTTGTTTAATGATGTGCCAAATGTGAAATAGGTGAAAGATCTGGACTGCAGGCAGACCAATTCAGCACCGGACTCTTCTACGACGAAGCCATGCTGTTGTAATAGCTGTACTATGTGGTTTTGCATTGTCCTGCTGAAATACACAAGGCCTTCCCTGAAATAGACGTTGTCTGAAGGGGATCATATGTTGCTCTAAAACCTTTACTTATCTATTCATCTTGCTTGCTATATAGTTTATGGTCAACAAATGGCTTTTCTGAGGTATAATGTTACGTGACATTGTTTGCAACACTGACTGAACTGACGATTTCGGTAACTTACTGTGTCTTCGACATATATTTTCTATATTTTCATATATTTCGTTCTGCAAAGAGGAAAGGATGATCGCGTTCACTCACGATCCGTGACAACTGCTCAAGATGAAAACTGGAAAGTGACGCAGTCTTTGTTCAACTTTCTTTTCATAATATAAATAAATGCATAGCCTAGGCCTATTTACTTATCCTGTAAGTTCGTGAATAAAAATGAAATAAGGATGAAATCAGAAGCTATTAAATGTCTTATAATTAAAATATAAAAATTAAAATGACGGTAATAATTGATTATGACAGATTTTTTACTGACGGACTAACACAACCTCTGAGATATACATATAAAGGGATATATATGTGTGTGTATATATATATATATATATATATATATACATACACACACACACACACCAAACACTTTTCAGTGGAAAGATGGTTTCGATCCTTCTCAGCAGGTTTGGTTTCCTGACTAACACAACCTCTGAGATATATATATATATATATATATATATATATATATACACCAAACACTTTTCAGTGGAAAGATGGTTTCGATCCTTCTCAGCAGGCTTGGTTTCCTGTGGGAGGGCCCACATCTCATTGCATGTGGTCAGACAACTTGTTTCTGTAGCACTCTAGTTTGCAAAGACATCTTAAATAAGTCTGATGTTCTGCAAGATCATGAGCCTCACCACAGATTAGAAATAGTCTATTCTTACTGGAAGCACCTGAATATTTATGTTAGCTCACCCTATTATGAGACTACTAGTATAGCATTAAATTGTCATGAAGAAAACTCAGGAAATTCTTTAAAAAGAATCATGAATGTGGAAAATTTCAAATATCTCCTAAATATGTGCTTACATACACACTGTGAAAGGTATAAAGTCTTACATTTTTGTACACAGATAAAAGAAATGGTTTACCCAAAAAACTTGTCAGTTTGTTACAAACTCATATGATTTTCTTTCATTTGTGGATAGCTTTGTGATGAACAGACTGAAATTTAAGTCATTATTTATTGAAAATATTTCCTCCAGTGAGCTGTTAACTTATGAAATCTGTTGTAACCAGTTCATTGAACAATTTGTGAATAAATTGTTCAATCTGGTTTGTGAATCATACCAAGCGGCTCATTAAAAATGAAAGTTCACAGGGTACCTCAGGGTTCAGTTCTTGGACCCTCCTCTTCTCCATATACACTACATCACTGTGACCATCATGGTTTCTCTGACACAGCTCTGCCATTCATTTCAACCAGATGATCCTACAGTAGCTACACAGATCTCAAGCTGTCTGGCGGACATCTCGGCATGGATGAAAGAACATCACCTGCAGCTCAACCTGGCAAAGACTGAGCTTCTCGACTTCCCTGTCAATCCGACTCTAGCATGATTTCACCATCCAGCTAGGTTCATCATCAATTACCCCATCAGGGTTGGTCAGAAATCTAGGAATTGTGGACCTGCTGACCCGTCAAAGACCACATTGCAATGACAGCTTGTGTGGTGTTCATTAAATAAACACTCTGAAAAATAATTAATGAACTGGCGTGTAGCCTCTTTATTTCTTCAGCACCGAACTTGTGCTTAGCTCTTTATTACTTTCTTGTTCTAGCCCTACTCTCTTGGGTATCTGCTAATTGTATGTTTTGTACTACTGCCATCTAGAGGACAATAATGAGAACAACAATTGATAATAACAACTAATCACCACATCCCCTTTCCTTTAGAAAGTATAAACTGAAGTGCATAAAACAACAGAGGCAATATAACACAAAATTATCTATTTAACACTAAACAGAAATTTCAAAAACAATGCCTTTGCTTAGTACATTTCAAAAGTAACTGGGCAGAGTCATTTACAAATTAAGTCGATCAGGTTTCTTTATGATATGTGATGATCTTCTTAGTATAGGAAGGTCATTTGTTTCTGCAGAATGATCATTGTCCAGGAAAGTGGAAGAAGACGAAGAGCACTGAATGCTTGTTTCTTGCGCCTTAAGGAGACTTCTGCGATTTCTCCTAAGAATCTGACCGCTCTCTGTTCTGACAACATATGATCTTGGACTCACTTCTTCCAAAACAACAGCTTTCTTGTCCCAGCAGTTGGTATCTTCCACTCTCACAATGTCATTCCTTGATAACGCTTTCAGCATTTTGGTTTGTCATACTTTGTCTTTTGTCTGTTTTGGAGAGCTTTCTGTTTCTGCCTAATTGTCGCACTGATCAGGTCTTGTTTCTTGTCAATCCTGTAGGAAGCGTCGTTCTTATTTTGCGATTCATTAGGAGCTCTGCAGGAGATGCACCATGTTCCAGAGGTGTTGCTCGATAGCTCAGAAGAGCTAGATATGGATCTGACTTGCCATCTGATGCTTTCTTGAGCAACTGCTTCACAATATGCACTCCCTTCTCTGCCTTCCTGTTAGACTGAGCATGATGGGGACTCGAAGTCACGTGTTTGAAATAATAATGAGCAGCAAAGTCGTGAAATTCCTTTGAATTGTAGCATGGACCGTTGTCACTCACTACTACAAGAGGAATGCCATGCCTGGCAAAGATTGACTTCATCTGCTGTATCACACATGCACTTGAGGAATTAGACAGCAGAGCTAATTCTGGAAAACTAGAGAAGTAATCCACTACCAGCAAGTATTCTTTACCATGGAAATGAAACAGATCGGTACCCACTTTCTGCCAAGGATACTCAGGTAAGTCTGTTGTGATCATGGGTTCTCTTGCTTGCTTGCTTTGATGTTTCAGACAAACTTCAAATTTTTTCAATGTCGGAATTTATTCCAGGCCAATAGACTGAATCCCTGGATCTCCTTTTACATTTCTCCATTCCAAGATGTCCTTCATGTATCCTGGAAAGCATTTCTTCTCTCAGCACTTGTGGAACAACAATTCTGTCTCGTCTCAGAAGAATACCATCTGCCACACTGAGCTCAGCTCTGACATTGTAAAATTGTGAGCAGGAACTTTTTACCCAGTCATTGTTCAGATTTTCAATTACAGCCCGGAGAACTCCTCAGCTATCTGCTTGAGCTTCTGATCAGACACTGGAAGAGATTCAACAACAAGATTTACATACACTTTCACATCTTCCGTGGAACTCACATCTGAAGATTTGCATGTTAATGGTGCATCAGCTACGACTATGTATATCCCTGGAGTGTAGACTAATTCAAAGTCATATCGTTGCAGTCTCATCATTAGACGCTGAATGCGTGGAGACATCTCATTCAGATTTTTCTGATGATCGCAATTAAAGGCTTATGATCCGTTTCTGCTATGAACGATGGTAAACCATAGACATAGTTGTGAAATTTCTCAAATCCAAAGACAAGTCCGATGCATTCTTTTTCGATCTGAGCATATCTGCACTCAGATTGAGTCATCGTCCTAGAGGCATAGAAGTCGCTGACTCACCGGCTTGACGAACGGGTCACGACTGAGCGCATCTGCTACAACATTTAACCTTCCAGGGATGTACTTGATCTTAAAGTTGTACGGGCCAAGTTTTGAAACCCAGTGCTGCTCACACGCATCCAGTTTAGGTTTTGTCATGATGTACGTGAGCGGATCATTATCGGTCCATACAGTGAACTCATGGCCTTTAAGCCAATGGCTGAACTTGTCACATACGGACCATTTCAAGGCCAAGAACTCCAGCCTGTGTGCAGGGTAATTGGCTTGGCTGTGGTTCAAAGACTTGCTGGCGAATGCTATAGGACGTGCTTTATCCTGCTTGAGAGAGCACTGCGCCTTGGCCGTTCAATGATGTGTCAGTGCAAAGGATAAAGGGATGCTCAAAGTCAGGGTGGGCCAACACCACACTCTCGACAAGGGCTCTCTTTAACTCCTTGAAGGCGACATCACAGTCAGGAGTCCAGTCTTGAGGAGTCAACTCCCGGAAAGTGCCATTACTATTACGACGACTCGTGCCTTTCACCAAACATTTTGACCAGCAGTCAACTTGAACAATGGCTTGAGATTCGTGAGCAGCCAGGATGAAGCTTTGGTAGTAAAGAACCATGCCCAGAAACAATCTAATTTTCTTTGGCGAAGGTGTGCTGCCATCCTCTTTCAATAGGTCTTTCTTCTGAAAGGCAGCAATGACTGCAACCTTATCTTCATCCAGCTCGGTCATGCAAATTTGCCCTATACAACATCAGGAAAATCAGGCCCTTTCTAACAGAACATGCAACACAACTCCTTGTCCAGGCCCTGGTCATTTCTAGGCTTGATTACTGCAATGCTCTTCTGGCTGGACTGCCATCATGCACAATCAAGCCTCTTCAAATGATTCAGAACGCTGCAGCACGTCTTGTCTTTAACGAGCCCAAAAGAGCCCACGTCACACCTCTCTTCATCTCTCTGCACTGGCTACCACTTGCTGCTCGCATCAAATTCAAGGCGTTGATGCTTTCTTACAGATCTGCCACAGGCTCAGCACCCTCCTACTTCCACTCACTCTTACGAGTCTACACTCCGACCAGAAGCCTATGCTCATTAAAGGAGCGAAGGCTCATGGTACCATCACAGAGAGGCACGAAATCACTCTCCAGGACATTCTCGTTCACTGTCCCTTGCTGGTGGAATGATCTTCCTGCCTTCATCCATAATGCAGAATCCCTGGCAATATTCAAAAACAGCTGAAAACTCATCTCTTTCGTGAGCACTTATCCTCATCCTAAAAAAAAAAAAATCCTATACCTATCCCTTCACTTTCTTTAATCCCTCTCTATTGTAGCTTATGATACTCTGAGCACTGCCTAAAACTTGTATTGTGAGCACTTCTTGTCCCTATTTGCCTCGTCATGACGACTCGCTTATTGTATTCCTCACTTGTAAGTCGCTTTGGATAAGCGTCTGCCAAATGAATAAATGCAAATGTAAATGTAATCCACGAAAACTCCTGAACCGCTGATCACATGGCCCAGAAACTTGATGGAACTCCTGAGGAAGTGACACTTTTTGGAGCCAACTTCAAATTTCTAGCTCTCAACCATGCAAACACCACTTCCAAGCATTTCAATGCCTCTTGTTCAGAACGGGCGAAAACCAGCAAATCATCATCGAAATAGTAAAGAAGGCTGGAAAAGTAAAGATCTCCAAATACGCTGAGCATCATGCGCATAAAGGATGCTGGACTGTTACACAGGCCCGGGGGGAGACGGTTATATTCATATAAGCCCATGGGCGTTGTGAATGCTGTGTAATGCCAATCAGATAAATGGAGTGGGATGTTATAAAATCCCGATGTTAAATCCACAGAGCTGAATAGAAGATTGCCACCAAGAGCGGCCAGGCAATCCGCCTGATGGGGCAAAGGATGAGCATCCTTTATAGTCTTTGCATTAAGCCAGCGAAAATCAGTGCAGACTCTTAACAAGCCATCCTTCTTCCAAACCATTACCAAAGGAGATGCGTACTCGCTAACTGATTTGCTGATAATGCCTTTTTCTTCCATTTCAGAAAGAACCTCTCTCAACTTATGGTAGTGGGCAGGAGGGATTCGGCGATAGGGCAGACGGAATGGACGTTCATCGCACAAATGTATCCTGTGTACAAAGTCTTTCGCCTCTCCACAATCAATTCGGTCTCTGGAGAAAACATCACGATAAGACACGATAACACTCGCCAACTCCTCCATCCATAACTTGGAGACATCACACGATTCAATATTGATGTCTTCTAAACCGTACTCATGCAATAACACAGGATCAACAGATGGAATGGGCTTGAGGAAAGCTGCATCAGGAACATCATGAGATCTGCACAGACTTTGTGTGACAGTAACATCCTCCACTGCCAAACAAGAAGACACATCAGCTAGCTTAGCATTACGACAAAGAGTTATTGGAGACTGTGTGGGGTTCAAAATCTTCATCGGCACCCAACAATCACCCCACATAGGAGTCAATACGCGTCCCACAAGAACATGACGGGCGCTGAACGTGAAGTAGTGGGTTCAAAGATGACTGTGCTTCCTGGGAAACACTAACATTAGAAGGAAGTTTTCCCCAGACCAGGTGTTCACATCTGGGAAGTAAGGTAACTGCTTGACAGAGCTTCACCGTGCCAAGCTTAGCAGGCTGATGAGGACCAGACCAACGAGAAATACAGCTCAAAAGCTCAAGGAACTCTTCAGACTCAGGACTGCAGTTTTGGCATGAAATAACTTCCCAGTACTTCTTTTCGGCTTTCATCTTCTGAAGCACACATTTGATAACATTACTGCCGATAATGAACTCGTCTTTCTGTCCAGGAACTACCAAAGTAGGTACGATGAACTTGAATCCATAAACTTCGATTTCCAGGTCATATGTGCACTTAGGGTGAATAGTAAGACCACCACAGCCCACTAGGACCACGTTACCAGGAATCGCTAAAGGTTGCGAAAGAACTCCTTCAGCACGCAACTTGGATTCACCCTCCGTACTCAGGGTGCAAGCCATACTGCCAGAATCTAGCAAACCATTCAGTACAGCCTGGCCACTGACAGTCACAGGAGCATAAAATAGTTCACTAGCTCCATTGTTTTTCTGTGATCCCACATACAGCACTGTTTTGTCGGGTGGCAGCAATTTGCAACTATTTACAAAAATCTCATGTGGGTCCGACTCATCTTTTAGGGGAAGTACGCCACCGCCCATGCTACCCCCTTCCACACATGGGCTATTTAGTTTAACTGAGTGGCAGAAGAATGCGGCTCAAAGCCTGTCATCTTGGGACAATCACTCTTAAAGTGTCCAGGTTTGAAGCAGTTACGGCAAAGCCTCTGGCGCATACAATGAGTATGTGTAGTGTGCTCTTTAGATCGACATACTTTACATGCTGGGCTCGAACTAGGCTTGGGGTCTGATGTTCTGACGTGACATCCAGGATTGGACGAGGACAGTGAGGCAGTGCAGAGAGACAGGACTTTATCCATCATGCCGACTAACTGTTGCATACTATCATTAGGCGTAAAAGGGACAGCGTTAGGGTTGTGCTGACCATTCAAACATGGTAACTGACCTGAGGAGAGTTCAGGCTGTTTGGGAGAACTGTATACAAGATCGTCACGGACAGTAACAGTGTCCTGAGGGCAGGCGAACACAGGTGAGTAACATTGGGTTCTAGCAGAAATTCTTTTCAGGTTCCTGCGGTGACAATCCAGTCACTCTTGAACCTAAGCAGCACTCCACTGTTCAGCAGGCTTGAACTGAAAAAGACAAAGCAAGGCCAGGATCTGGACAGTGAGAGACAAACATCATAACAGCTTCAGCTGCAGGATCCTCAACACACTTGTTGCGCCTCGTAAACACTCATCAGCCACATCGATCGCCTTATTCAGCCATATCCAGTAGTCCATTGGACTCTTGTCCACCTTAGGGAGAGTGTTGTAAAAGTCAGCCATAGGCATGTTCGAGAGTAAGTTAACTTCGCTGAAATTACGCTTCAGTATATCAAATACTGTGGTGGGAGCACTGCAGTAGTCAGCCCTGGGAAGCTACGTAAGGACACTTTGACCACATCCTCGCTTTTCCAGCTAATCTGCTCAAAATGAGATCAGAAGCAGTTTCATCAATGCATTTCTTACTGTTCAAATAACTGTACATCATGTCTTCCCATTCGTGCACAGTAAGCGAATCGCTTCGATCACCTCTAAAGAATGGTGGAGGTGTAACATCATGTTGGACAATGACTTTCAATTTTGAAGCATCAACACAGTCATTTGAATGCTACACATTTAACTTAGACTGCATTTGACTGGGTTGTTGTGTTAAATTGAGACTGGCTGAAATGCTCTCACCAATTTTCTGCCCTTATAACACTCTCTCCCATTGAATCACATTTCAAGAGGGCGAACACATGAACATAAGAAAAATAATGAAATGAATATACAGAAAACATACCTAGGTAACATAGAGCCTCAGATTGAGTGGCCCTTATAACACTCTAGAAAACAAATATGATGCACCTCTATTACCATATGCTTGTTTCACATAATAGACTCAGTATATTTCAGTATATTTACAACAGGATGGGAAATTAGGTCATACTGTGACCACACAACACTTAAAGGGAAGCGCACATTTAGATCAATCAGGTAATCATATAAAACGTATAAGAGAACAATTTTGTGTGAATTATAACCATATTTAGCAGTATACTCTGTATACCTGTTACATTTGCTTCTGACTGTTAAAGGAGAGTATATGTTAAAATTAAGTGCTATTTCATGTGTTTTGCTCAATATTGATATAGGGGGAGATCTGTTAGTGTTTAAAGTTGTATTATTTTGAAATTTAAAAGGTTTTCTGGTATGTGTGAGTTTTCGGAGTTACCATTGTGCTGAAGAGTAGAGCCTATGGTGAGGTTGATTATTGGCTAAACACCATTTAGACTATAACAACTTAATTTAAAAAAATAACAGCTGTGCATGCTATAGCACAGTGATAGTCTCTTTGGTAGAAACTTTAGTACATGCGTCGGCACTAATGATGTTCGACGTCGGCAGTCGGAGATCCCTAAAATTAACATTAAAGAGGTGTGTGAACTCGCAAGTACAATGTCAGAAGAAGTAATTTGCTCTGGTCCCTTCCTGTTCGTCGGAGTGATGAGATTATCATCACTCAATGGCTGGCTGTCTAAGTGGTGTCCGTAGAATAATATAGGTTTTAAAGACAATTGGAAAAGTTTTTGGGGCAGACCTGACCTGTTGAAAAGAGATGGTATTCATCCCTCCCGGGATGGTGCTGCTCTTCTTTCTAGTAATATGGCACATAGTATTAGAACTAAAACATGACAAACTGCTAGCTGCCTCACGTTACAGAAGTCAGATAATTCCCAAGACATAGAAACTCTTACACCTAGATATTATCACATAGAGACTGTGTCTGTACCCAATTAGTAAAAACAAAAACTTCCAAACTCATTTAATGGTAAAAATGTAATTGATGTTCAACAAATAAAAATAGAGATAATAATGATAAACAAATGATAAAGCTTGGGTTGTTAAATATTAGATCCCTTTCTTCAAAAGCACTTATTGTAAATTATATTATCACAGACAATAATCTAGATGTGCTGTGTTTGACAGAAACTTGGCTAAAACCAGATGATTACATTACTTTAAATGAGTCTAGCCCTCAAGGTTATGATTATCGACACAATCCTCGCCAGAAAGGCAAAGGGGGAGGTGTTGCTGTAATTTATAGTAATATTTACAGTATTAGTCAAAAGTCTTCCACATATAATTCCTTCGAAGTGATGGTGCTTTACGTAACATTATGAAAGTTGACATTTGTGCTAGCTACTGTATACAGGCCACCAGGGCACCATACAGACTTTATCAAAGAATTTGCTGATTTTCTATCAGAGTTAGTACTAGCTGCAGATAAAGTCCTTGTTGTTGGTGATTTTAATATCCATGTAGATAATAAAAAAGACTCATTGGGATTGGCATTTACAGACATTCTAAACTCTATTGGTGTTAGACAACATGTATCAGGACTCACTCATTGTCGTAATCATACTTTAGATCTAATATTGTCACATGGAATCGATATTGATGCCGTTGAAATTCTGCAGCAGAGTGACGACATCTCAGATCATTATCTAGTCTTGTGTATACTACATTTAGTCAAGGCAGCTAAACTGCCTCCCTGCCATAAATATGGTAGAACCATCACTTCTACCACTAAAGATCGTTTTATAAATAATCTTCCTGATCAGTTTCATCGCCTTAGCATACCAGACAGCTTAGAAGACCTCGATGTTGAAACAGAAACTATTGCCTCTGTCTTTTCCAGCACATTAGACTCAGTTGCTCCTTTGCGTTTAAAAAAGATTAAGGAAATTAATCCAACACCATGGTACAATGAGCACACTCAGGCCCTAAAGGTAGCAGCCAGAAAAATGGAGCGCAGCTGGAAGAAAACAAAACTAGAAGTTTTCGCATTTCGTGGAGAGAGAGAATGATTGAGTACAGAAAGGCCTTAAAAAATACTAGATCTGCCTATTTTTCAAAACTTTTAGAAGAAAATAAGCACAACCCTAGGTATTTATTTGATACAGTGGCTAAATTAACAAGAAATAAAGCTTCAACTTCTGATGTTTCCAAAGAGCACAGCAGCAACAACTTTATGAACTTCTTTACTTGCAAGATTGATAATATTAGAGAAAAATTATAACCATGCAACCATTTACTACAGTATTGCGTCAGACAGTGCATTGTAGTGTCCCTACAACCTCTCAGATCTGGCAGTACAAGTTCAATTCCTGGCGCTTTGACTTTGCTATTCTTTTTGCGATATTCCTGTTGTTAAACTGACTTGTGCACTTCAGTGCAGGCGTGAGAAAGCAGAAACGAGGGTGGAGGGTGGGGGCTGAAGCCGTTTATTGGTCGATATAACTGACCAATGAACAACGCCAGCCAGTGTGACTTGGCATGCAGAAATAAACATTTTTATGCATATGTATGAGACATTATTTTCATTAAAATATCATTAGTTTTAATGGGTTTTTATATTACAGTAAAAGTAATAAAGGCGTTTATTGGTGGCTGCTACATGGACCACCAAAGCGGCGCGATCTGCTCTATGTAGTGACGTCATAGCATACAAAACGTCCCATTTCATTGGCTGACTCCAACCAATAAGCGACTTTACTACTCTTTTACTGTAATATAAAAACCAAGCGGCAACCTTTCCCAGTTTCTCGTGAAGCCAATACGAAGTGACTTAAACTGCAATTCATCGACTGGCCGCTAGGGACAGGCTGCAAAAGAGAGCAGAATCTCATTGACCGACATGTTAAAATGGCCAAGTACAGCAGAAAAAACATGTTTACAGCCTGGATCAAATTGTGGTTTTGGTCTATACTGCTAATTTGGCCCTTCATGACAACTCTGAGGGGGTGAATTTTTTATAACTCATCCGTTTAAATTATATTAAGCCTTAAAGTTCTGCATAATTAAGGGTGTGGTCACTTGAGTGACAGGTAGATTGCGCTGCTGTCTGTGAGCTGTCACCTCAGGTAATTCCAGCCGCTGAATTTGGCATCTCTGCCGTGTTTGTGCTTTTTCTGGATTATTTTATACAGTTATAAAATAATATGGCTTGCTGCGTTAATGGTCGAGACTCGAGACAGATGTGTGTCTGTGTACATGTGCACGCATGCGGAAGATAAACAGAACACACGTTGTTGGATCGTGGCATTGGCTTAAAGTTTTGTTTGTGAGATTTACTACAATGACAATGGCGGAGAATATTAAACTCTGACAGCACTGCTTGGATATTATAACTAAAACTGCTGCACTATTTTGAAAAATTATATTTTGCATCATTTCTTGAAGAACGATGATAGAGAGCAGATCATTCAGAAGAAATGTGATGCACACAATGGATAATATATCAATATTTCATGGATTTAACGCTTTTGTGGACAAAAAGTAGTTTTTTGTTTTTCAATGGACACTTATGGACATTTTACCCAAGTACCACTTGGATTCATCTCGCGATCGCTATATAAAGGTATGAAGTCCAGTTTGATTTTTCATGTTGTTATTTGCACACTCGACACAAATTAATTACTGATGCTGGAGCATCTATAAAAAGACACCGTATATTGACAGTAAACCTTTAGAACTTTCTAATGATATAACTTATCTTTATTAATATTTTAGATAGTATCTAAGATTGATAGATAGCTCCTTTGTCTGCTATCACGTGGCGCTAGGCGGGCGTGGTTTCAGCAACCAGGCACGTCAGTTGGTCAGTTCCAACCACGTCCCGCCTCTTTGCCCATTTTCAGTTATCCGGGAGTGACGCAGCGGCCTCATTTTCGCTTCAAAAATGCTCTTCAGAAATCTACGGGTGACGTCACGGACACTACGTCCATATGTTTTTACAGTCTATGATAAAAACCCGTTAAAACTAATGATATTTTAATGAAAATAGGGGCGCACATTGTTTCCAGTCACGTGAATGCTTCACTTTGCGTGTCAGAATGTTTGAACCCAGACCATTACTATATGGAAGTTCAAGTCCATTTACTAAACATTATAAATATATAAGCCTGTAGCCTATATTACATCATCATATGTTCTGTCATATAAACAGTATTTAGGCTACAATAAAATAACAGCACAATTTACTTGCCTCAAACAACTCAGTACCTATGTATTATAAGTATTATTATAATTATTGTTTTGTTGATCCATTTCATTTATTGCCTATTATTGAAATAAACACATTTAGCGTCGTCAGGCTTTTATTTGTGTAATGGATAAAACAACGGAACTGCGCACTCAGGTTTATGGCTGCTGTAAATTTTGCCCGCCACAAGATGGCACTGTTTTCGACACTCTTGATGCTTTGAAACCTTTCCCGAAACATTTAGAGAAAAGCTTTAAAGATTTAAGAGGCTTCATTTCTCCATCCCTACTCAATAGTTTGCAAATGTTTCAGTCGAATTTAGCTGTTTTAGAGAGCATTTACTCATTTTGAGCCTGTTTTTAAACATAAACTATCTGTAACGTCATTTTTCATGTGTGGAAAAGCGACTAAACTAAACTATCCAATCATATTTCTTTTCACTCATATCCCCACGCCCACCCATGCACACACATACGCATTTGACTTTACAACACGCAAACGCACACCTTTATTTATTCTCATTCTCTCTTGCTCTCTTAATATGTCATGATAGATTTTAATAATCGATTTAAAAATTATGTAAAAAATAAAAATAGCGCCCTCTCATGGTATAAGCACAGTGCGTACACTGGCGTTGTTCATTGGTCAGAAATCGACCAATAAAACGGCTTCAACCCCCGCTGTTTTACTGGTTCTGACTTGCAGCATTTGCGTGTGTTCAGATGAGCACGAAAATAGTTCTACTACACAATTATTCGCTAACATAGGTTATTTGTCCAATTCAATACGCATACTGTACACATTAAATTTATTGTTAATTAAACAAAATAACCGGTAAAAAAAACCCACCTTAGTATCGATATATATTTATTTGAGTATCGATACTTTCGATACTCAACGTCAGTATATATCGATACTTCATATCGATCTGCCCATCCCTAGTCTGCATTCAAGTGCACGTCAGTTTAGCAACAGGAATATCGCAAAAGAATAGCAAAAGTCAAAGCGCCAGGAATTGAACTTGTACTGCCAGATCTGAGAGGTTGTAGCGCCGACTTGAAGTTGTACAGTGAAACTGAAGTAAAGTGCAAAAGTAAATATGTCTCACACATTTGTGTCTGTCATTTTGTTTATGTGAAAGTCATTTTACACATTTGTAACTGTTAATCTGCAACTTCAACTTCGTAACACGGGTGTTTTGATTGTTGTCTGTGTGTGCAAATCGAAACATTCAGCTTTTCACATCAGGGCTGTGAGTGTAAATTTCACTTTACAAATACAAATATTAATACGACAAGTTCTCACATTCAAATCAGCAACCCCTAGAGTTTTGCTACTGATTTACCTTCATACGTGCCTTGCGACCATGGAGACATTTGTGAGAGACAGTGCGTAATATCATTGCGCCTGCACTCTTAAAACAGATGTGTTAAAAACAACACATCCTGTGTTAGATCTTAACACACCCGTGTGTTTAGTTAAGGACAACACATTTTGTGTTACTTTTAACTCAAACATGTGCTATTCCTGCTCATTTTCTACACACTAATATGTTATATTTACACAATTTGTGTCAATTATGTACACAAAATGACACAAAATGTGTCACAAAAATAACACAAAAATGTGTTATTAATTAACACATCTTTTTGAGAGTTTGCTGAACCCATGGTATGGCAGCAAAGTTCCTTGATTATTACGCTGGAGTGAGAGTATAGTTCCTAGCCATATCGGCCTAGAAAATCGCAACTTTTCATTTTCTGTCGATCTTAGTACACGATGTAACTACAGAAGAGTCAGGTTTTAAATAGGAAAAATATCAAAACTCTTTGGTCATTTTTGAGCGAGATGCTAACGGTCTAATCAGATTCAATGATCTATGCTAAGCTATGCTAAAAGTGGTACCGCCAGACCCGGAGATCGGCTGAATGGATTCTCTAGGGGAGTTGGAAAATGAGCCTATTTTCAAAAAAAAGTGGAGTGTTCCTTTAATAGTTTCTAATGAATGTATTTCTAATCGAATAGTTTCTTGTAAATACTTTCTAATGTACATATTTCTAATCTAGTAGTTTCTTGTAAAAACATAATGAATGTTCTATAATTCTATAAATGAATGTTAAATAATAACTGCATGATTATGCATATTATTTATTAAGAATCAATGCTATCAAGTATAGTTGATTTTAAAAGAAAAAATGTAGTGCATATTTTATATTCAAAGGGAACTCTAAATGCCAAAAGGTAATCGAGAACCCTCTTCAAACTAAAAATAAAAATAATCTCCCTTTTCCCTTATGGTTTTAGCCACCTCACAGTCTCTGTAGATGTGTTGTATGAGAATATCCTCCTCTGCAAAAACAACAAAATCGCACCACTCTATCCCTGTAAGAAGCAGCTGGCCTTGCACCTGCCAGTAGTAGCTGTGAGTCTGCTTTAATTTCATTGTGCCACTCTGCATTTTCAAGTAGCTACAGTCCACACAGCTCTTTGAGTTGGGACATTTATTTCCAGCAGTCCGAAGGGTGGGCTCTCAGTCGGGTCAAACACCAAACCGTCAGGAGATGACCCTAACCAGGGGGCATCTGGGTGGATGATGAACCCACAAGACCAGAATTTGTGTTTTTTACTCAGCAGTACTCCTGGATGGCAACTGATTCCAGTGCCAGTCCCCTCTTTATTGCAGCCGTCTGAGCCACTCCCTTTTTAATTCTTTGTGCCAAGTTTTCAGCAGAACTCTGACCCCTGACATGGCATATTTCCCTGAATCTGGAAGTTATTCTTGGCCTCCTAACACAGTGCCACTCCACAGTGTTGCTCTGCTCCCTGGTGGCAACCTCTATTTTCCTTGCCATGTCTACTGTAGTGACAAGTGACTGTAGATGGAGGTGGTTCAGCGATCATTTTCCAGGACATTTTCAATTTTACAACAATGGGAATAAAAGACTGGGATTACACCCTAAAGTAATATATTGCTCTCTAAGTCTTTAAAAGGTATAGCTACAGTTTATTGCCATGACTTAACTATAAAATCAGTTTTTAATATGAGCTCTTAATCATACATTATGACTATGGAAGATTGTTTCCGCTAACAGAATAACAAATAAAAAAAAAAACGATATTCACAATTGCAAGATAATAAAGTCAGAATTGCGTGATAGAAACTTATAATGATATAATGACTTTTTCTTGCAATTGCAAGTTTATATCTCACAATTCTAAGAAAAGAAGTAAGAATTGCAAGACATAAACTGTCAAATGCCAGAAAAAAGTCATAATTGCGAGAAAAAAGGTCAGAATTGGGTGATATAAACTCACAATTCTGACTTTTTCCCCTAGCAATGTGAGCTTATATCACAATTATGTAAACTCGCAATTGCGAGAAAAATAGTTTAGAATTGTGAGATAAAAAGTTGCAATTAGGCTACCTTTTTTTTTTATTCAGTGGCAGAAACAAGATTCCATAGTTTATTGCCATTACTTAACTACTGATGCACACATCTATTTTTTGGCAGTAAGTTTTAGAAGATCATTATCTTTACAAGGTGGACTTTTCAGGATAAGAGATGGACTAAAAATAAACTCCAACACCTTACTGCCAGATTCTGGAAAATAAATTCTTCAAACAGTGGTACAAGAGGATGTGGTGCTGGTCCTTCAAGAGTCACTCTCAATCTGTCTGTCTATAAAGCCTATAAAAATCTGTCTTCTTGTATTTTACTACAATTCAGTATGTGACTCTTAAGTGGTGGTCATTTTTTAGGATTCTTTACCTAACCTAAGTCTCTGAGATCCTGTCACCTCGCACTTCTGGAGACTCCTGGTAGGTTGCAGTACTGGAAAATGGTGGCGCTAGAGACTAAAGGGTTCCTTATGGTTTCACACTTAACTGTTCACCTTAATTCTTAATTCTTTTGCAGTTAACATGTCTTTTCTTCTCCACCTGTTTTGTCTGACCCTGCTGACTCAATGAGCATTTCGCTGTCCAATGGTCATGCCTTAAGTGCAATTTTAGTATTTTATAGTATTGCATCCTTCTTGTGGGCATTTAATAATTTTTGACTTTTCAGTCTGAGATAAATCTCTTTTTGGCTCATTTTATCTGTAAAAGAAAACTTACCTAATAATTATGCACACCTGAATATAAGGTGTTTTTCATTTCCAGCCTTTATATATCACTTATAAATGATTAAATACAAAATTAATAGTATTGATTAGAATAGAATAGATTGATTGGTTTGGAATTGGTAAAATGTGCTTGGAAAAAATATGATCAGAAAATCAACTTGCATAATACACATCATCATTGAAAATACTACTCTCACATGTCAAAACTCAGCATTCCTGAACATTGCACTTTCTGCAACTAATGGTGATTGTTTTAGGTCAGTGATAAACTCTTTGTTCTCGACTAAAGAAAAACCTTTTAAAACTTTTAAAAATAATTTTCCAGGACATTTTACATTTTCTGTAATTTTCCATGTGTTTTCCAGGACTGGAAAATTTGTCATCAATTTTCCAGGTTTTCAAGGTTTTCCAGGACAGTGGGAACCCTGTGGTGACTGCGCACAAACTGACAGCTGGTAGCTCCAGCCTATAGCCATCTACAGGTGGTGGTGGAGGGGCATCTGGGTGGCGTACTACAACCCGGCTCACTGGTAAAGGATGTTGGTAGGATATAGGACTACCTTCCTGGACTTTCCCAAAAGCGGAGTCAATAAGTGGGGCGTCCGCATTTATTGCCATGGTGGTGATGAGTGGAGCAATGTCTGGCAAGAAGTCTTTGTACACCACGTCAACTTTGAGGACATCTGGATCTGGCAGCTCCCCCCGCACTGCCTTGTAACGTGTACTCCTTTGGATCATTTAATTTCACAATTAGGACTTTAAGAACAATTTTACACTCAAACAACAATCACAAAGTTATATATTAGGCTATACAATTACAATAGATATTACCTTACACCGTCAGCAACCATAAACTGCTTTAGTGGTAGTTTTATCTGACTTTGCGGAAATGAACCCCATGTCACTCACTCTGCCTGGTTTCACACCCTATTGATTACACAAAAGAATTACCAAATTAATTTAAATGGTTGTTGATGCAACATACTAGATCAGCTCTTGACATGTGAAAAAAATACTATAGTAATTTATAGTAAATTAAATACTATAGTGATTTTGAACTATACTATAGTAAAGTACTTGAATTAATTTGTTGTGGTAATTGTACAGTGGTTGTGGTAATAAAACAACTATAGAAATAAGCAAATTACATTACCCAATACTGTACTAAGTTTTCTACAACTATAGGGTATATTATACTACAATACACAAGTTTACTGTAGTAAAAACTAAAATATACTACAGTATTTACTAAAATTTATCAGTTCACTATAGTTACAGTATGCTGTAGCATTCATTAACAAAGTGTTGTAAATACTATAATACAGTATACTACAATTTACTATAGTTTAATATATAAATACTATAGTATTTTTCTCAAACCATGTCAGGCTATCAATGGCATCATGCTGTAATCTAAGGATATCCAAATAGATCAACCTTTATCACCTGTCTCAATTTACTCACTTTCATATAGTGTTAGTAAAACAATGAACGCTGAACAAGTGATATTAGTGATGTTTCAATAAAACATTTGCAATGAGTTTAAAAAAGATGTTTTATGCATCTTTGGCCTGAGTTTTTGTTGCATTTACACTGTTCTGACCAGCAGGTGTCACCAGCGTGTGGTGTTTGGAACGCTTAGTTTGAAACCGAATCATTTTGTGAATTGATTCGAAGCTTTGAAAAGCGTAATTTCTCCCACCACTAATCTTAATACCAGATCGAAACGTGCTTTCTTTCTCTTTCGTATTAGAAATGTTAAGTGAGTTAAGTTCTGAATTTTTCAATATAACTTTAAATAAAGTATCACATGGCAAGCATCAATCATTCAAATTGTCTTCATTGTCAAAACCACATTACAATAATACATGGGGGGCACAAAAGTAATTTCACATTAGTTCACTTGGTGGCCATCTTGGTTACACCCTCAATTTTTATTCATGCAAGTATGGCTCATATCTATTTGAATGGAGAAAGACTGAAAACTTAAACTGTTGGTCAAGATTAGGAATAAAATTTGACAAATATGGCATGATAAATTCAGCTTTAGCTCAAACTCTACAAAATAAATAAATACAAATTAAAAAAAAAAAACTTCTGAGAATGTGAAGAGGAACAATTGTGGTGTATCTCAGTCAACATTTGTACTAGGCTACACTAAAATGGGTTATACTATGAATATACACTGATCAGCCAACATTAAAACTGACAGGCGAACTGTATAACATTGATTATATCATTATAGTGGCACTGGTCATGGGGAGGGACATATTAGGCAGAAACTGAACAGTCAGTACTTGACTTTCATGAGTTGGAACAGGGGTGGCACGGGGTGACAACTGCCACCCTAAGAAAAAGCTTTGCCACCCCAGAATCACAGAATAAAATATACATGTTAGCAGTGTTTCAAATATTGCTTTTCAGCAGCGTATTTCAATGTGACGACGACATAAAAAAGACAGCGTAACGCAAAATAATGGCAAGAAAACACGTCTTTCAATAAACTGTGCATGATGGTTGTGCGCGCACGCAGCGCGCCCAGTGTAGTCAGCTTCATTAACAAATGACTCTTATGAACCGGTTCTTTAGGAGTCAAAAACACACAGTGCAGCCAAGTTCGCTTATGAAATGTTATTCCATTTGGTAGTGAATCACTGCTTCTCGGCTAACTCAGAAGTTCTCTGAGAAATGTAATATGATTCATTTCATAATTTTTGGTGATTCACCGACCGCCCGCTCCACTTTCATAAAGGTCTTTTTGTCATCCGACGAAACAATAACAGTAACAACTAACAGTAGTAACTAATAGCAATGTTAGGTAAGAATCTAAACGTATTTTACGTACTTCTCAAAATGTTTAATAATGACAACATTAGGTAGCAAAACTGATGAAACACCAGTCAAAATCTGAGAGAGCGCTGAAAGAATCATGTACGGAGGTTTTAAACTTACAGTAGACAGTACCAGTACTTTAGATGAGGAAATTAAACTATGTACAGTAAACTGTAGCATGTTGTACACCCTCAAACTTTTGATTGTCAACTTTCTTTGTAGCCATTTTTTATGTGATTTTGAGATTGTGTTTATAGTTCTGAGAAAATGTGCGTTAGCGATCAAGAAAAACAATAGCCTAACTAGATTGAAAAGTTTGAAAGACACATTTATGCTGGCTTGTCATAAAGCCAATTTAAAGTCTTGTTTAAAAAAAATGTAAATAGTTTGGTCAGTTAGGCCAGAATAGATAGATGTTCTGGGTGTTTGCTAAAGTGTTGCTAGGTGGTTGCTAGGCTCTTGTTATGCAGTTGCTAGAGTATGTGGTTGATATGGTGTGTGTGTGTGTGTGAGTATGTGGTTGATAGGGTGTTCTGGGTGAACACACACAGACATTCCCACCTCTGGTAATAACAAACTAAAAAATTGTTTGCAAAACTGTGGAAATTCAAACGTTTTTGTTCTTTAACTTGCACTAAAACATGTGATTTATACCATCAAAGTAGCCTATGTAATATTAATAAAACTGCTCATCTCCTTTAGTGATACAAGCTCAGACTCATTTAGAATCTGTTCATGTTTTTCATATAGTGTCTTGACTTGGTGCCATGATGAATATTGAAATCTTGATATTTATTTTTAATTTTAAACAGTATAGTTGTATAATTAGTATTGTATGTGGTAATGCAATATTTGTCAACACAATTGTGTATGTCAGGCTATAAATCTCCAAAAACTATGCATGGGCGCTTGCTTTGGTGTTGCCACCCTCATAGACCTCATGCCACCTTTGCCACCCTATAAATAACTTTCTTGATCCGCCCCCAAGTTGGAAGCAGGAAAAATGGGAAAGTGAAAAGATCTTTTGATAAGGGCCAAATAGTGATGACTAGATGACTGGTTCAGAGCATCTCCAAAATGGCAAGCCTTGTGGGGATTTTCATGTGTTTGAGAAACCAGTGGCCTCTTTTAGCAGCATCGTGTTATCGTATTGATCTACAATTTTTTTTTTAAAAAGTAAGTAACAGTCAGCTCAGTGACTCCACCCACCTTTGAAGTATATTTATACCATGTTTAGACAGTGAGAGCTCACTGATCGTCTTCATCATGACCATCATCATCTCTCTGCTCCTGTTGGCCTCTCTGCTGCCACACCTGACCTTCACTGGTGAGACTGATTATTTAACAGCATATTATGATGACTTTTACAAGTGTTTAATTGGTATGTGCTGAATAAGTTGACTAACAGCACTATCTCTCTCTCAGCTCATGTGAATGTGGGTATAGTGAATGGAAAAGAAGCCAGTCCCCACTCCAGACCTTACATGGTTTCTATTCAGAAGAATGGGAAACATATCTGTGGTGGATCCCTCATTTCTGATCAGTTTGTCCTGACTGCTGCACATTGCTGGAAAAGGTAAGAGCTTGTTTAGTGTGAACTGCAATGTTAAAATTACTTTTGACTGATAATGACTGAAGTGCACCCTGTATATCAGTTATGACATAAATGACCATTTCCAATACACTCTTTCAACAGACGTAATTTGAAGGTTGTTGTTGGTGCTCATGACTTAAGGGAAAGCAAGAGTTCAGATCGCATCAGAGTGAAGTCCTACATCCCTCATCCAGACTATAGGCCTAAAAATAAACCTCATCATCATGATGCTGACATCATGCTTTTGAAGGTGACAACCTGTAATATATTTAGTTTTTTAAAATAATATCCAGTCAGGAAACAGTAGCACAAACCACTATGTTTGAATTTCTATTGCAGTTTCTTGCTTTTAAAATTACTGAAGGGATTTAAATCATTTCTGTGTAAATGGCCAAGTGCACAGCATAAAATAAAGAGGCAAATAAAAAAAAAAACCTCAACTTGGTGTTTTTGGCCTCTGTAATAACTTCAAAAACAACAGTATAATCAACAAATTTCAGTCACACAAAACATTGTTTATTAAAAATGGTTGCATTTTTTAATTATAGCTAAAGAAAAAGTCAAACTAAACATCAATGTTGGAGTGATACCATTACCAAAGAAAGGAGAAGACGTCAAAGCAGAGACTGCCTGTAGTGTTGCCGGCTGGGGAAGACTGACTGATGGCTCAAGGAGCAATCTTCTAATGGAGGCAAACGTGAATATAATGGATAACAACGAATGTAGAAATAGATGGGGAGAATTATACTCAATCTCAAAGATGATCTGTGTACATGGCCGTGGTGGAACCTGCAAAGTACGTAAAAAAGATGATTCACAGACTTTATGGTAATGTATGAACTGGTTTCACTACTGATGTGTTGATCTGTGTTTCTTAACAGGGGGATTCAGGAGGTCCTTTGGTTTGTGGAAACACTGCTGTTGGTATCACATCTTTCAGTAAACGTGATCACTGTAATTCATCTGAGCGTCCTAATGTGTATACTAAGATTTCACAATATATTCAGCTGGATCCAGGAAGTAGTTGGAAATGTTAAGTGACTTTATAGAAACTAAAAAGGAAGAAATGTTATTCTTGAATTCTTCCATAAACCTTCTTTCAATAAAAGTATCACATGGCAAGCATCAATTATAGTCAAAGTGTTCTCATTGTCACAACCATTTATAATTTAGGCAACACCCTCACTTTCCAGTCATGCCTGTAGACTCATATCTCTTTGAATGGGAAAAACTGAAATACCCAAAACTGTTGATCAAAATTACAGTAATAATAATAATAATAATAAACATTTCAAAACAGGAATGATATCATAAACTGTGCTGCTTAAAAAAAGAGAAAAAAGTGGTAAATCCTCCAGAATTTGAGTTGTAAAATAAAGAGCTTTGTAAAGATCTAACCACAGATAGTCAGTTTTACTAAGCTCTTGTTACACCTGGCTCAGAGGTATAACATTAAGGAGACGACACAGCGGAATAACTTCAAACGTGATATTTATTAACCAAAATAACAATCAAAAAGTCAACAAAATACAAAATAACAATATTAGAGCGCGGTCCTGGAGAACTGCTCCCAAACAAGAGCTGAGCAGCCGCCCGGTTTAAACTCCGCACCATGTTTAAATAAGGCCCATGACGAGGAACAGGTGTACTGAAGTCACGCCCCAATCACATGACCTGCAACAAAGGAAAAACCAAAAACACCCAAACCAACACAATCCTAACACACCCCTTTAAAAAAAAAAATTTACCCACAACAAATAATAATAAGAATAAATCATAAGCAGAAAGTCACATCAGTTGCAGACAGAAGCACCTTCATGTCACTCCAACACGGGGCACGTGACAGGGTGTCCGCTAAAACATTCTCAACTCCCTTAATATGTTTAATCGTTGAGTTATAAGGCTGTAAGAAAAGTACCCATCGCATTAGCGTTGACTCGGACTCTGTAATGAATGAAGGAGCGTCAAGGGATTGTGATCAGAATAGATAACGATCGGGAGCCTCCCGACATAAGCGTCAAAGTGTTGGAGAGCCCAAATCAACGCCAGCGTTTCCTTCTCGATAACGGAGTAATTCAATTGAAAGGAATTAAACTTGCGTGAGAAATAACTGACTGGGTGATCAAAACCATCAGAATGAGTCTGGAGCAGAACGCTCCTGCTCCCACTTGACTTGCGTCAACCTGAATTTTAAACAAAAGACCACTTTGGGGTGCTGCTAACACAGGGCAACCGACAACAACAGCTTCACATTTTCGAAAGCTTTTGACAGTGCGGAGTCCATTCAAACTTAGCAGAGTTCTTTAAGAGGTTAGTCAATGGACAAATAACCGATGGATGAAAAATTAGGACAAAAATTACGGTAGTAATTAGCCATCCCTATAAACCTCATTAGCTCCTTTTTGTACAAGGGTAGGGAAATTCTCTATAGCACTCACTTTAGCACGCAAAGGCGCACCTTTCCTTGGCCCACCTCCTTCCCAAATAAGAAACCGTTGCCCATGCAAAATCACACTTAGATAAATTTACGGTCAAATTGGCCTCCGCTAGACGCTGAAATAAAACTTCGTACCCGTCTCACATGCTGATCGCAATCATCGCTGTAAACTATAACGTCGTCCAAATAAACTGCGCAGCCGTCTAATCCTGAAACCACACGGTTCATTAACCTCTGAAAGGTCGCCGGTAGCGTAACCCGAAACTCAGGACAGAATAGGAGTATAACCCGAAGAAGTTATGAACGCAGTTATTTCTTGTGCCCGCGGTGTCAGAGGCACCTGCCAGTACCCTTTAAGTGAAGTCGAATTTGCTGACATACCTTGTCAACGTAGTCCTCCATTCTCGGGAGGGAAAAGCGTCAGGTTTGGTGATTTTATTAACTCTTCTATAATCCATACAAAACCTGAACGTTCCATCTGGTTTTTCTCTGACTCCAATTTTAGACGTTTTCAACAGGAACACGATAAAAACGCTGCCGTATAGGTGGAGCATCACCCACACCTACGTGCGTGCTCTATTAAATGAGTTTGTGACGGACATCCCCAAATAGTGACGGAAACTTCGCTGATTTCTCACATCTAACAGAATTTACAAGAAATATTAGACATGGATTACATCACACATGGGGCAGATTAAGTATAATATATATATATATATATATATATATATATATATATAAATATATATATATATACACAGTACCAGTCAAGAGTTTGGAATCGGTAAGATTTTTAATGTTTCTTCTGCTCACCACATAACAGATGTGTTAAAAACAACACATCCTGTGTTAGATCTTAACACACCCGTGTGTCTAGTTAAGGACAACACATTTTGTGTTACTTTAACTCAAACATGTGTTATTCCTGCTCATTTTCTACACACTAATGTGTTATATTTACACAATTTGTGTCAATTATGTACACAAAATGTGTCACAAAAAATAACAAAAAATGTTATTAACACATCTTTTTTGAGAGTGCAAGGCTGCATTTATTTAATTAAAAATACAGTAAAAACAGTTATATTGTGAAATATTATTACAATTTAAATAACTGTTTTCTGTTTGAATATATTTTATAAAGTAATTTATTCCTGTGATCAAAGCTGAATTTTCAGCATCATTACTCCAGTCTTCAGTGTCACATGATCCTTCAGAAATCATTCTAATATGCTGATCTGCTACTCAAGAAACATTTATGATTATTATCAATGTTGAAAACAGTTATGTACTTATATATATATATATATATATATATATATATACACTACCAGTCAAAAGTTTGTAATCGGTAAGATTTTTAATGTTTTTAAAAGAAGTTTCGTCTGCTCACCAAGTCATCAACTGATTTAATTGCTTAGTCAGCAGGGGGCCGCTCAGACCTGTGGGACCCTAGGCATTTGCGTGGTGGTTAACAACGTTACTAATTTTAGACGAGCAGTGACTGAACGGCATAAATTTTGGCACAAGTGTGTATTTTTATAAGAATTTTACTATTTCACCCCCATTTCCTTTAGTAAATTATTTTACACTAGGTACTAGGGATGTAACGATATCAAAATCTCACGATACGATAATATCTCGATATAAAATCCACGATACAATATTTGTTGCGATATTAAAAAAAAATATAGACTTTGTCAGTTTAAAACAGGAACTTCCAGTGTAGTGTTTTCAGTTTTCATAAGGAAAAAATATTAAACAACCAATAAAAAAAATAGTACTTTTTGTGTTTATTATACTTGTAAAATAAGTTTAACAGACTGCTAATCTCAACAAATTCACTAACACTTTACAAATAAGGTTCATTAGTTAACTACATTAACTAATAATGAACTGCATTTCTACAGCATTCATTAATATTTAACATTAATTTCAACATTTGCTAATACATCATTAAAATCAAGAGTTGTATTTGTTAACATTATTTAATGCACTGTAAACTAACATGAACAATATGAACAGCTGTATTTTTTTTTTTTTAACTAACATTAACAAAGATTAACAAATACAGTAACAAATGTATTGTTCATGGTTAGTTCATGTTAGTTAATACATTAACTAATGTTAACAAATGAACCTTATTGTAAAGTGTTACCACAAATTCAACACAATTTGGATTCATAAAGATGTCACTGGTTTCTGAAAGAATGATTCAGTGATACAGTTTTAACAGTAATTTGTTGCCATCTAGTGGTGTAACAATGCAATCGATATATTAGTTAGCCTATTCGAAGCATTTTCAAAAGGTGATTTATTCTGTTTTAATCTGTAACGTAGACAACAGCGTTTATCTGAATAATACAGTTTTTTATATTTCTGTGATAATTGGAATATTTGTAACAGAAATAGTGATACTGTGTGTTTGAAAAGATTGTTTGTGAAGCTGTTTATATCTAAACATGACAACTGCTCTCTAGATCAACGGCAGCACGCATGAATTTGAATCTCACGATTTTATTTTTGTCAAAGGTTTAATATAACCTACATGAGCGAATCATTGTCATTTAGGAAATAGATCATATGGGTGATGAAATCGAGAACACGATCTTTTAAAGATTAATCGTGCAGCTTTGTGCACATCTCTCTCTCTCTCTCTCTCTCTCTGCATTGATATCTGACATATATTAGTAGCACGAGGGCTTTTCAGTGCATTCACTGTTATAATATTCATGAGGTGAGGCGTCTCTATTAAAGTACGCCCCTCGCGCCGTTCTGGATAAGAACCGGTTCTCTGTTCCCAACCCTAGTTACCACTTTCCTCCGTTCTGCTCCACTGGGCTGAAAAAAACCCTACACTTTTTGCCTGGAAGACATATCGTTTCATACAGTCGTGTGACCACGATGATATTGACACAATTTTGCTATCGCGATACCATGATATTGATAATACCGTTACATCCCTACTAGGTACACAAAATAGTTCCACTCAGAACCTTAAGGACAAAAATGTCCCCATTGTAACTCATTAAAACAGCAATTTTTAATCCCAGGGCCATTTAACTATAAAATGATGCAATTTTTGTTAATAGGCTTTCATTCTGTTGGCAAGGCTTCAAAATTATTATTTTTTTTTACTATTTTTTTTTTATCAGATGGTGCCATTTTCTCAGGTTTGGCCAATAAAGCAAATACTCGCTTTATTTTTGTTTTCTGCTTCTACATATTATAGAGCCAATAAGATAAATATGCAGCTATAATTGTGTGGGTGTGTTGGTATGGATGTCAGAGTGTTTGTATGTCTAGTAAAAAAAAAAAAAAAAAAAAAAAAAAATTGTGTGTGTGTGCTTGTAATATTTCAGAGAGAAAAACTCTACTGCAAAACACAAATCCAACCACGGTGTGCACCAGTGGAGTTTTGCTGGCATCTAATGGGGAAGATTTGGTACTGCACCCAAAGAAACTCATTTTTTGAGATATCAACCTCAAATTTGGAACACAACTTATTTAGATTAATGGCTTTTATTTTCTAGCGTCTTTAGAGTTCAACATGTTTCATAAAATATATATTTTAATATAACATAATGTTCTTAAATCATTTTAATAAACTTAAACCACTATAACTTTTCACCCAGTTTCACAGACAAGGCTTAAGCTAATCCTAGACTAAAATGCACGTTTGAGCTGTTCTAACTGAAAGCAACGTGTACTGATAGATCTTAAAAAGATACTTAAATGTCCTCATTGAACTAAGGCCTAATCCTGGCTTAGTCTAAGCCCTGTCTGTGAAACCAGGCCTTTATGTTTCACTTTTTACATTTTTTTTATTTCAACAATAATCTGCCAATGGTCTTCTTTAAAATGAGACCAAACTTAAGTCTGTGCTCCCAGGCTTCAAATTTTTATGACAGTTTTTGTACATGGACATTTTGTCCTCTATGGACCTAAGTGTAACTTTTTTTAATTGACGCACAAAGGTTAAAGAGTCCCAGACTCCTGCAAAGGGTCTTCACTTGGTGTAACTACTTCTGAAATGACACACATACTATGATAGTACCCAACCTGAGTGGGTACACGACTTCTGGGAGTCTGAAAATTGTTAATTGTTTGAATCCAAAATGTATTTTCACTTAAACTAAAGCTACAGTAGAGCTAATTGTTTGTAACTTCACAGCATCATAACAAAGTATGTTAACACAATATGGTTTGTCAATGCATATTGTTATAGGTCAGGCCTAAAATGCAAAACTCAGTTTTAAACAGTCCTTATTTACCACAAAAATGCATGTTTTCTTCCTCATCTTGACAGAGGTGAGAACCTTACAGTTGTGGTTGGAGCTCATGATCACAATCATGCTCTAGCTGCATGGATGCCAAGTTCTATCCACCCTGAAAGTCTGATAAATGACATCAAGCTACTTCAGGTAAATGACTAAGCTAGGTTTTGCAGGGCAAACTGCAATAAAACATTTGTAACGTTAGTGTACTGAACCCAAGTCCAGTTTATTTAACCAAAGTGTGAACCAAATACAAAAAGAAACACAGACTTGACATGATAAAACTATGAACATAAAAATAAACGAACAAACATGGACTTAACTTGACATGGACTCACCAAACAGCAGTTACAGGGACAAAGCTAGACAAGATACAGTTCTTCTTCTTCTTCTTTAGGGTTTAATGGCAACTTGCATCCATTAGCGTTGCACGGCACTTTATTTTCCTGTAATGTCCATTACATCATATTCTCCTCATCAGTCCAGTCCTTGTTAAAAAACTGCAAATGCTTCTTCTGCCTTGTTCATTCTCACCACTTTTCCAGTATTTTCTTCATTCCTGTCCCTGTTAGACCAACTTTTCCTAACTCTTCCATCATCTTTTTCCTCTGATCTTCATATTGTCTGCAACTCTTAAGCACATGCTCTATAGTTTCTGAAACCTGACAACAGCCACAAAAACAGTTGGGTAAAAGACATGGTAAAGACAACCGACTAGTGAGGACATTTTACTGGTCCTCACTAGTTAAAAATCTTATAAATCAGCCAAAACATGTTTTTATTTAAATCTAGTGTTTTGCACGTTTCTGTGATGGGTATAGATTTAGGGGTAGGGTTAGGCCATAGGAAATATCATTATACTATTAAAATATCATATATTAATATTGTTACAGTTCGGTTGCAAGCAGAGAGGATGCAGAATCGGACTTCAGCAATGATGGGTTTTATTTAGCAAGGGAACAGAACAACCAAACATAAAGCAAACGTAAGAATAGACAAAGGAGTGCTGGGAAGTGAGTCCATATAAACGGGAGTGCAGATGAACAAGTGCAGGTGCAGGTAATCCGTGATGATGGGGAGTTGACGAGGAAGTGAGTGCAGGTGTGGAACAGGGAGGATGATGGGAGATGGAGTCCGGGACAGACGGAACTGTGACAAATATATTAAAATGTCATATAAAATCAGTGGGAGTCTATGCAATGTCCACACTAATATAGTGAAACAAGCGTGTGTGTGTGTGTGTGTGTGTGTGTGTGCACGCGTTGTGGTGAACCCTACATTATGGGAAGAAAAGATGGCAAAATATGAAATAATTGTTCTTGTGGGGACATTTTTGGTCCCCATGAGGAAAGGAGCTTACAATCATACTAATAAATCAAGTGATGTTTTCTAAAAATGTAAAAATGCAGTAGGTTTTCTGGGTGTGCTCTTTGATACCAGTCGTTCATTTGAAAGCTACATTTCTAGCATCTGTAAAACTGCATTCTTCCATCTTAATAATATATCTAAATTGTGACATATGCTTTCAATAACAAAGAAGTTTGTTCATGCGTTCATGACCTCAAGGCTAGATTATTGTAATGCTCTACTGGGTGGTTGCCCTGCACGCTTAATAAACAAACTCCAGCTGGTCCAAAATGCAGCAGCTTTTTAATAGAACCAGGAAAAATGACCATATTAGCCCGGTTTTGTCAACACTGCATTGGCTTCCTATTAAACATTGTATACATTTTAAAATCTTCCTAATTACTTGCAATACATTAAACGGTTTAGCTCCCCAGTACTTGAGCGAGCTCTTATTGCATTATAGTCCTATACGTCTATTGCAATCTCAGAATTCAGGCCAGTTGATAATACCTAGAATATCAAAATCAACTGCAGGCAGTAGATCCTTCTACTATTTATCACATAAACTTTGGAACAGTCTTCCTAGCAATGTTTGGGAAGCAGACACACTCTGTCAGTTTAAATCTAGACTAAAACATATCTCTTTAACCTGGCATACACATAACATATTATCAATTTCTATTATTCAAATCAGTTAAATGATTGTTATGCTGCATAAGGTCAGCCAGAACTGGCAACACTTCCTATAACACCAATGTACTTGTTACATCATAAGAAGAATGTCATCTACACTAATATTAGTCTCTCTGTTTATCCTGAGGTTTACCATAGTCAGCTGGATCCACGCCGTATCCAGATCAGATGGAGGACCTGCACCCTAAATACAACCCCAACACATCCCTGAAGTGTCAGCAGAGATTGTGTCAACTAGACTATCCCCTGTGAAGCCCTCATTGATATAACAGACAGTGGCACAGATCCTCAACAAACCTGTCTCCATACCAGCGTGATGAATCCGACCTTCAACCAGATGGGACTGTATTAAATATTTTGAATGTTCTGATTCCAATCTGACGTCTGACCTGTAATGCTGCCTGAATCATAATCATGCACTGTTCGTTTGTTGGTCAGAACTGGCCCTATGACTGAACCTGGATTCTCCCAAGGTTTTTTTTTTCCCATTCTGTCACCTGATGGAGTTTGTGTTCCTTGCCATTGTCACCTCTGGCTTGCTTAGTCGGAGACACTAAGGCCCGGTTTCACAGACAGGGCTTAGCCTAAGCCAGGATTAAGCCTTAGTTCAATTAGGAGATTTAAGTAGCTTTATAAACATTCACTAGAAAAAACATTGCTGGTGTGCATCCTGATACAAAACAATGATACTGATATGTCAGTACAAGTTATTTTCAGTTAAAACAGCTCAAACACGCATTTTAGTTTAGAACTAGCTTAAGCCTTGTCTGTGAAACTGGGGGTTAATATTCAACAATATTACTGATCTGCCTGCATTAGACCTTGATTACTGTGTACAGAATTTTCCAAACTCAACAGAACTTATCGTGATTATTTCACCATACGGTGTCAGTCCTCTAAACTAGTGACTAATGCACACTACACGCGTCGTACTCCTGCGTATAAATTTAGAAAAACCTTCATCCTGCTTTCCTCAATTCCTTTGTGCCGGGGAATCATGAAAACTGAGGTAAGGGTGTCGTCATTTAGAATTAGCAGCTGGATACGCTGCAGTAACACCGGCGAGAGGATTCAGCCATTAGTTTTGATTGCGTTGCGATGGGACCGGAAGTAGCGATACACTGCTTCACTTACCGGATATAGGAAGTGTGAAAAGGTCTATTGAAACTATTGTATGCAAACTGAACTGAGCTGGACGATGACATCACTGTTTTCTCCAGAGCTGCTGTAGATAAATGAATTAAATTAATAACTAATGATTGTACAGTGGAAATAAATCAACACTGAACTTTCTTAAACTGGACAATGCCACCATTGTCTTCTAGAGCTGCTGTACAGCCCAAATACAGCCCATTATTTTACTGTTATCACTGTAAAGCTGCTTTGAAACAATCTGCATTGTAAAAAGCGCTATATAAATAAAGGTGACTCGACTTGTGACGGGTAGGTTTAGGGTTAGGAGACAGAATATACAGTTTGTACAGTATAAAAATCATTATCTCTATGGAAGGTCCCCATAAAACATGGAAAACCAATGTGTGTGTGTGTGTGTGTGTACATATTTTTCTATCCTGGTGGGGACTTCAATCTGAATGAACACAGTCTCCTGGGGACTCATGTCACCGTAGGGACCTAAATTGAGGTTCTCATGGAGAAACAAACTTATAAATCATACAGAATGAGTTTTTCTGAAAATGTAAAAGCATGAAAGTTTTCTGTGATGGGTAGGTTTAGAGGTAGGGTTAGTGTAGGGGGATAGAAAATACAGTTTGTACAGTACAAAAACCATTATGTCTATGGAGAGTCCCCACAAGGATAGTAAAGCAGACGTGTGTGTGTGTGTGTGCATTTTTGTGATTTATGAGGACACAAATGTGTATAATGACATGGGTATTATACTGGTATTACGGCGTAAACATGAAATATGAGGACATTTCATGAGTCCTCATATTTAAAATAGCTTTAAAAACATACTAAACAATGTTTTATTAAAAATGTAAAAAATGCAGAATGTTTTCTGTGATGGGTAGGTTTAGGGGTAGGGGTAGTGTAGGGGGAGAGAATGTACAGTTTGTACAGGATAAAAACCATTACGCCTATGTAATGTCCTCAGATAGCAAAACAAACCTGTGTGTGTGACAAACATTTCCACTTCATTCTTTAGTTCTCTAAACTCTACACCACCAAAACCACAAAACAGCCTCCACAAACTCAGATCAAGGGAAGGGAGATTGGCCAAAAGAGTGGTTTTGTTGCAAAGGATGCGTAAACTGGACCCACACTGACAGTTTTAGTCACAAAAGAGATGACTATACTAAAATTGTAGCTGTACTTCATTCTGTAAGAATTATGTTTTTTCTAGTGCTTTTAATACAATTCAAGCACATCTTTTAGCTAACCCATTACTGTAGGGTTGTCAAAAGAAAGTCAATACTTAAATTTAAATTTTTAAGTCCACATTCTAAAGCAGTAAAGCAGTGAAGACTTACATCTCTTCTCTTGTTGCCCTTTGACTGAAAATATACAATGAGGCATTGTATATTATATATTATATAGCTCACCGAGTGCAACCATTTGACGTCATCGACATAGAATGCACTGTGCACCTAAACAAAATGGTGCCGTCCATTGTCCAAAATATGTCATGGAGTTTTTAAATAACGTAAATCTTTCATGGGTTTTCTACTACATATTTTAGTAAGAGACATCATTTACATTTTATTAAGCCATACAAGTCTTGATACCCAGGGTTCCCTTTAAAAAAGTAACGGTACCAGTCTTTCTACAGTACTGGTAGTACTGAATATTGGGTCAATCCGGTACCCGTTGATAGGCGCTGCTTTCAAATGCTTAAGTGCGTGTTTGTGTGGCGCACTGTGAAGACCCTCAAGCGGATCTGTTTACAACGTGTTTTTGCAGCCAACATGTTTGTTGAGCACGTGAATGCAATGGCCAATCTCTTATTCATAACCAACAAAGTATAATGACGAAGTAAATAAGAGGTTCATTGTGCAGCACAGACAGATTTTTGATTGTAACAGGAGTTTTCACTCCAGTCAGTGAGCTTGCGCTGCAGCTGAACTGAAGTGATATCAGCTTCATTGATTATAAAGCCAGCGCTCTTTGCTCGCTTTCTGTATATAACCCATTCATAATTTGAATAAAGGTTTATTTTTCATTCTGCAAAGTACACAAAGTACAGAAGTTTCGAGAGTGACAACTGTATTAAAATGAGAGACTGAACTGGAACTGGAACATGCAACTGGACAATGATCCGAATATCACAAGCAAATCTACAACAGAATGGCTGAAAAAGAAAAAAATCAAGGTGTTGCAATAGCTCAGTCGAAATCCAGACCTCAACCCGACTGAAATGCTGTGGTGAGAGCTGTGCATGAACAAATGCCCACAAACCTCAATAAACTGAAACAATGTTGTAAAGAAGAGTGGGCCAAAATTCCTGTTGAATGATGTGAGAAACTGATAAAGTCATACAGAAAATTATTACTTCAAGTTATTGCTACTAAAAGTTGATCTACAAGCAATTGAATTGCCTGATTTGGCTCATTTTCCTGTGGACCCCTTGTGTTCCTGAGTAGTGATGTATTTTAGACAGTTATCTGACGTACTGTTATCTGAGAGGACTTGGTTTAGTAAGCCTTAATATCTGATGCTAACATTAATCACTGCTTTAAGCTAGCTATTAATGGCCTTTTCATTTTCATATCACTTAGTGTCTTCAAATATCAGTGAGAATATTGGTTAGTTTAATTAGGGCCTGAGCACAGATGGTGTGAGGACCCTATTGGAGTTGCTCAGTCAATTCTTCTTCTCCGAAATGAATCACATTTTTGAGGGCCTAAACATGCTTGAAAACTCATGAAACTTTGCACACGTGTCAGAAGTGGTGAAAATGTACGTCTGATATGGGTTTCAGAATTCAGTGAGCAAAATGGCTCGATAGCGCCACCTACAAAATTTCAATTAAGTGCCCTTCGCTCTACGTTTCACGTACAAGTATGAAATTCGGTAGACAGATGTAACAGCCCAATATCTACAAAAAAGTCCCTGGGTGCAAAATTTGAAAACCCAACAGGAAGTGAGATATTTTAAATTTTCTCTGAAAATTTTTTGCAGTTTTTGCCATATCCAGATGTTGTATTTTAACAAACGCCTTCTAGAGCTTTAATCAGATCAACATCATATTTGGTCAGTCTAATCTAAAGGCCTTTGCAAAGTTAAATTGCAAAGATCTTGAGTTTTGCTGAAGAGGCGTGTCTGTGGCGGCCTGACAAAGTCTGAATCTGTTGTAACTTGGGCATACAATGTCTGATCTGCCCCAAACTTCACATGTTTATTAGAGTCCTGGCCTGAAGACATCTGTGGTGTTCATTAAATAAAAACTCTGAAAAATAAATGTATGAACTGGCGTGTAGCCTCTTTATTCTCTATTACTTTCTTGTTCTAGCCCTACTCTCTTGGGTATCTGCTAATTGTATGTTTGGTACTACTGCCATCTAGAGGACAATAATAAGAACAACAATTGATAACAACAACTAATCACCACAACATCTACATGGCAATATTCAGTTACAGTCAAAGCGCCACCTGCTGGCAGCAGGAAACGTGGCACATCAAAATAACTTTGCCATATTTCTCTTATATTAACCCGCTCAAATGTATGTCTTGCCCACTGTTCACTGTTTTCCTAAGGCCAGGGGGTGGTGGTGGCCCCAGGTGAGAGGGCCCTTTCAATGCTGCTTGCAGCTTTAATTAGGGCCAAAGCTTTCTGTGCTTTCTGTCACTGTGCTGGTGAACTGAGGCCGAAAGACTGACCTGATCCTGTGAGACACCTCCAGCCTCGCTCCATCAAACTCATGCACGACATACAGCGTTAGTTTAACAGTAACGAGAGTGAATGCACTGCATAGATTTGTCAAGATGAAAGATGGATTTGCTGCTGTGATCATCTTTGTTTTAAGTCATTTATTATTTAATTAAATGAGTCTACTAGCTGTTTTTATAACTACTTCTCAAAGGTTGTTGTATGGTTATAGTGCAGGTGCTTGGTTTGTTCATTGATTCTCTACTAGTTTGTGTGCCTTCTGGCTCCATGATGTGTAGTTTTTACTTTTCTAAATTTTAGGTGTATGTTTGGTTTTTAAGCTTTTGAAAAAGCATCACTGCTTTACCATTGGAGGGGGACGAATATTTTGTTACATGTCAAAATGACTCAATACATACCTCATTTCCAAACCAGCTGAGCTGGAACTTAATTCTTGATCGATGGATGATAAATCAACTTCACTGAACACAATCTGGCAGTATTTAAATGGTCATTTTTCAACTAAATCCACACTGATTTCAATTAATTAATTTTGCTTTTATTTATTCCATCATTAGTGCTTGTTTTTAGCATATTCAATTTGTTTTAATAATAATAAAAAAAAACTTTAACACATCAAAGTCTGTTGAGTTTTATTTTATGTAGTTTAGTATTTGTATGCTTTTTGTTGGTAAAATCAATTAAAGATTAATTGAAGATCGAAAAGGTTGAGAACGTTTTATTCAATACGAGACCTATTTATTTGATATTGCACGCCCCCTAACGACATTTTACCGCATTACTATGTGCAATCTTGTACACAGCATTTGTCACCGACATGTTTTTCATACGAACATAATTTAAAGCATTTTGCCATACACATAAAAGTAATAGAAAGCGAAGAGAGGTTGATCAAATATAAGACTTATTTCACCATAACTACTTCGCTGTACTGAATTCAAATTACAGCCTGTTCAGGTGCGGTTCAGGTAAATCACCTTTGGGAAATCTTTCGCCCTCTGGATTCCGCCCACGAAAAATCGCCTAACAAAGATAAATGTGACCGCACCTTCACTCCTAAATGTTATAACATTACTATGTTTCCATAACTTTTAAAAGCTACTGATGTAATTCGCCGTGAAGTGTCTTACCTCAGTGGGTCTACAAACAATGACTGGTAGGCTACTGTTTTTATTAAGTGTTTGACACACATTTCACGATTTCAATAAGCTTGCTATTTGATTCCGATCTTGTTTAATATCGATTAATTTGGATTATCATCAGGTACAGTAGCTATATGTTAAAATCTCTCAACTAATGCTGTAAACATACAGGGAGCCCTGTTAGCTGCCTGGTAGACTATATTAAAGGTTAAAAAAAAAATACCCCCAACCTCCCCCCACCAAAATATTTTTTGTGCAACAATGGAATAGAATCATAGAGAAAATTATCATAAGACAATGCTCAGAGAGGATTTTTTTCTTTTTCCAAAAAATGTCAAGAAATCATGCAACATGCAACATAAAAAAAACTTCACAAAACCTGACAAAAGGCTTCTCGCACCTTCATACACACACACATATTTTTTATGTACAGTCCATGTCATAAGATTACTAAAGCAAATAATCTTGCCTTCTTCTCACACCATGTGCTCCTGTGACCATGTGTCAGAACAGGACGTCCCACCTTCAAATGGTGCTTGTTAGTGACTCCCACACCTTACTGGACTGTTATTTGGTACTTTCTCAACCTTTCTAATTGGTTGCAATCATTTAAAGAAAAATGTAAATGTAAAAAATATAAACATAGGGTTTAAGAAAACTTTCCGTTGCCACGCAGAGCAACGCTGTGCTGTAGAGGGTTTTATATATATATATATATATTAAAAAAAATTTACTGTTAAAATTATATGTTTGTGTAAATTTGCCATGAAGACAACAAGTGCTTATGAAAACTATCTTATGTGATACTTTTATACAAACATTTCAATTTTTATTTGAGTGTAATTATTATATCTGAAAATAAACAGCAGCTGAATATAATACCTCTGTTGTTAATTGTAACCTCTAATATTGTAGTGTACAAAATGAGAGGGTTCCCTGTATAGTTTGCAACATTATTTGGGAGAGATTTTTTTTTCCTTAAGAAAAACAAACTATCGGTATCGGCGATATTATTCTGAGTAATCGGCTATCGGTATCGGCAGAGAAATTTAATATCGGTGCATCTCTAGATTTAAGGACTGCTTCAACTCTCAATGTACCGCACAACTGCTTCTCTGATGTAAACTGAAGGAAATGATTTGGCGGTTTGAGGGTCTCACATTACGCTGCTGATTTAAATGTGATGCATGAATTAAAATTATTTTAATACATTTTGTGTAGTTACTTTTCAAGCAGTTAATGTTTCTGAATTTATTTGACATTTTACTTTTTTGTAATTTGAGGATTGGCCAGGATCATTTTAATAATGCGTTTAATAATTCATAATACTTTGACAGCTCAAAGGGCTGCAGTCCACATTTCAAAGTGCAACGGGCCATTACAGAGACCAGACTCCTACAAAAGGGCCTTCACTTGGTTTAACTAAACTTGCACCTGCAAGCTATCACCATTGTGAACACTCATCAGCACACCACTACATAAGCCCCATGTTCACTCCACCACGTTGTCTGGTCTTGTCTTTGGAAAGCACCACATTACATGATCCTGAACTACTTCCCTGCGTCTTCTGGATCCTCCGTTGTTCCTTCGTCTGTTTTCCCATCGGCTTCGCTCCATACCTGCAAAGAGACATTAACCATTACTTCTTCAGCTAAGTGACTATGAATTTAATTTTGCTTGGTTGAGGGTGATATGTGTTCACGTTGTGCGTTAATGACAACATGTAAGTTTATTCATGATTGTCCTTTACTGAATGTGTTGTATGAGGAATAATTCATAAGATATTGTGAGTTCGTTCGTGAAGATCAGTGACGCTATCTTGCCTAAGCATTTTATTTCACTTGTATATTTACTACACTTTGATTCAGTGTATTAATGGCATTACTGATTGATATTTCCAGTGTGTAGATTTGAATGTTTATATTTTCGCTCTGTAGTTATTCTTAGCTAGAAGTTTAGTGATCGGATTGTGTGATGGCGCAGCAAATAATTCCATTTATGAGCGCCATGCGCCATCTAACGGTGAAAAGTGGTATTACTGCAGAGAATTTCATGTTTACAATGAATAGCTAATAGTATAAATGCCGGTTATTATATTGATTGAAGTTGTTGATGTTACTAATTGTTTCAGACCACACCTATGCCTACTCCTGTACAGTAACTTCACATATCATTATTGTGAAGATAATGCCAAGCAATGCCCTGTGGTCTGGCTGTGCTGTTCATTGTGCTGATCATTGCTGAACTAATTAAAGACATTTGATTCATTCTCATGCCTCCTGTGTTCTGACCGACACAGCTACCCTAAACCAGTGTAATACAGTCATAAGTATACTCAGTTACAATAGTTGTCATGGGAAAAACTGAGGAGATTCTTTAAAAATAAAACCACACGGGTTTCTCAGAACATTCTCCTCATCTGCCATTGGTCAAACACAAACTCATGCCATTGGCTTAACTCAGAGCCGTTAAATATGAGAGTTGCGACACTCTTTGATCTCGCCGCCACGCTGTCACGTGGTTCGTGTAGCTCTCAATAGTTCCAAACAAATCCGCGCTGTCAACCAGTTTGAATGGTTTTAAGCGGGACAGACAGCTGTAGCTATATTTGCAGCAATTATCGGTAAATATTGACGCATAATATACATTGATTATTACATTGACACTTACATTACATACATATAATAGCCTTTTTTTCCGGGGAGTGGCGGAAACACAGCATTAATCAGTTTTTGTGTTTAATTTTGACGTAAAATACATCAGCAACTACTGTACTTGCAACAATTTTTTCGGTAAATATTAACGCATAATATTGATTAAATATTGAATAAAATTGGTTGACTACACTTACAGTAGTGTATTGTATCTGGAGTGATGATAGAGAGACGGCATTATCGTTAACAGTGTGGTCTGTTAAAATGTACAGGTAACTGGAGAGATGGTTACTGAGTGAATTAACAATGTTCCTAAATACGATCCATAACATTAACATTTCTGTTAACTGGATTCATTTCAGTATGGCTAATGTACCCCTTCATCCTGACCTTCCCTAAACATAGGCTAAAACCATTCATCAGAACACACGCACAAATACATGTGTGTGTGTGTGTGTGTGTGTGTGTGTGTATATATATATATATAACACACACACACACACACACTCTCTACCAGTCAAAAGTTTGGACACGTAAGATTTTTAATGTTTTGAAAAGAAGTTTCGTCTGCTCACCAAGGCTGCATTTATTTAATTGAAAATACAGTAAAGACAGTAATATTGTGAAATATTATTACAATTTAAAATAACTTTTCAAAAGAACAGCATTTATCTGAAATACAAAGCTTTTGTAACATTATACACTACCGTTCAAATGTTTGGGGTCAGTAAGAATTTTTATTTTTATTTTTTTTTTAAAAGAAATTAAAGAAATTAATTATTTTTTTCAGCAAGGATGCATTAAATCGATCAAAAGTGACAGTAAAGGCATTTATAATGTTACAAAAGATTATATTTCAAATAACCGCTGTTCTTTTGAACTTTCTATTCATCAAAGAATCCTAAAAAAGAAATATTGTACACAAATATTTTGATATAAATAATATAAATAATTGATATTCACAACAAGTGAATATCAATGAATGAAGCTGCTCAGTTTAAGTCAAGAAAGAAGTTTGGTCAACAGTGAAAAATATACAAGGCAAACAATTGCATTCAACAAAACATTTAATTATATATTATATCCAGGAGAGGGTAGGTAAGTTTTCCTTTAATGTTCTGTCTTCAAAGAAACTCATTCGACTTCCTACAGGGAGAGAAAGATGGCAGAAAGCAGGCCAGAATAGGAATACAAGTGTTCACAACAGCCATTACATTCTTCCAGCGCAGCTGTAGGATGATCTGGAGACCTGGTGGTGAATCAAGAATCAGTCAAATGCTTATCCATACATTGATAAGCATTCAAACTCCACACTATAAGTAATGCTATAGTTACTTGAATTTTTGGGTGAGAGCATTCCACTGCCAGAAGCAGACTGTGGCCCTGTTTACAGCTGGTATTAAGATGCGTTTTGGCTGATCGGATCACAAGTGGACAACATTAAATACAGGTGTAAACAGGGTCTAAAACAGTTTGAGTTTGTCCACTTTCAACCACTTCCAGAAGTAGTCGAAAATGCATTCGACCGGACTGCTTTCGTAGTATAAACGCTCATGTGGTCGAATGTGTTCAAACAGCCACTAAAGACCATCTACTCTCCATCTACTGACCTAATGTGTAAACATTATGGGAAGCGCTCGAGCCAGACAGGATTTAAACTTTGTTGGCTGAAGACCCAAGTTTGGTTTGAAGATGAAAAACGTACCAAGCACAATGTTCTCTCACCATTACTGATTTCTAACACACTCAAAGCGTTCGGCTGGTCTTGTGGCTGTCAGAGCAGAAGCGAACACTGATGCTTTCAAAATGTTTTCCTGTCATCTCTGGGTGCGTTCATATGTAAACTGCTCAAGCTTTTTTTGTCCATTAGATTGAAAGATCTGTAAAAACCCATACATTTACCCACTCCCTCGAAGAAATCAGGACAGAAGTGGTTGAAAGAGGACAAAAGAGATGGATTAAAACACCAGGTGTAAACGTGTATGTGTCTCCGTCGTCCACTTGTGATCCGATCGACCAAAATGCATCTTAACTCCAGGTGGAAACAGGGCATGTGTCAGAGCCCCAGAGGAGACCGGGTCTGGAGTCGAGTCAAGCCTGTTGTTGCTGGAGAGAACTGGGAGTAAAGAAAGACGAAACCGTGTTAAGGTTAATACATTGAAGGACAGATTAAATACACGTTTCCCAAACATTTTCATGAGATTGACACTACAGAAGTGAGAGCACACACCTACAGTTCGGTCCATAACTATTTGGACATTTGTCATGATTTCTGTTATTTTGGCTCTGTACTCCAGTACAGATTTTGAAATTAAATGAGAAAAAAAATATTTATCTATATACAAACCACTATTGTTATTCAAATTTTTATTCTTCCACACAATAACATTATGGAAGAAGCTGGGTGATTATTTTGCTCATCCAAGAAATTATGCAAATAAGGGAAAAGATCTTTTTTTTTTTTTTTATGCTGTCATAGAGGTGTAAATTTAATGATGATTTAGCATTGAGGTCATAGTTTGTGGGGGTGTTTTTGCACTTGTTGCTTTATATCCAGATGTGTTTAATATTCTGGCCACCTCATGTATGTAAATAAGAAATCCATCTGAACACAATGTAATGCAACATCACCTTTAACTATGACCTCAGTATTGAATTTACACATTTCTGGCTGATTATAAACTTCATTAAAGTAGAATTCCTGGCAGAGTTGTTATATTGAATTACATTAGATTGTAAAGGTGTATGATGATACCTCCTTTCTGTGTTATTCTCTGGTACTTTAATGAACTGGCAACTAAGTGTTGCTAACATTAACAACAAATCTAATAACCGAAGATAAACGTTGTTTGACAACGAACTTGTAAATGTAAAGGTAAATGTAGCCCAACTGATGTCAGGTTATGGTAGCTAAAGTTAGTGAAGTCAAGTGTGGGTCACTTAAGCTAGCAATTAGAGTAACTAACGTTATTATCTTCCAATAAACATTAACTAAAGCTGGTTACATAAAATACAACTATTGACTAGATTCATGAGAGGTCAGGTAATGCGTTCAAATGTCAAAAATGCAGTAATTTCATCAACTTACCAGCGAGCGAACTTCGGAATCACTGAAAATGAATGGGGTTCAGTGCTGGAACTATCAGTGTTTGGAACTATCGGCTGCTCCACGACACGCGTTACTTCCGCATTCCAAAGTTCCTATGGAGGTCTATGGGAGTGTCGCAACTCTGTTTTTCAACGGCTCTGGCTTAACTGTTATGTCAGGCTGATCAGTATTTTCAAAGCAATTGAGCAATGTTTTGACAAACAGAGCCACAGTGTTCATACTTTTCGGGGAAATTAACCTAAATGTGTTATTTATAGTATTAAAGAGAATTTCAAAAATGTTATAATTTAACTTTTTTCCGTACAATGAATAATGTCAGTGGGGTACAATGTTTTGCACTGGCTTTCATTGTATGGACTAAGACATTTCTGAATATAGTGTGTGTGTGTGTGTGTGTGTGTGTGTGTTCCACAGAACAAACACAACAGAAGAGCGAGTAACACTTTTGCATTGCATGTGGTATTTGTCATTAATTACTCACCCTCATGTCGTTCCACACCCGTAAGACCTTCGTTCATCTTCAGAACACAAATTAAGATATTTCTGATAAAATCCGATGGCTCAGTGAGGCCTCCATTAACAGCAAGAGAATTAACACTTTCACTGCCCAGTAAGCTACTAAAGACGTATTTAAAACAGTTCATGTGACTACAGTGGTTCAACCTTAATGTTATGAAGCGACGAGAATACTTTTTGTGCGGCAAAAAAAACAAAATAACGACTTGTATAACAATATCTAGTGATGGGCGATTTCAAAACACTGCTTCATGAAGCTTCACAATCTTTTGTTTCGAATTAATGGTTCGGAGCATGTATCAAACTGCCAAAGTCACGTTCACACTGTATGTTTTGGGGATTGACAACCGCATTTACTTACGTGTGAGTCTCGAAATGTCCCGTTCACACAGCAACTTATACAGTAGCGTCTGGAACACTGTCTGTATGAACGTGCAACGTATTGCACGTATAATCAAGCCCGTATTCTCTTACTAGTAACCATAGCGACAGTGACCAACTTAATATTAAAGATGGCGACGTCCATAAAACTGAAAAGTCTCATCACTTTTGACATGAGAAGAGACTAATTGAACCGCAAGTTCATCCATCAAAACTTCATTAACCAACAGCAGCATGTAAACACGCGCTAGCCGGAGTCTTTAACCGCTGCACTCGAGTGTCACGTCCTTTGCGAGGTCTCGCGCATGACACGGCATTTGAATTTGCAAAAGAAACACAAAACTGAAGGGAGCCGCTCCGGTGGAGAACAATGACTGGCTCTAACACCTTAAGATGACGCACAGCTCATGTCTCTGTCGCTGTAAGTTACCGAAAGCGAAACCACACAAAACACCGGCTCTCTCGCACTGTATGACGTGACAGACAGTTGTCCAGTGCGGTTCCGTTCACACAGCGCGAATATTCCGAGAATGCGGTTCTGAGTCCTGAAAATTTACGGGTGTGAGTTCGGTTATAAAATGTGGTTGTCACTCCCGTAAATAACCGTACTATGTGTGAACATATCCGTATTATCCGTATTATTCTTATTAAAGGTTTAAAAAAACAACTCAAATGAATATAATCCGGGTTTTATACAAATAACATTATAATATTTTAATGATATGAGTAAAAAATATATAAATATGTAATATAGTGTATATTTAGCCAATAGGCTAGTTAATTGTTTTGCTAACATGCTATGGTCATTAAATGGCTTTCCTGAGGTAAATGTAATGTTGACATGATTGATCAATTACATGAGACTGACATATTGGTAAGTTGTACTGTATTTTTTTTTTTTTTTTTTTCTCAACATTCTAACCAGTAGCGGTTCCTGACCGTAAATTAGGTAGGTGTTTTTATTAATTAATTAATTTATTTTTATGTGTAAGGCTAACTAATTGTAATGTATGGTCTAAATGTGATTTTTATATTTAATGGTGTATGAATGTAGGTGTATTGAACATGTAATTATGTGGGAGCTGATCGTGTATTAGACCACTGTTTTCCCAGTGTTCAAAGTTCATGTACAATTGTATGTGTTTTGTTTTGATTTTCCTATGTGAATATGGTATAGTTCATATGTTTTGTTTTCTGGCTGCTTTAGGGAGCAATGTACTAGACGAGACAGTAGGGGGTGGTGTGATACAGTGATAAATAGTCTCTTATTGGCCTGTTTAGCTGAGCAATACATGAAACAAACAAAACAAGCCCTGGAAATTGATAAAAGAACACATATTATACAGATATTTGATATTTAATATTATCAGATGATTAGTTAATTGCATTTGATAGATTTCACTTTCAATAAAATATTTGTGATGCATTAATCTTTCAAAGTGTCTTCATTGTCAAAACCATATTACAATAATACATGGGGGGCACAAAAGTAATTTCACATTAGTTCCCTTGCTGGCCATTTTGGTTACACCCTCAATTTTTATTCATGCAAGTATGGCTCATATCTATTTGAATGGGGAAAGACTGAAAACTTCAAAACTGTTGGTCAAGATTAGGAATAAAATTAGACACATATGGTAAATTCAGCTTCTTTAACTCAAAGTCTACAAAGTAAGTGTTATACTCTGGGCAGTTACTTTGACACGTACCACTACCTAAAGATTGTTGCAGACCACATACACCCCTTCATGGCAATAGTGTTCCCTGATGGCAGTGGCCTCTTTCAGCAGCATAATGCACCATGCCATACTGCAAAAAAAAAGTTCAGGAATGGTTTGAGGAAACTAAAGAGATAAGGTGTTGCATTGGCCTCCAAATTACCAAGATTATGATCCAATTGAAAAGTTATGGGATGTGCGGGACCAAAAAAAAAAAAAAAAAAAAAAAAAAGGAGGGCGACCTACATATTAGACAGGTTGTCTTAATGTTGTGGCTGATTAGGGTATATACCTGGACATGTTAAGTGTGTGCTGGTTTATGAAAGCCAATAGACCCTTTTCACATTTCCAGGTTTCTCAAAATGGAAGTCATCATAGTTGGGTAAAATTCCATAGCACTGAATGAGAGAATACATTAAATATATTTTGTGTGTTCCCATTTGCTCAAATAGCAAAAGAAAAATCTCCACAACAGTGTTTTCACAACTTTCATAAAGATGGGAGAAAAAAAAAAAAAAAAAAAAAAAAAAAATCGATTGATAACGGCAGTCAGATGAGAGAAAGATGTAATTTTTACCGTCACTCCCATAGCCACTGTATTAGAAACTCACAGCTGTTACAATACAGACCGGGCAGAGGCAGAGGTAACAGATAACAGACTTTATTACACACACAGCAGAGTATCTGGTAGTGCAGGTGAGTGAAGATGAATGAAGTTTGATGTTGAGATGATGATAGTGATACTGTCCTTTGGGTGATTTGCAGGTGATGATCCGTGGAGATGTGCAGAGATGGCTGTGAGGAAGACTGGAGACACACACACAAACTGGAATCACACGAGGAGGCGAAGGAGGCGAAGGAGGCGAAGGAGACGGGCAAGTAGTTCAATGGAGTCCTAGAGGTAAGCATTAAGGGTTCTTGATGCGTACAAGACCGGACAGTGACTGAATGTGTGTGAGTGTGTTTTATGCTGGTGGTGATGAGTGAGTTGATGAGGTGCAGGTGCAGATGATTAGTACTCAGGGGATGAGGTGCGCTGTGATTGGGTGATGTTGGAACCTGGCGTGTCTGTGACAACAGCAGCGTTAACTAGTTTTTGTAATTTGATGCAAAGGTAATATAAAAATATAGTGTTATAAATGTATATACAATAAAAAAATGAAAATATAAAAACGTTGCAAGATTTACGATGCTGATGACCGTTAAAGCAACGTCATCACAGTCTGTGAAAGGGGTGTATTTGGATGAACTTCACATTTTCATGTTGTCGTCTATTTTACCACCTGATGTTTTTTTTTTTTTTTTTTTATAAAGGTGCAAAGCATATTTTGTAGTTCAAATAAGTTTGTATACTAACATTATATCGGTTAAAGATATATACGGTTATGAACTGTAAAATATTCAAAATGCTGCTAGCCTGCTAGCCGCCTCACGTCACAGAAGTCAGATAATTCCCAACACATAGAAACTCTTTCACCTAGATATTATCACATAGAGACTGTGTCTGTACCCCGAATTAGTAAATACAAAAAACTTCCAAACCCATTTAAGAGTAAAAATGTAATTGATGTTCAACAATTAAAAAACAGAAATAATACTGATAAACAAATGATAAAGCTTGGGTGATATTAGATCCCTTTCTTCAAAAGCACTTATTGTAAATGATATTATCACAGACAATAATCTAGATGTGCTGTGTTTGACAGAAACCTGGCTAAAACCAGACGATTACATTACTTATTATTATCTTCAGTATTACTCAAAAAGTCTTTCAAATATAAGTCCTTCGAAGTGATGGTGCTTTATGTAATGTTATGTAAGTTGACATTTGTGCTGGCTACTGTATACAGGCCACCAGGGCACCATACAGACTTTATCAAAGAATTTGCTGATTTTCTATTGGAGTTAGTACTAGCTGCGGATAAAGTCCTTGTTGTTGATGATTTTAATATCCATGTAGATAATGATAAAGATGCATTGGGATTGGCATTTATAGACATTCTAAACTCTATTGGAGTTAGACAACACGTGTCAGGATATTGTCACATGGAATCGATATTGATGCCATTGAAATTCCGCAGCAGAGTGACAACATCTCAGATCATTATTTAGTCTGTGTATACTACATTTAGTCAAGGCTGCAAAACCGCAACCCTGCCATAAATATGGTAGATCCATCACTTCTACCACTAAAGATTGCTTTATAAATAATCTTCCTGATCAGTTTCATCACCTTAACATACCAGATAGCTTAGAAGACCTCGATGTTGCAACAGAAACTATCGACTATGTCTTTTCCAGCACATTAGACTCAGTTGCTCCTCTGTGCTTAAAGAAGTTTAAGGAAACTAATCCAACGCTGTGGTACAACGAGCACACTCAGGCTCTTAAGAGAGCTGCCAGAAAAATGGGCGCAGCTGGAAGAAAATGAAACTAGGCGTTTTCGCATTTTGTGGAGCGAGAGAATGATTGAGTATAGAAAGGCCTTAAAAACTGCTAGATCTGCTTATTTCTCAAATTTTTTGGAAGAAAATAAACACAACCCTAGGTATTTATTTGATACAGTGGCTAAATTAACGAGAAATAGAGCTTCAACTTCTGATGTTTCCAAACAGCCCAGCAGTAATGACTTTATGAACTTCTTTACTTGCAAAATTAATAATATTAAGAGAGAAAATTATAACCATGCAACCGTCTACTACAGTATCGCGTCAGACAGTGCATTGAAGTGTCCCTGAGGAAAAATTAAATATATTTACTGCTTTAGGAAAGGAAGAATTGTCTAAACTTATTAAATCATCAAAATCAACAACATGTATGTTAGACCCTATACCGACTAAACTATTGAAAGAGATGCTTCCAGAGGTCATAGATCCTCTTCTTAATATCATTAATTCATCTTTATCACTAGGATACGTACCGAAAACTTTTAAGATGGCTATTATTAAACCTCTTATTAAAAAAAACACAACTTGATCCTAGAGAATTAGTCAATTACAGGCCAATCTCGAATCTACCTTTTCTGTCAAAAATACTAGAAAGGCAGTATCATCGAAACTACATTCCTTCTTGGAAAGAAATGGTATCTGTGAGGATTTCCAGTCAGGATTTAGACCGTAGTACTGAGACTGCTCTCATTAGTTACAAATGATTTGCTCTTATCGTCAGATCGTGGTTGTATCTCTCTATTAGTATTACTAGATCTCAGTGCTGCTTTTCACACAGTATTCTTTTGAATAGACTTGAAAATTTTGTTGGCATTAGTGGAATTGCATTGGCATGGTTCAAATCTTACTTATCTGACCGTTATCAGTTTGTAGTAGTAAGCGAAAAGATGTCATATCAATCACAAGTTCAATATGGAGTACGCAAGAGCTCAGTACTAGGACCGTTGCTTTTCACTCTGTACATGCTACCCTTGGGAGATATCATTAGGAAGCATGGTGTTAGTTTTCACTGTTACGCTGATGATACTCAGCTCTATATTTCTTCGCGCCCTGACGAAATTTACCAATTCACAAAATTAACTTAGGAATGCATAGCTGATATAAAAATTGGATGACCAGTAATTTCTTACTACTAAATTCAGAAAAAACAGAGATTCTAATTTTTGGACCAAAAACTTCTCCACGTAATAACCTAGAATACTGTCTAACACTTGATGGCTGCTCTGTTAAGTCTTCGTGCGTCAGTTAGGAACCTGGGTGTGCTCTTTGATACCAATCTTTCATTTGAAGGCCATGTTACTAGCATCTGTAAAACCGCATTCATCCATCTTAAAATATATCTAAACTACGACATATTCTCTCAATGCGAATGTGGAACAGTTAGTTCATGCGTTCATGACCTCAAGGCTAGATTACTGTAACGCTCTATTGGGTGGTTGTTCTGCTCGCCTGTTAAACAATCTACAGCTGGTCCAAACGCAGCAGCTAGAGTTCTTACTACAACTAAGAAGTATGACCATATTAGCCCGGTTCTGTCAACACTGCATTGGCTCCCTATTAAGCACTGTATAGATTTTAATATCTTGCTACTTACTTACAAAGCACTAAATGGTTTAGCTCCCAGTACCTGAGTAACCTCTTAATGCATTATAGTCCTTCACGTCTATTGCAATCTCAGAATTCAGGCCAGTTGATAATACCTAGAATATCAAAATCAACCGCAGGCAGTAGATCCTTTTCCTATTTAGCTCCTAAACTCTGAAACAATCTTCCTATCACTGTTAGGAAGCAGACACACTCTGTCAGTTTAAATCTAGACTAAAAACACATCTGTTTAAACTTACATACACATAACACATTATCTACTTATTCAAATCATGTAAATTGTTAGGCTGCATAGATTAGGTCAGTCGGAACCGGGAACACTTCCTATAACACCTGATGTACTCGCTACATCATAAGAAGAATGGCTTCTACGCTCATATTAGTCTCTCTCTGTTTATCCCGAGGTTTGCCGTAGCCTGCCAGATCCAGGCGAAACCAGATGAGATGAAGGACCTGCGCCTAGACATGGCGATAATGCAGCCCTGGCGTTTCAATTAATCTATCCCCTACGAAGGCCTCCTTCCCTTTCCCTTCCCTATATATAGATAAAATGTTATCAAAATTATTCCAGTTCGCATAGATCCGCGGACACAACTAATTTTCTGTATTATGCGGACCAGACAAGTAATTTGGCAAATATCACTTTTTTAAAAAGACCAAGCTTCTGCGCACATACACACTCAAACACGCAAACCTATAGACTAAACACATAAATGAGCAGCAAGAACGCATTAAAGGTATTCCTTTTTTTTTCAGTAGGAAAGGTGTCATTTAAGCGGCCCCTAAGTATACTTAAGTAAAGTTCAAGTACATTTTAAGTATACAGACAAGGCTTAAGCTAGTCCTAGACTAAAATGCATGTTTAAGCTGTTTTAACTGAATGTAACTCGCACTGACATATCTTAAAATATGTCAGTGCCATTGTTTTGTCTCAAGATGTACACCAGTAATGTTTTTTTTCCTAGTGTACATTTATAAAAGCTACTTTAATGCCCTAATTAAACTAAGGCCTAATCCTAGCTTAGGCTAAGCCCTGACTGTAAAACCGGCCATTATGCACTAAATATACTAATATCAATGTACTAGAAGTATACTTGTAAGTGTACTGTTTCAATACTAATTCCCAGATAGCAACATAGTGTTGGCCCAGATCCGGCCCACATTGTTTGGACTCTATGTTGCTGTCAGGGTTGGGACAAAATTCGCTGACGTTTTAATGTATAAAAGTATGCTTTTATGTCTTTAGTAGCTTTCCGGGCATTTGAAAGTGTAAATTAACTTGCTTTCAATGCAGGTCTCGCTGAGCCATCGGATTTTATAAAAAATATCTTAATTTGTGTTCTGAAGAGGAACGAAGGTCATGTGGGTGTGGAACGACATGAGAGTGAGTAATTAATGACAGAATTCACACTTCATTCAAGACCCTACATGGTTTCTATAAAAGAAATAAACACATATGCGGTGACTTCCTTGTATCTGAACAGTTTGTCTGACAGCTGCACACTGCTTTACAGAGTTTTTTTTTTTTTTTTTTTCTTCAGTTCAATTTCATTGTAAGTCAAAGAATGACTCCTGCAAAAGGGTCTTCATTTGGTGTACAGTAACTACTTTCAAAATTACACATACTATGATAGTACCCAACCTAGTGGGTTCACGACTTATAGGGAGTTTGCCAATTACAGTTTGAACCCAAAATGTATTTTTAGTTAAATAATAATGTGGTTGTAAATTATATTTACCATATTAACCAATAATATGGTTGTGAATGCATATTGTTACAAGAAAGGCCTAAAATGCAAAACTCAGTTTTGAACAGTCCTTATTTACCACAAAAACTGATGTTTTCTTTCTCATTTTGACAGTGGTGAGAACCTTACAGTTGTGGTTGGAGCTCATGATCACGGTCATGGTTTTAGCCGCATGGGTGTCAAGTTTTACCACATCCACCATGGGTATGGGTCTGAAAGTTTACTGAAGTGCAAAAAGTGTGAGCCAAATACAAAAAGAAACAAAGACATGATAAAACTATTAACAAAACAAAAATAAACTTGAACATAAATATGGATTTAACTTGATTTGACATGGACTCACCATACAGCAGTTACAAGGACAAAGCTAGACAAGATACAATGGAAACGTGAGGGTTATTTAGGGGCTGTTTATATGACACCTTAAAAATGGAAAACTTTCAATTACACGACAACGGTGTTTTGGGGGCTTGAAAATGCGAACTTTTGAAAACAGGTTTCAAAATGCACGGCGTGTGGTGTCCTGGCTGTCTTCCTGTGCACGTGCTTTTCAAACTTTTTTTTTCTTTTTTTTATCTCGTGTGGTGAGCTTGTACAAAAGTTTCTGCCTTTCACAAAAGTGGACTCCTATAAAACTAAGCCAACTGTTTGCTATTATTATAAGGCGAGACACAACAGGCAAAAACACTGTTTTTCATGCATTGGTCAACTTTGAGATTTTGGGCTTTTCATAAAGTGGTGTTTCAAACTAGTGGAAAGAAAACATCCAAAATACACTTTTAAGTGTTGCTTTATTACACTTTATCTATTTGCTTATATAGAAAAAAAGCTTCAAATTCTAATCAAAGTCGCTATTTTTTGTTATTTTTGTGGGGTTCAGATTGGTCTTATCGGGCTGCATTTTTAAGAGACATGAATTATTGACTGGACCCCTTCTGTTCTATTTGGGAGTTGCAGGATGTTGTGATGGGAATTTGGTGATCACCCTTGCGTGAAATTGAGAGACTTGAGGGTATATTCCAAACACTCTAGCAACATGGTGAACACCTTAGCAACCACACAGAAAGACACTAGAACTGTGGATAGAATTGTTATTTGATGTTAATGTATTTTTTATTCATTAAAATCTTCTATTCTGGTTTAATGTGCAGATAAACTGCTAGTAAACCATTCATAGTGTGAGATACCAAACGGTTTCTGTAGCGTATAGTATTTATGCTGTGCATAGTGTGTATAATTTCTGTATGCTTAGAATGCCCAGGTGTAAATGTGCAGTATATATCCCATAATGCAATGTGCTTGAGTCGATTTTATGTGGGACAAAAAAATTATAAGCTATGACTTTAAATAATAAGCCAAGAAAATTTTGTTTTGTTGCACAATGTGTACCGTTTCACATACTATTTAAAAAAAAAAAAAAAAGTGGGCAGTATTCAGAGTATAATGAGCAGGTTGTAGTAGTGTTGTCAAAAGTACCGACTTCATCGATTATGTATATTAGTGCTTGTTTTTAGCATATTCAGTTTGTTTTAATAAAAACTTTAACACATCAAAGGCTTTTGAGTTAATAGTATTTTTATTTTATGTAGTTTAGTATTTGTATGCCTTTTGTTGGTCAATTTAAGATTAATTGAAGATCGAAAATGATTTTTTCAATAGGAGACCTACAATTATTTGATATTGCACGCCCTAACGACATTTTACAGCATTACTACATGCAATCTTGTACAGCAGGGTGCTCAATCCTGTTTCTGGAGATCTACATTCCTGCAGAGTTCAGCTCCAGCCCTGCTCAACACAACTGTCTGTAATTAGGCTCGTTTGAGATGTGCAAAATCTGCGCAGAGCCGATCACCGCGAGATGCATGCGGTTAGAAATGTGTCCGAGGGTGGGCCGCCTTGCTCTGATGTCATGCTGGCGTATGTCAAAAGTCTCATGGCGGCGTCCTCATTGGATTCTGCTGTCAGGCGCAGTTGCTCCCCACCGACTGCGCGGATTAAAGCACTTTAATGAAAGCGACTTACTAACGACACAGCTTAATTCTAATTGGTTTTAAACAACCGTGATGTATTGATCTCTTTTAAAATGTTTGATTTTAAAACTCTGATATCATGTTTTTATGTGAATAAATGATGTGTGAATATTCCTAAAACTCTCTGACAGTGCGATCTCTCTATGGGTTATGTGATTGTTGTCATATTTATAAAAAAGTATATAAAAACATGTCTGTATTAAAGTCAAAATGATTGATAAACACGGCTTTTGAATGGAATAAAATAACAAGTACTTTGGGTGTCTTGTTCATCATATTTATTTTCATATAAAAGCAACAGAACTTAAATTAAAAATACATCCAGTTTATCAGCATGTTACATACAGAGGAGGTCGGAGACACAAGTAAGGTTCTGATGTTTATTGAAACAACCAGAGCAGTGAGCAGGTGAGTGAAGCCAGATAAAGTTAGTGATGATCGATGACAGAGATACTGATACTTGATTTCTTCTAGGAGTCGTGGGTGGCGGATGGTCCTTGGAGCTGAAGACACACAGAGACACTCACTGAAGACAGGAGAACACGGAGGATCTAGGAAGCACACTGGAGACAGGTAAGTAGTTGATCGAGGAGTCCATAAGGTAAGCATTAGGGTAAGTATGCATTAACGAGACCGGACAATGACTGTGTGACTGTGTGTGGGAGTTGCAACTGGTATGTGACTGGATTGACTTGGCGGATGATGGTGTAGGGGCCAATGAATCTGGGACTCAGCTTTCTGCAAGGTAAACGCATCGAATATCTCTAGTGGATAACCAGACCTCATCTCCAGGTTGATATACTGGTGCTTGAGAACGCGAAGATCCGCTGTTAATCTGCGTCTCCTGAGGGCCCGTTGAAGTTGAAGTTGAGCTGAGTCCCAGACCCTCTCGCTCTCCCGGAACCAGTAATCCACTGCCGGGGCGTCTGATGGTTCCCCATCCCAGGGGAACAGTGGGGGTTGATAGCAGAGTACGCACTGGAAAGGGGTGAGACCAGTGGTGGACTGACGGAGGGAATTCTGGGTGTACTCGGCCCAGCCCAGGAACTGGCTCCAGGAGTCCTGGTGGCCATGACAGAAGGTACGCAGGAAACGGCCAATCTCCTGTATCTTCCGCTCCGTCTGCCCGTTCGTCTGGGGATGGTATCCAGATGAGAGGCTGATGGTCACATCTAGGAGTTTGAAGAAGGATTTCCAGACATGGGATGTGAATTGAGGTCCTCTGTCAGATACAATATCCTCAGGCAATCCAAAGTATCTGAAAACATGATTGAAGATAAGCTCTGCTGTGACCATAGCCATTGGAAGTCCTGGGAGAGGAATCAATCGACATGACTTGGAGAACCTGTCAACCACAATCATCACGCAAGTGTCCATTGGAGACCGGGAGATCTGTGATGAAGTCCACTCCTAGATGTGACCACGGGCGAGTTGGAATGGGCAGAGGTTGTAGTTTCCCGGAGGAAGATGATGAGGGCTCTTGGATATGGTACATTCCCTGCACCCCTTTACGTACCTCCTGACATCCGCTGCCACCAGAAGCGTTGTTTTAACAACGAGAGGGTTTCATTGACCCCTGGGTGGCCAGTGCCCAGCGACGAATGAGAGGAGTGAATGATGGGAATGCGTCGTGTCCGTGGGATGTACAGCAAACCTTGGGGACAACCCGGCGGGGTGTTGGTGGAGAGCATTGGTGGAGGCATTGGGCTCGGGCAGAGTCTCCTCTGACCAGGTTATGGCACTGACAATGAGATTCTCTGGAAGAATGGACTCTGGATCTTCAGAACTTTCTTCGGGACTGTAGATACGTGATAGAGCATCAGCTTTGACATTCTTAGAACCAGGACGATAGGAAATGGTAAAGTTAAATCGAGTAAAGAACAACGCCCATCTTGCTTGGCGTGGGTTCAATCTCTTTGCATCACGCAGGTACTCCAAATTCTTATGGTCCGTTAATACCAGAAAGGGGTGACGGGCTCCTTGAGCCAATGCCTCCACTCCTCCAAGGCGAGCTTGATGGCAAGGAGCTCTCGGTTGCCGATGTCATAGTTAACCCGGCGGAGGTAGAGTTTGCGGGAGAAGAAGGCACATGGATGGAGTCTACTTGGTTTCCCCTGCTGCTGAGATAAGACCGCTCCCACTCCTGTAGTGGATGCATCGACCTCAACCACGAAGGGAAGCTCTGGATCTGGATGAACAAGGAGGGAGCGGTCGTGAAGGCGGTCTTGAGGTCCTCAAAAGCTTGCTTTGCTGCGGATCCCAGGACAGAGACTTGGGCTTGCCACGGAGTAGGTTGGTAAGTGGAGAAGTGATGGTACTGTAACCCTTGATGAACCTTCGGTAGAAATTGGCGAATCCTAGGAATCTTTGCAGTTCTTTCACAGTTGCAGGAAGGGGCCAATCCTTTATTGCAGAAACCTTCCTCTTGTCCATGCGGACGCCACTGTGATCGATGTAATATCCCAAGAACTGCACTGAGGGCTGATGGAACGTACACTTCTCTGCTTTCAGGAACAGGTTGTAGTCCTCAGGCGTTGAAGGACCTCCATAGCGATGCTGGCAATGTTGGCCAGGCTCCGGGAGTAGATGAGTATATCATCAATGTGACGATCACGAACTTGTGCAGGAACTCCCGGAGCACCTCGTGCATGAAATCCTGAAATACGGAGGCGTTGGCAGTCCATACGGCATGACGCAGTACTCATAGTGTCCAGTAGGGGTCACAAAAGCCATTTTCCATTCGTCCCCCTCACGTATTCGGATGAGGTTGTATGCGCTGAGGAGGTCCAACTTGGTGAACACAGTGGCGCCGCGGAGATGTTCCAGCGCAGATGGGACGAGGAAGGGGGTATCTGAACTTGACTGTTATTTTATTAAGGGCTCTGTAATCAATGCAATGCCGCAAGCCTCCGTCCTTCTTGGCAACAAAGAAGAAGCTGGATGCAGCAGGGGAAGTAGACGGGCGGATGTAACCTTGCGATAGAGCCTCAGTGATGTATTCCTCCATGGCCTTCTCCTCCAGGATGGACAAGGAATAGATCTTTCCTCTGGGCACTGGCTCACCGGGATGAGATCAATGGCACAGTCCCATGGCCGATGGGGAGGCAGCTTGGAGGCCTTCTTGGACAGAAGACGTCACTGAAATAGGAGTAACAGTCAGGAATATCTGTGGAGCGTTTTCTAATGGACTCTCAATAGGCGTGACACAGACTTGGATCTTCTTAGAGCTAGGATAACCTGGAGCTGGACCTGGAGCTGGACCTGGAGCTGGAGCTGGACCTGGAGCTGGACCTGGAGCTGGAGCTGGAGCTGGAGCTGGACCTGGAGCTGGAACTTCAGGAAAACATCCAGGAAAACATTGGTTACCCCACTTCAGGACATCTCCTGTCCGCCAGGAGATGATGGGATCATGCTGCTCTAACCATGGGTGCCCCAGAATCATGTCAGATGTTGAATCCTCCAGAACCAGCAGATGGATCTCTTCCTGATGCAGAACACCGATCTGTAGTTTCAGAGGTCCCACCATGTAACGCACTTGACGGGGAGGACGACCCGTTACTGAGTGGATCTGGCAGACTTTCGGCGAACTGATGGTCTTGAGATTGAGCTGGCGACAGAGGGCTGACTCCAGCTGACCCAGATTCGATGAAGGCGTTAACTGGAATACAAACATCAGCAGCAGTAAGGTTGGCAACAATAGTGAGTGGATTTTGATGATTCAACGAAGGCAGAATGACACTCACCATAGCTCGCACTGGACGAGTGGGGCATTCAGCTCTGAAATGCCCAGGATAACCACAATATAAGCATAGACCCTGGGTCAGCCTCCTCTGTCGCTCAGCTGGTGAAAGACGTGATCTGTCGATCTGCATTTCGTTGCTGGCTGGTTCTGGGAGCTGGCGAATTCGAGCTGGCGGAGGAAGGATGGAAAGAGTTGCTGGTTTTGGTGCTCTTCAATGCACAGCTGCATACGAGTGGCGAATCGTATAGATAGTTGGATGAACTTCGAGCCCGATGGTATCCTCGTATGCAGCGAGATGCAACCGCACCTGCGTGGATCCAAACCTTGTGATACCTGGAGATGAGGGCTTGTTACGTTCCAACCACTTTCGCTGCGCTAGGGAGTTCTGAACTGTAAAGCATAATCAGAGACAGATAATGAACCTTGTTTTAAATTACATAGTCTCTCACCAATGGACGAGTCCCATGCTGGCTTTCCAAAGACTTCCTTGAAGTGACTTATAAAACTTGAGTGATTGCACGACGGGACTATTCTGAGTCCAAAGTGGTTCTGCCCAGCGGAGTGCTTTACCGTCTAGTTGCTGAATTATGAAAGCGACTTTCGCTTTATCGTCAAGATATACGTGCAGTTGCATCTCCAAAACCAGCGAACATTGCAGGATGAATCCGTTGCAATCCTCCGCCCGAGCCAGAGAAGGCGCCGGTTTGGCCATGGGACTGGCGAACACAGACGGCGAAGAAGTGGCAGCGTGGAATGCGGAAGTGCTCGCTGGTGGTGCTGGCGTGGATGAACTGGTGAGAGTGCGGCGAAGTGCTGTTACCAGGTCTTGAAATGGATCTGAAGTGCTCATCGTGGTTGCTCAGCGGTGTGGTCCGGTCTTCTGTTACATACAGAGGAGGTCGGAGACACAGGTAAGGTTTACGATGTTTGAGACAACCAGAGCAGTGAGCAGGTGAGTGAAGCCAGATAAAGTTAGTGATGATCGATGACAGAGATACTGATACTTGATTTCTTCTAGGAGTCGTGGGTGGCGGATGGTCCTTGGAGCTGAAGACACACAGAGACACTCACTGAAGACAGGAGAACACGGAGGATCTAGGAAGCACACTGGACACAGGTAAGTAGTTGATCGAGGAGTCCGTAAGGTAAGCATTAGGGTAAGTATGCGTTAACGAGACCGGACAATGACTGTGTGGCTGTGAGTGTCTCTTATAGTGCTGCTGATAGGAATGGTGATGAGTGTCAGGTGTGCGTGATCAGAACTCTGGTGAAGGAGTGCATCGTGATTGGGCGAGTGAAGAGCCTGGCGTGTCTGTGACACAGCAATGCAGCGCATATGGCAAGCCGTTTTAACATTTAATCACTAAACGTAGGCTACTATCTATTTTCATGCTAGTATTTATTTTTTAGATACTAGTATCTATTCAATTAAGTACTAGTACTTATTCATTAGCTACTGGTGCTTATTCTTTACATACTAGTACCTGTTAAAATGGCACTAGTATTTATCTATTAGATACTAGTGCCTATTAAATTGGTACTAGTACTTATTAGATACTAGTACTTATTCATTAAATACTATTACTTATTTCGATAGTGACTAGTAACTATTAACTAGTAACTAGCGGGATTTAAAATCCTTTAAAATCCTTGTTTGATCTCGTAGGTGTCTGATCCACTATGAGAAGAGAGAACTGTCCGACTTGCTTGCACTTTTTTCACTCCTCCCCTCACTGCAGTCGCCTACTCTCATTTCAGGCGAGGCAAGGCTCATCTCAGACAAGCCTATTATGAAGTGCTCCTGGACATAGGCGCCGATCCCATGGGTGCTCAGGGGCTGGAGCACCCACGGAAAAATACGAGATTCTCAATTGATTTTAACCAATAAAAAAAAAAAAAAAAAAAAAAAAAAATCGATTGGAGCTTTCAGACACGATCTTCACACTTTTTAGAATTTATTTATGTTTCTATGGCGATATTTTAATGGCAAGCGTCGAGAGCGCATGATGCGAGAGCACAAATGGCTCTGCTCTCGATCAGATACAACAATCGCGCTCAAACTCAAACTCTCCTTGCATCAGATATCAGCGAGCATGACTCGCGTCAACACTGTGGAAAAGAATGTGCTTTTGGGTCGAAATTGTCATCTCGCTGCGGATATACTGCCAATGAAACCACCGGCAGAAACATAAATCAGCGCCTATGCTCCTGGAGATCGTAATTTGCGGATTCAGGTGTGTTCAGGGTATCAGGGTTGGAGCTAAACTTCGCAGGTAGGTACATCTCCAGGAACAGGGTTGGGCACCTGTTGTACACCTAAATGTTTTTGATCTGAACGTAATTTAAAGCAGGGTTCCCAAACACATAGTGCCCTATTTCAGGGTATAGGGGCGATTTGGACACAGCCTAAATATACACTAAATATTTATGGAAGCCTCCTATCAGGAGTAACGGTTGGAATAAAATAGCAGACTGACTGAACTGCATCAATACGCTCTTGTTTTACCTGACAGTTTTGTTTTACCTTCATTCTTTAGACATATATGCTGCTGACATTTACGCTTACATTTTAAGAGAGAGAACATTATGTGAAAAGATTAGCCTACTTTGTTAGCCACTCTTCAACACGAGCCCATCCTAAACCCGCTGCCGTGTGCATCGGTCCCATCACTCAGTGTTGTGCATGCAAATAAAATCAGTCATAATCAATAAATGTCATTTCTTATGTTTTTGTGTCAGTATTTATTTATTGATCCTTATTAATCATTTCAAATACAGTATCTGAATGTTATTTACATATAAAAACATTAAGTAGTAGGCTATTGTATTTAATGGAAACTTATTTTTACCGTTAGCTACGTGAGGGCGAATGAAGGATAAACTTAAATTCACAGCATTTCAACAACTTCTGCTCACGTATTTGAAGGATCACTGAGGGTAAACGTCATATTATGCGACTCACGCATTACTACTAGCTACGTTCTGCCTTAAGAACCAATGGTGCAACCGAATAAAGTACAGAGTTATTTACAAACTAGCTAGTAGTTACTAAGCCGCTAGTGTGGACTTTACGTTCCAATTTAAGAAAGAACTTACGAACTGCTGGTGTAACCCTGCAGGTCCTGTTCTGATGAGGCTGTAGTAGAGATGAGGCAATACACGGATATCCACAACAAAGGCTACTTTTACTGAACGAAGGAGCAAACATACAACCATTACACATTAGATTAACAATAGGACAGACAAGGAGTGAAGGGAGTGAGTCCATAATATAGGGAGTGCTGATGATGAAGTCCAGGTGCAGGTGATGAGTGCTGATGGGAGATGACGAGGAAGTGAGTGCAGGTGTGGAGACAGGAGGATCCTGGGAAATGGAGTCCGGGAACACGGGAACTGTGACAGAGTCCATAGCTACATGTTAATTTTCTTTTGTAAAAATCTCCTAATTCTGTAAACATACAGAGCCCTGTCAGCTGGTAGGCATATATTATTAAAGGTTAAAATTACCAACTCAAATAATGCGCGTTTTGTAATAATAACAACATAATATATTTATGAGTATGAGAAAAAATATAATAGTGCAAAATATTTTATTTGTTTTTAAAGTAGTTTATTTGTTTTGTATTTTAAAAAGTAGTTTCTTGTTTTGTTTTTTATTTCATCTGGCTGCTTTAGGGGGCATTGAACTAGACGAGACAGTAGGGGGTGGTGTGATACAGTGATAAATAGTCTCTTATTGGCCTGTTTAACTGAGCAATACATGAAACAACAAAACAAACAACCCCTGGAAATTGATAAGAACACATATTATACAGACACTTGATATCTTATCAGATGATTAGTTTATTGCATTTGATAGATTTAACTTTCAATAAAACATTTGCAATGGGTTTATAAAGGTTATTTTTATGTACATTTTCTTTTGATCAGGTGGATGGAAGGGTGTGTTGTGTGTGTCATTTACCTGAGGAAGAGATGGCAGCATGATGCACTATGGGAAGAAGGCTGGTGGAGGCAGTGTTATACTCTGGGCAGTTACTTTGACACGTACCACTACCTAAAGATTGTTGCAGACCACATACACCCCTTTATGGCAATAGTGTTCCCTGATGGCAGTGGCCTCTTTCAGTAGCATAATGCACCATGCCATACTGCAAAGAAAAAAAAAACTTCAGGAGTGGTTTGAGGAACAAAGTTTTTAAGGTGTTGCCTTGGCCTCCAAATTCCCCAGATCTCAATCCAAGACCTGCATGCCCCACCTTACAACTTGTAGGAGTTAAAGGATCTGCTGCTAAAGAGGGGGACCTACATGATATTAGACAGGCTGTCTTAATGTTGTGGCTGATTAGTGTATATACCTGGACATGTGGATTTTGCTGTGGTTCATGAAAGCCAATTTTACCTATTTTACCACCGTTTTTTTTTTTTTTTTTTAAATGGTGCAAAGCACATTTTTTAGTTCAAATAAGTTTGTATACTAACATTGTATAAGTTAATGATATATACGGTTATGAACTGTAAAATATTCAAAATGCATACTTAATGTAATGTAAGTTTAACAAGAACGATGCTTTCTTATCGTGTTGATCTATTTTTTTTTATCTATCTGAATTTTTTTTTTTTTGAAAAAGTAACAGTCCGCTCAGTGACTCCACCCACCTTTAAAGTATATTTATACCATGTTTAGCCAGTGAGAGCTCACTGATCATCTTCATCATGACCATCATCATCTCTCTGCTCCTGTTGGCCTCTCTGCTGCCACACCTGACCTTCACTGGTGAGACTGATTATTTAACAGCATATTACGATGACTTTTACAAGTGTTTAATTGGTATGTGCTGAATAAGTTGACTAACAGCACTATCTCTCTCTCAGCTCATGTGAATGTGGGTATAGTGAATGGAAAAGAAGCCAGACCCCACTCCAGACCTTACATGGTTTCTATTCAGGAGACTGGGGACCATATCTGTGGTGGATTCCTCATTTCTGATCAGTTTGTCCTGACTGCTGCACATTGCTGGAACAAGTAAGAGCTTGTTTAGTGTGATTGCAATGTTGAGTTAAAATTACTTTTGACTGATAATGACTGAAGTGCACCCTGTATATCAGTTATGACATAAATGACCATTTCCAATACACTCTTTCAACAGACGTAATATTCTGATGGTTGTTGTTGGTGCTCATGACTTAAGGGACAGCAAGAGTTCAGATCACATCAGAGTGAAGTCCTACATCCCTCATCCAGACTACAAATATGGTTATCATCATCATGATGCTGACATCATGCTTTTGAAGGTAACAACCTGTAATATATTTAGTTTTTCAAAATAATATCCAGTCAGGAAACAGTAGCACAAACCACTATGTTTAAATTTCTATTGCAATTTCTTGCTTTAAAAATTACTGAAGGGATTTAAATCATTTCTGTGTAAATGGCCAAGCGCACAGCATAAAATAAAGAGGCAAATAAAAATAAAAAACTCAACTTGGCCTTTTTGGCTTCTGTAGTAACCTCAAAAACAACAGTATAATCAACAAATTTCAGTCATATAAAAGATTGTTTATTAAAAATGGTTGTATTCTTTAATTATAGCTAGAAAAAAAAGTCAAACTAAACAACAATGTTGGAGTGATACCATTACCAAAGAAAGGAGAAGACGTCAAAGCAAAGACTGCCTGTAGTGTTGCCGGCTGGGGAGCTCTGGTGACTCATGGCTCAGGGAGCAATCTTCTAATGGAGGCAAACGTGAATATAATGGATAACAGAAAATGTAGCTGTAGATGGCGAGTGTACTCAGTCTCAAAGATGATCTGTGTATATGGCTGTGGTGGATCCTGCTATGTACGTAAAAATGATTCACAGACTTTATGGTAATGTATGAACTGTTTTCACTACTGATGTGTTGATCTGTGTTTCTTAACAGGGGGATTCAGGAGGTCCTTTGGTTTGCGGAAACACTGCCGTTGGTATCACATCTTTCGGTGCCGGGCACTGTAATTCACCTGAGCGTCCTAATGTGTATACTAAGATTTCAGCATTTATTCAGTGGATCCAGGAAGTAGTTGGAAATGTATAGTGACTTCATGGAAACTAAAAAAGGAAGAAATGTTATTTTTGAATTCTTCCATAAACCTTCTTTCAATAAAAGTATCACATGGCAAGCATCAATTATAGTCAAAGTGTTCTCATTGTCACAACCATTTATAATTTAGAAAACACCCTCACTTTCCAGTCATGCCTGTAGACTCATATCTCTTTGAATGGGGAAAAACTGAAATACCCAAAACTGTTGGTCAAAATTACAGTAATAAAAAAACAAAAAAAACATTTCAAAACAGGAATGATATATATTGAGTTGTAAAAAAATGTTAGAGCTTTGTAAAGACCTAACCACAGATAGTGAATTAGTTTTACTAAGCTCTCAACTGATTTCTCACATCTAACAGAATTTACAATAAGACATGGATTACATCACACATGGGGCAGATTAAGTATAATATATGATGATTTGCTGCTCAAGAAACATTTATTGTGTACAATTGTACAAAATATTTGTGTACAATTTTTTTTTTCAGGATTCTTTGATGAATAGAAAGTTCAAAAGAACAGCATTTATTTGAAATATAATCTTTTGTAACATTATAAATGTCTTTACTGTCACTTTTGATCGATTTAATGCATCCTTGTTGAAAAAAAAATTAATTTCTTTAATTTCTTTTCAAAAAAATAAAACTAAAAATTCTTACTGACCCCAAACTTTTGAACGGTAGTGTACAATGTTACAAAAGCTTTGTATTTCAGATAAATGCTGTTCTTTTGAACTTTCTATTCATCAAAGAATCCTGATTCAATATTTTGTACAATTGTACACAATAAATGTTTCTTGAGCAGCAGATCATCATATTAGAATGATTTCTGAAGGATCATGTGACACTGAAGACTGGAGTAATGATGCTGAAAATTCAGCTTTGCCAACACAAAAATAAATTACATTTTAAAATATTTTCAAATCGAACACAGTTATTTTAGATTGTAATAATATTTCACAATATTACTGTTTTTACTGTATTTTTAATTAAATAAATGCAGCCTTGGTGAGCAGACAAAACTTTTTTTTAAAACATTAAAAATCTTACCCTGTCCAAACTTTTGACTGGTAGTGTATATATTATCATCTTTAAATGTTAACACCCCCACTTGCTCTCATACTGTGCATTACTGTATACAATAACATAAAACATGAGGATTTACATGGCAAACATGACATTTTGAGTTTTTCTAACTTTTTGTCACTGGTTTAGTCATGACATCAGCCACCATTTCTTCTGTGGGCAATACTCAATTGTCACCTTGCCATCACTGAGTGCAGATTCTGGCAAGGAATATTTTTTACCAGATGGTGCCATTTTCTCAGGTTTGGCCTATATAGCAAATACTCGCTTTATTCCTGTATTCTGCTTCTGCAGATTATAGAGCCAATAGGATAAATTATGCAGCTATAATTGTGTGGGTGTGTTGGTATGGAGTGTGGTGTGTGCTTGTAATATTTGAGAGAGAAAAACTCCACTGCAAATCACAAATCCAACCACTGTGTGCACCAGTGGAGTTTTGCTGGCATGTAATGGGGAAAATTTGGTACTGCACCCAAACAAAATCTTACTGAAAGCTAATTTTTTGAGATATCAACCTCAAATTTGGAACACAACTTATTTAGATTTATGGCTTTGATTTTCTAGCAATTTTAGAGTTTAACATGTTTCATAAAATATATATTTTATATAATATATAATAATATAATATAATAAGTCATTTTAATAAATTTAAACCACTATAACTTTTCCCCCAGTTTCACAGACAAGGCTTAAGCTAGTCCCAGACTAAAATGCATGTTTGAGCTGTTCTAACTGAAAGCAGAAGTCTGATAAATGACATCACGCTACGTCAAATGACTAAGCTATATTTTGCAAGTGCAGTTTTTTTTTAAAGAAGTTTGAAGCAAATACAAAAAGAAACACAGACTTGACATGATAAAACTATTAACATAAAAATAAACTTGAACATAAACATGGACTTGACTTGACATGGACTCACCAAACAGCAGTTACAGGGACAAAGCTAGACAAGATACAGTTCTTCTTCTTCTTTAGGGTTTAACGCCAGCTTGCATCCATTAGCGTTGCACGACGGTTTATTTTCCTGTAATGTCCATTACATCATATTCTCCTCATCAGTCCAGTCCTTGTTAAAAAACTGCAAATACTTCTTCTGCCTTGTTCATTCTCACCACTTTCCAGTATTTCCTTTATTCCTGTCCTTGTTAGACCAACTTTTCCATCATCTTTTTTCATCATATTCCATCATCTGGTCATGACTATTTCTTTTCTATTCCCTCCCCTTGTCACAGACACGTCAGGTCCCAGCCAATACCAGCGCACTCAATCCCCTGCATTCTAATCACTCGCACCTGCTCCTCATCATCTTACTCATCAGCACCACTACTTAAGACACACACACACCTTCACTCTTTGTCCGGTCTCGTTTGCATCAAGACAACTCTTATGCTTACCTCAAGGACTCTCTACAAAACTACTTACCTGCTCCCTTGTCTTCTGAACTCCTCGTGTGTGAATTGTTGGTGTGTGAGTGTCTCCGATCTCCAGCGTCTCCATTCTCCAGCGTCTCCAATCTCCTACGTCTCCATTCTCCAACGACTCCATTCTCCAGCGTCTCCATTCATCTCCAGCGATCTCCTCACCTGTAACTATATCAAAGACTCTATCATTTATCTGCATTCCCAAACCTTTCTATCACCAATACATACTCACCTGAATTGCCTGTTGCTCTGCTGTGTGTTCAATAAATCCATCTATCTGCACTTCCTGTCTCTGAGTAGTCCGTGTTGTAACAGAAGACCGGACCAAGACAGACTAACACCAGCATGAGCAACCCGGATCCCTTCCAAGAGCTCGTTGATGCACTTCGGCGAGCTCTTTCCACTCATCCACCGTCATCTTCACCTGCCATCACTTCCGCCAACACTCCACCGACTTCTTCACCGTCACTGCACGCCAGTCCCATGGCCAAACCGGCACCCTTCTCTGGTTCGGCGGATGATTGCAGCGGCTTCCTCCTGCAATGTTCTCTGACCCTGGAGATGCAACCGCACCTGTTCCCCACTGACACGGCTAAAGTTGCCTTTATCATATCTCAGCTGCAAGGTAAAGCACTTCAATGGGCCGACTCAATATGGTCACAAAATAACCCCATCGTGAAATCCTATACGCCTTATGCGCCACACTTCCGGGAAGTTTTGCCGCCCATCCATCGATTCTTCAGCTGGTGAGAAACTATATAAATTAAAACAGGGTTCAATGACCATTAACGAATATGCTTTACAGTTTAGAACACTTGCAGCATCGAGTGGCTGGAACGAACAAGCACTAATTACAACATATCGTCAAGGTTTGGACCCTCGCGTGCGGTTGCAGTCGTGTCTCGAAGAGCACCAGGGTCAGTCACCATTTAACATCGCACCCTGCCGACCAGAGTCCGTCAGCCCTCCAGAACCAGCCCACGAACCCATGACTGTGGAAGGCTCCAGGCTTTCTCCCGCTGAACGGCAGACCCAGAATCTCTGTTTGTACTGTGGTTCTCCTGGGCATATACTCTCGGCATGCCCCATCCGTCCTCCTCGTCCCGTGGTGAGTGCAATAATTCCCTCCATCACTAAGATGCAACCACTTACCACTATTGTAAACCTTACTGCTGCTGATGTTTCACTTCCAGTTGTCGCCCTCCTCGATTCTGGGTCAGCCGGCAACTTCATCTCGGCGCCCTCTGCCGTCAGCTCGCCCTCAAGACCACGTGCGGCCACGCCGACCACCTACCAGGTCCGCTCAGTGACAGGAAAACCGCTCAGTAGGAAACATGTTCACCTCAGCGTTGGTCCAATACAACTACAAGTCGGACTGTTGCACGTGGAAATACTACATCTGCTGGTTCTGGAGGAATCCACCTCTGACGTGATCTTAGGGCGCCACGTGGCTTAAGCAGCACAGTCCCATCATCTCCTGGAAAACCGGCGAAGTCCTGAAGTGGGGCGAAAACTGTTTCGAGCTGCTTTCCCAATCTACCCAAACCATCAACTCCTCTCCCAGAACATCTCTCTGTCTGCGCCACCACCATCGAGAGCCCCATGGAACAGCACTCGGTGGATATTCCAGACTGCTACGCCCCCTTCAGCGACGTCTTCTGCCCCCAGAGAGCATCCAAGCTGCCTCCACACCGGCCATGGGACTGCGCCATCGATCTGCTTCCGGGTGAGCCAGTGCCCGAAGGTAGAATCTATCCACTTTCCATCCCGGAGGAGAAGGCCATGGAGGAATACATCAAGGAGGCCCTGGCCCAAGGATACATCCGGCCGTCTACTTCCCCTGCTGCTTCCAGTTTCTTCTTCGTGGCCAAAAAGGACGGAGGCTTGCGGCCCTGTATCGATTACCGTGCTCTCAACAACATCACAGTGAAGTTCCGGTATCCCCTTCCTCTCGTCCCATCAGCATTGGAACATCTCCGTGGTGCCACCATCTTCACAAAGTTGGACCTCCGCAGCGCGTATAACCTCATCCGGATACGCGAGGGGGACGAGTGGAAGACCGCCGCCACGCCCACCGCCACTATGAATATCTTGTCATGCCGTATGGCCTGGTCAACGCCCCCTCCGTATTCCAGGATTTCATTCATGAGGTGCTCCGGGAGTTCCTCCACAAGTTCGTCTTGGTTTACATCGATGATATACTCATCTACTCCCGGAGCCTGGCCGAACATCGCCACCACGCTATGGAGGTCCTCACCCGTCTCAGGAAATTCCACCTCTTCCTAAAAGCAGAAAAATGTTCCTTCCACCAACCCTCTGTACACTTCCTCGGTTACATCATAGACAGCAGTGGCATCCCGGATGGACGAGAGGAAGGTGGAAGCAATTCAATCCTGGCCACAACCCACCACAGTGAAAGAACTCCAACGCTTCCTCGGATTTTCCAATTTCTACCGCCAATTCATCAAAAATTACTCCTCCATAGCCCATCCACTCACCAGCTTACTCCGCCATAAGCCCAAGTCTCTGTCCTGGTCCCCAGAAGCCACCACCGCATTCCAAGCACTGAAAGAAGCATTCACCACCGCTCCACTCCTCGTACATCCCAATCCAGACCTGCCTTTCATGGTGGAGGTGGACGCCTCCACCACCGGAGTTGGAGCAGTACTCTCCCAGCAGCAGGGGACACCAAGTAGACTCCATCCATGTGCCTTCTTCTCCCGCAAGCTCAACCCGGCGGAGAGGAATTACGACATCGGCAACAGAGAACTCCTTGCCGTCAAGCTGGCCCTGGAGGAGTGGAAGCATTGGCTGGAGGGAGCCAAACATCAATTCCTGGTACTCACGGATCACAAGAACCTCGAATACTTACGCTCCGCCAAAAGGTTAAACCCCAGACAAGCCCGCTGGGCCCTCTTCTTCACACGTTTCAATTTTACAATCTCCTACCGTCCCGGTCCCAAAAACATCAAGGCCGACGCCCTCTCTCGCCTTCACTCAAGACAACCCGGAAGATCCAGACCCCATTCTCCCAAGCAACCTCTTCGTCAGCCCTATCACCTGGTCAGAAGAGACCTTACCCTCCTCCAATGCCTCCACCAACGCTCCGCCGGGTTGCCCACCAGGCTTGCACTACACTCCACGAGCACGGCGCACTCCACTGATTCACTCTGCTCACTCTTCACTCGGCACTGGCCACCCGGGGGTCAATGAAACCCTCTCGTTGCTTAAGGAACGCTTCTGGTGGCCCAACATGGCAGCCGACGTCAGAAGGATGCGATGCAGGGCTGTAAGGAATGCGCCATCTCAAAGAGCCCTCGCCATCTTCCATCAGGCAAGCTCCATCCTCTGCCCGTTCCCAACCGCCCCTGGTCACACCTAGGAGTGGATTTTATCACCGACCTCCCAGCATCTGATCACCAAACCTGCATCCTAGTCGTTGTGGATAGATTCTCCAAATCCTGCCGCCTCATCCCTCTGACTGGATTGCCTACCGCCATGGAAACTGCCGAGCTCCTTTTCAATCACGTGTTCCGCTACTTCGGCATTCCAGAAGACATAGTATCCGACAGAGGTCCACAATTCATTTCCCGTGTCTGGAAGGCTTTCTTCAAGCTCCTAGGTGTGACCATCAGTCTAACATCTGGCTACCACCCTCAATCGAACGGGCAGATGGAGAGGAAGATCCAAGAGATCGGTCGCTTCCTCCGTACCTTCTGTCACGACCACCAGGACTCCTGGAACCAGTATCTGGGTTGGGCCGAGTACGCACAAAACTCCCTACGCCAGCCAACCACCGGTCTCACTCCATTCCAGTGCGTACTCGGCTACCAACCCCCACTGTTCCCCTGGACCGGGGAACCTTCCGATGTGCCAGCAGTTGACTACTGGTTCCGGGAGAGCGAGAGGGTCTGGGACTCAGCACACCACCAGCTGCAGCGAGCCCTGCGCAGACGCAGGATGACGGCCGACCTTCACCAGTCCGACGCTCCCTCCTACCAACCCGGTCAGAAGGTCTGGCTGTCCACCCGTGACATCCGCCTGCGTCTGCCCTGCCGTAAGCTGAGCCCCAGGTTCATTGGCCCGTTCACCATCATCAGGCAGATCAATCCCGTCACCTACCAGCTTCAACTTCCACCACAATACCGCATTCATCCTACTTTCCATGTGTCACTCCTTAAACCTCACCACCCCTCTGTTCCTCTCTCCACAGGACCTGGCGTGGCAGCCGCCGAACCCCCCCTTCCACTCCTAGTGGACGACGGAGCAGCATACGAGGTGCGCGAAATCTTGGACTCCCGGCGCCGTGGTGGTCGACTTGAATACCTCGTTGACTGGGAAGGCTATGGCCCTGAGGAGCGCTCATGGGTTCCCCGAGATGATGTCCTTGATCCTAACCTCCTTCACGCTTTCCATGACAGCCACCCTGACCGACCAGCACCCCGTGGAAGAGGACGACCACCACGACGTCGGGGTCCTCGGCCCTCAGGAGCGGGCCATGGAGGGGGGGGTACTGTCACAGACACGTCAGGTCCCAGCCAATACCAGCGCACTCAATCCCCTGCATTCTAATCACTCGCACCTGCTCCTCATCATCTTACTCATCAGCACCACTACTTAAGACACACACACACCTTCACTCTTCGTCCGGTCTCGTTCGCATCAAGACAACTCTTATGCTTACCTCAAGGACTCTCTACAAAACTACTTACCTGCTCCCTTGTCTTCTGAACTCCTCGTGTGTGAATTGTTGGTGTGTGAGTGTCTCCGATCTCCAGCGTCTCCATTCATCTCCAGCGATCTCCTCACCTGTAACTATATCAAAGACTCTATCATTTATCTGCATTCCCAAACCTTTCTATCACCAATACATACTCACCTGAATTGCCTGTTGCTCTGCTGTGTGTTCAATAAATCCATCTATCTGCACTTCCTGTCTCTGAGTAGTCCGTGTTGTAACACCCCTATTCTTCACAGCACCAACTTTATTTTTAATAGCATACAAATGTCTCCCTTTAGTCTCCCTGTCCCACTGATATTGCCATTCTCTAATGGCTTCTTTCCATATTATACTCTTTCCTTCAGGTTTTGACAACTTTTGACAATCTAATATTTTTTAATATTTAACAGCTTCACAAGATACAATGAAAACATGAGGGTTATTTATACAACAGGAATAATGACTATCAAGAAACACCTTGATCAACCAATCAGAACATGACACATAAGACAAGGGAAGCACAAGATGTAAGGCTTGTTCGAGATGCACCGACGATGCACAGACCGATCGGCATATGACATCAAAGTAACTCGAGAGCGACTGGAGAGCATACGACTCATGCTTTTGAATCGCTCTCGCGGTACTTTGATGTCATACTTTGTTGACATTGCACACAAATCCAATTTGGTTTCAAATATGATTTATAGGACTGACTGTTCATTTTGCATGTGATGAAATACATTAATTCAGTGCTGTCAATATCTGGTGTATCTACATTGTTTGCCATAGTAATGACACAAGCGATATACAAATACTTGAAACCTGATCTGACCGTTCAGAGTCAGACTAAGATGTATTCTGATTTAGATCAGAAAACCACATATGGGTGTGGTTTGAATTGGGATTGTAAACATAATTGATTTAATATGTTTGTTTCAAATGACGAAAAACAAAACAAAAGGGATTTGAGATATGCCAAAAAGATTGATAAGTTTTGTCTGAACAAAGCCTTAGAGATCTGATCATAGAACTGGAGTAAAACTTCAGTCTCAAGCAGTCATTTAAGTACAACTGGGACGTGTTTTACATTTGAATAAAATGAAAACTAAAAGACTTTCAAATCACATGAGCCAGTTTCTGGAGTTTTGGTGCTGGAATTTGGTCCCATTCTCGCCTGATATAGGTTTCCAGCTGCTGAAGAGTTTGTGGTTGTCTTTTGTTTAATGATGTGCCAAATGTGAAATAGGTGAAAGATCTGGACTGCAGGCAGACCAATTCAGCACCCGGACTCTTCTACGACGAAGCCATGCTGTTGTAATAGCTGTACTATGTGGTTTTGCATTGTCCTGCTGAAATACACAAGGCCTTCCCTGAAATAGACGTTGTCTGAAGGGGATCATATGTTGCTCTAAAACCTTACTTATCTATTCATCTTGCTTGCTATATAGTTTATGGTCAACAAATGGCTTTTCTGAGGTATAATGTTACGTGACATTGTTTGCAACACTGACTGAACTGACGATTTCGGTAACTTACTGTGTCTTTCGACATATATTTTCTATATTTTCATATATTTCGTTCTGCAAAGAGGAAAGGATGATCGCGTTCACTCACGATCCGTGACAACTGCTCAAGATGAAAACTGGAAAGTGACGCAGTCTTTGTTCAACTTTCTTTTCATAATATAAATAAATGCATAGCCTAGGCCTATTTACTTATCCTGTAAGTTCGTGAATAAAAATGAAATAAGGATGAAATCAGAAGCTATTAAATGTCTTATAATTAAAATATAAAAATTAAAATGACGGTAATAATTGATTATGACAGATTTTTACTGACGGACTAACACAACCTCTGAGATATACATATAAAGGGATATATATGTGTGTGTATATATATATATATATATATATACATACACACACACACACACCAAACACTTTTCAGTGGAAAGATGGTTTCGATCCTTCTCAGCAGGTTTGGTTTCCTGACTAACACAACCTCTGAGATATATATATATATATATATATATATATATATATACACCAAACACTTTTCAGTGGAAAGATGGTTTCGATCCTTCTCAGCAGGCTTGGTTTCCTGTGGGAGGGCCCACATCTCATTGCATGTGGTCAGACAACTTGTTTCTGTAGCACTCTAGTTTGCAAAGACATCTTAAATAAGTCTGATGTTCTGCAAGATCATGAGCCTCACCACAGATTAGAAATAGTCTATTCTTACTGGAAGCACCTGAATATTTATGTTAGCTCACCCTATTATGAGACTACTAGTATAGCATTAAATTGTCATGAAGAAAACTCAGGAAATTCTTTAAAAAAGAATCATGAATGTGGAAAATTTCAAATATCTCCTAAATATGTGCTTACATACACACTGTGAAAGGTATAAAGTCTTACATTTTTGTACACAGATAAAAAGAAATGGTTTACCCAAAAAACTTGTCAGTTTGTTACAAACTCATATGATTTTCTTTCATTTGTGGATAGCTTTGTGATGAACAGACTGAAATTTAAGTCATTATTTATTGAAAATATTTCCTCCAGTGAGCTGTTAACTTATGAAATCTGTTGTAACCAGTTCATTGAACAATTTGTGAATAAATTGTTCAATCTGGTTTTGTGAATCATACCAAGCGGCTCATTAAAAATGAAAGTTCACAGGGGTACCTCAGGGTTCAGTTCTTGGACCCCTCCTCTTCTCCATATACACTACATCACTGTGACCATCATGGTTTCTCTGACACAGCTCTGCCATTCATTTCAACCAGATGATCCTACAGTAGCTACACAGATCTCAAGCTGTCTGGCGGACATCTCGGCATGGATGAAAGAACATCACCTGCAGCTCAACCTGGCAAAGACTGAGCTTCTCGACTTCCCTGTCAATCCGACTCTAGCATGATTTCACCATCCAGCTAGGTTCATCATCAATTACCCCATCAGGGTTGGTCAGAAATCTAGGAATTGTGGACCTGCTGACCCGTCAAAGACCACATTGCAATGACAGCTTGTGTGGTGTTCATTAAATAAACACTCTGAAAAATAATTAATGAACTGGCGTGTAGCCTCTTTATTTCTTCAGCACCGAACTTGTGCTTAGCTCTTTATTACTTTCTTGTTCTAGCCCTACTCTCTTGGGTATCTGCTAATTGTATGTTTTGTACTACTGCCATCTAGAGGACAATAATGAGAACAACAATTGATAATAACAACTAATCACCACATCCCCTTTCCTTTAGAAAGTATAAACTGAAGTGCATAAAACAACAGAGGCAATATAACACAAAATTATCTATTTAACACTAAACAGAAATTTCAAAAACAATGCCTTTGCTTAGTACATTTCAAAAGTAACTGGGCAGAGTCATTTACAAATTAAGTCGATCAGGTTTCTTTATGATATGTGATGATCTTCTTAGTATAGGAAGGTCATTTGTTTCTGCAGAATGATCATTGTCCAGGAAAGTGGAAGAAGACGAAGAGCACTGAATGCTTGTTTCTGCGCCTTAAGGAGACTTCTGCGATTTCTCCTAAGAATCTGACCGCTCTCTGTTCTGACAACATATGATCTTGGACTCACTTCTTCCAAAACAACAGCTTTCTTGTCCCAGCAGTTGGTATCTTCCACTCTCACAATGTCATTCCTTGATAACGCTTTCAGCATTTTGGTTTGTCATACTTTGTCTTTTGTCTGTTTTGGAGAGCTTTCTGTTTCTGCCTAATTGTCGCACTGATCAGGTCTTGTTTCTTGTCAATCCTGTAGGAAGCGTCGTTCTTATTTTGCGATTCATTAGGAGCTCTGCAGGAGATGCACCATGTTCCAGAGGTGTTGCTCGATAGCTCAGAAGAGCTAGATATGGATCTGACTTGCCATCTGATGCTTTCTTGAGCAACTGCTTCACAATATGCACTCCCTTCTCTGCCTTCCTGTTAGACTGAGCATGATGGGGACTCAAGTCACGTGTTTGAAATAATAATGAGCAGCAAAGTCGTGAAATTCCTTTGAATTGTAGCATGGACCGTTGTCACTCACTACTACAAGAGGAATGCCATGCCTGGCAAAGATTGACTTCATCTGCTGTATCACACATGCACTTGAGGAATTAGACAGCAGAGCTAATTCTGGAAAACTAGAGAAGTAATCCACTACCAGCAAGTATTCTTTACCATGGAAATGAAACAGATCGGTACCCACTTTCTGCCAAGGATACTCAGGTAAGTCTGTTGTGATCATGGGTTCTCTTGCTTGCTTGCTTTGATGTTTCAGACAAACTTCAAATTTTTTCAATGTCGGAATTTATTCCAGGCCAATAGACTGAATCCCTGGATCTCCTTTTACATTTCTCCATTCCAAGATGTCCTTCATGTATCCTGGAAAGCATTTCTTCTCTCAGCACTTGTGGAACAACAATTCTGTCTCGTCTCAGAAGAATACCATCTGCCACACTGAGCTCAGCTCTGACATTGTAAAATTGTGAGCAGGAACTTTTACCCAGTCATTGTTCAGATTTTCAATTACAGCCCGGAGAACTCCTCAGCTATCTGCTTGAGCTTCTGATCAGACACTGGAAGAGATTCAACAACAAGATTTACATACACTTTCACATCTTCCGTGGAACTCACATCTGAAGATTTGCATGTTAATGGTGCATCAGCTACGACTATGTATATCCCTGGAGTGTAGACTAATTCAAAGTCATATCGTTGCAGTCTCATCATTAGACGCTGAATGCGTGGAGACATCTCATTCAGATTTTTCTGATGATCGCAATTAAAGGCTTATGATCCGTTTCTGCTATGAACGATGGTAAACCATAGACATAGTTGTGAAATTTCTCAAATCCAAAGACAAGTCCGATGCATTCTTTTCGATCTGAGCATATCTGCACTCAGATTGAGTCATCGCCCCTAGAGGCATAGAAGTCGCTTGACTCACCGGCTTGACGAACGGGTCACGACTGAGCGCATCTGCTACAACATTTAACCTTCCAGGGATGTACTTGATCTTAAAGTTGTACGGGCCAAGTTTTGAAACCCAGTGCTGCTCACACGCATCCAGTTTAGGTTTTGTCATGATGTACGTGAGCGGATCATTATCGGTCCATACAGTGAACTCATGGCCTTTAAGCCAATGGCTGAACTTGTCACATACGGACCATTTCAAGGCCAAGAACTCCAGCCTGTGTGCAGGGTAATTGGCTTGGCTGTGGTTCAAAGACTTGCTGGCGAATGCTATAGGACGTGCTTTATCCTGCTTGAGAGAGCACTGCGCCTTGGCCGTTCAATGATGTGTCAGTGCAAAGGATAAAGGGATGCTCAAAGTCAGGGTGGGCCAACACCACACTCTCGACAAGGGCTCTCTTTAACTCCTTGAAGGCGACATCACAGTCAGGAGTCCAGTCTTGAGGAGTCAACTCCCGGAAAGTGCCATTACTATTACGACGACTCGTGCCTTTCACCAAACATTTTTGACCAGCAGTCAACTTGAACAATGGCTTCGAGATTCGTGAGCAGCCAGGGATGAAGCTTTGGTAGTAAAGAACCATGCCCAGAAACAATCTAATTTTCTTTGGCGAAGGTGTGCTGCCATCCTCTTTCAATAGGTCTTTCTTCTGAAAGGCAGCAATGACTGCAACCTTATCTTCATCCAGCTCGGTCATGCAAATTTGCCCTATACAACATCAGGAAAATCAGGCCCTTTCTAACAGAACATGCAACACAACTCCTTGTCCAGGCCCTGGTCATTTCTAGGCTTGATTACTGCAATGCTCTTCTGGCTGGACTGCCATCATGCACAATCAAGCCTCTTCAAATGATTCAGAACGCTGCAGCACGTCTTGTCTTTAACTTGAGCCCAAAAGAGCCCACGTCACACCTCTCTTCATCTCTCTGCACTGGCTACCACTTGCTGCTCGTGATCAAATTCAAGGCGTTGATGCTTTCTTACAGATCTGCCACAGGCTCAGCACCCTCCTACTTCCACTCACTCTTACGAGTCTACACTCCGACCAGAAGCCTATGCTCATTAAAGGAGCGAAGGCTCATGGTACCATCACAGAGAGGCACGAAATCACTCTCCAGGACATTCTCGTTCACTGTCCCTTGCTGGTGGAATGATCTTCCTGCCTTCATCCGCAATGCAGAATCCCTGGCAATATTCAAAAACAGCTGAAAACTCATCTCTTTCGTGAGCACTTATCCTCATCCTAAAAAAAAAAAAAAAAAATCCTATACCTATCCCTTCACTTTCTTTAATCCCTCTCTATTGTAGCTTATGATACTCTGAGCACTGCCTAAAACTTGTATTGTGAGCACTTCTTGTCCCTATTTGCCTCGTCATGACGACTCGCTTATTGTATTCCTCACTTGTAAGTCGCTTTGGATAAAAGCGTCTGCCAAATGAATAAATGCAAATGTAAATGTAATCCACGAAAACTCCTGAACCGCTGATCACATGGCCCAGAAACTTGATGGAACTCCTGAGGAAGTGACACTTTTTTGGAGCCAACTTCAAATTTCTAGCTCTCAACCATGCAAACACCACTTCCAAGCATTTCAATGCCTCTTGTTCAGAACGGGCGAAAACCAGCAAATCATCGAAATAGTAAAGAAGGCTGGAAAAGTAAAGATCTCCAAATACGCTGAGCATCATGCGCATAAAGGATGCTGGACTGTTACACAGGCCCGGGGGGAGACGGTTATATTCATATAAGCCCATGGGCGTTGTGAATGCTGTGTAATGCCAATCAGATAAATGGAGTGGGATGTTATAAAATCCCGATGTTAAATCCACAGAGCTGAATAGAAGATTGCCACCAAGAGCGGCCAGGCAATCCGCCTGATGGGGCAAAGGATGAGCATCCTTTATAGTCTTTGCATTAAGCCAGCGAAAATCAGTGCAGACTCTTAACAAGCCATCCTTCTTCCAAACCATTACCAAAGGAGATGCGTGCATCGCTTAACTGATTTGCTGATAATGCCTTTTTCTTCCATTTCAGAAAGAACCTCTCTCAACTTATGGTAGTGGGCAGGAGGGATTCGGCGATAGGGCAGACGGAATGGACGTTCATCGCACAAATGTATCCTGTGTACAAAGTCTTTCGCCTCTCCACAATCAATTCGGTCTCTGGAGAAAACATCACGATAAGACACGATAACACTCGCCAACTCCTCCATCCATAACTTGGAGACATCACACGATTCAATATTGATGTCTTCTAAACCGTACTCATGCAATAACCGCACAGGATCAACAGATGGAATGGGCTTGAGGAAAGCTGCATCAGGAACATCATGAGATCTGCACAGACTTTGTGTGACAGTAACATCCTCCACTGCCAAACAAGAAGACACATCAGCTAGCTTAGCATTACGACAAAGAGTTATTGGAGACTGTGTGGGGTTCAAAATCTTCATCGGCACCCAACAATCACCCCACATAGGAGTCAATACGCGTCCCACAAGAACATGACGGGGCGCTGAACGTGAAGTAGTGGGTTCAAAGATGACTGTGCTTCCTGGGGAAACACTAACATTAGAAGGAAGTTTTCCCCAGACCAGGTGTTCACATCTGGGAAGTAAGGTAACTGCTTGACAGAGCTTCACCGTGCCAAGCTTAGCAGGCTGATGAGGACCAGACCAACGAGAAATACAGCTCAAAAGCTCAAGGAACTCTTCAGACTCAGGACTGCAGTTTTGGCATGAAATAACTTCCCAGTACTTCTTTTCGGCTTTCATCTTCTGAAGCACACATTTGATAACATTACTGCCGATAATGAACTCGTCTTTCTGTCCAGGAACTACCAAAGTAGGTACGATGAACTTGAATCCATAAACTTCGATTTCCAGGTCATATGTGCACTTAGGGTGAATAGTAAGACCACCACAGCCCACTAGGACCACGTTACCAGGAATCGCTAAAGATTGCGAAAGAACTCCTTCAGCACGCAACTTGGATTCACCCTCCGTACTCAGGGTGCAAGCCATACTGCCAGAATCTAGCAAACCATTCAGTACAGCCTGGCCACTGACAGTCACAGGAGCATAAAATAGTTCACTAGCTCCATTGTTTTTCTGTGATCCCACATACAGCACTGTTTTGTCGGGTGGCAGCAATTTGCAACTATTTACAAAAATCTCATGTGGGTCCGACTCATCTTTTAGGGAAGTACGCCACCGCCCATGCTACCCCTTCCACACATGGGCTATTTAGTTTAACTGAGTGGCAGAAGAATGCGGCTCAAAGCCTGTCATCTTGGGACAATCACTCTTAAAGTGTCCAGGTTTGAAGCAGTTACGGCAAAGCCTCTGGCGCATACAATGAGTATGTGTAGTGTGCTCTTTAGATCGACATACTTACTTTACATGCTGGGCTCGAACTAGGCTTGGGGTCTGATGTTCTGACGTGACATCCAGGATTGGACGAGGACAGTGAGGCAGTGCAGAGAGACAGGACTTTATCCATCATGCCGACCTTAACTGTTGCATACTATCATTAGGCGTAAAAGGGACAGCGTTAGGGTTGTGCTGACCATTCAAACATGGTAACTGACCTGAGGAGAGTTCAGGCTGTTTGGGAGAACTGTATACAAGATCGTCACGGACAGTAACAGTGTCCTGAGGGCAGGCGAACACAGGTGAGTAACATTGGGTTCTAGCAGAAATTCTTTTCAGGTTCCTGCGGTGACAATCCAGTCACTCTTGAACCTAAGCAGCACTCCACTGTTCAGCAGGCTTGAACTGAAAAGACAAAGCAAGGCCAGGATCTGGACAGTGAGAGACAAACATCATAACAGCTTCAGCTGCAGGATCCTCAACACACTTGTTGCGCCTACGTAAACACTCATCAGCCACATCGATCGCCTTATTCAGCCATATCCAGTAGTCCATTGGACTCTTGTCCACCTTAGGGAGAGTGTTGTAAAAGTCAGCCATAGGCATGTTCGAGTAAGTTAACTCGCTGAAATTACGCTTCAGTATATCAAATACTGTGGTGGGAGCACTGCAGTAGTCAGCCCTGGGAAGCTACGTAAGGACACTTTGACCACATCCCTCGCTTTTCCAGCTAATCTGCTCAAAATGAGATCAGAAGCAGTTTCATCAATGCATTTCTTACTGTTCAAATAACTGTACATCATGTCTTCCCATTCGTGCACAGTAAGCTTAATCGCTTTGATCACCTCTAAAGAATGGTGGAGGTGTAACATCATGTTGGACAATGACTTTCAATTTTGAAGCATCAACACAGTCATTTGAATGCTACACATTTAACTTAGACTGCATTTGACTGGGTTGTTGTGTTAAATTGAGACTGGCTGAAATGCTCTCACCAATTTTCTGCCCTTATAACACTCTCTCCCATTGAATCACATTTCAAGAGGGCGAACACATGAACATAAGAAAAATAATGAAATGAATATACAGAAAACATACCTAGGTAACATAGAGCCTCAGATTGAGTGGCCCTTATAACACTCTAGAAAACAAATATGATGCACCTCTATTACCATATGCTTGTTTCACATAATAGACTCAGTATATTTCAGTATATTTACAACAGGATGGGAAATTAGGTCATACTGTGACCACACAACACTTAAAGGGGAAGCGCACATTTAGATCAGGTAATCATATAAAACGTATAAGAGAACAATTTTGTGTGAATTATAACCATATTTAGCAGTATACTCTGTATACCTGTTACATTTGCTTCTGACTGTTAAAGGAGAGTATATGTTAAAATTAAGTGCTATTTCATGTGTTTTGCTCAATATTGATATAGGGGAGATCTGTTAGTGTTTAAAGTTGTATTATTTTGAAATTTAAAAGGTTTTCTGGTATGTGTGAGTTTTCGGAGTTACCATTGTGCTGAAGAGTAGAGCCTATGGTGAGGTTGATTATTGGCTAAACACCATTTAGACTATAACAACTTAATTTAAAAAAATAACAGCTGTGCATGCTATAGCACAGTGATAGTCTCTTTGGTAGAAACTTTAGTACATGCGTCGGCACTAATGATGTTCGACGTCGGCAGTCGGAGATCCCTAAAATTAACATTAAAGAGGTGTGTGAACTCGCAAGTACAATGTCAGAAGAAGTAATTTGCTCTGGTCCCCTTCCTGTTCGTCGGAGTGATGAGATAGTTAGCAGATTATCATCACTCAATGGCTGGCTGTCTAAGTGGTGTCCGCAGAATAATATAGGTTTTAAAGACAATTGGAAAAGTTTTTGGGGCAGACCTGACCTGTTGAAAAGAGATGGTATTCATCCCTCCCGGGATGGTGCTGCTCTTCTTTCTAGTAATATGGCACATAGTATTAGAACTAAAACATGACAAACTGCTAGCTGCCTCACGTTACAGAAGTCAGATAATTCCCAAGACATAGAAACTCTTACACCTAGATATTATCACATAGAGACTGTGTCTGTACCTAATTAGTAAAAACAAAAACTTCCAAACTCATTTAATGGTAAAAATGTAATTGATGTTCAACAAATAAAAAATAGAGATAATAATGATAAACAAATGATAAAGCTTGGGTTGTTAAATATTAGATCCCTTTCTTCAAAAGCACTTATTGTAAATTATATTATCACAGACAATAATCTAGATGTGCTGTGTTTGACAGAAACTTGGCTAAAACCAGATGATTACATTACTTTAAATGAGTCTAGCCCTCAAGGTTATGATTATCGACACAATCCTCGCCAGAAAGGCAAAGGGGGAGGTGTTGCTGTAATTTATAGTAATATTTACAGTATTAGTCAAAAGTCTTCCACATATAATTCCTTCAAGTGATGGTGCTTTACGTAACATTATGAAAGTTGACATTTGTGCTAGGCTACTGTATACACAGGCCACCAGGGCACCATACAGACTTTATCAAAGAATTTGCTGATTTTCTATCAGAGTTAGTACTAGCTGCAGATAAAGTCCTTGTTGTTGGTGATTTTAATATCCATGTAGATAATAAAAAGACTCATTGGGATTGGCATTTACAGACATTCTAAACTCTATTGGTGTTAGACAACATGTATCAGGACTCACTCATTGTCGTGAATCATACTTTAGATCTAATATTGTCACATGGAATCGATATTGATGCCGTTGAAATTCTGCAGCAGAGTGACGTATACATCTCAGATCATTATCTAGTCTTGTGTATACTACATTTAGTCAAGGCAGCTAAACTGCCTCCCTGCCATAAATATGGTAGAACCATCACTTCTACCACTAAAGATCGTTTTATAAATAATCTTCCTGATCAGTTTCATCGCCTTAGCATACCAGACAGCTTAGAAGACCTCGATGTTGAAACAGAAACTATTGCCTCTGTCTTTTCCAGCACATTAGACTCAGTTGCTCCTTTGCGTTTAAAAAAGATTAAGGAAATTAATCCAACACCATGGTACAATGAGCACACTCAGGCCCTAAAGGTAGCAGCCAGAAAAATGGAGCGCAGCTGGAAGAAAACAAAACTAGAAGTTTTCGCATTTCGTGGAGAGAGAGAATGATTGAGTACAGAAAGGCCTTAAAAAATACTAGATCTGCCTATTTTTCAAAACTTTTAGAAGAAAATAAGCACAACCCTAGGTATTTATTTGATACAGTGGCTAAATTAACAAGAAATAAAGCTTCAACTTCTGATGTTTCCAAAGAGCACAGCAGCAACAACTTTATGAACTTCTTTACTTGCAAGATTGATAATATTAGAGAAAAAATTATAACCATGCAACCATTTACTACAGTATTGCGTCAGACAGTGCATTGTAGTGTCCCTACAACCTCTCAGATCTGGCAGTACAAGTTCAATTCCTGGCGCTTTGACTTTTGCTATTCTTTTTGCGATATTCCTGTTGTTAAACTGACTTGTGCACTTCAGTGCAGACGTGAGAGAGCAGAACGAGGGTGGAGGGTGGGGGCTGAAGCCGCTTTATTGGTCGATATAACTGACCAATGAACAACGCCAGCCAGTGTGACTTGGCATGCAGAAATAAACATTTTTATGCATATGTATGAGACATTATTTTCATTAAAATATCATTAGTTTTAATGGGTTTTTATATTACAGTAAAAGTAATAAAGGCGTTTATTGGGTGGCTGCTACATGGACCACCAAACGGGCGCGATCTGCTCTATGTAGTGACGTCATAGCATACAAAACGTCCCATTTCATTGGCTGACTCCAACCAATAAACGACTTTACTACTCTTTTACTGTAATATAAAAACCAAGCGGCAACCTTTCCCAGTTTCTCGTGAAGCCAATACCGAAGTGACTTAAACTGCAATTCATCGACTGGCCGCTAGGGACAGGCTGCAAAAGAGAGCAGAATCTCATTGACCGACATGTTAAAATGGCCAAGTACAGCAGAAAAAAACATGTTTACAGCCTGGATCAAATTGTGGTTTTGGTCTATACTGCTAATTTGGCCCTTCATGACAACTCTGAGGGGGGTGAATTTTTTTTTATAACTCATCCGTTTAAATTATATTAAGCCTTAAAGTTCTGCATAATTAAGGGTGTGGTCACTTGAGTGACAGGTAGATTGCCGCTGCTGTCTGTGAGCTGTCACCTCAGGTAATTCCAGCCGCTGAATTTGGCATCTCTGCCGTGTTTGTGCTTTTTTTCTGGATTATTTTATACAGTTATAAAATAATATGGCTTGCTGCGTTAATGGTCGAGACTCGAGACAGATGTGTGTCTGTGTACATGTGCACGCATGCGGAAGATAAACAGAACACACGTTGTTGGATCGTGGCATTGGCTTAAAGTTTTGTTTGTGAGATTTACTACAATGACAATGGCGGGAGAATATTAAACTCTGACAGCACTGCTTGGATATTATAACTAAAACTGCTGCACTATTTTGAAAAATTATATTTTGCATCATTTCTTGAAGAACGATGATAGAGAGCAGATCATTCAGAAGAAATGTGATGCACACAATGGATAATATATCAATATTTCATGGATTTAACGCTTTTGTGGACAAAAAGTAGTTTTTTGTTTTTCAATGGACACTTATGGACATTTTACCCAAGTACCACTTGGATTCATCTCGCGATCGCTATATAAAGGTATGAAGTCCAGTTTGATTTTTCATGTTGTTATTTGCACACTTACACAAATTAATTACTGATGCTGGAGCATCTATAAAAAGACACCGTATATTGACAGTAAACCTTTAGAACTTTCTAATGATATAACTTATCTTTATTAATATTTTAGATAGTATCTAAGATTGATAGATAGCTCCTTTGTCTGCTATCACGTGGCGCTAGGCGGGCGTGGTTTCAGCAACCAGGCACGTCAGTTGGTCAGTTCCAACCACGTCCCGCCTCTTTGCCCATTTTCAGTTATCCGGGAGTGACGCAGCGGCCTCATTTTCGCTTCAAAAATGCTCTTCAGAAATCTCACGGGTGACGCCACGGACACTACGCCCATATGTTTTACAGTCTATGATAAAAACCCGTTAAAACTAATGATATTTTAATGAAAATAGGGGCGCACATTGTTTCCAGTCACGTGAATGCTTCACTTTGCGTGTCAGAATGTTTGAACCCAGACCATTACTATATGGAAGTTCAAGTCCATTTACTAAACATTATAAATATATAAGCCTGTAGCCTATATTACATCATCATATGTTCTGTCATATAAACAGTATTTAGGCTACAATAAAATAACAGCACAATTTACTTGCCTCAAACAACTCAGTACCTATGTATTATAAGTATTATTATAATTATTGTTTTGTTGATCCATTTCATTTATTGCCTATTATTGAAATAAACACATTTAGCGTCGTCAGGCTTTTATTTGTGCTTAATGGATAAAACAACGGAACTGCGCACTCAGGTTTATGGCTGCTGTAAATTTTGCCCGCCACAAGATGGCACTGTTTTCGACACTCTTGATGCTTTGAAACCTTTCCCGAAACATTTAGAGAAAAGCTTTAAAGATTTAAGAGGCTTCATTTCTCCATCCCTACTCAATAGTTTGCAAATGTTTCAGTCGAATTTAGCTGTTTTAGAGAGCATTTACTCATTTTGAGCCTGTTTTAAACATAAACTATCTGTAACGTCATTTTTCATGTGTGGAAAAAGCGACTAAACTAAACTATCCAATCATATTTCTTTTCACTCATATCCCCACGCCCACCCATGCACACACATACGCATTTGACTTTACAACACGCAAACGCACACCTTTATTTATTCTCATTCTCTCTTGCTCTCTTAATATGTCATGATAGATTTTAATAATCGATTTAAAAATTATGTAAAAATAAAAATAGCGCCCTCTCATGGTATAAGCACAGTGCGTACACTGGCGTTGTTCATTGGTCAGAAATCGACCAATAAAACGGCTTCAACCCCCGCTGTTTTACTGGTTCTGACTTGCAGCATTTGCGTGTGTTCAGATGAGCACGAAAATAGTTCTACTACACAATTATTCGCTAACATAGGTTATTTGTCCAATTCAATACGCATACTGTACACATTAAATTTATTGTTAATTAAACAAAATAACCGGTAAAAAAAACCCACCTTAGTATCGATATATATTTATTTGAGTATCGATACTTTCGATACTCAACGTCAGTATATATCGATACTTCATATCGATCTGCCCATCCCTAGTCTGCATTCAAGTGCACGTCAGTTTAGCAACAGGAATATCGCAAAAAGAATAGCAAAAGTCAAAGCGCCAGGAATTGAACTTGTACTGCCAGATCTGAGAGGTTGTAAGCGCCGACTTGAAGTTGTACAGTGAAACTGAAGTAAAGTGCAAAAGTAAATATGTCTCACACATTTGTGTCTGTCATTTTGTTTATGTGAAAGTCATTTTACACATTTGTAACTGTTAATCTGCAACTTCAACTTCGTAACACGGGTGTTTTGATTGTTGTCTGTGTGTGCAAATCGAAACATTCAGCTTTTCACATCAGGGCTGTGAGTGTAAATTTCACTTTACAAATACAAATATTAATACGACAAGTTCTCACATTCAAATCAGCAACCCCTAGAGTTTTGCTACTGATTTACCTTCATACGTGCCTTGCGACCATGGAGACATTTGTGAGAGACAGTGCGTAATATCATTGCGCCTGCACTCTTAAAACAGATGTGTTAAAAACAACACATCCTGTGTTAGATCTTAACACACCCGTGTGTTTAGTTAAGGACAACACATTTTGTGTTACTTTTAACTCAAACATGTGCTATTCCTGCTCATTTTCTACACACTAATATGTTATATTTACACAATTTGTGTCAATTATGTACACAAAATGACACAAAATGTGTCACAAAAAATAACACAAAAAATGTGTTATTAATTAACACATCTTTTTTGAGAGTTTGCTGAACCCATGGTATGGCAGCAAAGTTCCTTGATTATTACGCTGGAGTGAGAGTATAGTTCCTAGCCATATCGGCCTAGAAAATCGCAACTTTTCATTTTCTGTCGATCTTAGTACACGATGTAACTACAGAAGAGTCAGGTTTTAAATAGGAAAAATATCAAAACTCTTTGGTCATTTTTGAGCGAGATGCTAACGGTCTAATCAGATTCAATGATCTATGCTAAGCTATGCTAAAAGTGGTACCGCCAGACCCGGAGATCGGCTGAATGGATTCTCTAGGGGAGTTGGAAAATGAGCCTATTTTCAAAAAAAAGTGGAGTGTTCCTTTAATAGTTTCTAATGAATGTATTTCTAATCGAATAGTTTCTTGTAAATACTTTCTAATGTACATATTTCTAATCTAGTAGTTTCTTGTAAAAACATAATGAATGTTCTATAATTCTATAAATGAATGTTAAATAATAACTGCATGATTATGCATATTATTTATTAAGAATCAATGCTATCAAGTATAGTTGATTTTAAAAAGAAAAAATGTAGTGCATATTTTATATTCAAAGGGAACTCTAAATGCCAAAAGGTAATCGAGAACCCTCTTCAAACTAAAAATAAAAATAATCTCCCTTTTCCCTTATGGTTTTAGCCACCTCACAGTCTCTGTAGATGTGTTGTATGAGAATATCCTCCTCTGCAAAAACAACAAAATCGCACCACTCTATCCCTGTAAGAAGCAGCTGGCCTTGCACCTGCCAGTAGTAGCTGTGAGTCTGCTTTAATTTCATTGTGCCACTCTGCATTTTCAAGTAGCTACAGTCCACACAGCTCTTTGAGTTGGGACATTTATTTCCAGCAGTCCGAAGGGTGGGCTCTCAGTCGGGTCAAACACCAAACCGTCAGGAGATGACCCTAACCAGGGGGCATCTGGGTGGATGATGAACCCACAAGACCAGAATTTGTGTTTTTACTCAGCAGTACTCCTGGATGGCAACTGATTCCAGTGTCAGTCCCCTCTTTATTGCAGCCGTCTGAGCCACTCCCTTTTTAATTCTTTGTGCCAAGTTTTCAGCAGAACTCTGACCCCTGACATGGCATATTTCCCTGAATCTGGAAGTTATTCTTGGCCTCCTAACACAGTGCCACTCCACAGTGTTGCTCTGCTCCCTGGTGGCAACCTCTATTTTCCTTGCCATGTCTACTGTAGTGACAAGTGACTGTAGATGGAGGTGGTTCCCACTCTTTTTCAGCGATCATTTTCCAGGACATTTTCAATTTTACAACAATGGGAATAAAAGACTGGGATTACACCCTAAAGTAATATATTGCTCTCTAAGTCTTTAAAAGGTATAGCTACAGTTTATTGCCATGACTTAACTATAAAATCAGTTTTTAATATGAGCTCTTAATCATACATTATGACTATGGAAGATTGTTTCCGCTAACAGAATAACAAATAAAAAAAAAAAAAAACGATATTCACAATTGCAAGATAATAAAGTCAGAATTGCGTGATAGAAACTTATAATGATATAATGACTTTTTCTTGCAATTGCAAGTTTATATCTCACAATTCTAAGAAAAGAAGTAAGAATTGCAAGACATAAACTGTCAAATGCCAGAAAAAAGTCATAATTGCGAGAAAAAAGGTCAGAATTGGGTGATATAAACTCACAATTCTGACTTTTTTTCCCCTCGCAATTGCGAGCTTATATCACAATTATGTAAACTCGCAATTGCGAGAAAAATAGTTTAGAATTGTGAGATAAAAAGTTGCAATTAGGCTACCTTTTTTTTTTATTCAGTGGCAGAAACAAGATTCCATAGTTTATTGCCATTACTTAACTACTGATGCACACATCTATTTTTTGGCAGTAAGTTTTAGAAGATCATTATCTTTACAAGGTGGACTTTTCAGGATAAGAGATGGACTAAAAATAAACTCCAACACCTTACTGCCAGATTCTGGAAAATAAATTCTTCAAACAGTGGTACAAGAGGATGTGGTGCTGGTCCTTCAAGAGTCACTCTCAATCTGTCTGTCTATAAAGCCTATAAAAAATCTGTCTTCTTGTATTTTACTACAATTCAGTATGTGACTCTTAAGTGGTGGTCATTTTTTAGGATTCTTTACCTAACCTAAGTCTCTGAGATCCTGTCACCTCGCACTTCTGGAGACTCCTGGTAGGTTGCAGTACTGGAAAATGGTGGCGCTAGAGACTAAAGGGTTCCTTATGGTTTCACACTTAACTGTTCACCTTAATTCTTAATTCTTTTGCAGTTAACATGTCTTTTCTTCTCCACCTGTTTTTGTCTGACCCTGCTGACTCAATGAGCATTTCGCTGTCCAATGGTCATGCCTTAAGTGCAATTTTTAGTATTTTATAGTATTGCATCCTTCTTGTGGGCATTTAATAATTTTTGACTTTTCAGTCTGAGATAAATCTCTTTTTGGCTCATTTTATCTGTAAAAGAAAACTTACCTAATAATTATGCACACCTGAATATAAGGTGTTTTTCATTTCCAGCCTTTATATATCACTTATAAATGATTAAATACAAAATTAATAGTATTGATTAGAATAGAATAGATTGATTGGTTTGGAATTGGTAAAATGTGCTTGGAAAAAAATATGATCAGAAAATCAACTTGCATAATACACATCATCATTGAAAATACTACTCTCACATGTCAAAACTCAGCATTCCTGAACATTGCACTTTCTGCAACTAATGGTGATTGTTTTAGGTCAGTGATAAACTCTTTGTTCTCGACTAAAGAAAAACCTTTTAAAACTTTTTAAAAAATAATTTTCCAGGACATTTTACATTTTCTGTAATTTTCCATGTGTTTTCCAGGACTGGAAAATTTGTCATCAATTTTCCAGGTTTTCAAGGTTTTCCAGGACGAGTGGGAACCCTGTGGTGACTGCGCACAAACTGACAGCTGGTAAGCTCCAGCCTATAGCCATCTACAGGTGGTGGTGGAGGGGCATCTGGGTGGCGACTACAACCCGGCTCACTGGTAAAGGATGTTGGTAGGATATAGGACTACCTTCCTGGACTTTCCCAAAAGCGGAGTCAATAAGTGGGACGTCCGCATTTATTGCCATGGTGGTGATGAGTGGAGCAATGTCTGGCAAGAAGTCTTTGTACACCACGTCAACTTTGAGGACATCTGGATCTGGCAGCTCCCCCCGCACTGCCTTGTAACGTGTACTCCTTTGGATCATTTAATTTCACAATTAGGACTTTAAGAACAATTTTACACTCAAACAACAATCACAAAGTTATATATTAGGCTATACAATTACAATAGATATTACCTTACACCGTCAACAACCATAAACTGCTTTAGTGGTAGTTTTTATACGACTTTATGGAAATGAACCCCATGTCACTCACTCTGCCTGGTTTCACACCCTATTGATTACACAAAAGAATTACCAAATTAATTTAAATGGTTGTTGATGCAACATACTAGATCAGCTCTTGACATGTGAAAAAATACTATAGTAATTTATAGTAAATTAAATACTATAGTGATTTTGAACTATACTATAGTAAAGTACTTGAATTAATTTGTTGTGGTAATTGTACAGTGGTTGTGGTAATAAAACAACTATAGAAATAAGCAAATTACATTACCCAATACTGTACTAAGTTTTCTACAACTATAGGGTATATTATACTACAATACACAAGTTTACTGTAGTAAAAACTAAAATATACTACAGTATTTACTAAAATTTATCAGTTCACTATAGTTACAGTATGCTGTAGCATTCATTAACAAAGTGTTGTAAATACTATAATACAGTATACTACAATTTACTATAGTTTAATATATAAATACTATAGTATTTTTTTCTCAAACCATGTCAGGCTATCAATGGCATCATGCTGTAATCTAAGGATATCCAAATAGATCAACCTTTATCACCTGTCTCAATTTACTCACTTTCATATAGTGTTAGTAAAACAATGAACGCTGAACAAGTGATATTAGTGATGTTTCAATAAAACATTTGCAATGAGTTTAAAAAAGATGTTTTATGCATCTTTGGCCTGAGTTTTTGTTGCATTTACACTGTTCTGACCAGCAGGTGTCACCAGCGTGTGGTGTTTGGAACGCTTAGTTTGAAACCGAATCATTTTGTGAATTGATTCGAAGCTTTGAAAAGCGTAATTTCTCCCACCACTAATCTTAATACCAGATCGAAACGTGCTTTCTTTCTCTTTCGTATTAGAAATGTTAAGTGAGTTAAGTTCCTGAATTTTTCAATATAACTTTAAATAAAGTATCACATGGCAAGCATCAATCATTCAAATTGTCTTCATTGTCAAAACCACATTACAATAATACATGGGGGGCACAAAAGTAATTTCACATTAGTTCACTTGGTGGCCATCTTGGTTACACCCTCAATTTTTATTCATGCAAGTATGGCTCATATCTATTTGAATGGAGAAAGACTGAAAACTTAAACTGTTGGTCAAGATTAGGAATAAAATTTGACAAATATGGCATGATAAATTCAGCTTTAGCTCAAACTCTACAAAATAAATAAATACAAATTAAAAAAAAAAAACTTCTGAGAATGTGAAGAGGAACAATTGTGGTGTATCTCAGTCAACATTTGTACTAGGCTACACTAAAATGGGTTATACTATGAATATACACTGATCAGCCAACATTAAAACTGACAGGCGAACTGTATAACATTGATTATATCATTAAAGTGGCACTGGTCATGGGAGGGACATATTAGGCAGAAACTGAACAGTCAGTACTTGACTTTCATGAGTTGGAACAGGTGGCACGGGGTGACAACTGCCACCCTAAGAAAAAGCTTTGCCACCCCAGAATCACAGAATAAAATATACATGTTAGCAGTGTTTCAAATATTGCTTTTCAGCAGCGTATTTCAATGTGACGACGACATAAAAAGACAGCGTAACGCAAAATAATGGCAAGAAAACACGTCTTTCAATAAACTGTGCATGATGGTTGTGCGCGCACGCAGCGCGCCCAGTGTAGTCAGCTTCATTAACAAATGACTCTTATGAACCGGTTCTTTAGGAGTCAAAACACACAGTGCAGCCAAGTTCGCTTATGAAATGTTATTCCATTTGGTAGTGAATCACTGCTTCTCGGCTAACTCAGAAGTTCTCTGAGAAATGTAATATGATTCATTTCATAATTTTTGGTGATTCACCGACCGCCCGCTCCACTTTCATAAAGGTCTTTTTGTCATCCGACGAAACAATAACAGTAACAACTAACAGTAGTAACTAATAGCAATGTTAGGTAAGAATCTAAACGTATTTTACGTACTTCTCAAAATGTTTAATAATGACAACATTAGGTAGCAAAACTGATGAAACACCAGTCAAAATCTGAGAGAGCGCTGAAAGAATCATGTACGGAGGTTTTAAACTTACAGTAGACAGTACCAGTACTTTAGATGAGGGAAATTAAACTATGTACAGTAAACTGTAGCATGTTGTACACCCTCAAACTTTTGATTGTCAACTTTCTTTGTAGCCATTTTTTATGTGATTTTGAGATTGTGTTTATAGTTCTGAGAAAATGTGCGTTAGCGATCAAGAAAAACAATAGCCTAACTAGATTGAAAAGTTTGAAAGACACATTTATGCTGGCTTGTCATAAAGCCAATTTAAAGTCTTGTTTAAAAAAAATGTAAATAGTTTGGTCAGTTAGGCCAGAATAGATAGATGTTCTGGGTGTTTGCTAAAGTGTTGCTAGGTGGTTGCTAGGCTCTTGTTATGCAGTTGCTAGAGTATGTGGTTGATATGGTGTGTGTGTGTGTGAGTATGTGGTTGATAGGGTGTTCTGGGTGAACACACACAGACATTCCCACCTCTGGTAATAACAAACTAAAAAATTGTTTGCAAAACTGTGGAAATTCAAACGTTTTTGTTCTTTAACTTGCACTAAAACATGTGATTTATACCATCAAAGTAGCCTATGTAATATTAATAAAACTGCTCATCTCCTTTAGTGATACAAGCTCAGACTCATTTAGAATCTGTTCATGTTTTTCATATAGTGTCTTGACTTGGTGCCATGATGAATATTGAAATCTTGATATTTATTTTTAATTTTAAACAGTATAGTTGTATAATTAGTATTGTATGTGGTAATGCAATATTTGTCAACACAATTGTGTATGTCAGGCTATAAATCTCCAAAAACTATGCATGGGCGCTTGCTTTGGTGTTGCCACCCCTCATAGACCTCATGCCACCCCTTTGCCACCCTATAAATAACTTTCTTGATCCGCCCCCAAGTTGGAAGCAGGAAAAATGGGAAAGTGAAAAGATCTTTGATAAGGGCCAAATAGTGATGACTAGATGACTGGTTCAGAGCATCTCCAAAATGGCAAGCCTTGTGGGGGATTTTCATGTGTTTGAGAAACCAGTGGCCTCTTTTAGCAGCATCGTGTTATCGTATTGATCTACAATTTTTTTTTTAAAAAGTAAGTAACAGTCAGCTCAGTGACTCCACCCACCTTTGAAGTATATTTATACCATGTTTAGACAGTGAGAGCTCACTGATCGTCTTCATCATGACCATCATCATCTCTCTGCTCCTGTTGGCCTCTCTGCTGCCACACCTGACCTTCACTGGTGAGACTGATTATTTAACAGCATATTATGATGACTTTTACAAGTGTTTAATTGGTATGTGCTGAATAAGTTGACTAACAGCACTATCTCTCTCAGCTCATGTGAATGTGGGTATAGTGAATGGAAAAGAAGCCAGTCCCCACTCCAGACCTTACATGGTTTCTATTCAGAAGAATGGGAAACATATCTGTGGTGGATCCTCATTTCTGATCAGTTTGTCCTGACTGCTGCACATTGCTGGAAAAGGTAAGAGCTTGTTTAGTGTGAACTGCAATGTTAAAATTACTTTTGACTGATAATGACTGAAGTGCACCCTGTATATCAGTTATGACATAAATGACCATTTCCAATACACTCTTTCAACAGACGTAATTTGAAGGTTGTTGTTGGTGCTCATGACTTAAGGGAAAGCAAGAGTTCAGATCGCATCAGAGTGAAGTCCTACATCCCTCATCCAGACTATAGGCCTAAAAATAAACCTCATCATCATGATGCTGACATCATGCTTTTGAAGGTAACAACCTGTAATATATTTAGTTTTTTAAAATAATATCCAGTCAGGAAACAGTAGCACAAACCACTATGTTTGAATTTCTATTGCAGTTTCTTGCTTTTAAAATTACTGAAGGGATTTAAATCATTTCTGTGTAAATGGCCAAGTGCACAGCATAAAATAAAGAGGCAAATAAAAAAACCTCAACTTGGTGTTTTGGCCTCTGTAATAACTTCAAAAACAACAGTATAATCAACAAATTTCAGTCACACAAAACATTGTTTATTAAAAATGGTTGCATTTTTTTAATTATAGCTAAAGAAAAAAGTCAAACTAAACATCAATGTTGGAGTGATACCATTACCAAAGAAAGGAGAAGACGTCAAAGCAGAGACTGCCTGTAGTGTTGCCGGCTGGGGAAGACTGACTGATGGCTCAAGGAGCAATCTTCTAATGGAGGCAAACGTGAATATAATGGATAACAACGAATGTAGAAATAGATGGGGAGAATTATACTCAATCTCAAAGATGATCTGTGTACATGGCCGTGGTGGAACCTGCAAAAATGCACGTAAAAAGATGATTCACAGACTTTATGGTAATGTATGAACTGGTTTCACTACTGATGTGTTGATCTGTGTTTCTTAACAGGGGGATTCAGGAGGTCCTTTGGTTTGTGGAAACACTGCTGTTGGTATCACATCTTTCAGTAAACGTGATCACTGTAATTCATCTGAGCGTCCTAATGTGTATACTAAGATTTCACAATATATTCAGTGGATCCAGGAAGTAGTTGGAAATGTTAAGTGACTTTATAGAAACTAAAAAGGAAGAAATGTTATTCTTGAATTCTTCCATAAACCTTCTTTCAATAAAAGTATCACATGGCAAGCATCAATTATAGTCAAAGTGTTCTCATTGTCACAACCATTTTATAATTTAGGCAACACCCTCACTTTCCAGTCATGCCTGTAGACTCATATCTCTTTGAATGGGAAAAACTGAAATACCCAAAACTGTTGATCAAAATTACAGTAATAATAATAATAATAATAAACATTTCAAAACAGGAATGATATCATAAACTGTGCTGCTTAAAAAAAGAGAAAAAAGTGGTAAATCCTCCAGAATTTGAGTTGTAAAATAAAGAGCTTTGTAAAGATCTAACCACAGATAGTCAGTTTTACTAAGCTCTTGTTACACCTGGCTCAGAGGTATAACATTAAGGGAGACGACACAGCGGAATAACTTCAAACGTGATATTTATTAACCAAAATAACAATCAAAAGTCAACAAAATACAAAATAACAATATTAGAGCGCGGTCCTGGAGAACTGCTCCCAAACAAGAGCTGAGCAGCCGCCCGGTTTAAACTCCGCACCATGTTTAAATAAGGCCCATGACGAGGAACAGGTGTACTGAAGTCACGCCCCAATCACATGACCTGCAACAAAGGAAAAACCAAAACACCCAAACCAACACAATCCTAACACACCCCCTTTAAAAAAAAAAAAATTTACCCTACAACAAATAATAATAAGAATAAATCATAAGCAGAAAGTCACATCAGTTGCAGACAGAAGCACCTTCATGTCACTCCAACACGGGGCACGTGACAGGGTGTCCGCTAAAACATTCTCAACTCCCTTAATATGTTTAATCGTTGAGTTATAAGGCTGTAAGAAAAGTACCCATCGCATTAAGCGCTGACTCGGACTCTGTAATGAATGAAGGAACGTCAAGGGATTGTGATCAGAATAGATAACGATCGGGGAGCCTCCCCCGACATAAACGTCAAAGTGTTGGAGAGCCCAAATCAACGCCAGCGTTTCCTTCTCGATAACGGAGTAATTCAATTGAAAGGAATTAAACTTGCGTGAGAAATAACTGACTGGGTGATCAAAACCATCAGAATGAGTCTGGAGCAGAACCGCTCCTGCTCCCACTTGACTTGCGTCAACCTGAATTTTAAACAAAAGACCACTTTGGGGTGCTGCTAACACAGGGGCAACCGACAACAACAGCTTCACATTTTCGAAAGCTTTTTGACAGTGCGGAGTCCATTCAAACTTAGCAGAGTTCTTTAAGAGGTTAGTCAATGGACAAATAACCGATGGATGAAAAATTAGGACAAAAATTACGGTAGTAATTAGCCATCCCTATAAACCTCATTAGCTCCTTTTTTGTACAAGGAGTAGGGAAATTCTCTATAGCACTCACTTTAGCACGCAAAGGGCGCACCTTTCCTTGGCCCACCTCCCTTCCCAAATAAGAAACCGTTGCCCATGCAAAATCACACTTAGATAAATTTACGGTCAAATTGGCCTCCGCTAGACGCTGAAATAAAACTCGTACCCGTCTCACATGCTGATCGCAATCATCGCTGTAAACTATAACGTCGTCCAAATAAACTGGCGCAGCCGTCTAATCCTGAAACCACACGGTTCATTAACCTCTGAAAGGTCGCCGCGCGTTTCGTAACCCAAACTCAGGACAGAATAGGAGTATAACCCGAAGAAGTTATGAACGCAGTTATTTCTTGTGCCAGCGGTGTCAGAGGCACCTGCCAGTACCCTTTAAGTAAGTCGAATTTGCTGACATACCTTGTCAACGTAGTCCTCCATTCTCGGGAGGAAAAGCGTCAGGTTTGGTGATTTTATTAACTCTTCTATAATCCGCATACAAAACCTGAACGCTCCATCTGGTTTTCTCTGACTCCAATTTTAGACGTTTCAACAGGAACACGATAAAAACGCTGCCGATAGGTGGAGCATCACCCACACCTACGCCGTGCTCTATTAAATGAGTTTGTGACGGACATCCCCAAATAGTGACGGAAACTCGCTGATTTCTCACATCTAACAGAATTTACAAGAAATATTAGACATGGATTACATCACACATGGGGCAGATTAAGTATAATATATATATATATATATATATATATATATATATATATATATATATATATATATAAATATATATATATATATACACAGTACCAGTCAAGAGTTTGGAATCGGTAAGATTTTTAATGTTTCTTCTGCTCACCACATAACAGATGTGTTAAAAACAACACATCCTGTGTTAGATCTTAACACACCCGTGTGTCTAGTTAAGGACAACACATTTTGTGTTACTTTTAACTCAAACATGTGTTATTCCTGCTCATTTTCTACACACTAATGTGTTATATTTACACAATTTGTGTCAATTATGTACACAAAATGTGTCACAAAAAATAACAAAAAATGTTATTAACACATCTTTTTTGAGAGTGCAAGGCTGCATTTATTTAATTAAAAATACAGTAAAAACAGTTATATTGTGAAATATTATTACAATTTAAATAACTGTTTTCTGTTTGAATATATTTTATAAAGTAATTTATTCCTGTGATCAAAGCTGAATTTTCAGCATCATTACTCCAGTCTTCAGTGTCACATGATCCTTCAGAAATCATTCTAATATGCTGATCTGCTACTCAAGAAACATTTATGATTATTATCAATGTTGAAAACAGTTATGTACTTATATATATATATATATATATATATATACACTACCAGTCAAAAGTTTGTAATCGGTAAGATTTTTAATGTTTTTAAAAGAAGTTTCGTCTGCTCACCAAGTCATCAACTGATTTAATTGCTTAGTCAGCAGGGGGCCGCTCAGACCTGTGGGACCCTAGGCATTTGCGTGGTGGTTAACAACGTTACTAATTTTAGACGAGCAGTGACTGAACGGCATAAATTTTGGCACAAGTGTGTATTTTTATAAGAATTTTACTATTTCACCCCCATTTCCTTTAGTAAATTATTTTACACTAGGTACTAGGGATGTAACGATATCAAAATCTCACGATACGATAATATCTCGATATAAAATCCACGATACAATATTTGTTGCGATATTAAAAAAAAATATAGACTTTGTCAGTTTAAAACAGGAACTTCCAGTGTAGTGTTTTCAGTTTTCATAAGGAAAAAATATTAAACAACCAATAAAAAAATAGTACTTTTGTGTTTATTATACTTGTAAAATAAGTTTAACAGACTGCTAATCTCAACAAATTCACTAACACTTTACAAATAAGGTTCATTAGTTAACTACATTAACTAATAATGAACTGCATTTCTACAGCATTCATTAATATTTAACATTAATTTCAACATTTGCTAATACATCATTAAAATCAAGAGTTGTATTTGTTAACATTATTTAATGCACTGTAAACTAACATGAACAATATGAACAGCTGTATTTTTTTTAACTAACATTAACAAAGATTAACAAATACAGTAACAAATGTATTGTTCATGGTTAGTTCATGTTAGTTAATACATTAACTAATGTTAACAAATGAACCTTATTGTAAAGTGTTACCACAAATTCAACACAATTTGGATTCATAAAGATGTCACTGGTTTCTGAAAGAATGATTCAGTGATACAGTTTTAACAGTAATTTGTTGCCATCTAGTGGTGTAACAATGCAATCGATATATTAGTTAGCCTATTCGAAGCATTTTCAAAAGGTGATTTATTCTGTTTTAATCTGTAACGTAGACAACAGCGTTTATCTGAATAATACAGTTTTTATATTTCTGTGATAATTGGAATATTTGTAACAGAAATAGTGATACTGTGTGTTTGAAAAGATTGTTTGTGAAGCTGTTTATATCTAAACATGACAACTGCTCTCTAGATCAATGGCAACGCGAACGCAGATTTGAATCTCACAATTTTATTTTTGTCAAAGGTTTAATATAGCCTACATGAGCGAATCATTGTCATTTAGGAAATAGATCATATGGGTGATGAAATCGAGAACACGATCTTTTAAAGATTAATCGTGCAGCTTTGTGCACATCTCTCTCTCTCTCTCTCTCTGCATTGATATCTGACATATATTAGTAGCACGAGGGCTTTTCAGTGCATTCATTGTTATAATATTCATGAAGTGAGATGTCTCTATTAAAGGATACGCTCCTCGCACTTCGTTCTGGATAAGAACCGGTTCTCTGTTCCCAACCCTAGTTACCACTTTCCTCCGTTCTGCTCTACTGGGCTGAAAAAAACCCTACACTTTTTGCCTGGAAGACATATGGTTTCATACAGTCGTGTGACCACGATGATATTGACACAATTTTGCTATCGCGATACCATGATATTGATAATACCGTTACATCCCTACTAGGTACACAAAATAGTTCCACTCAGAACCTTAAGGACAAAAATGTCCCCATTGTAACTCATTAAAACAGCAATTTTTAATCCCAGGGCCATTTAACTATAAAATGATGCAATTTTTGTTAATAGGCTTTCATTCTGTTGGCAAGGCTTCAAAATTATTATTTTTTTACTATTTTTTTATCAGATGGTGCCATTTTCTCAGGTTTGGCCAATAAAGCAAATACTCGCTTTATTTTTGTTTTCTGCTTCTACATATTATAGAGCCAATAAGATAAATATGCAGCTATAATTGTGTGGGTGTGTTGGTATGGATGTCAGAGTGTTTGTATGTCTAGTAAAAAAAAAAAAAAAAAAAAAAAAAAAAAAATTGTGTGTGTGTGCTTGTAATATTTCAGAGAGAAAACTCTACTGCAAAACACAAATCCAACCACTGTGTGCACCAGTGGAGTTTTGCTGGCATCTAATGGGAAGATTTGGTACTGCACCCAAAGAAACTCATTTTGAGATATCAACCTCAAATTTGGAACACAACTTATTTAGATTTATGGCTTTTATTTTCTAGCATTTTTAGAGTTCAACATGTTTCATAAAATATATATTTTAATATAAAATAATGTTCATAAATCATTTTAATAAACTTAAACCACTATAACTTTTCACCCAGTTTCACAGACAAGGCTTAAGCTAATCCTAGACTAAAATGCACGTTTGAGCTATTTCTAACTGAAAGCAACGTGTACTGATAGATCTTAAAATCTGTCAGTGACATTGCTTTGTCTCGAGATGCACACCAGTAATGTTTATAGGGTACATTTATAAAAGACACTTAAATGTCCTAATTGAACTAAGGCCTAATCCTGGCTTAGTCTAAGTCCTGTCTGTGAAACCAGGCCTTTATGTTTCACTTTTAAACTTTTTATTTCAACAATAATCTGCTGATGGTCTTCTTTAAAATGAGACCAAACTTAAGTCTGTGCTCCCAGGCTTCAAATTTTTATGACAGTTTTTGTACATGGACATTTTTGTCCTCTATGGACCTAAGTGTAACTTTTTTAATTGACGACAAAGGTTAAAGAGTCCCAGACTCCTGCAAAAGGGTCTTCACTTGGTGTAACTACTTTTGAAATGACACACATACTATGATAGTACCCAACCTAGTGGGTACACGACTTCTGGGGAGTCTGAAAATTGTTAATTGTTTGAATCCAAAATGTATTTTCACTTAAACTAAAGCTACAGTAGAGCTAATTGTTTGTAACTTCACAGCATCATAACAAAGTATGTTAATACAATATGGTTGTCAATGCATATTGTTATAGGTCAGGCCTAAAATGCAAAACTCAGTTTTAAACAGTCCTTATTTACCACAAAAATGCATGTTTTCTTCCTCATCTTGAAAGTGGTGAGAACCTTACAGTTGTGGTTGGAGCTCATGATCACAGTCATGCTCTAGCCGCATGGATGCCAAGTTCTATCCACCCTGAAAGTCTGATAAATGACATCAAGGTACTTCAGGTAAATGACTAAGCTAGGTTTTGCAGGGCAAACTGCAATAAAACATTTGTAACGTTAGTGTACTGAACCCAAGTCCAGTTTATTTAACCAAAGTGTGAACCAAATACAAAAAGAAACACAGACTTGACATGATAAAACTATGAACATAAAAATAAACGAACAAACATGGACTTAACTTGACATGGACTCACCAAACAGCAGTTACAGGGACAAAGCTAGACAAGATACAGTTCTTCTTCTTCTTCTTTAGGGTTTAATGGCAACTTGCATCCATTAGCGTTGCACGGCACTTTATTTTCCTGTAATGTCCATTACATCATATTCTCCTCATCAGTCCAGTCCTTGTTAAAAAACTGCAAATGCTTCTTCTGCCTTGTTCATTCTCACCACTTTTCCAGTATTTTCTTCATTCCTGTCCCTGTTAGACCAACTTTTCCTAACTCTTCCATCATCTTTTCCTCTGATCTTCATATTGTCTGCAACTCTTAAGCACATGCTCTATAGTTTCTGAAACCTGACAACAGCCACAAAAAACAGCTGGGTAAAAGACATGGTAAAGACAACTGACTACTGAGGACATTTTACTGGTCCTCACTAGTTAAAAATGCTTATAAATCAGCCAAAACATGTTTTTATTTAAATCTAGTGTTTTGCACGTTTCTGTGATGGGTATAGATTTAGGGGTAGGGGTAGGCCATAGGAAATATCATTATACTATTAAAATATCATATATTAATATTGTTACAGTTCGGTTGCAAGCAGAGAGGATGCAGAATCGGACTTCAGCAATGATGGGTTTATTTAGCAAGGGAACAGAACAACCAAACATAAAGCAAACGTAAGAATAGACAAAGGAGTGCTGGGAAGTGAGTCCATATAAACGGGAGTGCAGATGAACAAGTGCAGGTGCAGGTAATCCGTGATGATGGGGAGTTGACGAGGAAGTGAGTGCAGGTGTGGAACAGGGAGGATGATGGGAGATGGAGTCCGGGACAGACGGGAACTGTGACAAATATATTAAAATGTCATATAAAATCAGTGGGAGTCTATGCAATGTCCACACTAATATAGTGAAACAAACGTGTGTGTGTGTGTGTGTGTGTGTGTGTGTGTGTGTGTGCAGCGTTGTGAGTGAACCCTACATTATGGGAAGAAAAGATGGCAAAATATGAAATAATTGTTCTTGTGGGGACATTTTTGGTCCCCATGAGGAAAGGAGCTTACAGATCATACTAATAAATCAAGTGATGTTTTCTAAAAATGTAAAAATGCAGAAGGTTTTCTGGGTGTGCTCTTTGATACCAGTCGTTCATTTGAAAGCTACATTTCTAGCATCTGTAAAACCGCATTCTTCCATCTTAATAATATATCTAAATTGTGACATATGCTTTCAATAACAAAAGTTAGTTCATGCGTTCATGACCTCAAGGCTAGATTATTGTAATGCTCTACTGGGTGGTTGCCCTGCACACTTAATAAACAAACTCCAGCTGGTCCAAAATACAGCAGCTAGAGTTCTTACTAGAACCAGGAAAAATGACCATATTAGCCTGGTTCTGTCAACACTGCATTGGCTCCCTGTTAAACATTGGATACATTTTAAAATCTTCCTAATTACTTGCAATGCATTAAACGGTTTAGCTCCCCAGTGCTTGAGCGAGCTCTTATTGCATTATAGTCCTATACGTCTATTGCGATCTCAGAATTCAGGCCAGTTGATAATACCTAGAATATCAAAATCAACTGCAGGCAGTAGATCTTTCTCCTATTTAGCACATAAACTTTGGAACAGTCTTCCTAGCAATGTTTGGGAAGCAGACACACTCTGTCAGTTTAAATCTAGACTAAAAACATATCTCTTTAACCTGGCACACACATAACATATTATCAATTTCTATTATTCAAATCAGTTAAATGATTGTTATGCTGCATAAGGTCAGCCAGAACTGGCAACACTTCCTATAACACCAATGTACTTGTTACATCATAAGAAGAATGTCATCTACACTAATATTAGTCTCTCTGTTTATCCCGAGGTTTACCATAGTCAGCCGGATCCACGCCGTATCCAGATCAGATGGAGGACCTGCACCCTAAATACGACCCCAACACATCCCTGAAGTGTCAGCAGAGATTGTGTCAACTAGACTATCCCCTGTGAAGGCCTCATTGATATAACAGACAGTGGCACAGATCCTCAACAAACCTGTCTCCATACCAGCGTGATGAATCCGATCTTCAACCAGATGGGACTGTATTAAATATTTTGAATGTTTCGATTCCAATCTGACTTCTGACCTGTAATGCTGCCTGAATCATAATCATGCACTGTTCGTTTGTTGGTCAGAACTGGCCCTATGACTGAGCCTGGATTCTCCCAAGGTTTTTTTTTTCCCATTCTGTCACCTGATGGAGTTTGGGTTCCTTGCCATTGTCACCTCTGGCTTGCTTAGTCGGAGACACTAAGGCCCGGTTTCACAGACAGGGCTTAGCCTAAGCCAGGATTAAGCCTTAGTTCAATTAGGAGATTTAAGTAGCTTTTATAAACATTCACTAGAAAAAAACATTGCTGGTGTGCATCCTAATACAAAACAATGATACTGATATGTCAGTACAAGTTATTTTCAGTTAAAACAGCTCAAACATGCATTTTAGTTTAGAACTAGCTTAAGCCTTGTCTGTGAAACTGGGGTTAATATTCAACAATATTACTGATCTGCCTGCATTAGACCTTGATTACTGTGTACAGAATTTTCCAAACTCAGCAGAACTTATAGTTTTAATCCAACATAAGCTGATCTGAGAAAGCAGTGGCTCGTAAACATACGTGATTATTTCACCATACGGTGTCAGTCCTCTAAACTAGTGACTAATGCACACTATACACGCACGTACTCCTGCGTATAAATTTAGAAAAACCTTCATCCTGCTTTCCTCAATTCCTTTGTGCCGGGAATCATGAAAACTGAGGTAAGGGTGTCGTCATTTAGAATTAGCAGCTGGATACGCTGCAGTAACACCGGCGAGAGGATTCAGCCATTAGTTTTGATTGCGTTGCGATGGGACCGGAAGTAGCGATACACTGCTTCACTTACCGGATATAGGAAGTGTGAAAAAGGCCTATTGAAACTATTGTATGCAAACTGAACTGAGCTGGACGATGATATCACTGTTTTCTCCAGAGCTGCTGTAGATAAATGAATTAATAACTAATGATTGTACAGTGGAAATAAATCAACACTGAACTTTCTTAAGCTGGACAATGCCACCATTGTCTTCTAGAGCTGCTGTACAGCCCAAATACAGCCCATTATTTTACTGTTATCACTGTAAAGCTGCTTTGAAACAATCTGCATTGTAAAAAGCACTATATAAATAAAGGTGACTCGACTTGTGAAGGGTAGGTTTAGGGTTAGGAGACAGAATATACAGTTTGTACAGTATAAAAATCATTATCTCTATGGAAGGTCCCCATAAAACATGGAAAACCAATGTGTGTGTGTGTACATATTTTCTATCCTGGTGGGGACTTCAATCTGAATGAACACAGTCTCCTGGGGACTCATGTCACCGTAGGGACCTAAATTGAGGTTCTCATGGAGAAACAAACTTATAAATCATACAGAATGAGTTTTTTTCTGAAAATGTAAAAACGCAGAAAGTTTTCTGTGATGGGTAGGTTTAGGGGTAGGGTTAGTGTAGGGGGATAGAAAATACAGTTTGTACAGTACAAAAACCATTATGTCTATGGAGAGTCCCCACAAGGACAGTAAAGCAGACGTGTGTGTGTGTGTGTGCATTTTTGTGATTAATGAGGACACAAATGTGTATAATGACATGGGTATTACACTGGGATTACGGCGTAAACATGAAATATGAGGACATTTCATGAGTCCTCATATTTAAAATAGCTTTAAAAACATACTAAACAATGTTTTATTAAAAATGTAAAAAATGCAGAATGTTTTCTGTGATGGGTAGGTTTAGGGGTAGGGGTAGTGTAGGGGGAGAGAATGTACAGTTTGTACAGGATAAAAACCATTACGCCTATGGAATGTCCTCAGATAGCAAAACAAACCTGTGTGTGTGTGTGTGTGTGTGTGTGTGTGTGACAAACATTTCCACTTCATTCTTTAGTTCTCTAAACTCTACACCACCAAAACCACAAAACAGCCTCCACAAACTCAGATCAAGGGAAGGGAGATTGGCCAAAAGAGTGGTTTTGTTGCAAAGGATGCGTAAACTGGACCCACACTGACAGTTTTAGGCACAAAAGAGACTATGACTATACTAAAATTGTAACTGTACTTCATTCTGTAAGAATTATGTTTTTTCTAGTGCTTTTAATACAATTCAAGCACATCTTTTTGCTAACCCATTACTGTAGGGTTGTCAAAAGAAAGTACTTAAATTTTAATTTTTAAGTCCACATTCTAAAGCAGTGAAGACTTACATCTCTTCTCTTGTTGCCCTTTGACTGAAAATATACAATGAGGCATTGTATATTATATATTATATAGCTCACTGAGTGCAACCATTTGACGTCATCGACATAGAATGCACTGTGCACCTAAACAAAATGGTGCTGCCCATTGTCCAAAATATGTCATGGATTTTTAAATAACGTAAATCTTTCATGGATTTTCTACTACATATTTTAGTAAGAGACATCATTTACATTTTATTAAGCCATACAAGTCTTGATACCCGGGTTCCCTTTAAAAATGTAACGGTACCAGTCTTTCTACAGTACTGCTAGTACTGAATATCGGATCAATCCGGTACCCGTTGATAGGCGCTGCTTTCAAATGCTTAAGTGCGTGTTTGTGTGAGCGCACTGTGAAGACCCTCAAGCGGATCTGTTTACAACGTGTTTTTGCAGCAAACATGTTTGTTGAGCACGTGAATGCAATGGCCAATCTCTTATTCATAACCAACAAAGTATAATGACGAAGTAAATAAGAGGTTCATTGTGCAGCACAGACAGATTTTTTGATTGTAACAGGAGTTTTCACTCAGTCAGTGAGCTTGCGCTGCAGCTGAACTGAAGTGATATCAGCTTCATTGATTATAAAGCCAGCGCTCTTTGCTCGCTTTCTGTATATAACCCATTCATAATTTGACTAAAGGTTTATTTTTCATTCTGCAAAGTACACAAGTTTTGAGAGTGACAACTGTATTAAAATGAGAGACTGAACTGGAACATGCAACTGGACAATGATCTGAAGATCACAAGCAAATCTACAACAGAATGGCTGAAAAGATCAAGGTGTTGCAATAGCTCAGTCGAAATCCAGACCTCAACCAAACTGAAATGCTGTGGTGAGAGCTGTGCATGAACAAATGCCCACAAACCTCAATAAACTGAAACAATGTTGTAAAGAAGAGTGGGCCAAAATTCCTGTTGAATGATGTGAGAGACTGATAAAGTCATACAGAAAATTATTACTTCAAGTTATTGCTACTAAAAGTTGATCTACAAGCAATTGAATTGCCTGATTTGGCTCATTTTCCTGTGGACCCCTTGTGTTCCTGAGTAGTGATGTATTTTAGACAGTTATCTGACCTTTACTGTTATCTGAGAGGACTTGGTTTAGTAAGCATTAATATCTGATGCTAACATTAATCACTGCTTTAAGCTAGCTATTAATGGCCTTTTCATTTTCATATCACTTAGTGTCTTCAAATCTCAGTGAGAATATTGGTTAGTTTAATTAGGGCCTGAGCACAGATGGTGTGAGGACCCTATTGGAGTTGCTCAGTCAATTCTTCTTCTTCTCTGAAATGAATTGCATTTTTGAGGGCCTAAACATGCTTGAAAACTCATGAAACTTTGCACACGTGTCAAAAGTGGTGAAAATTTACGTCTGATATGGATTTCTGAATTCGGTTAGGCAAAATGGCTCGATAGCGCCACCTACAAAATTTCAATTAAGCGCCCTTCGCTCTCGTTTCACGTACAAGTATGAAATTCGGTAGACAGATGTAACAGCCCAATATCTACAAAAAGTCCCTGGGTGCAAAATCTGAAAACCCAAAATCTGTAAAGTTTTTGCAGTTTTTGCCATATCCAGACGTTGTATTTTAACAAACCCTTTAATCAGATCAACATCATATTTGATCAGTCTAATCTAAAGGCCTTTGCTAAGTTAAATTGCAAAGATCTTGAGTTTTGTTGAAGGGTGTGTCCGTGGCGGCCTGACAAAGTCTGAATCTGTTGTAACTTGGGCATACAATGTCTGATCTGCCCCAAACTTTACATGTTTATTAGAGTCCTGGCCTGAAGACATCTGTGGTGTTCATTAAGTAAAAACTCTGAAAAATAAATGTATGAACTGACGTGTAGCCTCTTTATTCTCTATTACTTTCTTGTTCTAGCTCTATGCTCTTGGGTATTGCCAATTTTATGTTTGGTACTACTGCCATCTAGAGGACAATAATAAGAACAACAATTGATAACAACAACTAATCACCACAACATCTACATGGCAATATTCAATTACAGTCAAAGCGCCACCTGCGGGCAACAGGAAATGTCATGTTTTAGACTGTGACTAACTCCTCATAGAGATTTAACCAGAACAACATCATAATTGGTCAGTCTAATCTTATGGCCTTAGTGATGATAAATTGCAAAGATCTTGAGTTTTCGTTGAAAGAAAGGCGATGTCCGTGGCGGCCTGACAAAAATCTGATGTTTTGCCATGAAAGAGGAAGCTGTTGTAACTCAGGCATACAATGTCCGATCTGCCCCAAACTTTACATGTGATAAGAGTTCTGGCCTGAACACATCTACATGCAAATATTCAGTTAGTCAAAGCGCCACCTGCTGGCAGCACGAAACGTGGCGCATCAAAATAACTTTGCCATATTTCTCTTATATTAACCCGCTCAAATGTATGTCTCGCCCACTGTTCACTGTTTTCCTAAGGCCAGGGGTGGTGGTGGCCCCGGTGAGAGGGCCCTTTCAATGCTGCTTGCAGCTTTAATTAGGAGCCAAAGCTTTCTGTGCTTTCTGTCACTGTGCTGGTGAACTGAGGCCGAAAGACTGACCTGATCCTGTGAGACACCTCCAGCCTCGCTCCATCAAACTCATGCACGACATACAGCGTTAGTTTAACAGTAACGAGTGAATGCACTGCATAGATTTGTCAAGATGAAAGATGGATTTGCTGCTGTGATCATCTTTGTTTTAAGTCATTTATTATTTAATTCAATGAGTCTACTAGTTGTTTTTCTAACTACTTCTCAAAGTTTGTTGTATGGTTATAGTGCAGGTGCTTGGTTTGTTCATTGATTCTCTACTAGTTTGTGTGCCTTCTGGCTCCATGATGTGTGGTTTTTACTTTTCTAAATTTTAGGTGTATGTTTGTTTGTTTTTTTAAGCTTTTGAAAAAGCATCACTGCTTTACCATCGGGGAGGACGAATATTTTGAGTCAAAATGACTCAATACATACCTCATTTCCAAACCAGCTGAGCTGGAACTTAATTCTTGATCGATGGATGATAAATCAACTTCACTGAACACAATCTGGCAGTATTTAAATGGTCATTTTTCAACAAAATCCACACTGATTTCAATTAATTAATTTTGCTTTTATTTATTCCATCATTAGTGCTTGTTTTTAGCATATTCAATTTTTTTAATAATAAAAAAACTTTAACACATCAAAGTCTGTTGAGTTTTATTTTATATAGTTTAGTATTTGTATGCTTTTTGTTGGTAAAATCAATTAAAGATTAATTGAAGATCGAAAAGGTTGAGAACGTTTATTCAATACGAGACCTATTTATTTGATATTGCACGCCCCCTAACGACATTTTACCGCATTACTATGTGCAATCTTGTACACAGCATTTGTCACCGACATGTTTTTCATACAAACATAATTTAAAGCATTTTGCCATACACATAAAAGTAATAGAAAGCGAAGAGAGATTGATCAAATATAAGACTTATTTCACCATAACTACTTCGCTGTACTGAATTCAAATTACGCGCCTGTTCAGGTACGGTTCAGGTAAATCACCTTTGGGAAATCTTTCGCCCTCTGGATTCCGCCCACGAAAAATCGCCCAACAAAGATAAATGTGACCGCACCTTCACTCCTAAATGTTATAACATTACTATGTTTCCATAACTTTTAAAAGCTACTGATGTAATTCGCCATGAAGTGTCTTACCTCAGTGGGTCTACAAACAATGACTGGTAGGCTACTGTTTTTATTAAGTGTTTGACACACATTTCACAATTTCAATAAGCTTGCTATTTGATTCCGATCTTGTTTAATATCGATTAATTTGGATTATCATCAGGTACAGTAGCTATATGTTAAAATCTCTCAACTAATGCTGTAAACATACAGGGAGACCTGTTAGCTGCCTGGTAGACTATATTAAAGGTTAAAAAAAAATAAAAAAAACCCCAACCTCCCCACCCCAAAATATTTTTGTGCAACAGTGGAATAGAATCATAGAGAAAATTATCATAAGACAATGCTCAGAGAGGATTTTTTTTTTTCTTTCAAAAAATGTCAAGAAATCATTAAGTAAAAAGGGAAAAACACTTGAAAGACATTGATTTGTTGAATTTGATACATGCATATGTTTGTATCATGTCATATAATGTACTTCATGTAATAAGATTTCACTCCGTACGAAACTTCAAACAGCAGTTCTTCTCTGCTGTGAAATAGAGGTGTATGTTACAATTTTTTCACATCACTTTGGGTGTTCCCGTGCACCCAGGAACCCTGCATCTTCCCTTCTGATAACACATTATGGCCAATGTGAGGTATTGTCCAAAACATCCTCGAAAAGTACCCTTTATCGCACAATGTTGCCCTGAGGCAACGAAAAGAAAAACTGAATTTCAGAACATGCAAAATAAAAAAAAACTTCACAAAACCTGACAAAAGGCTTCTCGCACCTTCATACACACACACATATTTTTTATGTACAGTCCATGTCATTTTAAATAAGATTACTAAGCAAATAATCTTGCCTTCTTCTCACACCATGTGCTCCTGTGACCATGTGTCAGAACAGGACGTCCCACCTTCAAATGGTGCTTGTTAGTGACTCCCACACCTTACTGGACTGTTATTTGGTACTTTCTCAACCTTTCTAATTGGTTGCAATCATTTAAAGAAAAATGTAAATGTAAAAAATATAAATATAGGGTTCCATTGCCTAAGAGCAACGCTGTGCTGTAGAGGGTTATATATATATATATATATATATATATATATATATATATATATATTTAAAAAAATTTACTGTTAAAATTATGTTTGTGTAAATTTGCCATGAAGACAACAAGTGCTTATGAAAACTATCTTATGTGATACTTTTATACAAACATTTCAATTTTTGAGTGTAATTATTATATCTGAAAATAAACAGCAGCTGAATATAATACCTCTGTTGTTAATTGTAACCTCTAATATTGTAGTGTACAAAATGAGAGGGTTCCCTTTATAGTTTGCATCATTATTTGGGAGAGATTTTTTTTTCCTTAAGAAAAAACAAACTATCGGTATCGGCCGATATTATTCTGAGTAATCGGCTATCGGTATCGGCAGAGAAATTTAATATCGGTGCATCTCTAGATTTAAGGACTGCTTCAACTCTCAATGTACCGCACAACTGCTCCTGATGTAAACTGAAGGAAATGATTTGGCGGTTTGAGGGTCTCACATTACGCTGCTGATTTAAATGTGATGCATGATTTAAAATTATTTTAATACATTTTGTGTAGTTACTTTTCAAGCAGTTAATGTTTCTGAATTTATTTGACATTTTACTTTTTTGTAATTTGAGGATTGGCCAGGATCATTTTAATAATTTGTTTAATAAATTCATAATACTTTGACAGCTCAAAGGGCTGCAGTCCACATTTCAAAGTGCAACGGGCCATTACAGAGACCAGACTCCTACAAAAGGGCCTTCACTTGGTTTAACTAAACTTGCACCTGCAAGCTATCACCATTGTGAACACTCATCAGCACACCACTACATAAGCCCCATGTTCACTCCACCACGTCTGGTCTTGTCTTTGGAAAGCACCACATTACATGATCCTGAACTACTTACCTGCCACTTCCCTGTGTCTTCTGGATCCTCCGCTGTTCCTTCGTCTGTTTTCCCATCGGCATCGCTCCATACCTGCAAAGAGAACTGTTATGTCAGGCTGATCAGTATTTTCAAAGCAATTGAACAATGTTTTGACAAACAGAGCCACAGTGTTCATACTTTTCGGGGAAATCAACCTAAATGTGTTATTTATAGTATTAAAGAGAAAATTCCAAAAATGTTATAATTTACTTCAATTTTTTTCCGTACAATGAATTCCCCAAACCGGAAGTGCAACCCATAATTCGAAATGCAGTAGGCTAGTCAGGAATAAGGTGGATAAATCTGTCAGATTTACAACACGTGAATGGAGTACCTCAGGGGTGATGTGTTTTTGTAGGCAAAACCCGGAAGCGAGTTAGCATTTTAGGACTTTCAGTTCCACTGCCCAAAAGTCAATGGGTTTTTTGAATGGGTTTTTGCTTAATCGCCTGAAATAAGGTCTGTGGTTAACAAAGTCTCTAAATATTTTCACATTTTGATCCATGACATAAAACACACCAGAAATTATAACCCGCTTGTGATTTTTTAAACCTTTATTGTGTCTTAAAAAGCGGTTGCTAACAAATTGCTAAAAGGGACTACTTCCTTTGGTGGGGACTTTAGACATCATCATGACAAAGAGGACATTTGGACAGCATTTCTCATGAAAAAGTGGATACGTATTCATACACAGCGCAGATCATAATCAGCGAGCATGTTTTTAAATAAAGTTGTTTTTAAATGAAGTTTGAGGAAGCTTGGTGGTGGTGACGTTGATCCGCAACCATGGTGTGCTGTAGTCCGTTTATAGCCTACTGTTAGCTTTTTATATCTGACGACTTTATTTAGGCTTCAAAATGTATAAATGTTGTGTTAACTTGTAAAGATTATCTTGATAGACAAAAGCGTGTAAGTGTCATAACCCTTTGTTAAACACAGAGCTTATTTTTGCGATTTTCCAAAAGTCTATGGAAAATGCATAGGCTTTCGATCGAGAGAACCCGTGCGCCGGTAACTGCCGGGTTGGCCTACAAAAACATGTCATCCCTGAGGTACTCTATAAGGTGGATTCTCCTGACCACGGCATAAACAATGGCGGCGCTGTCACAAGATATAGCCAAAATACATAATGTATTTAATTGTACAACTAATGTTCTTTATGTATTGTAACAAATGCCTGCAGAGGGCGCCACTTGTCGCCTCCTAGTGCCGTAACGATGTAATCGATACAACTGATATTTGAAGCACCAAGTTAGTTTTAAAATGTGATTTGATCTGTGATTTGGATCCCCTCTTGGCTAATTTTTCAGTCAGACATGTAAATTCAGTTCACAGAGTCACTCTGAACGGATCATTGAATCGGTGATTTGTTGACTCGAGAACAGCTGCAATACTGATCAGTCCAATTCGTAAATGTTTGATGTGAGTTGTGAACCGATTTAACAGGATAATTGAAAAGAATCAGTTCGTGCACGAATCGGACGCTGCCTTTGCGTCTCTGAGCATGTGACGATTTCTTCATTTTAAAATAATGAGTAACGATACGTTTTATGAAATGTAGTGGAGTAAAAAGTACGATCTTATGCTTTGGAATGTAGTAAAGTAAAAGATGCTCAAAATAAAAATACTCGAGTAAAGTACAGATACTTGAAAAATGTACTTAAGTACAGGAACGAAATAAAACTACTTCGTTACTGTCCACCACTGTACAGGTGTGAGTCTCGAAATGTCCCGTTCACACAGCAACTTATACAGTAGCGTCTGGAACACTGTCTGTATATGAACGTGCAACGACGTATTCTCTTACTAGTAACCATAGTGACAGTGACCAACTTAATATTAAAGATGGCGACGTCCATAAAACTGAAAAGTCTCATCACTTTTGACATGAGAAGAGACTAATTGAACCGCAAGTTCATCCATCAAAACTTCATTAACCAACAGCAGCATGTAAACACGCGCTAGCCGGAGTCTTTAACCGCTGCACTCGAGTGTCACGTCCTTTGCGAGGTCTCGCGCATGACACGGCATTTGAATTTGGAAAAGAAACACAAAACTGAAGGGAGCCGCTCGGTGGAGAACAGTGACTGGCTCTAACACCTTAAGATGACGCACAGCTCATGTCTCTGTTGCTGTAAGTTACCGAAAGCGAAACCACACACAAAACACCGGCTCTCTCGCACTGTATGACGTGACAGACAGTTGTCCAGTGCGGTTCCGTTCACACAGCGCGAATATTCCGAGAATGCGGTTCTGAGTCTTGAAAATTTACGGGTGTGAGTTCGGTTATAAAATGTGGTTGTCATACCCGTAAATAACCATATTGTGTGTGAACATAACCATATTAAGGACTCAAATACAGGACTGACAACTGTATTCTGCTGCTGTGTGAACGTGGCCCTATATTATTAAAGGTTAAAATTAACAACTCAAATGAATATAATCCGGGTTTTATACTAATAACGTTATAATATTTTAATGATATGAGTAAAAATATATAAATATGTAGTATAGTGTATATTTAGCCAATAGGCTAGTTAATTTTTTTGCTAACATGCTATGGTCATTAAATGGCTTTCCTGAGGTAAATGTAATGTTGACATGATTGATCAATTACATGAGACTGACATTTTGGTAAGTTGTACTGTATTTTTCCAACATTCTAACCAGTAGCAGCTCCAGACCGTAAATTTAGGTAGGTGTTTTTATTAATTAATTAATTTATTTTTATGTGTAAGGCTAACTAATTGTAATGTATGGTCTAAATGTGATTTTATATTTAATGGTGTATGAATGTAGGTGTATTGAACATGTAATTATGTGGGAGCTGATCGTGTATTAGACCACTGTTTTTCCCAGTGTTCAAAGTTCATGTACAATTGTATGTGTTTTGTTTTGATTTTCCTATGTGAATATGGTATAGTTCATATGTTTTGTTTTCTGGCTGCTTTAGGGAGCAATGTACTAGACGAGACAGTAGGGGGTGGTGTGATACAGTGATAAATAGTCTCTTATTGGCCTGTTTAGCTGAGCAATACATGAAACAAACAAAACAAGCCCTGGAAATTGATAAAAGAACACATATTATACAGATATTTGATATTTAATATTATCAGATGATTAGTTAATTGCATTTGATAGATTTCACTTTCAATAAAATATTTGTGATGCATTAATCTTTCAAAGTGTCTTCATTGTCAAAACCATATTACAATAATACATGGGGGGCACAAAAGTAATTTCACATTAGTTCCCTTGCTGGCCATTTTGGTTACACCCTCAATTTTTATTCATGCAAGTATGGCTCATATCTATTTGAATGGGGAAAGACTGAAAACTTCAAAACTGTTGGTCAAGATTAGGAATAAAATTAGACACATATGGTAAATTCAGCTTCTTTAACTCAAAGTCTACAAAGTAAGTGTTATACTCTGGGCAGTTACTTTGACACGTACCACTACCTAAAGATTGTTGCAGACCACATACACCCCTTCATGGCAATAGTGTTCCTGATGGCAGTGGCCTCTTTCAGTAGCATAATGCACCATGCCATACTGCAAAAAAAGTTCAGGAATGGTTTGAGGAAACTAAAGAGATAAGGTGTTGCATTGGCCTCCAAATTACCAAGATTATGATCCAATTGAAAAGTTATGGGATGTGCGGGACCAAAAAAAAAAAAAAAAAAAAAAAAGGAGAGGCGACCTACATATTAGACAGGTTGTCTTAATGTTGTGGCTGATTAGGGTATATACCTGGACATGTTAAGTGTGTGCTGGTTTATGAAAGCCAATAGACCCTTTTCACATTTCCAGGTTTCTCAAAATGGAAGTCATCATAGTTGGGTAAAATTCCATAGCACTGAATGAGAGAATACATTAAATATATTTTGTGTGTTCCCATTTGCTCAAATAGCAAAAGAAAAATCTCCACAACAGTGTTTTCACAACTTTCATAAAGATGGGAGAAAAAAAAAAAAGAGATCGATTGATAACGGCAGTCAGATGAGAGAAAGATGTAATTTTTACCGTCACTCCCATAGCCACTGTATTAGAAACTCACAGCTGTTACAATACAGACCGGGCAGAGGCAGAGGTAACAGATAACAGACTTTATTACACACACAGCAGAGTATACGGTAGTGCAGGTGAGTGAAGATGAATGAAGTTTGATGTTGAGATGATGATAGTGATACTGTCCTTTGGGTGATTTGCAGGGGTGATGATCCGTGGAGATGTGCAGAGATGGCTGACGAGGAAGACTGGAGACACACACACAAACTGGAATCACACGAGGAGACGAAGGAGACGAAGGAGACGGGCAAGTAGTTCCAATGGAGTCCTAGAGGTAAGCATTAAGGGTTCTTGATGCGTACAAGACCGGACAGTGACTGAATGTGTGTGAGTGTGTTTTATGCTGGTGGTGATGAGTGAGTTGATGAGGTGCAGGTGCAGATGATTAGTACTCAGGGGATGAGGTGCGCTGTGATTGGGTGATGTTGGAACCTGGCGTGTCTGTGACAACAGCAGCGTTAACTAGTTTTTTTGTAATTTGATGCAAAGGTAATATAAAAATATAGTGTTATAAATGTATATACAATAAAAAAAAATGAAAATATAAAAACGTTGCAAGATTTACGATGCTGATGACCGTTAAAACGCGTCATCACAGTCTGTGAAAGGGGTGTATTTGGATGAACTTCACATTTTCATGTTGTCGTCTATTTTACCACCTGATGTTTTTTTTTTTTTTTTTTTTTTTTTTTATAAAGGTGCAAAGCATATTTTGTAGTTCAAATAAGTTTGTATACTAACATTATATCGGTTAAAGATATATACGGTTATGAACTGTAAAATATTCAAAATGCTGCTAGCCTGCTAGCCGCCTCACGCCACAGAAGTCAGATAATTCCCAACACATAGAAACTCTTTCACCTAGATATTATCACATAGAGACTGTGTCTGTACGAATTAGTAAATACAAAAACTTCCAAACCCATTTAAGGGTAAAAATTTAATTGATGTTCAACAATTAAAAACAGAAATAATACTGATAAACAAATGATAAAGCTTGGGTGATATTAGATCCCTTTCTTCAAAAGCACTTATTGTAAATGATATTATCACAGACAATAATCTAGATGTGCTGTGTTTGACAGAAACCTGGCTAAAACCAGACGATTACATTACTTATTATTATCTTCAGTATTACTCAAAAAGTCTTTCAAATATAAGTCCTTCAAGTGATGGTGCTTTATGTAATGTTATGTAAGTTGACATTTGTGCTGGCTACTGTATACAGGCCACCAGGGCACCATACAGACTTTATCAAAGAATTTGCTGATTTTCTATTGGAGTTAGTACTAGCTGCGGATAAAGTCCTTGTTGTTGATGATTTTAATATCCATGTAGATAATGATAAAGATGCATTGGGATTGGCATTTATAGACATTCTAAACTCTATTGGAGTTAGACAACACGTGTCAGGATATTGTCACATGGAATCGATATTGATGCCATTGAAATTCCGCAGCAGAGTGACAACATCTCAGATCATTATTTAGTCTCGTGTATACTACATTTAGTCAAGGCTGCAAAACCGCAACCCTGCCATAAATATGGTAGATCCATCACTTCTACCACTAAAGATTGCTTTATAAATAATCTTCCTGATCAGTTTCATCACCTTAACATACCAGATAGCTTAGAAGACCTCGATGTTGCAACAGAAACTATTGACTATGTCTTTTCCAGCACATTAGACTCAGTTGCTCCTCTGTGCTTAAAGAAGTTTAAGGAAACTAATCCAACGCTGTGGTACAACGAGCACACTCAGGCTCTTAAGAGAGCTGCCAGAAAAATGGAGCGCAGCTGGAAGAAAATGAAACTAGACGTTTTTCGCATTTTGTGGAGCGAGAGAATGATTGAGTATAGAAAGGCCTTAAAACTGCTAGATCTGCTTATTTCTCAAATTTTTGGAAGAAAATAAACACAACCCTAGGTATTTATTTGATACAGTGGCTAAATTAACGAGAAATAGAGCTTCAACTTCTGATGTTTCCAAACAGCCCAGCAGTAATGACTTTATGAACTTCTTTACTTGCAAAATTAATAATATTAAGAGAGAAAATTATAACCATGCAACCGTCTACTACAGTATCGCGTCAGACAGTGCATTGAAGTGTCCCTGAGGAAAAATTAAATATATTTACTGCTTTAGGAAAGGAAGAATTGTCTAAACTTATTAAATCATCAAAATCAACAACATGTATGTTAGACCCTATACCGACTAAACTATTGAAAGAGATGCTTCCAGAGGTCATAGATCCTCTTCTTAATATCATTAATTCATCTTTATCACTAGGATACGTGCGAAAACTTTTAAGATGGCTATTATTAAACCTCTTATTAAAAAAACACAACTTGATCCTAGAGAATTAGTCAATTACAGGCCAATCTCGAATCTACCTTTTCTGTCAAAAATACTAGAAAAGGCAGTATCATCGAAACTACATTCCTTCTTGGAAAGAAATGGTATCTGTGAGGATTTCCAGTCAGGATTTAGACCGTAGTACTGAGACTGCTCTCATTAGTTACAAATGATTTGCTCTTATCGTCAGATCGTGGTTGTATCTCTCATTAGTATTACTAGATCTCAGTGCTGCTTTTCACACAGTATTCTTTTGAATAGACTTGAAAATTTTGTTGGCATTAGTGGAATTGCATTGGCATGGTTCAAATCTTACTTATCTGACCGTTATCAGTTTGTAGTAGTAAACGAAAAGATGTCATATCAATCACAAGTTCAATATGGAGTACCGCAAGGCTCAGTACTAGGACCGTTGCTTTTCACTCTGTACATGCTACCCTTGGGAGATATCATTAGGAAGCATGGTGTTAGTTTTCACTGTTACGCTGATGATACTCAGCTCTATATTTCTTCGCGCCCTGACGAAATTTACCAATTCACAAAATTAACGGAATGCATAGCTGATATAAAAAATTGGATGACCAGTAATTTCTTACTACTAAATTCAGAAAAAACAGAGATTCTAATTTTTGGACCAAAAACTTCTCCACGTAATAACCTAGAATACTGTCTAACACTTGATGGCTGCTCTGTTAAGTCTTCGTCGTCAGTTAGGAACCTGGGTGTGCTCTTTGATACCAATCTTTCATTTGAAGGCCATGTTACTAGCATCTGTAAAACCGCATTCATCCATCTTAAAATATATCTAAACTACGACATATTCTCTCAATGACGAATGTGGAACAGTTAGTTCATGCGTTCATGACCTCAAGGCTAGATTACTGTAACGCTCTATTGGGTGGTTGTTCTGCTCGCCTGTTAAACAATCTACAGCTGGTCCAAAACGCAGCAGCTAGAGTTCTTACTACAACCAAGAAGTATGACCATATTAGCCCGGTTCTGTCAACACTGCATTGGCTCCCTATTAAGCACTGTATAGATTTTAATATCTTGCTACTTACTTACAAAGCACTAAATGGTTTAGCTCCCCAGTACCTGAGTAACCTCTTAATGCATTATAGTCCTTCACGTCTATTGCAATCTCAGAATTCAGGCCAGTTGATAATACCTAGAATATCAAAATCAACCGCAGGCAGTAGATCCTTTTCCTATTTAGCTCCTAAACTCTGAAACCATCTTCCTATCACTGTTCGGGAAGCAGACACACTCTGTCAGTTTAAATCTAGACTAAAAACACATCTGTTTAAACTTACATACACATAACACATTATCTACTTATTCAAATCATGTAAATTGTTAGGCTGCATAGATTAGGTCAGTCGGAACCGGGAACACTTCCTATAACACCTGATGTACTCGCTACATCATAAGAAGAATGGCTTCTACGCTCATATTAGTCTCTCTCTGTTTATCCCGAGGTTTGCCGCAGCCTGCCAGATCCAGGCCGAAACCAGATGAGATGAAGGACCTGCGCCTAGACATGGCGATAATGCAGCCCTGACGTTTCAATTAATCTATCCCCTGCGAAGGCCTCCTTCCCTTTCCCTTCCCTATATATAGATAAAATGTTATCAAAATTATTCCAGTTCGCATAGATCCGCGGACACAACTAATTTTTCTGTATTATGCGGACCAGACAAGTAATTTGGCAAATATCACTTTTTTAAAAAAAGACCAAGCTTCTGCGCACATACACACTCAAACACGCAAACCTATAGACTAAACACATAAATGAACGGCAAGAACGCATTAAAGGTATTCCTTTTTTTTTTTTCAGTAGGAAAGGTGTCATTTAAGCGGCCCCTAAGTATACTTAAGTAAAGTTCAAGTACATTTTAAGTATACAGACAAGGCTTAAGCTAGTCCTAGACTAAAATGCATGTTTAAGCTGTTTTAACTGAATGTAACTCGCACTGACATATCTTAAAATATGTCAGTGCCATTGTTTTGTCTCAAGATGTACACCAGTAATGTTTTTTTCCTAGTGTACATTTATAAAAGCTACTTTAATGCCCTAATTAAACTAAGGCCTAATCCTAGCTTAGGCTAAGCCCTGACTGTAAAACCGGCCATTATGCACTAAATATACTAATATCAATGTACTAGAAGTATACTTGTAAGTGTACTGTTTCAATACTAATTCCCAGATAGCAACATAGTGTTGGCCCAGATCCGCCCACATTGTTTGGACTCTATGTTGCTGTCAGGGTTGGGACAAAATTCGCTGACGTTTTAATGTATAAAAGTATGCTTTTATGTCTTTAGTAGCTTTCCGGGCATTTGAAAGTGTAAATTAACTTGCTTTCAATGCAGGTCTCGCTGAGCCATCGGATTTTATAAAAATATCTTAATTTGTGTTCTGAAGAGGAACGAAGGTCATGTGGGTGTGGAACGACATGAGAGTGAGTAATTAATGACAGAATTCACACTTCATTCAAGACCCTACATGGTTTCTATAAAAAGAAATAAACACATATGCGGTGACTTCCTTGTATCTGAACAGTTTGTCCTGACAGCTGCACACTGCTTTACAGAGTTTTTTTTTTTTTTTTTCTTCAGTTCAATTTCATTGTAAGTCAAAGAATGACTCCTGCAAAAGGGTCTTCATTTGGTGTACAGTAACTACTTTCAAAATTACACATACTATGATAGTACCCAACCTAGTGGGTTCACGACTTATAGGGAGTTTGCCAATTACAGTTTGAACCCAAAATGTATTTTTAGTTAAATAATAATGTGGTTGTAAATTATATTTACCATATTAACCAATAATATGGTTGTGAATGCATATTGTTACAAGAAAGGCCTAAAATGCAAAACTCAGTTTTGAACAGTCCTTATTTACCACAAAAACTGATGTTTTCTTTCTCATTTTGACAGTGGTGAGAACCTTACAGTTGTGGTTGGAGCTCATGATCACGGTCATGGTTTTAGCCGCATGGGTGTCAAGTTTTACCACATCCACCATGGGTATGGGTCTGAAAGTTTACTGAAGTGCAAAAGTGTGAGCCAAATACAAAAGAAACAAAGACATGATAAAACTATTAACAAAACAAAAATAAACTTGAACATAAATATGGATTTAACTTGATTTGACATGGACTCACCATACAGCAGTTACAAGGACAAAGCTAGACAAGATACAATGGAAACGTGAGGGTTATTTAGGGGCTGTTTATATGACACCTTAAAAATGGAAAACTTTTCAATTACACGACAACGGTGTTTTGGGGGCTTGAAAATGCGAACTTTTGAAAACAGGTTTCAAAATGCACGGCGTGTGGTGTCCTGGCTGTCTTCCTGTGCACGTGCTTTTCAAACTTTTTTTTTTATCTCGTGTGGTGAGCTTGTACAAAAAGTTTCTGCCTTTCACAAAAAGTGGACTCCTATAAAACTAAGCCAACTGTTTGCTATTATTATAAGGCGAGACACAACAGGCAAAAACACTGTTTTTTCATGCATTGGTCAACTTTGAGATTTTGGGCTTTTCATAAAGTGGTGTTTCAAACTAGTGGAAAGAAAACATCCAAAATACACTTTTAAGTGTTGCTTTTATTACACTTTATCTATTTGCTTATATAGAAAAAAAGCTTCAAATTCTAATCAAAGTCGCTATTTTTTGTTATTTTTGTGGGGTTCAGATTGGTCTTATCGGGCTGCATTTTTAAGAGACATGAATTATTGACTGGACCCCTTCTGTTCTATTTGGGAGTTGCAGGATGTTGTGATGGGAATTTGGTGATCACCCTTGCGTGAAATTGAGAGACTTGAGGGTATATTCCAAACACTCTAGCAACATGGTGAACACCTTAGCAACCACACAGAAAGACACTAGAACTGTGGATAGAATTGTTATTTGATGTTAATGTATTTTTTTATTCATTAAAATCTTCTATCCTGGTTTAATGTGCAGATAAACTGCTAGTAAACCATTCATAGTGTGAGATACCAAACGGTTTCTGTAGCGTATAGTATTTATGCTGTGCATAGTGTGTATAATTTCTGTATGCTTAGAATGCCCAGGTGTAAATGTGCAGTATATATCCCATAATGCAATGTGCTTGAGTCGATTTTATGTGGGACAAAAAAATTATAAGCTATGACTTTAAATAATAAGCCAAGAAAATTTTGTTTTGTTGCACAATGTGTACCGTTTCACATACTATTTAAAAAAAAAAAAGTGGGCAGTATTCAGAGTATAATGAGCAGGTTGCAGTAGTGTTGTCAAAAGTACATCGATTATGTATATTAGTGCTTGTTTTTAGCATATTCAGTTTGTTTTAATAAAAAACTTTAACACATCAAAGGCTTTTGAGTTAATAGTATTTTATTTTATGTAGTTTAGTATTTGTATGCCTTTTGTTGGTCAATTTAAGATTAATTGAAGATCGAAAATGATTTTTTTCAATAGGAGACCTACAATTATTTGATATTGCACGCCCCCTAACGACATTTTACAGCATTACTACATGCAATCTTGTACAGCAGGGGTGCTCAATCCTGTTTCTGGAGATCTACATTCCTGCAGAGTTCAGCTCCAGCCCTGCTCAACACAACTGTCTGTAATTAGGCTCGTTTGAGATGTGCAAAATCTGCGCAGAGCCGATCACCGCGAGATGCATGCCGGTTAGAAATGTGTCCGAGGGTGGGCCGCCTTGCTCTGATGTCATGCTGACGTATGTCAAAAAAGTCTCATGACGGCGAGGCGTCCTCATTGGATTCTGCTGTCAGGCGCAGTTGCTCCCCACCGACTGCGCGGATTAAAAAGCACAATGGGAAACGACTTACTAACGACACAGCTTAATTCTAATTGGTTTTAAACAACCGTGATGTATTGATCTCTTTTAAAATGTTTGATTTTAAAACTCTGATATCATGTTTTTATGTGAATAAATGATGTGTGAATATTCCTAAAACTCTCTGACAGTGCGATCTCTCTATGGGTTATGTGATTGTTGTCATATTTATAAAAAAAGTATATAAAAACATGTCTGTATTAAAGTCAAAATGATTGATAAACACGGCTTTTGAATGGAATAAAATAACAAGTACTTTGGGTGTCTTGTTCATCATATTTATTTTCATATAAAAGCAACAGAACTTAAATTAAAAATACATCCAGTTTATCAGCATGTTACATACAGAGGAGGTCGGAGACACAAGTAAGGTTTACGATGTTTATTGAAACAACCAGAGCAGTGAGCAGGTGAGTGAAGCCAGATAAAGTTAGTGATGATCGATGACAGAGATACTGATACTTGATTTCTTCTAGGAGTCGTGGGTGGCGGATGGTCCTTGGAGCTGAAGACACACAGAGACACTCACTGAAGACAGGAGAACACGGAGGATCTAGGAAGCACACTGGAGACAGGTAAGTAGTTGATCGAGGAGTCCATAAGGTAAGCATTAGGGTAAGTATGCATTAACGAGACCGGACAATGACTGTGTGACTGTGTGTGGGAGTTGCAACTGGTATGTGACTGGATTGACTTGGCGGATGATGGTGTAGGGGCCAATGAATCTGGGACTCAGCTTTCTGCAAGGTAAACGCATCCGAATATCTCTAGTGGATAACCAGACCTCATCTCCAGGTTGATATACTGGTGCTTGAGAACGGCGAAGATCCGCTGTTAATCTGCGTCTCCTGAGGGCCCGTTGAAGTTGAAGTTGAGCTGAGTCCCAGACCCTCTCGCTCTCCCGGAACCAGTAATCCACTGCCGGGACGTCTGATGGTTCCCCATCCCAGGGGAACAGTGGGGGTTGATAGCAGAGTACGCACTGGAAAGGGGTGAGACCAGTGGTGGACTGACGGAGGGAATTCTGGGCGTACTCGGCCCAGCCCAGGAACTGGCTCCAGGAGTCCTGGTGGCCATGACAGAAGGTACGCAGGAAACGGCCAATCTCCTGTATCTTCCGCTCCGCCTGCCCGCTCGCCTGGGGATGGTATCCAGATGAGAGGCTGATGGTCACATCTAGGAGTTTGAAGAAGGATTTCCAGACATGGGATGTGAATTGAGGTCCTCTGTCAGATACAATATCCTCAGGCAATCCAAAGTATCTGAAAACATGATTGAAGATAAGCTCTGCTGTGACCATAGCCATTGGAAGTCCTGGGAGAGGAATCAATCGACATGACTTGGAGAACCTGTCAACCACAATCATCACGCAAGTGTCCATTGGAGACCGGGAGATCTGTGATGAAGTCCACTCCTAGATGTGACCACGGGCGAGTTGGAATGGGCAGAGGTTGTAGTTTCCCGGAGGGAAGATGATGAGGGCTCTTGGATATGGTACATTCCCTGCACCCCTTTACGTACCTCCTGACATCCGCTGCCACCAGAAGCGTTGTTTTAACAACGAGAGGGTTTCATTGACCCCTGGGTGGCCAGTGCCCAGCGACGAATGAGAGGAGTGAATGATGGGAATGCGTCGTGTCCGTGGGATGTACAGCAAACCTTGGGGACAACCCGGCGGGGTGTTGGTGGAGGCATTGGTGGAGGCATTGGGCTCGGGCAGAGTCTCCTCTGACCAGGTTATGGCACTGACAATGAGATTCTCTGGAAGAATGGACTCTGGATCTTCAGAACTTTCTTCGGGACTGTAGATACGTTATAGAGCATCAGCTTTGACATTCTTAGAACCAGGACGATAGGAAATGGTAAAGTTAAATCGAGTAAAGAACAACGCCCATCTTGCTTGACGTGGGTTCAATCTCTTTGCATCACGCAGGTACTCCAAATTCTTATGGTCCGTTAATACCAGAAAGGGGTGACGGGCTCCTTCGAGCCAATGCCTCCACTCCTCCAAGGCGAGCTTGATGGCAAGGAGCTCTCGGTTGCCGATGTCATAGTTAACCCGGCGGAGGTAGAGTTTGCGGGAGAAGAAGGCACATGGATGGAGTCTACTTGGTTTCCCCTGCTGCTGAGATAAGACCGCTCCCACTCCTGTAGTGGATGCATCGACCTCGACCACGAAGGGAAGCTCTGGATCTGGATGAACAAGGAGGGGAGCGGTCGTGAAGGCGGTCTTGAGGTCCTCAAAAGCTTGCTTTGCTGCCGGATCCCAGGACAGAGACTTGGGCTTGCCACGGAGTAGGTTGGTAAGTGGAGAAGTGATGGTACTGTAACCCTTGATGAACCTTCGGTAGAAATTGGCGAATCCTAGGAATCTTTGCAGTTCTTTCACAGTTGCAGGAAGGGGCCAATCCTTTATTGCAGAAACCTTCCTCTTGTCCATGCGGACGCCACTGTGATCGATGTAATATCCCAAGAACTGCACTGAGGGCTGATGGAACGTACACTTCTCTGCTTTCAGGAACAGGTTGTAGTCCCTCAGGCGTTGAAGGACCTCCGCAACGTGCTGGCAATGTTCGGCCAGGCTCCGGGAGTAGATGAGTATATCATCAATGTAGACGATCACGAACTTGTGCAGGAACTCCCGGAGCACCTCGTGCATGAAATCCTGAAATACGGAGGGGGCGTTGACGAGTCCATACGGCATGACGCAGTACTCATAGTGTCCAGTAGGGGTCACAAAAGCCATTTTCCATTCGTCCCCCTCACGTATTCGGATGAGGTTGTATGCGCTGAGGAGGTCCAACTTGGTGAACACAGTGGCGCCGCGGAGATGTTCCAGCGCAGATGGGACGAGGGGAAGGGGGTATCTGAACTTGACTGTTATTTTATTAAGGGCTCTGTAATCAATGCAATGCCGCAAGCCTCCGTCCTTCTTGGCAACAAAGAAGAAGCTGGATGCAGCAGGGGAAGTAGACGGGCGGATGTAACCTTGCGATAGAGCCTCAGTGATGTATTCCTCCATGGCCTTCTCCTCCAGGATGGACAAGGAATAGATCTTTCCTCTGGGCACTGGCTCACCGGGGATGAGATCAATGGCACAGTCCCATGGCCGATGGGGAGGCAGCTTGGAGGCCTTCTTCGGACAGAAGACGTCACTGAAATAGGAGTAACAGTCAGGAATATCTGTGGAGCGTTTTTCTAATGGACTCTCAATAGACGTGACACAGACTTGGATCTTCTTAGAGCTAGGATAACCTGGAGCTGGACCTGGAGCTGGACCTGGAGCTGGACCTGGAGCTGGACCTGGAGCTGGACCTGGAGCTGAGCTGGAGCTGGACCTGGAGCTGGACCTGGAGCTGGAACTTCAGGAAAACATCCAGGAAAACATTGGTTACCCCACTTCAGGACATCTCCTGTCCGCCAGGAGATGATGGGATCATGCTGCTCTAACCATGGGTGCCCCAGAATCATGTCAGATGTTGAATCCTCCAGAACCAGCAGATGGATCTCTTCCTGATGCAGAACACCGATCTGTAGTTTCAGAGGTCCCACCATGTAACGTGACTTGACGGGAGGACGACCCGTTACTGAGTGGATCTGGCAGACTTTCGGCGAACTGATGGTCTTGAGATTGAGCTGGCGACAGAGGGCTGACTCAGCTGACCCAGATTCGATGAAGGCGTTAACTGGAATACAAACATCAGCAGCAGTAAGGTTGGCAACAATAGTGAGTGGATTTTGATGATTCAACGAAGGCAGAATGACACTCACCATAGCTCGCACTGGACGAGTGGGGCATTCAGCTCTGAAATGCCCAGGATAACCACAATATAAGCATAGACCCTGGGTCAGCCTCCTCTGTCGCTCAGCTGGTGAAAGACGTGATCTGTCGATCTGCATTTCGTTGCTGGCTGGTTCTGGGGAGCTGACGAATTCGGGCTGGCGGAGGAAGGATGGAAAGAGTTGCTGGTTTTGGTGCTCTTCAATGCACAGCTGCATACGAGTGGCGAATCGTATAGATAGTTGGATGAACTTCGAGCCCGATGGTATCCTCGTATGCAGCGAGATGCAACCGCACACGTGGATCCAAACCTTGACGATACCTGGAGATGAGGGCTTGTTCGTTCCAACCACTCGCTGCCGCTAGGGTTCTGAACTGTAAAGCATAATCAGAGACAGATAATGAACCTTGTTTTAAATTACATAGTCTCTCACCAATGGACGAGTCCCATGCTGGCTTTCCAAAGACTTCCTTGAAGTGACTTATAAAACTTGAGTGATTGCACGACGGGACTATTCTGAGTCCAAAGTGGTTCTGCCCAGCGGAGTGCTTTACCGTCTAGTTGCTGAATTATGAAAGCGACTTTCGCTTTATCGTCAAGATATACGTGCAGTTGCATCTCCAAAACCAGCGAACATTGCAGGATGAATCCGTTGCAATCCTCCGCCGAGCCAGAGAAGGGCGCCGGTTTGGCCATGGGACTGGCGAACACAGACGGCGAAGAAGTGGCAGCGTGGAATGCGGAAGTGCTCGCTGGTGGTGCTGGCGTGGATGAACTGGTGAGAGTGCGGCGAAGTGCTGTTACCAGGTCTTGAAATGGATCTGAAGTGCTCATCGTGGTTGCTCAGCGGTGTGGTCCGGTCTTCTGTTACATACAGAGGAGGTCGGAGACACAGGTAAGGTTTCACGATGTTTGAGACAACCAGAGCAGTGAGCAGGTGAGTGAAGCCAGATAAAGTTAGTGATGATCGATGACAGAGATACTGATACTTGATTTCTTCTAGGAGTCGTGGGTGGCGGATGGTCCTTGGAGCTGAAGACACACAGAGACACTCACTGAAGACAGGAGAACACGGAGGATCTAGGAAGCACACTGGACACAGGTAAGTAGTTGATCGAGGAGTCCGTAAGGTAAGCATTAGGGTAAGTATGCGTTAACGAGACCGGACAATGACTGTGTGGCTGTGAGTGTCTCTTATAGTGCTGCTGATAGGAATGGTGATGAGTGTCAGGTGTGCGTGATCAGAACTCTGGTGAAGGAGTGCATCGTGATTGGGCGAGTGAAGAGCCTGGCGTGTCTGTGACACAGCAATGCAGCGCATATGGCAAGCCGTTTTAACATTTAATCACTAAACGTAGGCTACTATCTATTTTCATGCTAGTATTTATTTTTTAGATACTAGTATCTATTCAATTAAGTACTAGTACTTATTCATTAGCTACTGGTGCTTATTCTTTACATACTAGTACCTGTTAAAATGGCACTAGTATTTATCTATTAGATACTAGTGCCTATTAAATTGGTACTAGTACTTATTAGATACTAGTACTTATTCATTAAATACTATTACTTATTTCGATAGTGACTAGTAACTATTAACTAGTAACTAGCGGGATTTAAAATCCTTTAAAATCCTTGTTTGATCTCGTAGGTGTCTGATCCACTATGAGAAGAGAGAACTGTCCGACTTGCTTGCACTTTTTCACTCCTCCTCACTGCAGTCGCCTACTCTCATTTCAGGCGAGGCAAGGCTCATCTCAGACAAGCCTATTATGAAGTGCTCCTGGACATAGGCGCCCGATCCCATGGGTGCTCAGGGCTGGAGCACTTACGGAAAAAATACGAGATTCTCAATTGATTTTAACCAATAAAAAAAAAAAAAAAAAAAAAAAAAAATCGATTGGAGCTTTCAGACACGATCTTCACACTTTTTTAGAATTTATTTATGTTTCTATGGCGATATTTTAATGGCAAACGTCGAGAGCGCATGATGCGAGAGCACAAATGGCTCTGCTCTCGATCAGATACAACAATCGCGCGCTCAAACTCAAACTCTCCTTGCATCAGATATCAGCGAGAGCATGACTCGCGTCAACACTCGTGAAAAGAATGTGCTTTTGGGTCGAAATTGTCATCTCGCTGCACGGATATACTGCCAATGAAACCACCGGCAGAAACATAAATCAGCGCCTATGCTCCTGGAGATCGTAATTTGCGGATTCAGGTGTGTTCAGGGTATCAGGGTTGGAGCTAAACTTCGCAGGTAGGTACATCTCCAGGAACAGGGTTGGGCACTCCTGTTGTACACCTAAATGTTTTTGATACGAACGTAATTTAAAGCAGGGGTTCCCAAACACATAGTGCCCTATTTCAGGGTATAGGGGGCGATTTCGGACACAGCCTAAATATACACTAAATATTTATGGAAGCCTCCTATCAGGAGTAACGGTTGGAATAAAATAGCAGACTGACTGAACTGCATCAATACGCTCTTGTTTTACCTGACAGTTTTGTTTTACCTTCATTCTTTAGACATATATGCTGCTGACATTTACGCTTGCTTACATTTTAAGAGAGAGAACATTATGTGAAAAGATTAGCCTACTTTGTTAGCCACTCTTCAACACGAGCCCATCCTAAACCCGCTGCCGTGTGCATCGGTCCCATCACTCCAGTGTTGTGCATGCAAATAAAATCAGTCATAATCAATAAATGTCATTTCTTATGTTTTTGTGTCAGTATTTATTTATTGATCCTTATTAATCATTTCAAATACAGTATCTGAATGTTATTTACATATAAAAACATTAAGTAGTAGGCTATTGTATTTAATGGAAACTTATTTTTACCGTTAGCTACGTGAGGGCGAATGAAGGATAAACTTAAATTCACAGCATTTCAACAACTTCTGCTCACGTATTTGAAGGATCACTGAGGGTAAACGTCATATTATGCGACTACGCATTACTACTAGCTACGTTCTGCCTTAAGAACCAATGGTGCAACCGAATAAAGTACAGAGTTATTTACAAACTAGCTAGTAGTTACTAAGCCGCTAGTGTGGACTTTACGTTCCAATTTAAGAAAGAACTTACGAACTGCTGGTGTAACCCTGCAGGTCCTGTTACGGTAGGCTGTAGTAGAGATGAGGCAATACACGGATATCCACAACAAAGGCTACTTTTACTGAACGAAGGAGCAAACATACAACCATTACACATTAGATTAACAATAGGACAGACAAGGAGTGAAGGGAGTGAGTCCATAATATAGGGAGTGCTGATGATGAAGTCCAGGTGCAGGTGATGAGTGCTGATGGGGAGATGACGAGGGAAGTGAGTGCAGGTGTGGAGACAGGAGGATCCTGGGAAATGGAGTCCGGGGAACACGGGAACTGTGACAGGTCCATAGCTACATGTTAATTTTTCTTTTGTAAAAAATCTCCTAATTCTGTAAACATACAGGGAGCCCTGTCAGCTGGTAGGCATATATTATTAAAGGTTAAAATTACCAACTCAAATAATGCGCGTTTTGTAATAATAACAACATAATATATTTATGAGTATGAGAAAAAATATAATAGTGCAAAATATTTTATTTGTTTTTAAAGTAGTTTATTTGTTTTGTATTTTAAAAAGTAGTTTCTTGTTTTGTTTTTTATTTCATCTGGCTGCTTTAGGGGGCATTGAACTAGACGAGACAGTAGGGGGTGGTGTGATACAGTGATAAATAGTCTCTTATTGGCCTGTTTAACTGAGCAATACATGAAACAACAAAACAAACAACCCCTGGAAATTGATAAGAACACATATCATACAGACACTTGATATCTTATCAGATGATTAGTTTATTGCATTTGATAGATTTAACTTTCAATAAAACATTTGCAATGGGTTTATAAAGGTTATTTTTATGTACATTTTCTTTTTGATCAGGTGGATGGAAGGGTGTGTTGTGTGTGTCATTTACCTGAGGAAGAGATGGCAGCATGATGCACTATGGGAAGAAGGCTGGTGGAGGCAGTGTTATACTCTGGGCAGTTACTTTGACACGTACCACTACCTAAAGATTGTTGCAGACCACATACACCCCTTTATGGCAATAGTGTTCCCTGATGGCAGTGGCCTCTTTCAGTAGCATAATGCACCATGCCATACTGCAAAGAAAAAAAAAAAAAACTTCAGGAGTGGTTTGAGGAACAAAGTTTTTAAGGTGTTGCCTTGGCCTCCAAATTCCCCAGATCTCAATCCAAGACCTGCATGCCCCACCTTACAACTTGTAGGAGTTAAAGGATCTGCTGCTAAAGAGGGGGACCTACATGATATTAGACAGGCTGTCTTAATGTTGTGGCTGATTAGTGTATATACCTGGACATGTTGATTTTGCTGTGGTTCATGAAAGCCAATTTGACCTATTTTACCACCGTTTTTTTTTTTTTTTTTAAATGGTGCAAAGCACATTTTTTAGTTCAAATAAGTTTGTATACTAACATTGTATCAGTTAATGATATATACGGTTATGAACTGTAAAATATTCAAAATGCATACTTAATGTAATGTAAGCATGCATTTTGAAAGTTTAACAAGAACGATGCTTTCTTATCGTGTTGATCTACATTTTTTTTTTTTTTTTTTAAAAGTAACAGTCAGCTCAGTGACTCCACCCACGTTTGAAGTATATTTATACCATGTTTAGCCAGTGAGAGCTCACTGATCATCTTCATCATCATGACCATCATCATCTCTCTGCTCCTGTTGGCCTCTCTGCTGCCACACCTGACCTTCACTGGTGAGACTGATTATTTAACAGCATATTACGATGACTTTTACAAGTGTTTAATTGGTATGTGCTGAATAAGTTGACTAACAGCACTATCTCTCTCTCAGCTCATGTGAATGTGGGTATAGTGAATGGAAAAGAAGCCAGACCCCACTCCAGACCTTACATGGTTTCTCTTCAGAGGACTGGGAAACATATCTGTGGTGGATTCCTCATTTCTGATCAGTTTGTCCTGACTGCTGCACATTGCTGGAACGGGTAAGGGATTGTTTAGTGTGAACTGCAATGTTGAGTTAAAATTACTTTTGACTGATAATGACTGAAGTGCACCCTGTATATCAGTTATGACATAAATGACCATTTCCAATACGCTCTTTCAACAGATGCAATATTCTGACGGTTGTTGTTGGTGCTCATGACTTAAGGAAAAGCAAGTGTTCAGATCGCATCAGAGTGAAGTCCTACATCCCTCATCCAAAATATGAAGAAAAAAATCCTTATCAACCTCGTGCTGACATCATGCTTTTGAAGGTAACAACCTGTAATACATTTAGTTTTTCAAAATAATATCCAGTCAGTAAACAGTAGCACAAACCACTATGTTTGAATTTCTATTGCAATTTCTTGCTTTAAAAATTACTGAAGGATCTTTTCTGTGTAAATGGCCAAGTGCACAGCATAAAATAAAGAGGCAAATAAAAATAAAAAAACCTCAACTTAGTGTTTTCGGCTTCTGTAATAACCTCAAAAACAACAGTATAATCAATAAATTTCAGTCATATAAAAGATTGTTTATTAATAAGGGCTGTATTTTTTTCATTATAGCTAAAGAAAAAAGTCAAACTAAACAACAATGTTGGAGTGATACCATTACCAAAGAAAGGAGAAAATGTCAAAGCAGAGACTGCCTGTAGTGTTGCCGGCTGGGGAGATCTGGTGACTCATGGCTCAGGGAGCAATCTTCTAATGGAGGCAAACGTGACTATAATGGATAACAACGAATGTAGAAATAGATGGGGAGAATTATACTCAATCTCAAAGATGATCTGTGTACATGGCGATGGTGGAACCTGCCAAGTACGTAAAAAAGATGATTCACAGACTTTATGGTAATGTATGAAGTGGTTTCACTACTGATGTGTTGATCTGTGTTTCTTAACAGGGGGATTCAGGAGGTCCTTTGGTTTGTGGAAACACTGCTGTTGGTGTCACAATTTTCGGTCAACGTGGTCACTGTAATTCATCTGAGCATCCTAATGGGTATACTAAGATTTCAGCATATATTAAATGGATCCGCAAAGTAATTAGAACTGTATAGTGACTTCATGGAAACTAAAGAAGGAAGAAATGTTATTCTTGAATTCTTCCATAAACCTTCTTTCAATAAAAGTATCACATGGCAAGCATCAATTATAGTCAAAGTGTTCTCATTGTCACAACATTTAAAATTTAGGCAGCACCCTCACTTTCCAATCATGCCTGTAGACTCATATCTCTTTGAATGGGGAAAAACTGAAATACCCAAAACTGTTGGTCAAAATTACAGTAATAAAAAAAAAAAAAAAAAAAAAAAAAAAAAAATTCAAAACAGGAATGATATCATAAACTGTGCTGCTTAAAAAAAAGAGAAAAAAAGTGGTAAATCCTCCAGAATTTGAGTTGTAAAATAAAGAGCTTTGTAAAGATCTAACCACAGATAGTGAGTCAGTTTTACTAAGCTCTCAACTGATTTCTCACATCTAACAGAATTTACAACAAGACATGGATTACATCACACATGGGGCAGATTAAGTATAATATATGATGATTTGCTGCTCAAGAAACATTTATTGTGTACAATTTTTTTTTTTTTTCAGGATTCTTTGATGAATAGAAAGTTCAAAAGAACAGCATTTATTTGAAATATAATCTTTTGTAACATTATAAATGTTTTTACTGTCACTTTTGATCGATTTAATGCATCCTTGTTGAAAAAAAAAATAATTTCTTTGATTTCTTTTCAAAAAAATAAAAATAAAAATTCTTACTGACCCCAAACTTTTGAACGGTAGTGTATAATGTTACAAAAGCTTTGCTGTTCAAAATGCTGTTCTTTTGAACTTTCTATTCATCAAAGAATCCTGATTCAATATTTTGTACAATTGTACACAATAAATGTTTCTTGAGCAGCAAATCATCATATTAGAATAATTTCTGAAGGATCATGTGACACTGAAGACTGGAGTAATGATGCTGAAAATTCAGCTTTGCCAACACAAGAATAAATTACATTTTAAAATATTTTCAAATCGAACACAGTTATTTTAGATTGTAATAATATTTCACAATATTACTGTTTTTACTGTATTTTTAATTAAATAAATGCAGCCTTGGTGAGCAGACAAAACTTTTTTTTAAAACATTAAAAATCTTACTGTGTCCAAACTTTTGACTGGTAGTGTATATATTATCATCTTTAAATGTTAACACCCCCACATGCTCTATACTGTGCAGTACTGTATACAATAACATAAAACATGAGGATTTACATGGCAAACATGACATTTTTGAGTTTTTCTAACTTTTTGTCACTGGTTTAGTCATGACATCAGCCACCATTTCTTCTGTGGGCAATACTCAATTGTCACCTTGCCATCACTGAGTGCGGATTCTGGCAAGGAATTTTTTTTTACTATTTTTTACCAGATGGTGCCATTTTCTCAGGTTTGGCCTATATAGCAAATACTCGCTTTATTCCTGTATTCTGCTTCTGCAGATTATAGAGCCAATAGGATAAATTGTGCAGCTATAATTGTGTGGGTGTTATGGTATGGAGTGTGGTGTGTGCTTGTAATATTTGAGAGAGAAAAACTCTACTGTAAATCACAAATCCAACCACTGTGTGCACCATTGGAGTTTTGCTGGCATGTAATGGGGAAAATTTGGTACTGGGCCCAAACAAAATCTTACTGAAAGCTCATTTTTTGAGATATCAACCTCAAATTTTGAACACAACTTATTTAGATTTATGGCTTTGATTTTCTAGCAATGATAGAGTTATGTTTCATAAAATATATATTTTATATAATATATAATAATATAATATAATAAGTCATTTTAATAAACTTAAACCACTATAACTTTTCCCCCAGTTTCACAGACAAGGCTTAAGCTAGTCCCAGACTAAAATGCATGTTTGAGCTGTTCTAACTGAAAGCAAAAGTCTGATAAATGACATCACACTACGTCAAATGACTAAGCTATATTTTGCAAGTGCAGTTTTTTTTAAAGAAGTTTGAAGCAAATACAAAAAGAAACACAGACTTGACATGATAAAACTATTAACATAAAAATAAACTTGAACATAAACATGGACTTGACTTGACATGGACTCACCAAACAGCAGTTACAGGGACAAAGCTAGACAAGATACAGTTCTTCTTCTTCTTTAGGGTTTAACGCCAGCTTGCATCCATTAGCGTTGCACGACGGTTTATTTTCCTGTAATGTCCATTACATCATATTCTCCTCATCAGTCCAGTCCTTGGTAAACTGCAAATACTTCTTCTGCCCTGTTCATTCTCACCACTTTCCAGTATTTCCTTTATTCCTGTCCTTGTTAGACCAACTTTTCCATCATCTTTTTTCATCATATTCCATCATCTGGTCATGACTATTTCTTTTCTATTCCCTCCCCTATTCTTCACAGCACCAACTTTATTTTTAATAGCATACAAATGTCTCCCTTTAGTCTCCCTGTCCCAATGATATTGCCATTCTCTAATGGCTTCTTTCCATATTATACTCTTTCCTTCAGGTTTTGACAACTTTTGACAATTTAATATTTTTTAATATTTAACAGCTTCACAAGATACAATGAAAACATGAGGGTTATTTATACAACAGGAATAATGACTATCAAGAAACACCTTGATCAACCAATCAGAACATGACACATAAGACAAGGGAAGCACAAGATGTAAGGCTTGTTCGAGATGCACTGACGATGCGCAGACCGATCGGCATATGACATCAAAGTAACTCGAGAGCGACTGGAGAGCATACGACTCATGCTTTTGAATCGCTCTCGCGGTACTTTGATGTCATACTTTGTTCACATTGCACACAAATCCAATTTGGTTTCAAATATGATTTATAGGACTGACTGTTCATTTTGCATGTGATGAAATACATTAATTCAGTGCTGTCAATATCTGGTGTATCTACATTGTTTGCCATAGTAATGACACAAGCGATATACAAATACTTGAAACCTGATCTGACCGTTCAGAGTCAGACTAAGATGTATTCTGGATTTAGATCAGAAAACCACATATGGGTGTGGTTTGAATTGGGATTGTAAACATAATTGATTTAATATGTTTGTTTCAAATGACGAAAAAACAAAACAAAAAGGGATTTGAGATATGCCAAAAAGATTGATAAGTTTTGTCTGAACAAAGCCTTAGAGATCTGATCATAGAACTGGAGTAAAACTTCAGTCTCAAGCAGTCATTTAAGTACAACTGGGACGTGTTTTACATTTGAATAAAATGAAAACTAAAAGACTTTCAAATCACATGAGCCAGTTTCTGGAGTTTTGGTGCTGGAATTTGGTCCCATTCTCGCCTGATATAGGTTTCCAGCTGCTGAAGAGTTTGTGGTTGTCTTTTGTTTAATGATGTGCCAAATGTGAAATAGGTGAAAGATCTGGACTGCAGGCAGACCAATTCAGCACCCGGACTCTTCTACGACGAAGCCATGCTGTTGTAATAGCTGTACTATGTGGTTTTGCATTGTCCTGCTGAAATACACAAGGCCTTCCCTGAAATAGACGTTGTCTGAAGGGGATCATATGTTGCTCTAAAACCTTTACTTATCTATTCATCTTGCTTGCTATATAGTTTATGGTCAACAAATGGCTTTTCTGAGGTATAATGTTACGTGACATTGTTTGCAACACTGACTGAACTGACGATTTCGGTAACTTACTGTGTCTTTCGACATATATTTTCTATATTTTCATATATTTCGTTCTGCAAAGAGGAAAGGATGATCGCGTTCACTCACGATCCGTGACAACTGCTCAAGATGAAAACTGAAAAGTGACGCAGTCTTTGTTCAACTTTCTTTTCATAATATAAATAAATGCATAGCCTAGGCCTATTTACTTATCCTGTAAGTTCGTGAATAAAAATGAAATAAGGATGAAATCAGAAGCTATTAAATGTCTTATAATTAAAATATAAAAATTAAAATGACGGTAATAATTGATTATGACAGATTTTTTACTGACGGACTAACACAACCTCTGAGATATACATATAAAGGGATATATATGTGTGTGTATATATATATATATATATATATATATATATACATACACACACACACACACCAAACACTTTTCAGTGGAAAGATGGTTTCGATCCTTCTCAGCAGGTTTGGTTTCCTGACTAACACAACCTCTGAGATATATATATATATATATATATATATATATATATATATATATATATATATATATATATATATACACCAAACACTTTTCAGTGGAAAGATGGTTTCGATCCTTCTCAGCAGGCTTGGTTTCCTGTGGGAGGGCCCACATCTCATTGCATGTGGTCAGACAACTTGTTTCTGTAGCACTCTAGTTTGCAAAGACATCTTAAATAAGTCTGATGTTCTGCAAGATCATGAGCCTCACCACAGATTAGAAATAGTCTATTCTTACTGGAAGCACCTGAATATTTATGTTAGCTCACCCCTATTATGAGACTACTAGTATAGCATTAAATTGTCATGAAGAAAACTCAGGAAATTCTTTAAAAAAGAATCATGAATGTGGAAAATTTCAAATATCTCCTAAATATGTGCTTACATACACACTGTGAAAGGTATAAAGTCTTACATTTTTGTACACAGATAAAAAGAAATGGTTTACCCAAAAAACTTGTCAGTTTGTTACAAACTCATATGATTTTCTTTCATTTGTGGATAGCTTTGTGATGAACAGACTGAAATTTAAGTCATTATTTATTGAAAATATTTCCTCCAGTGAGCTGTTAACTTATGAAATCTGTTGTAACCAGTTCATTGAACAATTTGTGAATAAATTGTTCAATCTGGTTTGTGAATCATACCAAGCGGCTCATTAAAAAAATGAAAGTTCACAGGGGTACCTCAGGGTTCAGTTCTTGGACCCCTCCTCTTCTCCATATACACTACATCACTGTGACCATCATGGTTTCTCTGACACAGCTCTGCCATTCATTTCAACCAGATGATCCTACAGTAGCTACACAGATCTCAAGCTGTCTGGCGGACATCTCGGCATGGATGAAAGAACATCACCTGCAGCTCAACCTGGCAAAGACTGAGCTTCTCGACTTCCCTGTCAATCCGACTCTAGCATGATTTCACCATCCAGCTAGGTTCATCATCAATTACCCCATCAGGGTTGGTCAGAAATCTAGGAATAATCTTTGTGGACCTGCTGACCCGTCAAAGACCACATTGCAATGACAGCTTATGTGGTGTTCATTAAATAAACACTCTGAAAAATAATTAATGAACTGGCGTGTAGCCTCTTTATTTCTTCAGCACCGAACTTGTGCTTAGCTCTTTATTACTTTCTTGTTCTAGCCCTACTCTCTTGGGTATCTGCTAATTGTATGTTTTGTACTACTGCCATCTAGAGGACAATAATGAGAACAACAATTGATAATAACAACTAATCACCACATCCCTTTCCTTTAGAAAGTATAAACTGAAGTGCATAAAACAACAGAGGCAATATAACACAAAATTATCTATTTAACACTAAACAGAAATTTCAAAAACAATGCCTTTGCTTAGTACATTTCAAAAGTAACTGGGCAGAGTCATTTACAAATTAAGTCGATCAGGTTTCTTTATGATATGTGATGATCTTCTTAGTATAGGAAGGTCATTTGTTTCTGCAGAATGATCATTGTCCAGGAAAGTGGAAGAAGACGAAGAGCACTGAATGCTTGTTTCTTGCGCCTTAAGGAGACTTCTGCGATTTCTCCTAAGAATCTGACCGCTCTCTGTTCTGACAACATATGATCTTGGACTCACTTCTTCCAAAACAACAGCTTTCTTGTCCCAGCAGTTGGTATCTTCCACTCTCACAATGTCATTCCTTGATAACGCTTTCAGCATTTTGGTTTGTCATACTTTGTCTTTTGTCTGTTTTGGAGAGCTTTCTGTTTCTGCCTAATTGTCGCACTGATCAGGTCTTGTTTCTTGTCAATCCTGTAGGGAAGCGTCGTTCTTATTTTGCGATTCATTAGGAGCTCTGCAGGAGATGCACCATGTTCCAGAGGTGTTGCTCGATAGCTCAGAAGAGCTAGATATGGATCTGACTTGCCATCTGATGCTTTCTTGAGCAACTGCTTCACAATATGCACTCCCTTCTCTGCCTTCCTGTTAGACTGAGCATGATGGGGACTCGAAGTCACGTGTTTGAAATCATAATGAGCAGCAAAGTCGTGAAATTCCTTTGAATTGTAGCATGGACCGTTGTCACTCACTACTACAAGAGGAATGCCATGCCTGGCAAAGATTGACTTCATCTGCTGTATCACACATGCACTTGAGGAATTAGACAGCAGAGCTAATTCTGGAAAACTAGAGAAGTAATCCACTACCAGCAAGTATTCTTTACCATGGAAATGAAACAGATCGGTACCCACTTTCTGCCAAGGATACTCAGGTAAGTCTGTTGTGATCATGGGTTCTCTTGCTTGCTTGCTTTGATGTTTCAGACAAACTTCAAATTTTTTCAATGTCGGAATTTATTCCAGGCCAATAGACTGAATCCCTGGATCTCCTTTTACATTTCTCCATTCCAAGATGTCCTTCATGTATCCTGGAAAGCATTTCTTCTCTCAGCACTTGTGGAACAACAATTCTGTCTCGTCTCAGAAGAATACCATCTGCCACACTGAGCTCAGCTCTGACATTGTAAAATTGTGAGCAGGAACTTTTACCCAGTCATTGTTCAGATTTTCAATTACAGCCTGGAGAACTCCTCAGCTATCTGCTTGAGCTTCTGATCAGACACTGGAAGAGATTCAACAACAAGATTTACATACACTTTCACATCTTCCGTGGAACTCACATCTGAAGATTTGCATGTTAATGGTGCATCAGCTACGACTATGTATATCCCTGGAGTGTAGACTAATTCAAAGTCATATCGTTGCAGTCTCATCATTAGACGCTGAATGCGTGGAGACATCTCATTCAGATTTTTTCTGATGATCGCAATTAAAGGCTTATGATCCGTTTCTGCTATGAACGATGGTAAACCATAGACATAGTTGTGAAATTTCTCAAATCCAAAGACAAGTCCGATGCATTCTTTTTCGATCTGAGCATATCTGCACTCAGATTGAGTCATCGTCCTAGAGGCATAGAAGTCGCTGACTCACCGGCTTGACGAACGGGTCACGACTGAGCGCATCTGCTACAACATTTAACCTTCCAGGGATGTACTTGATCTTAAAGTTGTACGGGCCAAGTTTTGAAACCCAGTGCTGCTCACACGCATCCAGTTTAGGTTTTGTCATGATGTACGTGAGCGGATCATTATCGGTCCATACAGTGAACTCATGGCCTTTAAGCCAATGGCTGAACTTGTCACATACGGACCATTTCAAGGCCAAGAACTCCAGCCTGTGTGCAGGGTAATTGGCTTGGCTGTGGTTCAAAGACTTGCTGGCGAATGCTATAGGACGTGCTTTATCCTGCTTGAGAGAGCACTGCGCCTTGGCCGTTCAATGATGTGTCAGTGCAAAGGATAAAGGGATGCTCAAAGTCAGGGTGGGCCAACACCACACTCTCGACAAGGGCTCTCTTTAACTCCTTGAAGGCGACATCACAGTCAGGAGTCCAGTCTTGAGGAGTCAACTCCCGGAAAGTGCCATTACTATTACGACGACTCGTGCCTTTCACCAAACATTTTTGACCAGCAGTCAGCAGAACAATGGCTTCGAGATTCGTGAGCAGCCAGGGATGAAGCTTTGGTAGTAAAGAACCATGCCCAGAAACAATCTAATTTTCTTTGGCGAAGGTGTGCTGCCATCCTCTTTCAATAGGTCTTTCTTCTGAAAGGCAGCAATGACTGCAACCTTATCTTCATCCAGCTCGGTCATGCAAATTTGCCCTATACAACATCAGGAAAATCAGGCCCTTTCTAACAGAACATGCAACACAACTCCTTGTCCAGGCCCTGGTCATTTCTAGGCTTGATTACTGCAATGCTCTTCTGGCTGGACTGCCATCATGCACAATCAAGCCTCTTCAAATGATTCAGAACGCTGCAGCACGTCTTGTCTTTAACGAGCCCAAAAGAGCCCACGTCACACCTCTCTTCATCTCTCTGCACTGGCTACCACTTGCTGCTCGCATCAAATTCAAGGCGTTGATGCTTTCTTACAGATCTGCCACAGGCTCAGCACCCTCCTACTTCCACTCACTCTTACGAGTCTACACTCCGACCAGAAGCCTATGCTCATTAAAGGAGCGAAGGCTCATGGTACCATCACAGAGAGGCACGAAATCACTCTCCAGGACATTCTCGTTCACTGTCCCTTGCTGGTGGAATGATCTTCCTGCCTTCATCCGCAATGCAGAATCCCTGGCAATATTCAAAAACAGCTGAAAACTCATCTCTTTCGTGAGCACTTATCCTCATCCTAAAAAAAAAAAAAAAAAAAAAAAAAAAAATCCTATACCTATCCCTTCACTTTCTTTAATCCCTCTCTATTGTAGCTTATGATACTCTGAGCACTGCCTAAAACTTGTATTGTGAGCACTTCTTGTCCCTATTTGCCTCGTCATGACGACTCGCTTATTGTATTCCTCACTTGTAAGTCGCTTTGGATAAAAGCGTCTGCCAAATGAATAAATGCAAATGTAAATGTAATCCACGAAAACTCCTGAACCGCTGATCACATGGCCCAGAAACTTGATGGAACTCCTGAGGAAGTGACACTTTTTTGGAGCCAACTTCAAATTTCTAGCTCTCAACCATGCAAACACCACTTCCAAGCATTTCAATGCCTCTTGTTCAGAACGGGCGAAAACCAGCAAATCATCGAAATAGTAAAGAAGGCTGGAAAAGTAAAGATCTCCAAATACGCTGAGCATCATGCGCATAAAGGATGCTGGACTGTTACACAGGCCCGGGGGGAGACGGTTATATTCATATAAGCCCATGGGCGTTGTGAATGCTGTGTAATGCCAATCAGATACATGGAGTGGGATGTTATAAAATCCCGATGTTAAATCCACAGAGCTGAATAGAAGATTGCCACCAAGAGCGGCCAGGCAATCCGGCTGATGGGGCAAAGGATGAGCATCCTTTATAGTCTTTGCATTAAGCCAGCGAAAATCAGTGCAGACTCTTAACAAGCCATCCTTCTTCCAAACCATTACCAAAGGAGATGCGTACTCGCTAACTGATTTGCTGATAATGCCTTTTTCTTCCATTTCAGAAAGAACCTCTCTCAACTTATGGTAGTGGGCAGGAGGGATTCGGCGATAGGGCAGACGGAATGGACGCGTTCATCGCACAAATGTATCCTGTGTACAAAGTCTTTCGCCTCTCCACAATCAATTCGGTCTCTGGAGAAAACATCACGATAAGACACGATAACACTCGCCAACTCCTCCATCCATAACTTGGAGACATCACACGATTCAATATTGATGTCTTCTAAACCGTACTCATGCAATAACCGCACAGGATCAACAGATGGAATGGGCTTGAGGAAAGCTGCATCAGGAACATCATGAGATCTGCACAGACTTTGTGTGACAGTAACATCCTCCACTGCCAAACAAGAAGACACATCAGCTAGCTTAGCATTACGACAAAGAGTTATTGGAGACTGTGTGGGGTTCAAAATCTTCATCGGCACCCAACAATCACCCCACATAGGAGTCAATACGCGTCCCACAAGAACATGACGGGGCGCTGAACGTGAAGTAGTGGGTTCAAAGATGACTGTGCTTCCTGGGAAACACTAACATTAGAAGGAAGTTTTCCCCAGACCAGGTGTTCACATCTGGGAAGTAAGGTAACTGCTTGACAGAGCTTCACCGTGCCAAGCTTAGCAGGCTGATGAGGACCAGACCAACGAGAAATACAGCTCAAAAGCTCAAGGAACTCTTCAGACTCAGGACTGCAGTTTTGGCATGAAATAACTTCCCAGTACTTCTTTTCGGCTTTCATCTTCTGAAGCACACATTTGATAACATTACTGCCGATAATGAACTCGTCTTTCTGTCCAGGAACTACCAAAGTAGGTACGATGAACTTGAATCCATAAACTTCGATTTCCAGGTCATATGTGCACTTAGGGTGAATAGTAAGACCACCACAGCCCACTAGGACCACGTTACCAGGAATCGCTAAAGGTTGCGAAAGAACTCCTTCAGCACGCAACTTGGATTCACCCTCCGTACTCAGGGTGCAAGCCATACTGCCAGAATCTAGCAAACCATTCAGTACAGCCTGGCCACTGACAGTCACAGGAGCATAAAATAGTTCACTAGCTCCATTGTTTTTCTGTGATCCCACATACAGCACTGTTTTGTCGGGTGGCAGCAATTTGCAACTATTTACAAAAATCTCATGTGGGTCCGACTCATCTTTTAGGGGAAGTACGCCACCGCCCATGCTACCCCCTTCCACACATGGGCTATTTAGTTTAACTGAGTGGCAGAAGAATGCGGCTCAAAGCCTGTCATCTTGGGACAATCACTCTTAAAGTGTCCAGGTTTGGAAGCAGTTACGGCAAAGCCTCTGGCGCATACAATGAGTATGTGTAGTGTGCTCTTTAGATCGACATACTTTACATGCTGGGCTCGAACTAGGCTTGGGGTCTGATGTTCTGGCGTGACATCCAGGATTGGACGAGGACAGTGAGGCAGTGCAGAGAGACAGGACTTTATCCATCATGCCGACTAACTGTTGCATACTATCATTAGGCGTAAAAGGGACAGCGTTAGGGTTGTGCTGACCATTCAAACATGGTAACTGACCTGAGGAGAGTTCAGGCTGTTTGGGAGAACTGTATACAAGATCGTCACGGACAGTAACAGTGTCCTGAGGGCAGGCGAACACAGGTGAGTAACATTGGGTTCTAGCAGAAATTCTTTTCAGGTTCCTGCGGTGACAATCCAGTCACTCTTGAACCTAAGCAGCACTCCACTGTTCAGCAGGCTTGAACTGAAAAGACAAAGCAAGGCCAGGATCTGGACAGTGAGAGACAAACATTATAACAGCTTCAGCTGCAGGATCCTCAACACACTTGTTGCGCCTCGTAAACACTCATCAGCCACATCGATCGCCTTATTCAGCCATATCCAGTAGTCCATTGGACTCTTGTCCACCTTAGGGAGAGTGTTGTAAAAGTCAGCCATAGGCATGTTCGAGTAAGTTAACTCGCTGAAATTACGCTTCAGTATATCAAATACTGTGGTGGGAGCACTGCAGTAGTCAGCCCTGGGAAGCTACGTAAGGACACTTTGACCACATCCCTCGCTTTTCCAGCTAATCTGCTCAAAATGAGATCAGAAGCAGTTTCATCAATGCATTTCTTACTGTTCAAATAACTGTACATCATGTCTTCCCATTCGTGCACAGTAAGCGAATCGCTTCGATCACCTCTAAAGAATGGTGGAGGTGTAACATCATGTTGGACAATGACTTTCAATTTTGAAGCATCAACACAGTCATTTGAATGCTACACATTTAACTTAGACTGCATTTGACTGGGTTGTTGTGTTAAATTGAGACTGGCTGAAATGCTCTCACCAATTTTCTGCCCTTATAACACTCTCTCCCATTGAATCACATTTCAAGAGGGCGAACACATGAACATAAGAAAAATAATGAAATGAATATACAGAAAACATACCTAGGTAACATAGAGCCTCAGATTGAGTGGCCCTTATAACACTCTAGAAAACAAATATGATGCACCTCTATTACCATATGCTTGTTTCACATAATAGACTCAGTATATTTCAGTATATTTACAACAGGATGGGAAATTAGGTCATACTGTGACCACACAACACTTAAAGGGGAAGCGCACATTTAGATCAGGTAATCATATAAAACGTATAAGAGAACAATTTTGTGTGAATTATAACCATATTTAGCAGTATACTCTGTATACCTGTTACATTTGCTTCTGACTGTTAAAGGAGAGTATATGTTAAAATTAAGTGCTATTTCATGTGTTTTGCTCAATATTGATATAGGGGGAGATCTGTTAGTGTTTAAAGTTGTATTATTTTGAAATTTAAAAGGTTTTCTGGTATGTGTGAGTTTTGGAGTTACCATTGTGCTGAAGAGTAGAGCCTGTGGTGAGGTTGATTATTGGCTAAACACCATTTAGACTATAACAACTTAATTTAAAAAAATAACAGCTGTGCATGCTATAGCACAGTGATAGTCTCTTTGGTAGAAACTTTAGTACATGCGTCGGCACTAATGATGTTCGACGTCGGCAGTCGGAGATCCCTAAAATTAACATTAAAGAGGTGTGTGAACTCGCAAGTACAATGTCAGAAGAAGTAATTTGCTCTGGTCCCCTTCCTGTTCGTCGGAGTGATGAGATTATCATCACTCAATGGCTGGCTGTCTAAGTGGTGTCCGCAGAATAATATAGGTTTTAAAGACAATTGGAAAAGTTTTTGGGGCAGACCTGACCTGTTGAAAAGAGATGGTATTCATCCCTCCCGGGATGGTGCTGCTCTTCTTTCTAGTAATATGGCACATAGTATTAGAACTAAAACATGACAAACTGCTAGCTGCCTCACGTTACAGAAGTCAGATAATTCCCAAGACATAGAAACTCTTACACCTAGATATTATCACATAGAGACTGTGTCTGTACCCCGAATTAGTAAAAACAAAAAACTTCCAAACTCATTTAATGGTAAAAATGTAATTGATGTTCAACAAATAAAAAATAGAGATAATAATGATAAACAAATGATAAAGCTTGGGTTGTTAAATATTAGATCCCTTTCTTCAAAAGCACTTATTGTAAATTATATTATCACAGACAATAATCTAGATGTGCTGTGTTTGACAGAAACTTGGCTAAAACCAGATGATTACATTACTTTAAATGAGTCTAGCCCTCAAGGTTATGATTATCGACACAATCCTCGCCAGAAAGGCAAAGGGGGAGGTGTTGCTGTAATTTATAGTAATATTTACAGTATTAGTCAAAAGTCTTCCACATATAATTCCTTCGAAGTGATGGTGCTTTACGTAACATTATGAAAGTTGACATTTGTGCTAGCTACTGTATACAGGCCACCAGGGCACCATACAGACTTTATCAAAGAATTTGCTGATTTTCTATCAGAGTTAGTACTAGCTGCAGATAAAGTCCTTGTTGTTGGTGATTTTAATATCCATGTAGATAATAAAAAAGACTCATTGGGATTGGCATTTACAGACATTCTAAACTCTATTGGTGTTAGACAACATGTATCAGGACTCACTCATTGTCGTAATCATACTTTAGATCTAATATTGTCACATGGAATCGATATTGATGCCGTTGAAATTCTGCAGCAGAGTGACGACATCTCAGATCATTATCTAGTCTTGTGTATACTACATTTAGTCAAGGCAGCTAAACTGCCTCCCTGCCATAAATATGGTAGAACCATCACTTCTACCACTAAAGATCGTTTTATAAATAATCTTCCTGATCAGTTTCATCGCCTTAGCATACCAGACAGCTTAGAAGACCTCGATGTTGAAACAGAAACTATTGCCTCTGTCTTTTCCAGCACATTAGACTCAGTTGCTCCTTTGCGTTTAAAAAAGATTAAGGAAATTAATCCAACACCATGGTACAATGAGCACACTCAGGCCCTAAAGGTAGCAGCCAGAAAAATGGAGCGCAGCTGGAAGAAAACAAAACTAGAAGTTTTTCGCATTTCGTGGAGAGAGAGAATGATTGAGTACAGAAAGGCCTTAAAAAATACTAGATCTGCCTATTTTTCAAAACTTTTAGAAGAAAATAAGCACAACCCTAGGTATTTATTTGATACAGTGGCTAAATTAACAAGAAATAAAGCTTCAACTTCTGATGTTTCCAAAGAGCACAGCAGCAACAACTTTATGAACTTCTTTACTTGCAAGATTGATAATATTAGAGAAAAAATTATAACCATGCAACCATTTACTACAGTATTGCGTCAGACAGTGCATTGTAGTGTCCCTACAACCTCTCAGATCTGGCAGTACAAGTTCAATTCCTGGCGCTTTGACTTTTGCTATTCTTTTTGCGATATTCCTGTTGTTAAACTGACTTGTGCACTTCAGTGCAGACGTGAGAGAGCAGAACGAGGGTGGAGGGTGGGGGGGCTGAAGCCGTTTTATTGGTCGATATAACTGACCAATGAACAACGCCAGCCAGTGTGACTTGGCATGCAGAAATAAACATTTTTATGCATATGTATGAGACATTATTTTCATTAAAATATCATTAGTTTTAATGGGTTTTTATATTACAGTAAAAGTAATAAAGGCGTTTATTGGGTGGCTGCTACATGGACCACCAAAACGGCGCGATCTGCTCTATGTAGTGACGTCATAGCATACAAAAACGTCCCATTTCATTGGCTGACTCCAACCAATAAACGACTTTACTACTCTTTTACTGTAATATAAAAACCAAGCGGCAACCTTTCCCAGTTTCTCGTGAAGCCAATACCGAAGTGACTTAAACTGCAATTCATCGACTGGCCGCTAGGGACAGGCTGCAAAAGAGAGCAGAATCTCATTGACCGACATGTTAAAATGGCCAAGTACAGCAGAAAAAAACATGTTTACAGCCTGGATCAAATTGTGGTTTTGGTCTATACTGCTAATTTGGCCCTTCATGACAACTCTGAGGGGGGTGAATTTTTTTTTATAACTCATCCGTTTAAATTATATTAAGCCTTAAAGTTCTGCATAATTAAGGGTGTGGTCACTTGAGTGACAGGTAGATTGCCGCTGCTGTCTGTGAGCTGTCACCTCAGGTAATTCCAGCCGCTGAATTTGGCATCTCTGCCGTGTTTGTGCTTTTTCTGGATTATTTTATACAGTTATAAAATAATATGGCTTGCTGCGTTAATGGTCGAGACTCGAGACAGATGTGTGTCTGTGTACATGTGCACGCATGCGGAAGATAAACAGAACACACGTTGTTGGATCGTGGCATTGGCTTAAAGTTTTGTTTGTGAGATTTACTACAATGACAATGGCGGGAGAATATTAAACTCTGACAGCACTGCTTGGATATTATAACTAAAACTGCTGCACTATTTTGAAAAATTATATTTTGCATCATTTCTTGAAGAACGATGATAGAGAGCAGATCATTCAGAAGAAATGTGATGCACACAATGGATAATATATCAATATTTCATGGATTTAACGCTTTTGTGGACAAAAAGTAGTTTTTTGTTTTTCAATGGATACTCATGGACATTTTACCCAAGTGCCACTTGGATTCATCTCGCGATCGCTATATAAAGGTATGAAGTCCAGTTTGATTTTTCATGTTGTTATTTGCACACTCGACACAAATTAATTACTGATGCTGGAGCATCTATAAAAAGACACCGTATAGTGACAGTAAACCTTTAGAACTTTCTAATGATATAACTTATCTTTATTAATATTTTAGATAGTATCTAAGATTGATAGATAGCTCCTTTGTCTGCTATCACGTGGCGCTAGGCAGGCGTGGTTTCAGCAACCAGGCACGTCAGTTGGTCAGTTCCAACCACGTCCCGCCTCTTTGCCCATTTTCAGTTATCCGGGAGTGACGCAGCGGCCTCATTTTCGCTTCAAAAATGCTCTTCAGAAATCTACGGGTGACGTCACGGACACTACGTCCATATTTTTTTGCAGTCTATGATAAAAACCCGTTAAAACTAATGATATTTTAATGAAAATAGGGGCGCACATTGTTTCCAGTCACGTGAATGCTTCACTTTGCGTGTCAGAATGTTTGAACCCAGACCATTACTATATGGAAGTTCAAGTCCATTTACTAAACATTATAAATATATAAGCCTGTAGCCTATATTACATCATCATATGTTCTGTCATATAAACAGTATTTAGGCTACAATAAAATAACAGCACAATTTACTTGCCTCAAACAACTCAGTACCTATGTATTATAAGTATTATTATAATTATTGTTTTTGTTGATCCATTTCATTTATTGCCTATTATTGAAATAAACACATTTAGCGTCGTCAGGCTTTTATTTGTGCTTAATGGATAAAACAACGGAACTGCGCACTCAGGTTTATGGCTGCTGTAAATTTTGCCCGCCACAAGATGGCACTGTTTTCGACACTCTTGATGCTTTGAAACCTTTCCCGAAACATTTAGAGAAAAGCTTTAAAGATTTAAGAGGCTTCATTTCTCCATCCCTACTCAATAGTTTGCAAATGTTTCAGTCGAATTTAGCTGTTTTAGAGAGCATTTACTCATTTTGAGCCTGTTTTTAAACATAAACTATCTGTAACGTCATTTTTCATGTGTGGAAAAAGCGACTAAACTAAACTATCCAATCATATTTCTTTTCACTCATATCCCCACGCCCACCCATGCACACACATACGCATTTGACTTTACAACACGCAAACGCACACCTTTATTTATTCTCATTCTCTCTTGCTCTCTTAATATGTCATGATAGATTTTAATAATCGATTTAAAAATTATGTAAAAAATAAAAATAGCGCCCTCTCATGGTATAAGCACAGTGCGTACACTGGCGTTGTTCATTGGTCAGAAATCGACCAATAAAACGGCTTCAACCCCCGCTGTTTTACTGGTTCTGACTTGCAGCATTTGCGTGTGTTCAGATGAGCACGAAAATAGTTCTACTACACAATTATTCGCTAACATAGGTTATTTGTCCAATTCAATACGCATACTGTACACATTAAATTTATTGTTAATTAAACAAAATAACCGGTAAAAACCCACCTTAGTATCGATATATATTTATTTGAGTATCGATACTTTCGATACTCAACGTCAGTATATATCGATACTTCATATCGATCTGCCCATCCCTAGTCTGCATTCAAGTGCACGTCAGTTTAGCAACAGGAATATCGCAAAAGAATAGCAAAAGTCAAAGCGCCAGGAATTGAACTTGTACTGCCAGATCTGAGAGGTTGTAGCGCCGACTTGAAGTTGTACAGTGAAACTGAAGTAAAGTGCAAAAGTAAATATGTCTCACACATTTGTGTCTGTCATTTTGTTTATGTGAAAGTCATTTTACACATTTGTAACTGTTAATCTGCAACTTCAACTTCGTAACACGGGTGTTTTGATTGTTGTCTGTGTGTGCAAATCGAAACATTCAGCTTTTCACATCAGGGCTGTGAGTGTAAATTTCACTTTACAAATACAAATATTAATACGACAAGTTCTCACATTCAAATCAGCAACCCCTAGAGTTTTGCTACTGATTTACCTTCATACGTGCCTTGCGACCATGGAGACATTTGTGAGAGACAGTGCGTAATATCATTGCGCCTGCACTCTTAAAACAGATGTGTTAAAAACAACACATCCTGTGTTAGATCTTAACACACCCGTGTGTTTAGTTAAGGACAACACATTTTGTGTTACTTTTAACTCAAACATGTGCTATTCCTGCTCATTTTCTACACATTAATATGTTATATTTACACAATTTGTGTCAATTATGTACACAAAATGACACAAAATGTGTCACAAAAATAACACAAAAAATGTGTTATTAATTAACACATCTTTTTGAGAGTTTGCTGAACCCATGGTATGGCAGCAAAGTTCCTTGATTATTACGCTGGAGTGAGAGTATAGTTCCTAGCCATATCGGCCTAGAAAATCGCAACTTTTCATTTTCTGTCGATCTTAGTACACGATGTAACTACAGAAGAGTCAGGTTTTAAATAGGAAAAATATCAAAACTCTTTGGTCATTTTTGAGCGAGATGCTAACGGTCTAATCAGATTCAATGATCTATGCTAAGCTATGCTAAAAGTGGTACCGCCAGACCCGGAGATCAGCTGAATGGATTCTCTAGGGAGTTGGAAAATGAGCCTATTTTCAAAAAAAGTGGAGTGTTCCTTTAATAGTTTCTAATGAATGTATTTCTAATCGAATAGTTTCTTGTAAATACTTTCTAATGTACATATTTCTAATCTAGTAGTTTCTTGTAAAAACATAATGAATGTTCTATAATTCTATAAATGAATGTTAAATAATAACTGCATGATTATGCATATTATTTATTAAGAATCAAGTATAGTTGATTTTAAAAAGAAAAATGTAGTGCATATTTTATATTCAAAGGGAACTCTAAATGCCAAAAGGTAATCGAGAACCCTCTTCAAACTTCCATGTAAAAATAAAAATAATCTCCCTTCTCCCTTATGGTTTTAGCCACCTCACAGTCTCTGTAGATGTGTTGTATGAGAATATCCTCCTCTGCAAAAACAACAAAATCGCACCACTCTATCCCTGTAAGAAGCAGCTGGCCTTGCGCCTGCCAGTAGTAGCTGTGAGTCTGCTTTAATTTCATTGTGCCACTCTGCATTTTCAAGTAGCTACAGTCCACACAGCTCTTTGAGTTGGGACATTTATTTCCAGCAGTCCGAAGGGTGGGCTCTCAGTCGGGTCAAACACCAAACCGTCAGGAGATGACCCTAACCAGGGGGCATCTGGGTGGATGATGAACCCACAAGACCAGAATTTGTGTTTTTACTCAGCAGTACTCCTGGATGGCAACTGATTCCAGTGCCAGTCCTCTTTATTGCAGCCGTCTGAGCCACTCCCTTTTAATTCTTTGTGCCAAGTTTTCAGCAGAACTCTGACCCTGACATGGCATATTTCCCTGAATCTGGAAGTTATTCTTGGCCTCCTAACACAGTGCCACTCCACAGTGTTGCTCTGCTCCCTGGTGGCAACCTCTATTTTCCTTGCCATGTCTACTGTAGTGACAAGTGACTGTAGATGGAGGTGGTTCCCACTCTTTTTCAGCGATCATTTTCCAGGACATTTTCAATTTTACAACAATGGGAATAAAAGACTGGGATTACACCCTAAAGTAATATATTGCTCTCTAAGTCTTTAAAAGGTATAGCTACAGTTTATTGCCATGACTTAACTATAAAATCAGTTTTTAATATGAGCTCTTAATCATACATTATGACTATGGAAGATTGTTTCCGCTAACAGAATAACAAATAAAAAAAAAAACGATATTCACAATTGCAAGATAATAAAGTCAGAATTGCGTGATAGAAACTTATAATGATATAATGACTTTTTCTTGCAATTGCAAGTTTATATCTCACAATTCTAAGAAAAGAAGTAAGAATTGCAAGACATAAACTGTCAAATGCCAGAAAAAAGTCATAATTGCGAGAAAAAAGGTCAGAATTGGGTGATATAAACTCACAATTCTGACTTTTTTCCCCTCGCAATTGCGAGCTTATATCACAATTATGTAAACTCGCAATTGCAGAAAAATAGTTTAGAATTGTGAGATAAAAGTTGCAATTAGGCTACCTTTTTTTATTCAGTGGCAGAAACAAGATTCCATAGTTTATTGCCATTACTTAACTACTGATGCACACATCTATTTTTGGCAGTAAGTTTTAGAAGATCATTATCTTTACAAGGTGGACTTTTCAGGATAAGAGATGGACTAAAAATAAACTCCAACACCTTACTGCCAGATTCTGGAAAATAAATTCTTCAAACAGTGGTACAAGAGGATGTGGTGCTGGTCCTTCAAGAGTCACTCTCAATCTGTCTGTCTATAAAGCCTATAAAAATCTGTCTTCTTGTATTTTACTACAATTCAGTATGTGACTCTTAAGTGGTGGTCATTTTTTAGGATTCTTTACCTAACCTAAGTCTCTGAGATCCTGTCACCTCGCACTTCTGGAGACTCCTGGTAGGTTGCAGTACTGGAAAATGGTGGCGCTAGAGACTAAAGGGTTCCTTATGGTTTCACACTTAACTGTTCACCTTAATTCTTAATTCTTTTGCAGTTAACATGTCTTTTCTTCTCCACCTGTTTTTGTCTGACCCTGCTGACTCAATGAGCATTTCGCTGTCCAATGGTCATGCCTTAAGTGCAATTTTTAGTATTTTATAGTATTGCATCCTTCTTGTGGGCATTTAATAATTTTTGACTTTTCAGTCTGAGATAAATCTCTTTTGGCTCATTTTATCTGTAAAAGAAAACTTACCTAATAATTATGCACACCTGAATATAAGGTGTTTTTCATTTCCAGCCTTTATATATCACTTATAAATGATTAAATACAAAATTAATAGTATTGATTAGAATAGAATAGATTGATTGGTTTGGAATTGGTAAAATGTGCTTGGAAAAAATATGATCAGAAAATCAACTTGCATAATACACATCATCATTGAAAATACTACTCTCACATGTCAAAACTCAGCATTCCTGAACATTGCACTTTCTGCAACTAATGGTGATTGTTTTAGGTCAGTGATAAACTCTTTGTTCTCGACTAAAGAAAAACCTTTTAAAACTTTTTAAAAAATAATTTTCCAGGACATTTTACATTTTCTGTAATTTTCCATGTGTTTTCCAGGACTGGAAAATTTGTCATCAATTTTCCAGGTTTTCAAGGTTTTCCAGGACGAGTGGGAACCCTGTGGTGACTGCGCACAAACTGACAGCTGGTAAGCTCCAGCCTATAGCCATCTACAGGTGGTGGTGGAGGGGCATCTGGGTGGCGTACTACAACCCGGCTCACTGGTAAAGGATGTTGGTAGGATATAGGACTACCTTCCTGGACTTTCCCAAAAGCGGAGTCAATAAGTGGGACGTCCGCATTTATTGCCATGGTGGTGATGAGTGGAGCAATGTCTGGCAAGAAGTCTTTGTACACCACGTCAACTTTGAGGACATCTGGATCTGGCAGCTCCCCCCGCACTGCCTTGTAACGTGTACTCCTTTGGATCATTTAATTTCACAATTAGGACTTTAAGAACAATTTTACACTCAAACAACAATCACAAAGTTATATATTAGGCTATACAATTACAATAGATATTACCTTACACCGTCAACAACCATAAACTGCTTTAGTGGTAGTTTTTATACGGCTTTGCGGAAATGAACCCCATGTCACTCACTCTGCCTGGTTTCACACCCTATTGATTACACAAAAGAATTACCAAATTAATTTAAATGGTTGTTGATGCAACATACTAGATCAGCTCTTGACATGTGAAAAAAAATACTATAGTAATTTATAGTAAATTAAATACTATAGTGATTTTGAACTATACTATAGTAAAGTACTTGAATTAATTTGTTGTGGTAATTGTACAGTGGTTGTGGTAATAAAACAACTATAGAAATAAGCAAATTACATTACCCAATACTGTACTAAGTTTTCTACAACTATAGGGTATATTATACTACAATACACAAGTTTACTGTAGTAAAAACTAAAATATACTACAGTATTTATTAAAATTTATCAGTTCACTATAGTTACAGTATGCTGTAGCATTCATTAACAAAGTGTTGTAAATACTATAATACAGTATACTACAATTTACTATAGTTTAATATATAAATACTATAGTATTTTTTTCTCAAACCATGTCAGGCTATCAATGGCATCATGCTGTAATCTAAGGATATCCAAATAGATCAACCTTTATCACCTGTCTCAATTTACTCACTTTCATATAGTGTTAGTAAAACAATGAACGCTGAACAAGTGATATTAGTGATGTTTCAATAAAACATTTGCAATGAGTTTAAAAAGATGTTTTATGCATCTTTGGCCTGAGTTTTTGTTGCATTTACACTGTTCTGACCAGCAGGTGTCACCAGCGTGTGGTGTTTGGAACGCTTAGTTTGAAACCGAATCATTTTGTGAATTGATTCGAAGCTTTGAAAAGCGTAATTTCTCCCACCACTAATCTTAATACCAGATCGAAACGTGCTTTCTTTCTCTTTCGTATTAGAAATGTTAAGTGAGTTAAGTTCCTGAATTTTTCAATATAACTTTAAATAAAGTATCACATGGCAAGCATCAATCATTCAAATTGTCTTCATTGTCAAAACCACATTACAATAATACATGGGGGGCACAAAAGTAATTTCACATTAGTTCACTTGGTGGCCATCTTGGTTACACCCTCAATTTTTATTCATGCAAGTATGGCTCATATCTATTTGAATGGAGAAAGACTGAAAACTTAAACTGTTGGTCAAGATTAGGAATAAAATTTGACAAATATGGCATGATAAATTCAGCTTTAGCTCAAACTCTACAAAATAAATAAATACAAATTAAAAAAACTTCTGAGAATGTGAAGAGGAACAATTGTGGTGTATCTCAGTCAACATTTGTTCTAGGCTACACTAAAAGTATGAAACAAGGTTATACTATGAATATACACTGATCAGCCAACATTAAAACTGACAGGCGAACTGTATAACATTGATTATATCATTAAAGTGGCACTGGTCATGGGGAGAGGACATATAAGGCAGAAACTGAACAGTCAGTACTTGACTTTCATGAGTTGGAACAGGGGTGGCACGGGGTGGCAACTGCCACCCTAAGAAAAAGCTTTGCCACCCCAGAATCACAGAATAAAATATACATGTTAGCAGTGTTTCAAATATTGCTATTCAGCAGCGTATTTCAATGTGACGACGACATAAAAAAGACAGCGTAACGCAAAATAATGGCAAGAAAACACGTCTTTCAATAAACTGTGCATGATGGTTGTGTAGTCAGCTTCATTAACAAATGACTCTTATGAACCGGTTCTTTAGGAGTCAAAAACACACAGTGCAGCCAAGTTCACTTATGAAATGTTATTCCATTTGGTAGTGAATCACTGCTTCTCGGCTAACTCAGAAGTTCTCTGAGAAATGTAATATGATTCATTTCATAATTTTTGGTGATTCACCGACCGCCCGCTCCACTTTCATAAAGGTCTTTTTGTCATCCGACGAAACAATAACAGTAACAACTAACAGTAGTAACTAATAGCAATGTTAGGTAAGAATCTAAACGTATTTTACGTACTTCTCAAAATGTTTAATAATGACAACATTAGGTAGCAAAACTGATGAAACACCAGTCAAAATCTGAGAGAGCGCTGAAAGAATCATGTACGGAGGTTTTAAACTTACAGTAGACAGTACCAGTACTTTAGATGAGGGAAATTAAACTATGTACAGTAAACTGTAGCATGTTGTACACCCTCAAACTTTTGATTGTCAACTTTCTTTGTAGCCATTTTTTATGTGATTTTGAGATTGTGTTTATAGTTCTGAGAAAATGTGCGTTAGCGATCAAGAAAAACAATAGCCTAACTAGATTGAAAAGTTTGAAAGACACATTTATGCTGGCTTGTCATAAAGCCAATTTAAAGTCTTGTTTAAAAAAAATGTAAATAGTTTGGTCAGTTAGGCCAGAATAGATAGATGTTCTGGGTGTTTGCTAAAGTGTTGCTAGGTGGTTGCTAGGCTCTTGTTATGCAGTTGCTAGAGTATGTGGTTGATATGGTGTGTGTGTGTGAGAGTATGTGGTTGATAGGGTGTTCTGGGTGAACACACACAGACATTCCCACCTCTGGTAATAACAAACTAAAAAATTGTTTGCAAAACTGTGGAAATTCAAACGTTTTTGTTCTTTAACTTGCACTAAAACATGTGATTTATACCATCAAAGTAGCCTATGTAATATTAATAAAACTGCTCATCTCCTTTAGTGATACAAGCTCAGACTCATTTAGAATCTGTTCATGTTTTTCATATAGTGTCTTGACTTGGTGCCATGATGAATATTGAAATCTTGATATTTATTTTTAATTTTAAACAGTATAGTTGTATAATTAGTATTGTATGTGGTAATGCAATATTTGTCAACACAATTGTGTATGTCAGGCTATAAATCTCCAAAAACTATGCATGGGCGCTTGCTTTGGTGTTGCCACCCCTCATAGACCTCATGCCACCCCTTTGCCACCCTATAAATAACTTTCTTGATCCGCCCCCAAGTTGGAAGCAGGAAAAATGGGAAAGTGAAAAGATCTTTGATAAGGGCCAAATAGTGATGACTAGATGACTGGTTCAGAGCATCTCCAAAATGGCAAGCCTTGTGGGGATTTTCATGTGTTTGAGAAACCAGTGGCCTCTTTTAGCAGCATCGTGTTATCGTATTGATCTACAATTTTTTTAAAAGTAAGTAACAGTCAGCTCAGTGACTCCACCCACCTTTGAAGTATATTTATACCATGTTTAGACAGTGAGAGCTCACTGATCGTCTTCATCATGACCATCATCATCTCTCTGCTCCTGTTGGCCTCTCTGCTGCCACACCTGACCTTCACTGGTGAGACTGATTATTTAACAGCATATTATGATGACTTTTACAAGTGTTTAATTGGTATGTGCTGAATAAGTTGACTAACAGCACTATCTCTCTCTCAGCTCATGTGAATGTGGGTATAGTGAATGGAAAGAAGCCAGTCCCCACTCCAGACCTTACATGGTTTCTATTCAGAAGAATGGGAAACATATCTGTGGTGGATCCCTCATTTCTGATCAGTTTGTCCTGACTGCTGCACATTGCTGGAAAAGGTAAGAGCTTGTTTAGTGTGAACTGCAATGTTAAAATTACTTTTGACTGATAATGACTGAAGTGCACCCTGTATATCAGTTATGACATAAATGACCATTTCCAATACACTCTTTCAACAGACGTAATTTGAAGGTTGTTGTTGGTGCTCATGACTTAAGGGAAAGCAAGAGTTCAGATCGCATCAGAGTGAAGTCCTACATCCCTCATCCAGACTATAGGCCTAAAAATAAACCTCATCATCATGATGCTGACATCATGCTTTTGAAGGTGACAACCTGTAATATATTTAGTTTTTTAAAATAATATCCAGTCAGGAAACAGTAGCACAAACCACTATGTTTGAATTTCTATTGCAGTTTCTTGCTTTTAAAATTACTGAAGGGATTTAAATCATTTCTGTGTAAATGGCCAAGTGCACAGCATAAAATAAAGAGGCAAATAAAAAAAAAAAAAACCTCAACTTGGTGTTTTTGGCCTCTGTAATAACTTCAAAAACAACAGTATAATCAACAAATTTCAGTCACACAAAACATTGTTTATTAAAAATGGTTGCATTTTTTTAATTATAGCTAAAGAAAAAAGTCAAACTAAACATCAATGTTGGAGTGATACCATTACCAAAGAAAGGAGAAGACGTCAAAGCAGAGACTGCCTGTAGTGTTGCCGGCTGGGGAAGACTGACTGATGGCTCAAGGAGCAATCTTCTAATGGAGGCAAACGTGAATATAATGGATAACAACGAATGTAGAAATAGATGGGGAGAATTATACTCAATCTCAAAGATGATCTGTGTACATGGCCGTGGTGGAACCTGCAAAGTACGTAAAAAAGATGATTCACAGACTTTATGGTAATGTATGAACTGGTTTCACTACTGATGTGTTGATCTGTGTTTCTTAACAGGGGGATTCAGGAGGTCCTTTGGTTTGTGGAAACACTGCTGTTGGTATCACATCTTTCAGTAAACGTGATCACTGTAATTCATCTGAGCGTCCTAATGTGTATACTAAGATTTCACAATATATTCAGTGGATCCAGGAAGTAGTTGGAAATGTTAAGTGACTTTATAGAAACTAAAAAAGGAAGAAATGTTATTCTTGAATTCTTCCATAAACCTTCTTTCAATAAAAGTATCACATGGCAAGCATCAATTATAGTCAAAGTGTTCTCATTGTCACAACCATTTATAATTTAGGCAACACCCTCACTTTCCAGTCATGCCTGTAGACTCATATCTCTTTGAATGGGAAAAACTGAAATACCCAAAACTGTTGATCAAAATTACAGTAATAATAATAATAATAATAAACATTTCAAAACAGGAATGATATCATAAACTGTGCTGCTTAAAAAAAAAGAGAAAAAAAGTGGTAAATCCTCCAGAATTTGAGTTGTAAAATAAAGAGCTTTGTAAAGATCTAACCACAGATAGTCAGTTTTACTAAGCTCTTGTTACACCTGGCTCAGAGGTATAACATTAAGGGAGACGACACAGCGGAATAACTTCAAACGTGATATTTATTAACCAAAATAACAATCAAAAAGTCAACAAAATACAAAATAACAATATTAGAGCGCGGTCCTGGAGAACTGCTCCCAAACAAGAGCTGAGCAGCCGCCCCGGTTTAAACTCCCGCACCATGTTTAAATAAGGCCCATGACGAGGAACAGGTGTACTGAAGTCACGCCCCAATCACATGACCTGCAACAAAGGAAAAACCAAAAACACCCAAACCAACACAATCCTAACACACCCCCCTTTAAAAAAAAAATTTACCCCACAACAAATAATAATAAGAATAAATCATAAGCAGAAAGTCACATCAGTTGCAGACAGAAGCACCTTCATGTCACTCCAACACGGGGGCACGTGACAGGGTGTCCGCTAAAACATTCTCAACTCCCTTAATATGTTTAATCGTTGAGTTATAAGGCTGTAAGAAAAGTACCCATCGCATTAAGCGTTGACTCGGACTCTGTAATGAATGAAGGAACGTCAAGGGATTGTGATCAGAATAGATAACGATCGGGGAGCCTCCCCCGACATAAACGTCAAAGTGTTGGAGAGCCCAAATCAACGCCAGCGTTTCCTTCTCGATAACGGAGTAATTCAATTGAAAGGAATTAAACTTGCGTGAGAAATAACTGACTGGGTGATCAAAACCATCAGAATGAGTCTGGAGCAGAACCGCTCCTGCTCCCACTTGACTTGCGTCAACCTGAATTTTAAACAAAAGACCACTTTGGGGTGCTGCTAACACAGGGGCAACCGACAACAACAGCTTCACATTTTGAAAGCTTTTTGACAGTGCGGAGTCCATTCAAACTTAGCAGAGTTCTTTAAGAGGTTAGTCAATGGACAAATAACCGATGGATGAAAAATTAGGACAAAAATTACGGTAGTAATTAGCCATCCCTATAAACCTCATTAGCTCCTTTTTTGTACAAGGAGTAGGGAAATTCTCTATAGCACTCACTTTAGCGCGCAAAGGGCGCACCTTTCCTTGGCCCACCTCCCTTCCCAAATAAGAAACCGTTGCCCATGCAAAATCACACTTAGATAAATTTACGGTCAAATTGGCCTCCGCTAGACGCTGAAATAAAACTCGTACCCGTCTCACATGCTGATCGCAATCATCGCTGTAAACTATAACGTCGTCCAAATAAACTGCGCAGCCGTCTAATCCTGAAACCACACGGTTCATTAACCTCTGAAAGGTCGCCGGCGCGTTTCGTAACCCGAAACTCAGGACAGAATAGGAGTATAACCCCGAAGAAGTTATGAACGCAGTTATTTCTTGTGCCCGCGGTGTCAGAGGCACCTGCCAGTACCCTTTAAGTAAGTCGAATTTGCTGACATACCTTGTCAACGTAGTCCTCCATTCTCGGGAGGGGAAAAGCGTCAGGTTTGGTGATTTTATTAACTCTTCTATAATCCGTACAAAACCTGAACGTTCCATCTGGTTTTTCTCTGACTCCAATTTTAGACGTTTTTCAACAGGAACACAATAAAAACGCTGGCGTATAGGTGGAGCATCACCCACACCTACGTCGTGCTCTATTAAATGAGTTTGTGACGGGACATCCCCAAATAGTGACGGAAACTCGCTGATTTCTCACATCTAACAGAATTTACAAGAAATATTAGACATGGATTACATCACACATGGGGCAGATTAAGTATAATATATATATATATATATATATATATATATATATATATATATATATATATATAAATATATATATATACACAGTACCAGTCAAGAGTTTGGAATCAGTAAGATTTTTAATGTTTCTTCTGCTCACCACATAACAGATGTGTTAAAAACAACACATCCTGTGTTAGATCTTAACACACCCGTGTGTCTAGTTAAGGACAACACATTTTGTGTTACTTTTAACTCAAACATGTGTTATTCCTGCTCATTTTCTACACACTAATGTGTTATATTTACACAATTTGTGTCAATTATGTACACAAAATGTGTCACAAAAATAACAAAAATGTTATTAACACATCTTTTTGAGAGTGCAAGGCTGCATTTATTTAATTAAAAATACAGTAAAAACAGTTATATTGTGAAATATTATTACAATTTAAATAACTGTTTTCTGTTTGAATATATTTTATAAAGTAATTTATTCCTGTGATCAAAGCTGAATTTTCAGCATCATTACTCCAGTCTTCAGTGTCACATGATCCTTCAGAAATCATTCTAATATGCTGATCTGCTACTCAAGAAACATTTATGATTATTATCAATGTTGAAAACAGTTATGTACTTATATATATATATATATATATATATATATACACTACCAGTCAAAAGTTTGTAATCGGTAAGATTTTAATGTTTTTAAAAGAAGTTTCGTCTGCTCACCAAGTCATCAACTGATTTAATTGCTTGGTCAGCAGGGGCCGCTCAGACCTGTGGGACCCTAGGCATTTGCGTGGTGGTTAACAACGTTACTAATTTTAGACGAGCAGTGACTGAACGGCATAAATTTTGGCACAAGTGTGTATTTTTATAAGAATTTTACTATTTCACCCCATTTCCTTTAGTAAATTATTTTACACTAGGTACTAGGGATGTAACGATATCAAAATCTCACGATACGATAATATCTCGATATAAAATCCACGATACAATATTTGTTGCGATATTAAAAAAAAATATAGACTTTGTCAGTTTAAAACAGGAACTTCCAGTGTAGTGTTTTCAGTTTTCATAAGGAAAAAATATTAAACAACCAATAAAAAAAATAGTACTTTTTGTGTTTATTATACTTGTAAAATGAGTTTAACAGACTGCTAATCTCAACAAATTCACTAACACTTTACAAATAAGGTTCATTAGTTAACTACATTAACTAATAATGAACTGCATTTCTACAGCATTCATTAATATTTAACATTAATTTCAACATTTGCTAATACATCATTAAAATCAAGAGTTGTATTTGTTAACATTATTTAATGCACTGTAAACTAACATGAACAATATGAACAGCTGTATTTTTTTTTTTAACTAACATTAACAAAGATTAACAAATACAGTAACAAATGTATTGTTCATGGTTAGTTCATGTTAGTTAATACATTAACTAATGTTAACAAATGAACCTTATTGTAAAGTGTTACCACAAATTCAACACAATTTGGATTCATAAAGATGTCACTGGTTTCTGAAAGAATGATTCAGTGATACAGTTTTAACAGTAATTTGTTGCCATCTAGTGGTGTAACAATGCAATCGATATATTAGTTAGCCTATTCGAAGCATTTTCAAAAGGTGATTTATTCTGTTTTAATCTGTAACGTAGACAACAGCGTTTATCTGAATAATACAGTTTTTTATATTTCTGTGATAATTGGAATATTTGTAACAGAAATAGTGATACTGTGTTTTTGAAAAGATTGTTTGTGAAGCTGTTTATATCTAAACATGACAACTGCTCTCTAGATCAACGGCAACGCGAACGCAGATTTGAATCTCACAATTTTATTTTTGTCAAAGGTTTAATATAGCCTACATGAGCGAATCATTGTCATTTAGGAAATAGATCATATGGGTGATGAAATCGAGAACACGATCTTTTAAAGATTAATCGTGCAGCTTTGTGCACATCTCTCTCTCTCTCTCTCTCTGCATTGATATCTGACATATATTAGTAGCACGAGGGCTTTTCAGTGCATTCATTGTTATAATATTCATGAAGTGAGATGTCTCTATTAAAGGATACGCTCCTCGCACTTCGTTCTGGATAAGAACCGGTTCTCTGTTCCCAACCCTAGTTACCACTTTCCTCCGTTCTGCTCTACTGGGCTGAAAAAAACCCTACACTTTTTGCCTGGAAGACATATCGTTTCATACAGTCGTGTGACCACGATGATATTGACACAATTTTGCTATCGCGATACCATGATATTGATAATACCGTTACATCCCTACTAGGTACACAAAATAGTTCCACTCAGAACCTTAAGGACAAAAATGTCCCCATTGTAACTCATTAAAACAGCAATTTTTAATCCCAGGGCCATTTAACTATAAAATGATGCAATTTTTGTTAATAGGCTTTCATTCTGTTGGCAAGGCTTCAAAATTATTATTTTTTTACTATTTTTTTATCAGATGGTGCCATTTTCTCAGGTTTGGCCAATAAAGCAAATACTCGCTTTATTTTTGTTTTCTGCTTCTACATATTATAGAGCCAATAAGATAAATATGCAGCTATAATTGTGTGGGTGTGTTGGTATGGATGTCAGAGTGTTTGTATGTCTAGTAAAAAAAAAAAAAAAAAAAAAAAAATTGTGTGTGTGTGCTTGTAATATTTCAGAGAGAAAAACTCTACTGCAAAACACAAATCCAACCACGGTGTGCACCAGTGGAGTTTTGCTGGCATCTAATGGGGAAGATTTGGTACTGCACCCAAAGAAACTCATTTTTTGAGATATCAACCTCAAATTTGGAACACAACTTATTTAGATTTATGGCTTTTATTTTCTAGCATTTTTAGAGTTCAACATGTTTCATAAAATATATATTTTAATATAAAATAATGTTCATAAATCATTTTAATAAACTTAAACCACTATAACTTTTCACCCAGTTTCACAGACAAGGCTTAAGCTAATCCTAGACTAAAATGCACGTTTGAGCTGTTCTAACTGAAAGCAACGTGTACTGATAGATCTTAAAATCTGTCAGTGACATTGCTTTGTCTCAAGATGCACACCAGTAATGTTTATAGGGTACATTTATAAAAGACACTTAAATGTCCTAATTGAACTAAGGCCTAATCCTGGCTTAGTCTAAGTCCTGTCTGTGAAACCAGGCCTTTATGTTTCACTTTTTAAACTTTTTTTATTTCAACAATAATCTGCTGATGGTCTTCTTTAAAATGAGACCAAACTTAAGTCTGTGCTCCCAGGCTTCAAATTTTTATGACAGTTTTTGTACATGGACAGTTTTGTCCTCTATGGACCTAAGTGTAACTTTTTTTAATTGACGCACAAAGGTTAAAGAGTCCCAGACTCCTGCAAAAGGGTCTTCACTTGGTGTAACTACTTTTGAAATGACACACATACTATGATAGTACCCAACCTAGTGGGTACACGACTTCTGGGGAGTCTGAAAATTGTTAATTGTTTGAATCCAAAATGTATTTTCACTTAAACTAAAGCTACAGTAGAGCTAATTGTTTGTAACTTCACAGCATCATAACAAAGTATGTTAATACAATATGGTTGTCAATGCATATTGTTATAGGTCAGGCCTAAAATGCAAAACTCAGTTTTAAACAGTCCTTATTTACCACAAAAATGCATGTTTTCTTCCTCATCTTGAAAGTGGTGAGAACCTTACAGTTGTGGTTGGAGCTCATGATCACAGTCATGCTCTAGCCGCATGGATGCCAAGTTCTATCCACCCTGAAAGTCTGATAAATGACATCAAGGTACTTCAGGTAAATGACTAAGCTAGGTTTTGCAGGGCAAACTGCAATAAAACATTTGTAACGTTAGTGTACTGAACCCAAGTGCAGTTTATTTAACCAAAGTGTGAACCAAATACAAAAAGAAACACAGACTTGACATGATAAAACTATGAACATAAAAATAAACGAACAAACATGGACTTAACTTGACATGGACTCACCAAACAGCAGTTACAGGGACAAAGCTAGACAAGATACAGTTCTTCTTCTTCTTCTTTAGGGTTTAATGGCAACTTGCATCCATTAGCGTTGCACGGCACTTTATTTTCCTGTAATGTCCATTACATCATATTCTCCTCATCAGTCCAGTCCTTGTTAAAAAACTGCAAATGCTTCTTCTGCCTTGTTCATTCTCACCACTTTTCCAGTATTTTCTTCATTCCTGTCCCTGTTAGACCAACTTTTCCTAACTCTTCCATCATCTTTTTCCTCTGATCTTCATATTGTCTGCAACTCTTAAGCACATGCTCTATAGTTTCTGAAACCTGACAACAGCCACAAAAAACAGCTGGGTAAAAGACATGGTAAAGACAACTGACTACTGAGGACATTTTACTGGTCCTCACTAGTTAAAAATGCTTATAAATCAGCCAAAACATGTTTTTATTTAAATCTAGTGTTTTGCACGTTTCTGTGATGGGTATAGATTTAGGGGTAGGGGTAGGCCATAGGAAATATCATTATACTATTAAAATATCATATATTAATATTGTTACAGTTCGGTTGCAAGCAGAGAGGATGCAGAATCGGACTTCAGCAATGATGGGTTTATTTAGCAAGGGAACAGAACAACCAAACATAAAGCAAACGTAAGAATAGACAAAGGAGTGCTGGGAAGTGAGTCCATATAAACGGGAGTGCAGATGAACAAGTGCAGGTGCAGGTAATCCGTGATGATGGGGAGTTGACGAGGAAGTGAGTGCAGGTGTGGAACAGGGAGGATGATGGGAGATGGAGTCCGGGACAGACGGGAACTGTGACAAATATATTAAAATGTCATATAAAATCAGTGGGAGTCTATGCAATGTCCACACTAATATAGTGAAACAAACGTGTGTATGTGTGCGTGTGCGCGCGTTGTGGTGAACCCTACATTATGGGAAGAAAAGATGGCAAAATATGAAATAATTGTTCTTGTGGGGACATTTTTTGGTCCCCATGAGGAAAGGAGCTTAGAATCATACTAATAAATCAAGTGATGTTTTCTAAAAATGTAAAACTGCAGAAGGTTTTCTGGGTGTGCTCTTTGATACCAATCGTTCATTTGAAAGCTACATTTCTAGCATCTGTAAAACCGCATTCTTCCATCTTAATAATATATCTAAATTGCGACATATGCTTTCAATAACAAAGTTAGTTCATGCGTTCATGACCTCAAGGCTAGATTATTGTAATGCTCTACTGGGTGGTTGCCCTGCATACTTAATAAACAAACTCCAGCTGGTCCTAAATACAGCAGCTAGAGTTCTTACTAGAACCAGGAAAAATGACCATATTAGCCCGGTTCTGTCATCACTGCATTGGCTCCCTATTAAACACTGGATACATTTTAAAATCTTCCTAATTACTTGCAATGCATTAAACGGTTTAGCTCCCCAGTACTTGAGTGAGCTCTTATTGCATTATAGTCCTATACGTCTGTTGCGATCTCAGAATTCAGGCCAGTTGATAATACCTAGAATATCAAAATCAACTGCAGGCAGTAGATCCTTCTACTATTTAGCACATAAACTTTGGAACAGTCTTCCTAGCAATGTTTGGGAAGCAGACACGCTCTGTCAGTTTAAATCTAGACTAAAAACATATCTCTTTAACCTGGCATACACATAACACATTATCAATTTCTATTATTCAAATCAGTTAAATGATTGTTATGCTGCATAAGGTCAGCCAGAACTGGCAACACTTCCTATAACACCAATGTACTTGTTACATCATAAGAAGAATGTCATCTACACTAATATTAGTCTCTCTGTTTATCCTGAGGTTTACCATAGTCAGCCGGATCCACGCCGTATCCAGATCAGATGGAGGACCTGAAGTGTCAGCAGAGATTGTGTCAACTAGACTATCCCCTGTGAAGGCCTCATTGATATAACAGACAGTGGCACAGATCCTCAACAAACCTGTCTCCATACCAGCGTGATGAATCCGACCTTCAACCAGATGGGACTGTATTAAATATTTTGAATGTTCCGATTCCAATCTGACGTCTGACCTGTAATGCTGCCTGAATCATAATCATGCACTGTTCGTTTGTTGGTCAGAACTGGCCCTATGACTGAGCCTGGATTCTCCCAAGGTTTTTTTCCCCATTCTGTCACCTGATGGAGTTTGGGTTTCTTGCCATTGTCACCTCTGGCTTGCTTAGTCAGAGACACTAAGGCCTGGTTTCACAGACAGGGCTTAGCCTAAGCCAGGATTAAGCCTTAGTTCAATTAGGAGATTTAAGTAGCTTTTATAAACATTCACTAGAAAAAAACATTGCTGGTGTGCATCCTAATACAAAACAATGATACTGATATGTCAGTACAAGTTATTTTCAGTTAAAACAGCTCAAACATGCATTTTAGTTTAGAACTAGCTTAAGCCTTGTCTGTGAAACTGGGGGTTAATATTCAACAATATTACTGATCTGCCTGCATTAGACCTTGATTACTGTGTACAGAATTGTCCAAACTCAACGGAATTTATAGTTTTAATCCAACATAAGCTGATCTGAGAAAGCAGTGGCTCGTAAACATACGTGATTATTTCACCATACGGTGTCAGTCCTCTAAACTAGTGACTAATGCACACTACACACATACGTACTCCTGCGTATAAATTTAGAAGAACCTTCATCCTGCTTTCCTCAATTCCTTTGTGCCGGGGAATCATGAAAACTGAGGTAAGGGTGTCGTCATTTAGAATTAGCAGCCGGATACGCTGCAGTAACACCGGCGAGAGGATTCAGCCATTAGTTTTGATTGCGTTGCGATGGGACCGGAAGTAACGATACACTGTATGACTTTATCAGTTTCTCACATCATTCAACAGGAATTTTGGCCCACTCTTCTTTACAACATTGTTTCAGTTTATTGAGGTTTGTGGGCATTTGTTTATGCACAGCTCTCACCACAGCATTTCAGTCGGGTTGAGGTCTGGATTTCGACTGAGCTATTGCAACACCTTGATTTCTTTCTTTTTCAGCCATTCTGTTCTTGCTTGTGATATTCGGATCATTGTCCAGTTGCATGTTCCAGTTCCAGTTCAGTCTCTCATTTTAATACAGTTGTCACTCTCAAAACTTCTGTATTTTGTGTACTTTGCAGAATGAAAAATAAACCTTTATTCAAATTATGAATGGCTACAGAAAGCGAGCAAAGAGCGCTGGCTTTATAATCAATGAAGCTGATATCACTTCAGTTCAGCTGCAGCGCAAGCTCACTGACTGAGTGAAAACTCCTGTTACAATCAAAAAATCTGTCTGTGCTGCACAATGAACCTCTTATTTACTTCGTCATTATACTTTGTTGGTTATGAATAAGAGATTGGCCATTGCATTCACGTGCTCAACAATCATGTTGGCTACAATGCTGCAAAAACACGTTGTAAACAGATCCGTTTGAGGGTCTTCACAGCGCGCTCACAAATACTCACTTGAGCATTTGAAAGCAGCGCCTATCAACGGGTACCGGATTGACCCGATATTCAATACTACCAGTACTGTAGAAAGACTGGTACCGTTACGTTTTTAAAGGGAACCCCGGGTATCAAGACTTGTATGGCTTAATAAAATGTAAATGATGTCTCTTACTAAAATATGTAGTAGAAAACCCATGAAAGATTTACGTTATTTAAAAACTCCATGACATATTTTGGACAATGGGCGGCACCATTTTGTTTAGGTGCACAGTGCATTCTATGTCGATGACGTCAAATGGTTGCACTCAGTGAGCTATATAATATATAATATACAATGCCTCATTGTATATTTTCAGTCAAAGGGCAACAAGAGAAGAGATGTAAGTCTTCACTGCTTTAGAATGTGGACTTTAAAATTTACGTATTGACTTTCTTTTGACAACCCTACAGTAATGTATTAGCTAAAAGATGTGCTTGAATTGTATTAAAAGCACTAGAAAAAACATAATTCTTACAGAATGAAGTACAGCTACAATTTTAGTATAGTCATAGTCTCTTTTGTGACTAAAACTGTCAGTGTGGGTCCAGTTTACGCATCCTTTGCAACAAAACCACTCTTTTGGCCAATCTCTTCCACTTGATCTGAGTTTGTGAAGGCTGTTTTGTCATTGGTGGTGCAGAGTTTAGAGAACTAAAGAATGAAGTGGAAATGTTTGTCACACACACACACACACACACAGGTTTGTTTTGCTATCTGAGGACATTCCATAGGCGTAATGGTTTTTATACTGTACAAACTGTATATTCTGTCTCCTAACCCTAAACCTACCCTTCACAAGTCGAGTCACCTTTATTTATATAGCGCTTTTTACAATGCAGATTGTTTCAAAGCAGCTTTACAGTGATAACAGTAAAATAATGGGCTGTATTTGGGCTGTACAGCAGCTCTAGAAGACAATGGTGGCATTGTCCAGCTTAAGAAAGTTCAGTGTTGATTTATTTCCACTGTATAATCATTAGTTATTAATTTAATTAATTTATCTACAGCAGCTCTGGAGAAAACAGTGATGTCATCGTCCAGCTCAGTTCAGTTTACATACAATGGTTTCAATAGACCTTTATCACACTTCCTAGTCATACAGTGTATCGTTACTTCCGGTCCCATCGCAACGCAATCAAAACTAATGGCTGAATCCTCTCGCCGGTGTTACTGCAGCGTATCCGGCTGCTAATTCTAAATGACGACACCCTTACCTCAGTTTTCATGATTCCCCGGCACAAAGGAATTGAGGAAAGCAGGATGAAGGTTCTTCTAAATTAATACGCAGGAGTTTACGAGCCACTGCTTTCTCAGATCAGCTTATGTTGGATTAAAACTATAAATTCCGTTGAGTTTGGAAAATTCTGTATACAGTAATCAAGGTCTAATGCAGGCAGATTGAATATGTTGTGGAAATTTTAAAATTTATGGTAATTATTCTTATATGCTGATGATTACAAGTTTTCTCTCAGGAGAAGTCTAAGCTGTCTTCTCTTACAAGTGTGTGTGTGTACAGCTTTTCAGTCACGTAGAACAGCTACTTTTGGGGGCTTATTTTTGGCTCGTGGCCAAGCCTGAGCAAAAGACCATGTTTGTATGAAACAAATGTATAAGTTTTGCAGTGTAAGAGGGTTATGATTGTCACATGACAGGTGGCAGAGGTTTTTCCTGGTTATGTGCCTAATATGGGAAGAGAATACAGTTTCAACCTTGGAGATTAGAGAGTATAAGAGGGACTGAAAAACTGTAATCTTTGTCTTACACTTTGCAGCTTCTTGTGAGCTTGTACGACTGTTCGATCTTTCTTGCAAGAAATAAAAACCTTTAAAGACAATTAAATGAGTTTGTCTCTTATGCAGTAGAGTCTGTTGAATTGTTTGCCACAACAATTGGTGTCAGAAGGTGGGATCCCTGTGGGCACCCGTTCTGGACCCCGAGGAAGCGGGCGACGTTTGGCCACCTGAAGCGCAAAAGCTATCAGCCCTACCCCGCCTAGATTGAGGGACGAGGGGTCGGCCGCGACCGGGGCCCACCCAGGGACGCCACACGGGATCAAGAAAAGAACTCAGGTGGCTCACGACTCTCTGGTAAGAGATAAATCATACATTTTTATGGGATAATGAAAACTTGTGATTTAAGAGATAAAATATGAAGTTTATGGGAAAGTGAAAAGGGAAAAAATTGTGATCTGGTCAATTAAGAAAAATTAGGAAACGGGACGAACCATATTGGTGGCTCTGGCTGACTCTGTGGTCGTGGTCAAGGGGCATTAAAGCTCAACCCGTCCGATTTTGGGTTAATAGTCGGATCTGAAGGAGACGTCCAACAGATTAATAGGTGCGCATCGAAAAGAAATCCACGAGAGTCGGGAGAACCAAAATGGGGAAAGCCCAGAGCAAGCTTGCAGAATATGATGCACCAGTGTTTTATCAAATGAGAAAATTGTATGGCCGAAGATGCCTGCAAGATATAGAAAAGTTAATCAAATATCATGATTTTCCAGAAGAAGGGACGTTAAGTGTGACACGATTAAATGTGGTAAAAAAGTCAGTCGAAGAGGGAGATCACGCGAAGGCAGGTTGTGGGAGAAGAAAACGTGTGTGTAAACTGTAACCAGACTGTGAATTGCTGGCTGCAGGAGGCAGAGAAGAGAGAGAGGAGAACACTGCAAAAAGAAGTAGAGGAAAAAGAAGAAAAAGTAGAGAAAAAAGAAGAAACAGTAGAGAAAAATGAAGAAAATGTAGGAGAAAAAGAGGAAATTAAGAAAGATAAAGACGAATTAGTTAGGGAACAAATATTTGCACCACACCCTACTAATCCTTTTTTCTCTGTCTTTCCACCGCTGATATACACACACTTCCCGGTCGGGGAAATGCAAAGGCCTATGGTGGTCTTTAGACCATGGACTGTGACTGACATAAAGGAAGCAATGGCCCATTTGCCAAGCCCTGAAGACGAGAGTGACCGGTTCGCTGGGGAGCTCTCTATGTTTTGCAGAGAATTCAGCCCCACAATGCAAGAACTAAAGAGGCTGCTGGCAATGAAGATGGGGCCGATGAACTGGTACAGAGTAAAAGGGAGACTGCAGAGAGATGATTGCCGACGGGAACACTATGACTGGGACCACAAAGATAATGCAGATTACTGCGACGCTGTCATGGAACTGGCCGACGCCATTAAAGCTGCGTTTCCAGTGCGCATAGAAATATCGAAGCTGAATGACTGCTTCCAAGAAAAAGGAAGTGTGCGAGCATTCTACTACCGGCTGTATGAACTTTTCAGCAAACACAGCGGCATGACAGAACCAAATGTCAGGGGACCCGAGCCCACTTTATGGGAGTGTCACTTGAACAGCTGGTTCACAAGGGGACTGAGAGAAGACATAATGCGAGGAGTAAAGTCCGGCCTGGTCGGGTGGAAGGACACACGCTTGGCTGAGCTACTGAAACACGCCTTGCATGTGGAAGAACAACTGGAAGAAGCAAGAGAGGCGAAAGCAAAGCGAGCGGCAGAAGCAGAGAAACAAACAGCTGCGGAAGACAGGCTTGCTGCTGCGAAGAGAGAAAAAGCCAGAGCAAAGTCTGACAAAGAGTTACAACTGGCTATTGTAGATGCTATATCAAAGGCTGGAGGGGCTCCCAGGAACAGAGACGGCTACAATGTGAGGAATGCAAGCAGAGGGGGGGAGAGGGAACTGGAGGTGTTGGATCTGTGAGACGAATGACCATTCCACCAGAGACTGTTCTAAGTGCAGAGTGTGCAAAAAAGAGGGCCATTGGGGCTACAGCTGTCCACAGAACAAACAGAATCAAGCCGACTGAAGTGAGGGAGACGGAGAGCAGGAAAGAGGGGCCCAGGGCGAGTAGCTGACCGCTACAAATCAGGGAAGTGAAAATTTTCTGACAACACACATATACAAATACACTGATTTATGTACTGCTCTCTGCAATGAAGAAAATGCTTGCAATTCTGTATGTATGTCTAAAGTTAGTGATGTTTCTGATAATTGTTTGATGATGTACGTAAGTAAGGGATTTTTAGACATGCCAGGATATTCCATGTTGATAGAGGGAACGGCAGTTTCCTTTTTAGTTGACTCTGGGGCATCCCGATCCGCATTACGACCATGTGACTTGCCATGTCAACTGAGAATGACAAACAAATTGAATGAATCTATTTCTGCATCAGGGCACCAAATTTTTGAAAGATTCACAGAACCTTTGACCTGTGAAACAGAAGGGGGCAGGATGTTGAAACATGCCTTTCTGTATCCAGAAATTTTATTCAGTAGTGGATTTGGCTAATGATCATAATCACAAATCATCACTATCACGGAAGGGTCCAGTGTACGATTCGAATTCAACCCATTTGCAAATAACCAGCTTTCGAACCAGCCACTAAAGAAGAGATGACTTGGATGGGGAGTGAAGGAACAGGAAGAGGGGGAGCAAATGAAGGAGTGTGGAAAGCTATGATGAAGTGTCAAGGGAACAAAGCATGCACTCTGGCCCTGCTGCAAAAGGAGGAACTAGAGATAAACACAAGCTGCTGCCTCTGCTTGCAAATGACTCATGCCTGGGAGGCTGCCCCACTGACTGTTGACACCATAAAATATACCACCTGTTTGATACCACTGCAAATGACTGAAGTGTTAAGGGCTGCAGCAGACATAGATCAGGGGAAAATACCGACAAAGCTCTCTGCACCTGTCTGCACAACCAAATATGTGCACAGCAAACCGGATGCACCGATTGCACCGCTGAGAGTGACCCACAGGCAAGGAGATGTGTGCGTCTGCCGAAAGGAGTATGCGTATGGATGGGCGACGCCTGCAGGGCAATCTGACTGCAGGGTCAGAATCGACGTGGAGGGAGGAATGCTGGACAACTGCACGGCAACCATCAGTGGGACGAAAAGGAACTTCACCTGTCCTTTCAGCAGATTGAAAGACACTTCTCCTGCTGCAGTGTGGGTGTGTGGTGATAGAGCTTATCATTACATGCCAAAGAGAGGATGGTTTCCCAAACACCGCTAGGAAGACTGTTCCAAAGTTTATGTGCTAAATAGTAGAAGGATCTACTGCCTGCAGTTGATTTTGATATTCTAGGTATTATCAACTGGCCTGAATTCTGTGATCGCAATAGACGTACAGAACTATAATGCAATAAGAGCTCGCTCAAGTACTGGGGAGCTAAACCGTTCAATGCATTGCAAGAAATTAGGAAGATTTTAAAATGTATACAATGTTTAATAGGGAGCCAATGCAGTGATGACAGAACCGGGCTAATATGGTCATTTTACCTGGTTCTAGTAAGAACTCTAGCTGCTGTATTTTGGACCAGCTGGAGTTTGTTTATTTAGCGTGCAGGGCAACCACCCAGTAGAGCATTACAATAATCTAGCCTTGAGGTCATGAACGCATGAACTAACTTTGTTATTGAGAGCATATGTCGTAGTTTAGATATATTATTAAGATGGAAGAATGCGGTTTTACAGATGCTAGAAATGTGGCTTTCAAATGAACCATTGGTATCAAAGAGCACACCCAGAAAACCTTCTGCAGTTTTAGCTCATCATCACGGATTCCCTGCACCTGCACTTCCTCATCAGCACTCCCTTTAAAAGACTCACTCCTCCTGCACGTATTTGTCTGTCCTCGTCTATGTAACGTTAGTTGTTCTGTTCCCGTGTTAAAGTATTTGATAATAAACCTTTGCTGCTGTATTTGATCCTGCATCCTCTCCATGATTTCAACTAACCGTGACAGAAGGACAGACCCCTTGGACATGGATCATCCAGCAGCACACCCTTCTCTCATGGCTGAAGACCGACTGTGCAGACTGCGGCAGAAGGGCAGGCCGTTGGAGAGGTATGTGGAGGAGTTTCTGGAGGTCAGTTATCAGGCGGGTTGGCCTGATGCATCCCTCAATGCTTGTTTTCTGATGGGTCTGGATGAGGATACTACTCGGTATCACGAACCTGCTTGTGAATTCTCACTAGTCGAATTGATAAATCTTGTTCTTTATTTAAACGGTTCTAATTTTGAAGTTGAAGAAGTTAGAGTAAAAAATTATCCTCCTCATCCAGTCCCATCAGAGGCAAACAAGGCCTTGCCAACTCACCTCACCCCGGATCCCTTCACATACCGCTTCAACGGTCCTGTCCATTCCTGGCCGCCAGTGTTTCCCTGGGGAAGAAAGTGGGTCTCCAACAGCGCTGACCTGGGAGCCAAGGTGGCGGACCCGATGTTTCAATCAGTGAGATCAGCGCTGAAGTCCGCCACCATTCGTCCCCGAACTTAGTGGCCGGGCCTGGGGTCTGGGCCAAGGCCAAGGAGCCTCCCACGCCTCCGGTGATGGTTGCCGCCGAACCAGCCAAACCTCCAGTGAAGCCTGTCATCGAACCAGCACCGCCAGGGCATCCCGACTGGTCAGTACCTCCATGGCCTCCAGACTGGCCAGCACCTCCACAGTCTCCAGATAGGCCAGCACCTCCATGGCCTCCAGACTGGCCAGCACCTCCATGGCCTCCAGACTGGCCAGCGCCTCCAGACTGGCCAGCACCTCCATGGCCTCCAGACTGGCCAGCACCTCCACGGCCTCCAGTTAGGCCAGCACCTCCATGGCCTCCAGACTGGCTAGCACCTCCGTGGCCTCCAGACTGGCCAGCACCTCCACGGCCTCCAGACTGGCCAGCACCTCCACGGCCTCAAGACTGGCCAGCACCTCCATGGCCTCCAAACTGGCCACCACCTCCATGGCTTCCCAAGCCGCCCAACCCGCCATGACACCCTGGTCAGCCTGTACCGTCCTGGAGACAACCTACGCTGCAGCACCCGGATCACCCGTCACGTCTCCAGGACGCCCGCCCTCCTTCCCGGTTATCCATCTACGGCGCGAGGTCGTGCCTACCGGGAGGGGGGGAGTAATGTCACCATCTGTCTCAACTAACCGTGACAGTAGGGTACACCACAACGCGCACACACACATACACACACACACACACGTTTGTTTCACTATATTAGTGTGGACATTGCATAGACTCCCACGGATTTTATATGACATTTTAATATATTAATATATGATATTTTAATAGTATAATGATATTTCCTATGGCCTACCCTTACCCCTAAATCTATACCCATCACAGAAACGTGCAAAACACTAGATTTAAATAAAACATGTTTTGGCTGATTTATAAGCATTTTTAACTAGTGAGGACCAGTATAATGTCCTCAGTAGTCAGTTGTCTTTACCATGTCTTTTACCCAACTGTTTTTTGTGGCTATTGTCAGGTTTCAGAAACTATAGAGCATGTGCTTAAGAGTTGCAGACAATATGAAAATCAGAGGAAAAAGATGATGGAAAAGTTAGGAAAAGTTGGTCTAACAGGGACAGGAATGAAGAAAATACTGGAAAGTGGTGAGAATGGACAAGGCAGAAGAAGCATTTGCAGTTTTTTAACAAGGACTGGACTGATGAGGAGAATATGATGCAACGCTAATGGATACAAGCTGGCGTTAAACCCTAAAGAAGAAGAAGAAGAACTGTATCTTGTCTAGCTTTGTCCCTGTAACTGCTGCTTGGTGAGTCCATGTCAAGTCAAGTTATGTCCATGTTTATGTTCGTTTATTTTTATGTTCATAGTTTTATCATGTCAAGTCTGTGTTTCTTGTTGTATTTGGTTCACACTTTGGTTAAATAAACTGGACTTGGGTTCAGTACACTAACGTTACAAATGTTTTATTGCAGTTTGCCCTGCAAAACCTAGCTTAGTCATTTACCTGAAGTAGCTTGATGTCATTTATCAGACTTTCAGGGTGGATAGAACTTGGCATCCATGCGGCTAGAGCATGATTGTGATCATGAGCTCCAACCACAACTGTAAGGTTCTCACCTCTGTCAAGATGAGGAAGAAAACATGCATTTTTGAGGTAAATAAGGACTGTTTAAAACTGAGTTTTGGCCTGACCTATAACAATATGCATTTACAACCATATTGTATTAACATACTTTGTTATGATGCTTACACTGTAAAGTTACAAACAATTAGCTCTACTGTAGCTTTAGTTTAAGTAAAAATACATTTTGGGTTCAAACAATTAACAATTTTCAGACTCCCCAGAAGTCGTGTACCCACTAGGTTGGGTACTATCATAGTATGTGTGTCATTTCAAAAGTAGTTACACCAAGTGAAGACCCTTTTGCAGGAGTCTGGGACTCTTTAACCTTTGTGCGTCAATTAAAAAAAGTTACACTTAGGTCCATAGAGGACAAAAATGTCCATGTACAAAAACTGTCATAAAAATTTGAAGCCTGGGAGCACAGACTTAAGTTTGGTCTCATTTTAAAGAAGACCATTGGCAGTTTATTGTTGAAATAAAAAAAGTTTAAAAAGTGAAACATAAAGGCCTGGTTTCACAGACAGGGCTTAGACCAAGCCAGGATTAGGCCTTAGTTCAATTAGGACATTTAAGTATCTTTTATAAATGTACCCTATAAACATTACTGGTGTGCATCTTGAGACAAAGCAATGGCACTGACAGATTTTAAGATCTATCAGTACACGTTGCTTTCAGTTAGAACAGCTCAAACGTGCATTTTAGTCTAGGATTAGCTTAAGCCTTGTCTGTGAAACTGGGTGAAAAGTTATAGTGGTTTAAGTTTATTAAAATGATTTATGAACATTATTTTATATTAAAATATATATTTTATGAAACATGTTGAACTCTAAAAATGCTGAAAATGAAAGCCATAAATCTTTTTTTTTTCAGCCCAGTGGAGCAGAACGGAGGAAAGTGGTAACTAGGGTTGGGAACAGAGAACCGGTTCTTATCCAGAACGAAGTGCGAGGAGCGTATCCTTTAATAGAGACGTCTTACCTCATGAATATTATAACAGTGAATGCACTGAAAAGCCCTCGCGCTACTAATATATGTCAGATATCAATGCAGAGAGAGAGAGAGAGAGAGAGATGTGCACAAAGCTGCACGATTAATCTTTAAAAGATCGTGTTCTCGATTTCATCACCCATATGATCTATTTCCTAAATGACAATGATTCGCTCATGTAGGCTATATTAAACCTTTGACAAAAATAAAATCGTGAGATTAAAATCTGCGTTCGCGCTGCCGTTGATCTAGAGAGCAGTTGTCATGTTTAGATATAAACAGCTTCACAAACAATCTTTTCAAAAACACAGTATCACTATTTCTGTTACTAATATTCCAGTTATCACAGAAGAATACAAAACTGTATTATTCAGATAAACGCTGTTGTCTACGTTACCGATCAAAACAGAATAAATAACCTTTTGAAAATGCTTCGAATAGGCTAACTAATATATTGATTGCATTGTTACACCACTAGATGGCAACAAATTACTGTTAAAAAACTGTATCACTGAATCATTCTTTCAGAAACTAGTGATGTCTTTATGAATCCAAATTGTGTTGAATTTGTGGTGACACTTTACAATAAGGTTCATTTGTTAACATATTAAGTTAATGTATTAACTAACATGAACTAACCATGAACAATACATTTGTTACTGTATTTGTTAATCTTTGTTAATGTTAGTTAAAAAAAAAAATAAAGCTATTCATATTGTTCATGTTAGTTTACAGTGCATTAAATAATGTTAACAAATACAACTCTTGATTTTAATGATGTATTAGCAAATGTTGAAATTAACGTTAAATATTAATGAATGCTGTAGAAATGCAGTTCATTATTAGTTAATGTAGTTAACTAATGAACCTTATTTGTAAAGTGTTAGTGAATTTGTTGAGATTAGCAGTCTGTTAAACTCATTTTACAAGTATAATAAACACAAAAAGGAGTTGAGTATTGTGCATTTTTTTTCTCTTACTACGATTTTTTATTGGTTGTTTAATATTTTTTCTTTATTATGAAAACTGAAAACACTACACTGGAAGTTCCTGTTTTAAACTGACAAAGTCTTCATTTTTTTAAAATATTGCAAGAAATATTGTATCGTGGACTTTATATCGAGATATTATCGTATCGTGAGATTTTGATATCGTTACATCCCTAGTACCTAGTGTAAAATAATTTATTAAAGGAAATGGGGGTGAAATAGTAAAATTCTTATAAAAATACACACTTGTGCCAAAATTTATGCCGTTCATTCGCTGCTCGTCTAAAATCAGTAACGTTGTTAACCACCACACAAATGCCTAGGGTCCCACAGGAGCTGACTAAGCAATTAAATCAGCTGATGACTTGGTGAGCAGACAAAACTTCTTTTAAAAACATTAAAAATCTTACCGATTACAAACTTTTGACTGGTAGTGTGTGTGTGTATATATATATATATATATATATATATATATATAAAATACTTAATCTGCCCCATGTGTGATGTAATCCATGTCTAATATTTCTTGTAAATTCTGTTAGATGTGAGAAATCAGTTGAGAGCTTAGTAAAACTGACTGACTATCTGTGGTTAGATCTTTACAAAGCTCTTTATTTTACAACTCAAATTCTGGAGGATTTACCACTTTTTTTCCCTCTTTTTTTAAGCAGCACAGTTAATGATATTCCTCTTTTGAAATGTTTTTTTTTTTTTTTTTTACTGTAATTTTGATCAACAGTTTTGGGTATTTCAGTTTTTCCCATTCAAAGAGATATGAGTCTACAGGCATGACTGGAAAGTGAGGGTGTTGCCTAAATTATAAATGTTGTGACAATGAGAACACTTTGACTATAATTGATGCTTGCCATGTGATACTTTTATTGAAAGAAGGTTTATGGAAGAATTCAAGAATAACATTTCTTCCTTCTTTAGTTTCCATGAAGTCACTTTACATTTCTAACTACTTCCTGGATCCACTGAATAAATGCTGAAATCTTAGTATACACATTAGGACGCTCAGATGAATTACAGTGCCGGGCACCGAAAGATGTGATACCAACGGCAGTGTCTCCACAAACCAAAGGACCTCCTGAATCCCCCTGTTAAGAAACACAGATCAACACATCAGTAGTGAAACCAGTTCATACATTACCATAAAGTCTGTGAATCATCTTTTTTACGTACTTGGCAGGTTCCACCACGGCCATGTACACAGATCATCTTTGAGATTGAGTATAATTCTCCCCATCTATTTCTACATTCGTCGTTATTCATTATATTCACGTTTGCCTCCATTAGAAGATTGCTCCCTGAGCCATCAATCACCAGAGCTCCCCAGCCAGCAACACTACAGGCAGTCTCTGCTTTGACATCTTCTCCTTTCTTTGGTAATGGTATCACTCCAACATTGTTGTTTAGTTTGACTTTTTTTTCTAGCTATAATTAAAAAATACAACCATTTTTATTAAACCATCTTTTATATGACTGAAATTTGTTGATTATACTGTTGTTTTTGAGGTTATTACAGAAGCCAAAAAGACCAAGTTGAGATTTTTTTTATTTGCCTCTTTATTTTATGCTGTGCACTTGGCCATTTACACAGAAATGATTTAAATCCCTTCAGTAATTTTAAAAGCAAGAAATTGCAATAGAAATTCAAACATAGTGGTTTGTGCTACTGTTTCCTGACTGGATATTATTTTGAAAAACTAAATATATTACAGGTTGTTACCTTCAAAAGCATGATGTCATCATCATCTTGATGAGGTTTATTTGTAGGCCTATAGTCTGGATGAGGGATGTAGGACTTCACTCTGATGAGATCTGAACTCTTGCTGTTCCTTAAGTCATGAGCACCAACAACAACCGTCAGAATACTTCTGTTGAAAGAGTGTATTGGAAATGGTCATTTATGTCATAACTGATATACAGGGTGCACTTCAGTCATTATCAGTCAAAAGTAATTTTAACTCAACATTGCAGATCACTCTAAACAATCTCTTACTTGTTCCAGCAATGTGCAGCAGTCAGGACAAACTGATCAGAAATGAGGGATCCACCACAGATATGGTCCCCATTCTTCTGAATAGAAACCATGTAAGGTCTGGAGTGGGGTCTGGCTTCTTTTCCATTCACTATACCCACATTCACATGAGCTGAGAGAGAGATAGTGCTGTTAGTCAACTTATTCAGCACATACCAATCAAACACTTGTAAAAGTCATCGTAATATGCTGTTAAATAATCAGTCTCACCAGTGAAGGTCAGGTGTGGCAGCAGAGAGGCCAACAGGAGCAGAGAGATGATGATGGTCATGATGAAGACGATCACTGAGCTCTCACTGGCTAAACATGGTATAAATATACTTCAAAGGTGGGTGGAGTCACTGAGCTGACTGTTACTTACTTCTTTTTTTAATATTGTAGTATGATCAACATGATTAGAAAGTATTGTTCTTGTGAAACCTTGTGGTTTCATTGAAGCCAGATGGTTTGGATGATAAGAATTAAGAATGTAAGCATGAGTTTTGAATATTTTACAGTTTATAACCATATATATCATTAACCGATATAACGTTAGTATGTGCTTTGCACCTTTGAAAAAAAAAACATAACAAAGGTGGTAAAATAGAAGGCGACATGAAAATGTAAACTTCATCAAAATTGGCTTTCATGAATTAAAGCAAACACTTAACATGTACAAGTATGAACACTAATCAGCCACAACATTAAAACCACCTGCCTAATATCGTGTAGGTCCCCTTTGTGACTTTACCAGCAGATCATTAAACTCCTGTAAGTTGTACAGTGGGGCCTCTATGGATCGGTTTTGTTGGTTCTACACATCCCATAAATTTTCAATTGGATTGAGATCTAGGGAATTTGGAGGCCAAGGCAACACCTTGAACTCTTTATGTTCCTCAAACCATTTCTGAACTTTTTTTGCAGTATGGCATGGTGCATTATGCTACTAAAAGAGGCCACTGGCTTCTGAAACACATGAAAATCCCCCACAAGGCTTGCCATTTTGGAGATGCTCTGAACCAGTCATCTCATCACTATTTGGCCCTTATCAAAGTCACTCAGATCTTTTCACTTTCCCATTTTTCCTGCGTCCAGCTCATGAAAGTCAAGTACTGACTGTTCAGTTTCTACCTAATAAATCCCTCCCTTGACCGGTGCCACTATAATGATATAATCAATGTTATACACTCAGTTTCTCAGTTTTAATGTTGGCTGATCAGTGTATATTCATGGTGTAACCCTCTTTCATACTTTTAGTGGAAAATTGTGTAGCCTAGTACAAATGTTGACTGAGATATGCTACAATTGTTCCTCTTCACATTCTCAGAATGTGATTTAATTTTTATTTATTCTGTAGAGTTTGAGCTAAAGCTGAATTTATCATGCCATGTTTGTCTAATTTTATTCCTAATCTTGACCAACAGTTTAAGTTTTCAGTCTTTCTCCATTCAAATAGATATGAGCCATACTTGCATGAATAAAAATTGAGGGTGTAACCAAAATGGCCACCAAGTGAACTAATGTGAAATTACATTTGTGCCCCCCATGTATTATTGTAATGTGGTTTTGACAATGAAGACAATTTGAATGATTGATGCTTGTGATACTTTAAATTTATACAGAAGAATTGAGGAACTTAACTCACTTAACATTTCTAATGTGAGAGAGAAAGGAAACCCAGTTTCGACCTGGTATTAAGATTAGTGGTGGGAGAAATTACGCTTTTCAAAGCTTCGAATCAATTCGCAAAATGATTCAGTTTCAAACTAAGCGTTCCAAACACCACACGCTGGTGACACCTGCTGGTCAGAACAGTGTAAATGCAACAAAAACTCAGGCCAAAGTTTTCAACGTTTTCAACGTTCACTGTTTTACTAACACTATATGAAAGTGAGTAAATTGAGACAGGTGATAAAGGTTGATCTATTTGGATATCCTTAGATTACAGCATTGTGTATGATGCCATTGATAGCCTGACATGGTTTGAGAAAAAAATACTATAGTATTTACTATATTAAACTATAGTAAATTGTAGTATACTGTATTATAGTATTTACAACACTTTGTTAATGAATGCTACAGCATACTGTAACTATAGTGAACTGATTAACTGTAATAAATACTGTAGTATATTTTAGTTTTTACTACAGTAAACTTGTGTATTGTAGTATAATATACCCTATAGTTGTAGAAAACTTAGTACAGTATTGGGTAACGTAATTTGCTTATTTCTATAGTTGTTTTATGACCACAACCACTGTACAATTACCACAACAAATTAATTCAAGTACTTTACTATAGTATAGTTCAAAATCACTATAGTATTTACTATAAATTACTATAGTATTTTTTTTTCACATGTCAAGAGCTGATCTAGTATGTTGCATCAACAACCATTTAAATTAATTTGGTAATTCTTTTGTGTAATCAATAGGGTGTGAAACCAGGCAGAGTGAGTGACATGGGGTTCATTTCATAAAGCCAAAGCAATTTATGGTTGCTGACGGTGTAAGGTAATATCTATTGTAATTGTATAGCCTACTATATAACTTTGTGATTGTTGTTTGAGTGTAAAATTGTTCTTAAAGTCCTAATTGTGAAATTAAATGATCCAAAGGAGTACACGTTACAAGGCAGTGCGGGGGGAGCTGCCAGATCCAGATGTCCTCAAAGTTGACGTGGTGTACAAAGACTTCTTGCCAGACATTGCTCCACTCATCACCACCATGGCAATAAATGCGGACGTCCCACTTATCGACTCCGCTTTTGGGAAAGTCCAGGAAGGTAGTCCTATATCCTACCAACATCCTTTATCAGTGAGCCGGGTTGTAGTACGCCACCCAGATGCCCCTCCACCACCACCTGTAGATGGCTATAGGCTGGAGCTTACCAGCTGTCAGTTTGTGCGCAGTCACCAGCAACACCTCCATCTACAGTCACTTGTCACTACAGTAGACATGGCAAGGAAAATAGAGGTTGCCACCAGGGAGCAGAGCAACACTGTGGAGTGGCACTGTGTTAGGAGGCCAAGAATAACTTCCAGATTCAGGGAAATATGCCATGTCAGTGGTCAGAGTTCTGCTGAAAACTTGGCACAAAGAATTAAAAAGGGAGTGGCTCAGACGGCTGCAATAAAGAGGGGACTGACACTGGAATCAGTTGCCATCCAGGAGTACTGCCGAGTAAAAAAACACAAATTCTGGCCTTGTGGGTTCATCATCCACCCAGATGCCCCCTGGTTAGGGTCATCTCCTGACGGTCTGGTGTTTGACCCGACTGAGAGCCCACCCTTCGGACTGCTGGAAATTAAATGTCCCAACTCAAAGAGCTGTGTGGACTGTAGCTACTTGAAAATGCAGAGTGGTACAATGAAATTAAAGCAGACTCACAGCTACTACTGGCAGGTGCAAGGCCAGCTGCTTCTTGTGGTGCGATTTTGTTGTTTTTGCAGAGGAGGATATTCTCATACAACACATCTACAGAGACTGTGAGGTGGCTAAAACCATAAGGGAGAAGGGAGATTATTTTTATTTTTACATGGAAGTTTGAAGAGGGTTCTCGATTACCTTTTGGCATTTACAGATCCCTTGAATATAAAATATGCACTACATTTTTCTTTTTAAAATCAACTATACTGATAGCATTGATTCTTAATAAATAATATGCATAATCATGCAGTTAATTATTATAATAAATATATTACCTTAAATGTGCTTCTATGTGTGGCCTCCTCTTAATGCTATCATGCCTTGAGCCAGGTGTGTAAAACAATGCAGAACTCTTAAACTTTCCTTAGTTGTAATGTGTAACTGCCCATCTCACAAGTTGTGGAGGAGGAGTTCATATACGTGTTTGTATACTGTTTATTAAAAAGGTATTTATTTTCAAACTCATGTAAAAGCTGTCAACAAAAGGCAGTTTAATGAATCAATTCTGCTAAGTAAATGTTTAACAAAATTATAGAACATTCACTATAAAGTACTTACAAGAAACTATCAGATTAGAAATACATTGATTAGAAGCTATTCACAAGCACAGAATAAGCAAAAAGTGAAATGTCATTAATACACGAGTCCAGAATTAATCATCGAGTTGCCCGTGCCTTTACCAGTGGTCCGTACTGGTAGTTGACCAGGAAGCAAGCCACACTGAATAGCTCCTCAATGCTTCCACACACAGAAAGTGGTATGTCTCTGTCAAAAAGTTTGTTCTCTTTCACCCTCCTGATGCACCTCTTCACATGGACCCTTAGACGTGCAATGGATTGAGTCTGCCTGACATCCTCTCTACTCATTTGGGTGTTTCTTGAGAGAAAGGCAGGCCGGTAAACCTTGCATACAGCCAGACTGTCCACAAGGAACCCTTTGGCTTCCAAGCAGGTTGTATAGGAAGTGAGTCCAGGTTGCAGTAATCCTGCTGGCTGTGGTGCGGTGAATGTCAAACCGTTCTGCTAGATCCCTGAGAGGCAAGCCCACTGACAGATGCATGAGGAACAACAGGCCCTTATGGAAAGAAAATATATTTCCCTATATATGAATGATCAATATATAACATGATTTAACAGTGTATTTGAAAATATACAGAAAAATATATTGTGTAAATATATTACAATATACTGAAGAATACATAAGGAATTGCCGCTTTTCATATATTGAAAAATATGTGACAATATATTTACTAATATATCATAATGCATGTCATTTCATATTAAGTAATATACTTCATAATATATAGATTTATATGTGATCACATATGGTACCGCATGCATAATATATTGCAGATATATTTACTCATGCAGTATAAACACATATATGGTAAATTATATTATGTAACACATTTCTTTATGATGTCATTATTTTATAATGATTTACATTTTAAATGTTACATATTTTCAAGTTAGTTAACAAAAGCACACCTGCATGTACTAAAGTTTCTACCAAAGAGACTATCACTGTGCTATAGCGTGCACAGCTGTTATTTTTTAAATTAAGTTATTATAGTCTTAATGGTATTCAGCCAGTCATAAACCTCACCACAGGATCAACTCTTCAACACAATGGTAACCCCAAAAACTCACACATAAACAGATCTCCCCCTATATCAATATTGAGCAAAACACATGAAATAGCACTTAATTTTAACATTTACTCTCCTTTAACAGTCAGAAGCAAAGCATGCTGGGAACTAGAAGTCTGTTGTAACCACTGATTGTAACTCATTCCATGAATGTGTGTATATATGCGTGTACAATACATTCACATTTATATGGGAACATGTATGTGCAATATATGTACACAATAAAGGATAAAACTTTATGAATGTAATGCTATTTTTGTCTTCATTTATAAATATTTTATATGTATCAATATATAGCCATACATGGTCAATGCATATACTGCAGTATACTGAAAAATATAAGCACTAGTTTCCCATACTATATGGAAATATATTATGTAATATATCGCATTATATTTTGCAGCATATTCCCATATATTTTTGTTCCGTAAGGGGGAGCTCTTCTATGGGTTGAAGTTTCTGTGAAAATAAGGCCTAGATACTAAACACAGTGGTGGAATGTAACTATTTACACCATTGTTTTTTACTATTTACACATTTACTCAAGTACTATTTCATGGTTCACAAATGTGTGGATTTGCTGCTTTTCCCGCATTGAGTACTTTTACTTTTAATACTTAAAGTACATTTTTCTGATTATACTTATATACTTTTACTTACAGGTGTGAAACGACATGAGGGTGAATAATTAATGACAGAAATGTCATTTTTGGGTGAACTAACCCTTTAAAAAAACATATTCAAAGCAGTAAGAGTGTGGTATTAGTACTTTTACATAAAGTCTCTGAATACTTCCTCCACCACTAGTGTTTCTACACTGTAGTATTACTACTTTCATTAAAGTAAAATATACTTTTAAAGTACTTCTTCAAACACTGGTAATGCATTATAATTATTGTACACGTGCATACCGTTGTTGGTTGAGAAAACTCAGAGCTGCTGGAGAAGAAGCCTTGGTGTTGGTGATCCGCACCATCTTGGTGTTGACTGCAGGCTCCACTAGTTTCCAAAGGGCCTGGAAATTTTTGTGTGAGGCAAACCTAAGAATATAATGATGTTCATCAGAATATTTATTTGTCATACACAAAAGTACAACGAAATTTATATGCAATCCTTTTCAGCGCAAAATTACGGAGCCCCTAAAGGGACCTTTGCAAAAATAAAAAAAAGACAGAGTTTCGCGTGCGCACGCGTTACAATTTCCGGTTTGTGTATACTATAATTTCATTTGTGCGTCACTGCCTATGAAGAAAGCGAGAGTATGGATGCACATGAACTAATAAAGCTGTATTTGCTCAAAATCTGGCTTTCTGAGACCAGTTCTTCTAGAATGAATCCAGCTAATTGTTCGTTTTAATTTTTTTAAACATGTGCCTTCCTTTATATCTAAAATCCTTAACGTCTATGGCTCTGCTCGCAATAAGCGCTGTTAGAACTGAATGAAGAAAATAAGCGTTTCTCTGCCACCTGTAAGTATGCGTTAAATCCGACAAAGTGGTTTAATTAAGGGGCTTTTGATCTTGTGAAATACGAAATTTTAGTAGGCCTACATTTTACAGTTCCAGTATTTTTATATGGGACAATATAAATATGGCCTACTGCCCTAACGAAATACAAAGTTTTATCATTTTTACTGTACCAGTGTTTTTTCATGAACCATTAAACGTGGCATTATGACATGCACACTGAGCCCATTTACCAGCGCGATTTCTTGGATACCACAGAGTTAAATTCGTTAAAATGGACATTAGTCCTTGAAATATGACGCACTGCCCTGACGAAAGCCACATTTTGAGCACTTTTTACTGTATCAGCCTTTTTTTTTAACTTGGCAAAAAAAAACAATGCACACAGCCATTCATGTCGCGGTTGCCCGGCCGTCACAGAGAATGCTTTAAAGCAGACATAAGGCCGTGATATAAACTGCCCTACGAAAGCCACATTTCAGCAAAAAGATCGTTATTAATTCATACACATCCATACTCGCATTTTCTGCATAATTTTGAGCAAATAGATCTTTATTTATTCATCCATAGGCTACTCGCATTTTCTTCATAATTTTAAGCAAATAGATCTTTATTAATGCATGCACACCATACTTGCATTTTCTGTATAATGTTGAGCAAGTAGATCTTTATTAATCCATCCATACTCAAATTTTCTTAATAATTTTGAGCAAATAGATTTTTATTACTTCATCCATACTCGCATTTTCTTCATAATTTTGAGCAAATAGATCTTTATTAGTTCATGTGCATGCATAGTCTTGTTTTCTTCATAGGCAGTGACGCACAAATGAAATTGGTTTTAGTATACACAAACCGGAAATTGTAACGCGTGCGCACGCGAAACTCTGGGTGCGTCTCAATCAGCTCCCTAGTTCAGTAGTCAGGGCACTGATCAGGGAATCAGCCACATTCATTTACATGATATACTGATTCACGACCTAGGGAGCTGACTGAGACGCAGGGTCTGTCAATTTTTTATTTTTGCAAAGGTCCCTTTGGGGCTCCGTACAAAATCACTCTCCCACTTTACAAACTATTATCCCATGTGCAAGAAAAAATGTATCGTATGTTTTACAGCTATGTGAATAAATAAGTAGATAAAAAGACTATATATATAGTCATATATAAACATGTTAGGTTTCGTTTTATTTATTTTTTTAAATTAGCTTCCTCAAAATGAAACATTTTTCACAACTCGTACACAACACATTGATTAACAGGTTGGTGTAATGCTATTCCAAAAGCCTTATAAACCAACCTGGTGTAAAAACGAATGTCCTCGTCCGACCCTGCGAAGCGTTGTATGCCGAAACGGGTTCACAACACTTCCAGTTGGTGTTGGAGATACCTAATCTTCCGATGCAAGGCTTCATTCTCGTTGGTCATCTCATTTGCCATCACCGCCGTCGCTGGAGTCACACAGTAATCATGATCAGGGGCTGCTGTTTCCAAGTCCGGGGTAGGGCTATCTGCCCTCGGCTTACGCTCCCAAACATTAGGTCTTGGTGTGGGTAGCGCGTACTCATTCCAAGAAAAGAGAACCGGTAAACAGCGCCGTTTCTAGGCATAGGCAAACTAAGCGGTCGCCTAGGACGCAAACAGCTGGGGGGCGCCAGTGAGAGCCCCCGCCCCACCAAAAGATTTTTTATTTATTTATATTTATTATTAATACTATTATTATTATTATTTCGTACTTTTGCTATTTCGAGGCATTATGATTACTTGCGATTATCTGAGTGACAAGTCTCCCTGGTGACAGTGGCCGCTGATGTTAGGAAGAGAATAGAGAAATGAGATGTAGAAGGCGGCAGGGAACGTCGTCATCCGTGCTTACCTGGATTAATTGGTTTATTTTTTATCATCATGAAAAGGTCAAAGCCATCAGGGCTCAGTACCGTAAAAAGAAAAAAAGAGGATGAGAAAAAGAAAGCGAAATATACAGGTATATTACTATTTGGTAACTAAATGGTTAATTGTTCTGTTCTACTACAAGCTAGTTGCTCCATCATCACGAGCAAAACACGACACTGCATATTAGCACTGGACAGATTTACCACACGTCATGCTCATTTCAGCAGCGGAATATTATAGCATAGTAAAGTTGAATAAAAAATCAGAGATGGCTGTTTAGTGTAAACTGACCAAGTGATAGTGTGTCATAACTATGACAACCAGCGTGGACCTGCCAAACGAACATAGTTTAGACAGAAAAACAAAACAAAACAAAAATTACAAATGAGTTTTACATGAATTAAGTGCATATCAAGAAATAACTTAAAAACATCAAATAAATTATTTTCTTTATGCTGTAATAGTGCAATTTAAGTCACTAAGTCAGGCATTGTGATTTGGGTGTGTAGATTATGAGTATCTGTTTATGCTGGAGAGTTTTATATTAATGGTACAAACAATCATGACAGGTGCACATTTTTGGAGAATCACAAGGCAGATGCTACTGTAGGAAGAGAAACATCAGAGGCAAGCCCCAGTCCTAACTGTAAGTGTTTACTTCTTGTTTACAGCTTTAGCTATATAGAATAGGGTTTAAAATGGTATGTGGCAATGCCATGTCTGATTGTACATGTAGGTGAAGCTGGCACATCAAACTCAGGGACAGCCACTGGATTGACACCACTGGATTCTGGCCAGACTAGGCCATCAGCAGGTGTGTGCATGTTTCTCATATGAAATACTGCTGTACAATAGTTACTCTCATACACTGGATAGGGTACTATAAAATTATAGAACGCAAATGAGTGGTGTATTGCTATTGAACACATTTTTTGGAGAATTTTTTATTTTATTTCTGTACATGAAGACTAATATACCATCTTCATTAGATTGTATTTAGAGTTAAACTAATAAGAGTTTCATCTAGTTTATTTTGTATCCCACAACTATCATTTTTTTGTGAGTAGAATACAATTTTAACTAGCTTAATAAGAGTTTGAATTTGCTCTGAAAAATATGATTAATCTTTTTTTTCATCATCTTTTTTTTCATCCATGGGTTCTTATAAATATTTCTTTAAACATATTACACACAGAGAGCTAGTAGAATTCACTTACAAAAATAGATGACTCGTGTTTTGCTTTGTTTACAGATGAGGAACTAAGTTCTTCATTTTGTGGTGTGGCTGCTGCTACTGCTACACATCTGCAGGCTGCTGTCGTCCATTTACAACCATCAGAAAGTGAGTTGACTGTGGCTTCTAGAGCCTGCTGACTGGCCAGCCATGACAGTCAAAGTGAGAACAGAACTAGTGCACAGAGGACCATGTCAGTTGACACCAGACTACATATTTCCAAAAAGAGAAGATGGGAGAGGGTGCCATCCCCATTACTTTTTTAGAAAATTACAGAACGGTGAAAAAATGAAGAGAACCTGGCTGGTCTATTCTAAAAAAAGCCAACAGTCTTTACTGCTTCTGTTGTAAGATATTCTCAAATAGAGATTATAATCTAATTACCAAAGGACTGAATGATTGGAAAAATTGTGCTGACATCCTGAAAAACCATGAGAGTACTCCGGAACATAACAGGCATATGGCATCATGGAAGGAATTACAGATTCGTTTGGAAAAAAGGCAAACAATAGATCAGGTGGAAATGATGCACTTAGAAGGTGAGAGAAATAGGTGGCGTGACATTCTCAAAAGGTTGGTAGCCATCATTCAGTCTTTGGCAGAGAGAAATATGGGTCTAAGAGGAACATCAGATGCCCTGTATGACCCAAATAATGGAAACTTCCTTAAAGAAGTTGAACTCATGGCAAAATTTGACCCTGTGCTAAAACATCATATAGGTCTTATTCAAAGTGGAGCCAGCCACACCACATGCCTGGGTAATATCATTCAAAGCGAGCTGATTGAGTGCATAGGGAAGAGAATTATGGAGACAATGGCTAATGAGATCAAAGAGGCAAAATATTTTTCACGAATTGTGGACAGCATCCCTGATGTCAGCCATATAGAACAGGTCTCACTTACCATTTGAACTGTGGTAGTAAACAATGTGGAAGTGTCAAGTTTCAGCTTTAAATATGCCACAAATTTGCCCCTATTTGGAGGTGAGCAAAAACATGCCTTTTACTATATTAATATATTGCTGGCTAAAAAAATAAATCCAAAATTAGTTGAAAAAAATGGCTGGGTGAAAACAACCCAATCCCTGGGTTTGTCCATATTTAACCCAGCATTTTTTAGAGTGTAGGCTGCTGTCACTTTAAGACTAATGCACGGATCCAATATACCGTTACACACGCGTTTACATTCTCAACTGTTTACATTCACCTAAGACATAACTGAATATATGGATACTCACCAAGACAGGCATTTTGACATCATTTTGTGCGAAATTGTCCACTCAAGCGCAAGACGTGAAAGAGTGCTTAATTCAGTACTCACATGCTGTCAGACGCAGCTTCCTGGGCGCGCGCTTCGGATGTGGGCGCACACAAAACTTCTCACACAGCAAGCGTGAGTTATCTTTTGTGTCTTGCACTTGAATGTTTAAATTGGCGAGGCTTAAAAACACGTGCAAATGATAAACTTCCATGACAACGCAGCACTGGTCCGATCTGGACAGTTCTGTCAACAAGCCCTGCATGTGCTCTCTCTTTCTCTCAACAGAGGGCGCTCTCAGCCAAGCAACGGTGCGTAAAGCTCAGCAGGCAATGAAATTATATCTGCACTAAATTTTTTGCCTCTGGCTCAATTACAGGTCACTGAAATCGTACAATTTACTAGCCATTGGCTAATAAAAGACATTTTTTAGTCGCCCCGTGAAATTTGTTCTCATACGCGACTGATTTACAGGATTGGTAGTGCAAACCTGCATGACCAAGCTGTCATTGCAATGTGGTCTTGGACGGATCAGCAGGTCCTCAAAGATTATTCCTAGATTTCTGACCGACCTTGATGGGGTAATTGCTGGTGAACCTAGCTGGATGGTGAAATCGTGCTAAAGTCGGATTGGCAGGGAAGTCGAGAAGCTCAGTCTTTGCCAGGTTGAGCTGCAGGTGATGTTCTTTCATCCATGCCGAGATGTCTGCCAGACAGCTTGAGATTCATGCAGCTACTGGTTGAAATGAAAGGTAGAGCTGGTATCAGGTATCAGCATAGCAATGTTAGGAGAAACCATGATGGGTCCCAGTGTAGTGTAGTGTAGTGTATATGGAGAAAAAGAGGGGTCCAAGAACTGAACCCTGAGGTACCCCCGTGATCTTTCATTTTTTTAATGAGTCGCTTGGTGTGATTCAAAAATCGGACTGAACAATTTATTCACAAATTGCTCAATGATCTGGTTACAGCAGATTTCTTGAGTTAACAGCTCACTGGAGGAAATAATTTCACTGAATAATGACTTAAATTTCAGTCTGTTCATCACACAAAGCTATCCACAAATGAAAGAAAATCATATGAGTTTGCAACAAACTGACAAGTTTTTGGGTAAACCATTTCTTTAAAAACTGTGGTATCTGTGTACAAAAATGTAAGACCTTAAGGCAGGAACACACCAAGATGACGCTGACGAACTAGTGGCGACGAAAGCAGACTGCGGGGTTGGCTCACGTCGGCAGCGTCTGGGTCCAAAGTTGTCCTGACACACCAAACCGACACTCGACAGCCGACGGCCAAGTAGCATGTCCGTTCTGCACCTGCGTAAGATGAAATGCCTTTCCATACCAGCAGGTGGCAGTAGCTGAACAGCCAATCAGAATGATCAGATGGACCGACGAGCTCCGACGCCGATTCAACATGTTGAATTGGCCGAAAAAAGCAGACGAGGACCAACTTCAGCCGATGGTGGGGAACACACTGATAAAACTTAGTCGGCCGACGAACAAAAACTGCCCGACGGCAGACCGTTGGCTTGGTGTGTTCCTGCCTTTATACCTTTGACAGTGTGCAGCTGTAAGCACATTAGGATATATTAGAAATCCTCTACATTTATGTTTTTTTCCAGACCTGCACCAATACCATATATTACAAAGAAGTTTTTTTTCCCCATTGATTATGTCATCTCCAATCACAACTATGGGGAAAAAAGAAAAAAAGAAAAGAATTTTAGGGAAAAAATAACTAAACTCAAAAAATAGTCCCTTTAATGGCACTGGTGCACGGTGCCATTACTAATGAAAGTACCTACCTGTGATGCGCAATGTGATCACAGCTGCGGTGAGCAGAATCACAGTGAAGCGCCTCATTGTGCGAAATGTGTCACTGCCTTTTTACTACTAAAAATAATCCCTTCTCAACAAACCACAGTTCTGCATTTCCTGGATGTTTCTTCTCTTATATAATTATATGTAAAGTGTGTAAATTATGTTAAAACATGGTTTCCCATCCTAGCTTAAAAGTGCTCTATGTAAGTTTTTGACTGTACTAAAGCATAACAATACCATCATATGTTTCCAGATATTTATTAAACATGCACAGTTCACATATTCGTTTCTCTGAAAACCATTGCTACAGTTATTTGACTTTAAAATTTGCGTTCCGTGTCGGAATTTCTGTTTTTGTTTCGGTCTGTGCAAGACTGTACGGTGCCAATTTATCCAATAGTATTTCGCCACATGCAGCGAATTCCAGCCATGGAAGCCAGCGAACAGACTGGGTCAGAGATATGCAGATTCTACCCGACCTAAAAAGCCTCAGTATCGATCTAAAAATCTCTATGAACGGGAGCATATTAAAACGCGATATCAACTCATCATAAATCAATAAATCAACTAATTATCTTACAGTGCATAAGTCTCCTCACCTTCCAATGTCAGTTGAGCTCGCTCCTGTGCGTGTCTTCAAACTGGCAACCCGCGAGAGCGTCCAGTCTGAAGAGGAGGGGGCGGGGCAAACAATATTTTGAATTTTGACTGCAGTACCCATTTCAACCACTAGCTGTCATTCTTACATAGAGCACCTTTAAAGAGTGAAAACCTGCACCATAAAAAATCTGTCATCATTTACTCACTCTTATGTTTTGTTTGTTCTGTGGAACACACACACAAAGATATTTAGAAATGTTTCAACTGTCCATACAATGAAAGCCAGTGCAGTGCAAAACAACATTGTGCCCAACTGACATTGTTCATTGTATGGAAAAAAGTTAAAGTAAATGATAACATTTTTGGAATTTTCTCTTTAATACTATAAATAACACATTTAGGTTGATTTCCCTGAAAAATATGAACACTGTGGCTCTGTTTGTCAAAACATTGCTCATTTGCTTTGAAAATACTGATCAGCCTGACATAACAGTTCAGCCAATGGCTCGAGTTTGGGGCAGGGCTGTTTGACCAATGGCAGATGAGGAGAATGTTCTGAGAAACTTGTGTGGAAACAGTTTTAATTTTTTTAAGAATTTCCTCCATGACAATTTAATGCTATACTAGTAGTCTCATAATAGGTGTGAGCTAACATAAATTTTCAGGTGCTTCCAGTAAGAATAGACTGTTTCTAATCTGTGGTGAGGCTCATGACCTTGCAGAACATCAGACATATTTAAGATGCCTTTGCAAACTAGAGTGCCACAGAAACAAGGTGCCTGACCACGTGCGATGAGATGTGGGCCCCCCACAGGAAACCAAGCCTGCTGAGAAGGATCGAAACCATCTTTCCACTGAAAAGTATTTGGTGTTTGACAAATCGATCAAGGTGTCAAATTATAACATATGATCTCCAGAAATCCACACATACAATCAACAGAGAGTGTTGTTAGGAAATAAAATGTTTATTAATCAAGTTCTTGCTTCACACCTCCAAAAATAAATTTTTTCCAAGGCTGAAATTTGGAAATTTTGGTGAAGACATCCAATTATGTAGGTCACGGTTGTTTGCCTGATTGAATGAAATGACACCAACTACAACTTTGTTGCACACCAAAGGTCCTCCAGAATCACCCTGAGAATGGAGAAAGTTACAGGCTGTGAATAAAATTGAACTGCTACACTATTTGTGATTTTTCCAGAATATACTAACCTAATAAAATCCTCCACGACCACCTGCGCACACCATCCTTGAGGTGGAATACGTTTTCCCTCAGTACTTCTGGCATGCTTTTTTATCAATAATTGTGACCTCCATCTGATCTAAATCCAGAATACATCTTAGTCTGACTTTGAAAGGTCAGATCAGCTTTCAAGTATTTGTATATTGCTTGTGTCATTACTATGGCAAACAATGTAGGTACAGATATTGACATCACTGAATTAATTTCATCACATGAAAAATGAACAGTCAGTCCTATAAATCAGATTTGAAACCAAAATGGATTTGTGTGCAATGTGAACAAAGCCTAGGCGATTAGGACATTCAGAATACTTTTCTCGTCCTCGAAATTTTTAGTATATGGTTAAGAAATGTCACTGGTTTGGGTTTTGTTTATGTTCATAATTTCCTGGTTTCTTGTCATGTGATTTGCCCTCATGTGATCATGTCTTGTATTTCCCTTAGGCTTGTTTGAGATGCATCGGCGCTGCACAGACCGATCGGCGTATGACATCAAAGTACCGTGAGAGCGTTTGGAGAGCATACGACTCCTTATACTTTTGAAACGCTTTCGCAGTACTTTGATTTCGCACGCTGATCAGTCTGAGCAGCGTCGATGCATCTAGAACAAGCCGCTTGTCTTATGTTTTATGTACTGATTGGTTGATTGTCTTGATTGTTCACAGGTGTTTCTTGTTAGTCATTTATATTTTTGTATAAATAACCCTCGTGTCCATTGTTTCTTGTCTAGCTTTGTCCCTGTAACTGCTGTTTGGTGAGTTTAATGTCAAGTTAAGTTCAGGTTATATGTTTATAGTTTTATCATGTTAAGCCTTTGCTTCTTTTTGTATTTGACTCACACTTTGGTTAAATAAACTGCACTTAGGTTCAGTGCATAGTACACCACTACACTCAGTGGATTAACGTTACAAGAACACAACTGTTTTTTCGCAGTTTGCCCTGCTAAACCTAGCGGAGTCATTGACCTGAAGTATGGTGTCATTTAGCAGAATCTCTGACTCATAACCAGGGTGGACGTGGTAGAACTTGCTATTCTTGCAGCTAAAACCATCATTGTGATCACAAGCTCCAACCACAAATGTCAGGTTCTCAAGAAAACATGCATTTCTGGGGTAAATAAGGACTGTTCAAGTTTTGCATTTTAGCCCTGACCTATATATGCATTTACAACCATATTATTGTATTAACACTTTGACGTTTCCATTGTAAAGTTACAAACGATTAGCTCAACTTTAGTTTAAGTAAAAATACATTTTGGGTTCTAGGCAGACTCCCTAGAAGTTGTATGCCCACTAGGTTGGGTACTATCTGTGTCATTTCGAAAGTAGTTACACCAAGTGAAGACCTTTTTATAGGAGTCTGGTCTCTTTAATGGCCTGTTTCACTTTGAAATGTGGACTGCAGTCCTTTGTGCTGTCAAAATATTATGAATTATTAAATGAATGTGATGAGCAGGGCGGGCGAGAGCGGTGAGGGAACGGCGCAAGTCTCTCACAGAGGAGCTCCGGAAGCATAAAAGGGGAGCGACGACAGTGAAAGACGAGAGAGGACCAGGCCTGGACTTTACTTTATGTTTTATTATGTTTGTGTGGCCGGCAGACGTCCGTGAGGGTCTGCCGGCATTACTTTCGTTTTGTATTTGTTTATTTTATATATTAAATTGTGTTGAACGTTCGCCGGTTCCCGCCTCCTTCTTCCCGTACATACGAACAGTGTTACATTGGTGCCGAAACCCGGGAGGAAGGAGGGACATGCTGTCGGAGAGCCCTCGCTGCTGAGAGGGATCGCGGTGCTGCGGAGGTCGGGCAGCGCGGGAGTGTGAAGACCGCGAGTGGCTGCCCAAGGCGGTGGTGCTGGAGCGATTATCAACAGGTGGGACAGAGAGCTCGCTGCCATGCTCCTGGGACGAGGTGGGGTGGCTGCCGTCCGAGAGGGAGAGGAGGAGTCGCCGCCGTTCGCCATGGGCCAGAGCCTGCGGCCGTCCTCCATGAAGGGGAGGAGCAGGGAACGGGGGACTTGCTGCCGGCTGCCCTCAGCCGGAGGAGCCATTGCCGGCCACCAGGGGGCGGAGGAGGATCGAGCCGTCCACCGAGCGTCCAGTACCATCGCATGGCACCGCGAGGAAGAGCCTCTCGGCTGGCTGAGGACCGAGCGGCAGTGTGTCCGGGTACCGGACCAAGAATTTTTTTTTTCTTTTTTCTTATTCCTCTCTTCCCTCTCTCATCTGTCGCTCCCTGTGCTTCCGTCTCCTTTTCTCTTGTCTCGTCTGTCCTTACCCCCAGGTGCTGCGGCCACCGAGACTGGCCCCCGGAGGGAGTAAAGCGCAGTCTCGGGAGTACCCCCCGGCCTGCGAGGGGCGATGGGGGTATGTGACGAGCATGGCAGGCGAGAGCCATGAGGGAACGGTGCGAGGCCTCGAATCTCTCACAGAGGAGCTCCAGAAGCATAAAAGGGGAGCGACGACAGTGAAAGATGAGAGAGGACCAGGCCTGGACTTTATTTTATGTTTTATTTTGTTTGTGTGGCCAGCAGACGTCCGTGAGGGTCTGCCGACATTACTTTCGTTTTGTATTTGTTTATTAAATTGTGTTGAACGTTCGCCGGTTCCCGCCTCCTTCTTCCCGTACATACGAACAGTGTTACAATGAATTATTAAAATTATTCTGACCAGTCCTCAAATTACACAAAGTTAAAATCTTAGCGTAATGCGAGACCGTCAAACTGCCAAATCATTTCCTTTGTTTTACACCAGGAGCAGTTGTGCAGTACATCGAGAGTTGAAGCAGTCTTTAAATCCATACAATTTGTAGTTTGATGGAAAAATCTGTTATCTTATAGTAGTACTTGTAACAGTATAGGAAGAACACAAAGTTACCCCGGTTTTGCATTGTGTATATCTGTGTGGTGGCGCAACTGGCAAAATGGGTGCACTTGTGTGGCAGCAACCTGGGTTTGAATCCAGTCCATAGTGTTTCCTACATTCAATGTTCACACACTATATTGCCAAAAGTGTTGAGACACCCCTCCAAATAATTGAATTCAGGTGTTCCAATCACTTCAATGGCCACAGGTGTATAAAATCTAGCACCTAGGCATGCAGACTGCTTCTACAAACATTTGTGAAAGAATGGGTCGCTCTCAGGAGCTCAGTGAATTCAAGCGTGGTACCGTGATAGGTTGCCACCTGTGCAATAAGTCCATTCGTGAAATTTCCTCACTACTAAATATTCCACGGTCAACTGTTAGTGGTATCATAACAAAGTGGAAGCAATTGGGAACAACAGCGCATGCTGAGGCGCACAGTGCGCAGAAGTCGCCAACTTTCTGCAGAGTCAATAGCTACAGACCTCCAAACTTCATGTGGCCTTCAGATTAGCTCAAGAACAGTGCGTAGAGAGCTTCATGGAATGGGTTTCCATGGCCGAGCAGCTGCATCCAAGCCTTACATCACCAAGTGCAATGCAAAGCGTTGAATGCAGTGGTGTAAAGCACACCGCCACTGGACTCTAGAGCAGTGGAGACGTGTTTTCTGGAGTGACGAATCACGCTTCTCTGTCTGGCAATCCGATGGACAAGTCTATGTTTGGCGGTTGGATGGAAGGGTGTGTTGTGTGTGTCATTTACCTGAGGAAGAGATGGCAGCATGATACACTATGGGAAGAAGGCTGGTGGAGGCAGTGTTATGCTCTGGGCAATGTTACTGTGGCGAGGGGGGCGTGGTTCAGCGAGGTCTGCAGCGGGAGAGAGAGTCGGGAGACGCACGGTGAGTGAGTGGGTTAAACGTAATTAACAAACACCTGTCTCTTGTTTCAGTAATTGGTGTGGAGAGAGTATAAGACGCCAGGAGAAACAGGAGCGTGTGAGAGAGAGAAGGACTGCTGACAGCTGCGAACTGACTTACTGGTCTAGAAGTTACGTTGTGACCGTGTGCTTTCTGTGGTGCTTTATGCACAGCCTTTTTGTGTTGAGTTTGAAAACTTTAAATAAAGAACTGTCAGCAGTCACGCCGACCCTGTCCTCTTCCTTCCTGAACAAAGAACTTACGTTACACTGGTGCGAAACCCGGGAAGAAAGAAGGGAGCCGCCGCCATGCAAGCCTCCTCCCCACGCCGCTTGGCGGATATCATCTCATCCCTCGCGGTCCTGCATCAAGATCAACATCAGGCCCTGCTGGACTTAAGAACTGATCAGGAGCGGCGATTCCAGGCCATCCTTCAAGCCCAGCAGGAGGACCGCGAGAGGTTCCGGAGCTGGATTGACCGGGAGGTTCGTACGGAAGCCCCCGACCAGCGCGCTGTGCCCAGCCACCTGCCCTTAAACAAAATGGGACCCCAGGACGATCCTGAAGTTTTCCTCGATCTGTTCGAGAAGTCCGCGGAAGTGTGCGGGTGGCCCAGGGACCAATGGCCGATGCGCCTGGTCCCGTTACTCTCCGGGGAATCTCAGGTGGCAGCCCAGCAGCTTCCCGTACAGAATCTCCTGGTCTTCGACGACCTCAAGAGGGCCATCATCCAGCGGGTCGGCCGGACCCCGGAGCAGCATCGTCAGCGCTTCCGCTCCCTGGAGTTGGCTGAGTCCGCCGGCCCGTGTTGGCCCAACAGCTCCGGGACTCCTGCCGCAAATGGCTACTGGCTGAGGGAAGCGACGTCGACCAGGTCATCGATCGTGTGGTGCTGGAGCAGTTCATCACTCGGCTCCCGAAGAGGACTGCCGAGTGGGTCCAGTGCCACCGCCCCACGCCGCTGGACTCCAGCCATCCACCTCGCGGAGGACCACATGGTGGCGTGCCCAGGGGTCGGCGAACCCCTGCCATCTGTCTCTCTCTCTTCCCCCCTCCTCTCTCTCTCGACCTGTCCCTCTTCCAAGGTCTCGCCCGCCTGCCCTCCTCGAGTCCCGGGCGGGCGGAATGGCCAGGGTCAGTTCGTGAGTTCGAGAGTCCCGCCCAGGGGGGCGGGGCTAACTACGGCCGGGCCGGACCCCGCTCCTGTTTCTCCGCTCTCTCCACGCCAATCGTTTAACCCACTCTCTGCCACTGGGGCGGCGGGAGGTCTGGGCCGCCTGTTGGCGTTGCGGGACCCGGAGCATTTTGTGGATAGGTGTCCGGTAATGGAGGTGGGGACAATGGTCCGGGTCCCGGATGTCCCACAGGTTGCCCCCGGTCAAGCTGGCGGGTACCAAATACCTGTGAGTATCAAGGGGGGTACCTATCAGGCCTTGGTGGATTCAGGATGTAACCAAACCTCGATCCATCAAAGCCTAATTCAATCTAGGGCATTGGATACAAGCCGCGTGGTTAAGGTGCGGTGTGTGCACGGGGATGTGGTGGAATATCCTGTAGTGCCGGTCATTATCCAATTTCGGGGTCAAAAGCATAGTGTTGAGGTGGCAGTTAACCCGCACCTCCGGCATCCGTTAATTTTGGGAACGAATTGGCCAGCGTTTACTGAATTATTGGGTTGTTTATGTACGGATGCCTCTTGGGGGAAAAATGCACCGGGAAGGGACGCGCGGGTCCAGGCGGGGGAGACTGATCGGGGACCACTGAATACTGCTTCAGGGGAACAGAGTGATATCGAGAGACTTATTCTCTCGGAGCGCGATGACTTTCCCTTGGAGCAGTCTCAGGATGAGTCGCTGAACCACGCCCCCCTCGCCACAGTTACTTTGACATGTACCACTACCTATAGATTGCTGCAAACCACATACACCCCTTCATGGCAATAGTGTTCCCTGATGGCAGTGGCCTCTTTCAGTAGCATAATGCACCATGTCATACTGCAAAAAAAAAAAAACCTTCAGGAATGGTTTGAGAAGCGACATCAAAACATGCAGTGTTAGGGAGTCTCCAGGAATGTGTTTGGGAACCCCTGCTTTAAATTATGTTCGTATCAAAAACATTTAGGTGTACAACAGGGGTGCCCAACCCTGTTCCTGGAGATCTACCTACCTGCAAAGTTTAGCTCCAACCCTGATACCCTGAACACACCTGAATCCGCTAATTAAGATTAGATGCCCCATTACAACCATATTATATTATAGATAAATCCACACTTAGTTTTCGCATTCCCTAATGGTCTTGTGGTCGAATTTTTGTTAATAGAGTCAGAGGTTCAGTCGTGCTTTAATTATCAGTGGTTCGAATCTGCCCTCATATCGTTTTTTTGTCCTCGTTAAGTTCAAAGAAGTTCATTAATGTTTGTATATCAAGAGCAGGGACTTCTTATCTTCTTATCGCTTCGTCAACTGGATGTTTCATTGGCAGTAAATCCGTGCAGCGAGATGACAATTTTGACCCAAAAGCACATTCTTTTCACGAGTGTTGACGCGAGTCATGCTCTCGCTGATATCTGATGCAAGGAGAGTTTGAGTTTGAGCGCGTGCATGTTGTATCTGATCGAGAGCAGAGCCATTTGTGCTCTCGCATCATGCGCTCTCGACGTTTGCCATTAAAATATCGCCATAGAAACATAAATAAACTATAAAAAAGGGTGAAGATCGTGTCTGAAAGCTCCAATCGATTTTTTATTGGTTAAAATCAATTGAGAATATCTCGGGATCGGCGCCTATGTCCAGGAGCACTTCATAATAGGCTCGTCTGAGATGCGCCTTGCCTCGCCTGAAATGAGAGTAGGCGAATGCAGTGAGGGGAGGAGTGAAAAAAGTGCAAGCAAGTCGGACAGTTCTCTCTTCTCATAGTGGATCAGACACCTACGAGATTAAACAAGGATATCACGGGATTTTAAAATGTGCTACTAGTAAAAATAGAATAGTTACTAGTCACTATCGAAATAAGTAATAGTATCTAATGAATAAGTAGTAGTATCTATAGTATCTAATGGATAAGTATTAGTATCTAATAATAAGTACTAGTAACTAATGAATAAGTACTAGTATCTAATGAATAAGTATTAGTATCTAATAATAAGTACTAACTAATGAATAAGTACTAGTATCTAATAATAAGTACTAGTACCAATTTAATAGGCTCTAGTATCTAATGATTAAGTAATAGTGTCTATTTAATAGGTACTAGTATCTAATGAATGAGTACCAGTATCTAAAAAATAAGAACTAGTATCTAATAAGTAAATACTAGTATCATTTTAACAGGTACTAGTATGTAAAGAATAGGCACTAGTAGCTAATGAATAAGTACTAGTACTTAATTGAATAGATACTAGTATCTAAAAAATAAGTACTAGCATGAAAATAGATAGTAGCCTACGTTTTAATGATTAAATGTTAAAACGGCTTGCCATATGCGCTGCACTGCTGATAAACTGGATGTAATGTAAGTTCTGTTGCTTTTATATGAAAATAAATATGATGAACAAGACACCCAAAGTACTTGTTATTTTATTCCATTCAAAAGCCGTGTTTATCAATCATTTTGACTTTAATACAGACATGTTTTTATATACTTTTTTATAAATATGACAACAATCACATAACCCAGAGAGATCGCACTGTCAGAGAGTTTTAGGAATATTCACACATCATTTATTCACATAAAAACATGATATCAGAGTTTTAAAATCAAACATTTTAAAAGAGATCAATACATCACGGTTGTTTAAAACCAATAAGAATTAAGCTGTGTCGTCAGTAAATCGTTTCCCATCGTGCTTTTTAATCCGCGCAGTCGATGGGGAGCAACTGCGCCTGACAGCAGAATCCGATCAGGACGCCTCGCCGTCACGAGACTTTTTTGACATACGTCAGCATGACATCAGAGCAAGGCGGCCCACCCTCGGACACATTCCTAACCGTCATGCATCTCGCGGTGATCACCGGTGATCGGTTCTGCGCAGATTTTGCTCATCTCAAACGAGCCTAATTACAGACAGTTGTGTTGAGCAGGGCTGGAGTTGAACTCTGCAGGAATGTAGATCTCATGGCACAGTTTTGCTGGCATCTAATGGGGAAGATTTGGTACTGCACCCAAAGAAAATCTGACTGAAAGCTCATTTTTTGAGATATCAACCTCAAATTTGGAATACAACTTATTTAGATTTATGGCTTTTATTTTCTAGCATCTTTAGAGTTCAACATGTTTCATAAAATATATATTTTAATATAACATAATGTTCATAAATCATTTTAATAAACTTAAACCACTATAACTTTTCACCCAGTTTCACAGACAAGGTTTAAGCTAATCCTAGACTAAAATGCACGTTTGAGCTGTTCTAACTGAAAGCAACGTGTACTGACAGATCTTAAAATCTGTTATTGCCATTGCTTTGTCTCAAGATGCACACCAGTAATGTTTATAGGGTACATTTATAAAAGATACTTAAATGTCCTAATTGAACTAAGGCCTAATCCTGGCTTAGTCTAAGCCCTGTCTGTGAAACCAGGCCTTTATGTTTCACTTTTTACATTTTTTTTAATTTCAACAATAATCTGCCAATGGTCTTCTTTAAAATGAGACCAAACTTAAGTCTGTGCTCCCAGGCTTCAAATTTTTATGACAGTTTTTGTACATGGACATTTTTGTCCTCTATGGACCTAAGTGTAACTTTTTTTAATTGACGCACAAAGGTTAAAGAGTCCCAGACTCCTGCAAAAGGGTCTTCACTTGGTGTAACTACTTTTGAAATGACACACATACTATGATAGTACCCAACCTAGTGGGTACACGACTTCTGGGGAGTCTGAAAATTGTTAATTGTTTGAATCCAAAATGTATTTTCACTTAAACTAAAGCTACAGTAGAGCTAATTGTTTGTAACTTCACAGCATCATAACAAAGTATGTTAATACAATATGGTTGTCAATGCATATTGTTATAGGTCAGGCCTAAAATGCAAAACTCAGTTTTAAACAGTCCTTATTTACCACAAAAATGCATGTTTTCTTCCTCATCTTGACAGAGGTGAGAACCTTACAGTTGTGGTTGGAGCTCATGATCACAATCATGCTCTAGCTGCATGGATGCCAAGTTCTATCCACCCTGAAAGTCTGATAAATGACATCAAGGTACTTCAGGTAAATGACTAAGCTAGGTTTTGCAGGGCAAACTGCAATAAAACATTTGTAACATTAGTGTACTGAACCCAAGTGCAGTTTATTTAACCAAAGTGTGAACCAAATACAAAAATAAACACAGACTTGACATGATAAAACTATGAACATAAAAATAAACGAACAAACATGGACTTAACTTGACATGGACTCACCAAGCAGCAGTTACAGGGACAAAGCTAGACAAGATACAGTTCTTCTTTAAGGCTTAATGGCAACTTGCATCCATTAGCGTTGCACGACACTTTATTTTCCTGTAATGTCCATTACATCATATTCTCCTCATCAGTCCAGTCCTTGTTAAAAAACTGCAGATGCTTCTTCTGCCTTGTTCATTCTCACCACTTTTCCAGTATTTTCTTCATTCCTGTCCCTGTTAGACCAACTTTTCCTAACTCTTCCATCATCTTTTTCCTCTGATCTTCATATTGTCTGCAACTCTTAAGCACACGCTCTATAGTTTCTGAAACCTGACAATAGCCACAAAAAACAGTTGGGTAAAAGACATGGTAAAGACAACCAACTAGTGAGGACATTTTACTGGTCCTCACTAGTTAAAAATGCTTATAAATCAGCCAAAACATGTTTTTATTTAAATCTAGTGTTTTGCACGTTTCTGTGATGGGTATAGATTTAGGGGTAGGGTTAGGCCATAGGAAATATCATTATACTATTAAAATATCATATATTAATATTGTTACAGTTCGGTTGCAAGCAGAGAGGATGCAGAATCGGACTTCAGCAATGATGGGTTTATTTAGCAAGGGAACAGAACAACCAAACATAAAGCAAACGTAAGAACAGACAAAGGAGTGCTGGGAAGTGAGTCCATATAAACGGGAGTGCAGATGAACAAGTGCAGGTGCAGGTAATCCGTGATGATGGGGAGTTGACGAGGAAGTGAGTGCAGGTGTGGAACAGGGAGGATGATGGGAGATGGAGTCCGGGACAGACGGGAACTGTGACAAATATATTAAAATGTCATATAAAATCAGTGGGAGTCTATGCAATGTCCACACTAATATAGTGAAACAAACGTGTGTGTGTGTGTGTGTGTGTGTGCGCGCGTTGTGGTGAACCCTACATTATGGGAAGAAAAGATGGCAAAATATGAAATAATTGTTCTTGTGGGGACATTTTTTGGTCCCCATGAGGAAAGGAGCTTACAGATCATACTAATAAATCAAGTGATGTTTTCTAAAAATGTAAAAATGCAGAAGGTTTTCTGGGTGTGCTCTTTGATACCAGTCGTTCATTTGAAAGCTACATTTCTAGCATCTGTAAAACCGCATTCTTCCATCTTAATAATATATCTAAATTGTGACATATGCTTTCAATAACAAAGTTAGTTCATGCGTTCATGACCTCAAGGCTAGATTATTGTAATGCTCTACTGGGTGGTTGCCCTGCACACTTAATAAACAAACTCCAGCTGGTCCAAAATACAGCAGCTAGAGTTCTTACTAGAACCAGGAAAAATGACCATATTAGCCTGGTTCTGTCAACACTGCATTGGCTCCCTGTTAAACATTGGATACATTTTAAAATCTTCCTAATTACTTGCAATGCATTAAACGGTTTAGCTCCCCAGTGCTTGAGCGAGCTCTTATTGCATTATAGTCCTATACGTCTCATTGCGATCTCAGAATTCAGGCCAGTTGATAATACCTAGAATATCAAAATCAACTGCAGGCAGTAGATCTTTTCTCCTATTTAGCACATAAACTTTGGAACAGTCTTCCTAGCAATGTTTGGGAAGCAGACACACTCTGTCAGTTTAAATCTAGACTAAAAACATATCTCTTTAACCTGGCACACACATAACATATTATCAATTTCTATTATTCAAATCAGTTAAATGATTGTTATGCTGCATAAGGTCAGCCAGAACTGGCAACACTTCCTATAACACCAATGTACTTGTTACATCATAAGAAGAATGTCATCTACACTAATATTAGTCTCTCTGTTTATCCCGAGGTTTACCATAGTCAGCCGGATCCACGCCGTATCCAGATCAGATGGAGGACCTGCACCCTAAATACGACCCCAACACATCCCTGAAGTGTCAGCAGAGATTGTGTCAACTAGACTGTCCCCTGTGAAGGCCTCATTGATATAACAGACAGTGGCATAGATCCTCAACAAACCTGTCTCCATACCAGCGTGATGAATCCGATCTTCAACCAGATGGGACTGTATTAAATATTTTGAATGTTTCGATTCCAATCTGACTTCTGACCTGTAATGCTGCCTGAATCATAATCATGCACTGTTCGTTTGTTGGTCAGAACTGGCCCTATGACTGAGCCTGGATTCTCCCAAGGTTTTTTTTTTCCCATTCTGTCACCTGATGGAGTTTGGGTTCCTTGCCATTGTCACCTCTGGCTTGCTTAGTCGGAGACACTAAGGCCCGGTTTCACAGACAGGGCTTAGCCTAAGCCAGGATTAAGCCTTAGTTCAATTAGGAGATTTAAGTAGCTTTTATAAACATTCACTAGAAAAAAACATTGCTGGTGTGCATCCTAATACAAAACAATGATACTGATATGTCAGTACAAGTTATTTTCAGTTAAAACAGCTCAAACATGCATTTTAGTTTAGAACTAGCTTAAGCCTTGTCTGTGAAACTGGGGGTTAATATTCAACAATATTACTGATCTGCCTGCATTAGACCTTGATTACTGTGTACAGAATTTTCCAAACTCAACAGAACTTATAGTTTTAATCCAACATAAGCTGATCTGAGAAAGCAGTGGCTCGTAAACATACGTGATTATTTCACCATACGGTGTCAGTCCTCTAAACTAGTGACTAATGCACACTACACACGTACATACTCCTGCGTATAAATTTAGAAAAACCTTCATCCTGCTTTCCTCAATTCCTTTGTGCCGGGGAATCATGAAAACTGAGGTAAGGGTGTCGTCATTTAGAATTAGCAGCAGGATACGCTGCAGTAACACCGGCGAGAGGATTCAGCCATTAGTTTTGATTGCGTTGCGATGGGACCGGAAGTAGCGATACACTGCTTCACTTACCGGATATAGGAAGTGTGAAAAAGGTCTATTGAAACTATTGTATGCAAACTGAACTGAGCTGGGCGATGACATCACTGTTTTCTCCAGAGCTGCTGTAGATAAATGAATTAATAACTAATGATTGTACAGTGGAAATAAATCAACACTGAACTTTCTTAAGCTGGACAATGCCACCATTGTCTTCTAGAGCTGCTGTACAGCCCAAATACAGCCCATTATTTTACTGTTATCACTGTAAAGCTGCTTTGAAACAATCTGCATTGTAAAAAGCACTATATAAATAAAGGTGACTCGACTTGTGAAGGGTAGGTTTAGGGTTAGGAGACAGAATATACAGTTTGTACAGTATAAAAATCATTATCTCTATGGAAGGTCCCCATAAAACATGGAAAACCAATGTGTGCGTGTGTGTGTGTGTGTGTACATATTTTTCTATCCTGGTGGGGACTTCAATCTGAATGAACACAGTCTCCTGGGGACTCATGTCACCGTAGGGACCTAAATTGAGGTTCTCATGGAGAAACAAACTTATAAATCATACAGAATGAGTTTTTTCTGAAAATGTAAAAACGCAGAAAGTTTTCTGTGATGGGTAGGTTTAGGGGTAGGGTTAGTGTAGGGGGATAGAAAATACAGTTTGTACAGTACAAAAACCATTATGTCTATGGAGAGTCCCCACAAGGACAGTAAAGCAGACGTGTGTGTGTGTGTGTGCATTTTTGTGATTAATGAGGACACAAATGTGTATAATGACATGGGTATTACACTGGGATTACGGCGTAAACATGAAATATGAGGACATTTCATGAGTCCTCATATTTAAAATAGCTTTAAAAACATACTAAACAATGTTTTATTAAAAATGTAAAAAATGCAGAATGTTTTCTGTGATGGGTAGGTTTAGGGGTAGGGGTAGTGTAGGGGAGAGAATGTACAGTTTGTACAGGATAAAACCATTACGCCTATGGAATGTCCTCAGATAGCAAAACAAACCTGTGTGTGTGTGTGTGTGTGTGTGTGTGACAAACATTTCCACTTCATTCTTTAGTTCTCTAAACTCTACACCACCAAAACCACAAAACAGCCTCCACAAACTCAGATCAAGGGAAGGGAGATTGGCCAAAAGAGTGGTTTTGTTGCAAAGGATGCGTAAACTGGACCCACACTGACAGTTTTAGGCACAAAAGAGACTATGACTATACTAAAATTGTAACTGTACTTCATTCTGTAAGAATTATGTTTTTTCTAGTGCTTTTAATACAATTCAAGCACATCTTTTTGCTAACCCATTACTGTAGGGTTGTCAAAAGAAAGTACTTAAATTTTAATTTTTAAGTCCACATTCTAAAGCAGTGAAGACTTACATCTCTTCTCTTGTTGCCCTTTGACTGAAAATATACAATGAGGCATTGTATATTATATATTATATAGCTCACTGAGTGCAACCATTTGACGTCATCGACATAGAATGCACTGTGCACCTAAACAAAATGGTGCTGCCCATTGTCCAAAATATGTCATGGATTTTTTAAATAACGTAAATCTTTCATGGATTTTCTACTACATATTTTAGTAAGAGACATCATTTACATTTTATTAAGCCATACAAGTCTTGATACCCGGGGTTCCCTTTAAAAATGTAACGGTACAAGTCTTTCTACAGTACTGCTAGTACTGAATATCGGATCAATCTGGTACCCGTTGATAGGCGCTGCTTTCAAATGCTTAAGTGCGTGTTTGTGTGAGCGCACTGTGAAGACCCTCAAACGGATCTGTTTACAACATGTTTTTGCAGCAAACATGTTTGTTGAGCACGTGAATGCAATGGCCAATCTCTTATTCATAACCAACAAAGTATAATGACGAAGTAAATAAGACGTTCATTGTGCAGCACAGACAGATTTTTTAATTGTAACAGGAGTTTTCACTCAGTCAGTGAGCTGCAGCTGAACTGAAGTGATATCAGCTTCATTGATTATAAAGCCAGCGCTCTTTGCTCGCTTTCTGTATATAACCCATTCATAATTTGACTAAAGGTTTATTTTTCATTCTGCAAAGTACACAAGTTTTGAGAGTGACAACTGTATTAAAATGAGAGACTGAACTGGAACATGCAACTGGACAATGATCTGAAGATCACAAGCAAATCTACAACAGAATGGCTGAAAAAGATCAAGGTGTTGCAATAGCTCAGTCGAAATCCAGACCTCAACCCGACTGAAATGCTGTGGTGAGAGCTGTGCATAAACAAATGCCCACAAACCTCAATAAACTGAAACAATGTTGTAAAGAAGAGTGGGCCAAAATTCCTGTTGAATGATGTGAGAGACTGATAAAGTCATACAGAAAATTATTACTTCAAGTTATTGCTACTAAAAGTTGATCTACAAGCAATTGAATTGCCTGATTTGGCTCATTTTCCTGTGGACCCCTTGTGTTCCTGAGTAGTGATGTATTTTAGACAGTTATCTGACGCACTGTTATCTGAGAGGACTTGGTTTAGTAAGCATTAATATCTGATGCTAACATTAATCACTGCTTTAAGCTAGCTATTAATGGCCTTTTCATTTTCATATCACTTAGTGTCTTCAAATCTCAGTGAGAATATTGGTTAGTTTAATTAGGGCCTGAGCACAGATGGTGTGAGGACCCTATTGGAGTTGCTCAGTCAATTCTTCTTCTTCTCTGAAATGAATTGCATTTTTGAGGGCCTAAACATGCTTGAAAACTCATGAAACTTTGCACACGTGTCAAAAGTGGTGAAAATTTACGTCTGATATGGATTTCTGAATTCGGTTAGGCAAAATGGCTCGATAGCGCCACCTACAAAATTTCAATTAAGCGCCCTTCGCTCTACGTTTCACGTACAAGTATGAAATTCGGTAGACAGATGTAACAGCCCAATATCTACAAAAAAGTCCCTGGGTGCAAAATCTGAAAACCCAAAATCTGTAAAGTTTTTGCAGTTTTTGCCATATCCAGACGTTGTATTTTAACAAACCCCTTCTAGAGCTTTAATCAGATCAACATCATATTTGATCAGTCTAATCTAAAGGCCTTTGCTAAGTTAAATTGCAAAGATCTTGAGTTTTTGTTGAAGGGCGTGTCCGTGGCGGCCTGACAGTCTGAATCTGTTGTAACTTGGGCATACAATGTCTGATCTGCCCCAAACTTTACATGTTTATTAGAGTCCTGGCCTGAAGACATCTGTGGTGTTCATTAAGTAAAAACTCTGAAAAATAAATGTATGAACTGACGTGTAGCCTCTTTATTCTCTATTACTTTCTTGTTCTAGCTCTATGCTCTTGGGTATTGCCAATTTTATGTTTGGTACTACTGCCATCTAGAGGACAATAATAAGAACAACAATTGATAACAACAACTAATCACCACAACATCTACATGGCAATATTCAATTACAGTCAAAGCGCCACCTGCGGGCAACAGGAAATGTCATGTTTTAGACTGTGACTAACTCCTCATAGAGATTTAACCAGAACAACATCATAATTGGTCAGTCTAATCTTATGGCCTTAGTGATGATAAATTGCAAAGATCTTGAGTTTTCGTTGAAAGGCGTGTCCGTGGCGGCCTGACAAAATCTGATGTTTTGCCATGAAAGAGGAAGCTGTTGTAACTCAGGCATACAATGTCCGATCTGCCCCAAACTTTACATGTGATAAGAGTTCTGGCCTGAACACATCTACATGCAAATATTCAGTTAGTCAAAGCGCCACCTGCTGGCAGCACGAAACGTGGCGCATCAAAATAACTTTGCCATATTTCTCTTATATTAACCCGCTCAAATGTATGTCTCGCCCACTGTTCACTGTTTTCCTAAGGCCAGGGGGTGGTGGTGGCCCCGGGTGAGAGGGCCCTTTCAATGCTGCTTGCAGCTTTAATTAGGGCCAAAGCTTTCTGTGCTTTCTGTCACTGTGCTGGTGAACTGAGGCCGAAAGACTGACCTGATCCTGTGAGACACCTCCAGCCTCGCTCCATCAAACTCATGCACGACATACAGCGTTAGTTTAACAGTAACGAGAGTGAATGCACTGCATAGATTTGTCAAGATGAAAGATGGATTTGCTGCTGTGATCATCTTTGTTTTAAGTCATTTATTATTTAATTCAATGAGTCTACTAGTTGTTTTTCTAACTACTTCTCAAAGTTTGTTGTATGGTTATAGTGCAGGTGCTTGGTTTGTTCATTGATTCTCTACTGGTTTGTGTGCCTTCTGGCTCCATGATGTGTGGTTTTTTTACTTTTCTAAATTTTAGGTGTATGTTTGTTTGTTTTTTTTAAGCTTTTGAAAAAGCATCACTGCTTTTTACCATCGGGGGAGGACGAATATTTTGAGTCAAAATGACTCAATACATACCTCATTTCCAAACCAGCTGAGCTGGAACTTAATTCTTGATCGATGGATGATAAATCAACTTCACTGAACACAATCTGGCAGTATTTAAATGGTCATTTTTCAACAAAATCCACACTGATTTCAATTAATTAATTTTGCTTTTATTTATTCCATCATTAGTGCTTGTTTTTAGCATATTCAATTTTTTTTAATAATAAAAAAAAACTTTAACACATCAAAGTCTGTTGAGTTTTATTTTATATAGTTTAGTATTTGTATGCTTTTTGTTGGTAAAATCAATTAAAGATTAATTGAAGATCGAAAAGGTTGAGAACGTTTTATTCAATACGAGACCTATTTATTTGATATTGCACGCCCCCTAACGACATTTTACCGCATTACTATGTGCAATCTTGTACACAGCATTTGTCACCGACATGTTTTTCATACAAACATAATTTAAAGCATTTTGCCATACACATAAAAGTAATAGAAAGCGAAGAGAGATTGATCAAATATAAGACTTATTTCACCATAACTACTTCGCTGTACTGAATTCAAATTACGCGCCTGTTCAGGTACGGTTCAGGTAAATCACCTTTGGGAAATCTTTCGCCCTCTGGATTCCGCCCACGAAAAATCGCCCAACAAAGATAAATGTGACCGCACCTTCACTCCTAAATGTTATAACATTACTATGTTTCCATAACTTTTAAAAGCTACTGATGTAATTCGCCATGAAGTGTCTTACCTCAGTGGGTCTACAAACAATGACTGGTAGGCTACTGTTTTTATTAAGTGTTTGACACACATTTCACAATTTCAATAAGCTTGCTATTTGATTCCGATCTTGTTTAATATCGATTAATTTGGATTATCATCAGGTACAGTAGCTATATGTTAAAATCTCTCAACTAATGCTGTAAACATACAGGGAGACCTGTTAGCTGCCTGGTAGACTATATTAAAGGTTAAAAAAAAATAAAAAAAACCCCAACCTCCCCCCACCCCAAAATATTTTTTGTGCAACAGTGGAATAGAATCATAGAGAAAATTATCATAAGACAATGCTCAGAGAGGATTTTTTTTTTTTTTTCAAAAAATGTCAAGAAATCATTAAGTAAAAAGGGAAAAACACTTGAAAGACATTGATTTGTTGAATTTGATACATGCATATGTTTGTATCATGTCATATAATGTACTTCATGTAATAAGATTTCACTCCGTACGAAACTTCAAACAGCAGTTCTTCTCTGCTGTGAAATAGAGGTGTATGTTACAATTTTTTCACATCACTTTGGGTGTTCCCGTGCACCCAGGAACCCTGCATCTTCCCTTCTGATAACACATTATGGCCAATGTGAGGTATTGTCCAAAACATCCTCGAAAAGTACCCTTTATCGCACAATGTTGCCCTGAGGCAACGAAGAGAAAACTGAATTTCAGAACATGCAAAATAAAAAAACTTCACAAAACCTGACAAAAGGCTTCTCGCACCTTCATACACACACACATATTTTTTATGTACAGTCCATGTCATTTTAAATAAGATTACTAAGCAAATAATCTTGCCTTCTTCTCACACCATGTGCTCCTGTGACCATGTGTCAGAACAGGACGTCCCACCTTCAAATGGTGCTTGTTAGTGACTCCACACCTTACTGGACTGTTATTTGGTACTTTCTCAACCTTTCTAATTGGTTGCAATCATTTAAAGAAAAATGTAAATGTAAAAATATAAATATAGGGTTCCATTGCCTAAGAGCAACGCTGTGCTGTAGAGGGTTATATATATATATATATATATATATATATATTTTAAAAAAATTTACTGTTAAAATTATATGTTTGTGTAAATTTGCCATGAAGACAACAAGTGCTTATGAAAACTATCTTATGTGATACTTTTATACAAACATTTCAATTTTTGAGTGTAATTATTATATCTGAAAATAAACAGCAGCTGAATATAATACCTCTGTTGTTAATTGTAACCTCTAATATTGTAGTGTACAAAATGAGAGGGTTCCCTTTATAGTTTGCATCATTATTTGGGAGAGATTTTTTTTTCCTTAAGAAAAAACAAACTATCGGTATCGGCCGATATTATTCTGAGTAATCGGCTATCGGTATCGGCAGAGAAATTTAATATCGGTGCATCTCTAGATTTAAGGACTGCTTCAACTCTCAATGTACCGCACAACTGCTCCTGATGTAAACTGAAGGAAATGATTTGGCGGTTTGAGGGTCTCACATTACGCTGCTGATTTAAATGTGATGCATGATTTAAAATTATTTTAATACATTTTGTGTAGTTACTTTTCAAGCAGTTAATGTTTCTGAATTTATTTGACATTTTACTTTTTTGTAATTTGAGGATTGGCCAGGATCATTTTAATAATTTGTTTAATAAATTCATAATACTTTGACAGCTCAAAGGGCTGCAGTCCACATTTCAAAGTGCAACGGGCCATTACAGAGACCAGACTCCTACAAAAGGGCCTTCACTTGGTTTAACTAAACTTGCACCTGCAAGCTATCACCATTGTGAACACTCATCAGCACACCACTACATAAGCCCCATGTTCACTCCACCACGTCTGGTCTTGTCTTTGGAAAGCACCACATTACATGATCCTGAACTACTTACCTGCCACTTCCCTGTGTCTTCTGGATCCTCCGCTGTTCCTTCTGTCTGTTTTCCCATCGGCATCGCTCCATACCTGCAAAGAGAACTGTTATGTCAGGCTGATCAGTATTTTCAAAGCAATTGAACAATGTTTTGACAAACAGAGCCACAGTGTTCATACTTTTCGGGGAAATCAACCTAAATGTGTTATTTATAGTATTAAAGAGAAAATTCCAAAAATGTTATAATTTACTTCAATTTTTTTCCGTACAATGAATTCCCCAAACCGGAAGTGCAACCCATAATTCGAAATGCAGTAGGCTAGTCAGGAATAAGGTGGATAAATCTGTCAGATTTACAACACGTGAATGGAGTACCTCAGGGGTGATGTGTTTTTGTAGGCAAAACCCGGAAGCGAGTTAGCATTTTAGGACTTTCAGTTCCACTGCCCAAAAGTCAATGGGTTTTTTGAATGGGTTTTTGCTTAATCGCCTGAAATAAGGTCTGTGGTTAACAAAGTCTCTAAATATTTTCACATTTTGATCCATGACATAAAACACACCAGTTATAACCCGCTTGTGATTTTTTTAAACCTTTATTGTGTCTTAAAAACGGCGGTTGCTAACAAATTGCTAAAAGGGACTACTTCCTTTGGTGGGGACTTTAGACATCATCATGACAAAGAGGACATTTGGACAGCATTTCTCATGAAAAAGTGGATACGTATTCATACACAGCGCAGATCATAATCAGCGAGCATGTTTTTAAATAAAGTTGTTTTTAAATGAAGTTTGAGGAAGCTTGGTGGTGGTGACGTTGATCCGCAACCATGGTGTGCTGTAGTCCGTTTATAGCCTACTGTTAGCTTTTTATATCTGACGACTTTATTTAGGCTTCAAAATGTATAAATGTTGTGTTAACTTGTAAAGATTATCTTGATAGACAAAACGTGTAAGTGTCATAACCCTTTGTTAAACACAGAGCTTATTTTTTGCGATTTTCCAAAAGTCTATGGAAAATGCATAGGCTTTCGATCGAGAGAACCCGTGCGCCGGTAACTGCCGGGTTGGCCTACAAAAACATGTCATCCCTGAGGTACTCTATAAGGTGGATTCTCCTGACCACGGCATAAACAATGGCGGCGCTCGTCGCGCATATAGCCAAATTAAAGGGACTTTAGCTGAACTACTAACGCGATCTTAAAGGTGCTTACACAACAAAACACATTCACTTACACACATAGCTTAAAATAAATATATAATAGCAATAACACAATAATAATTGATTCAAGTAAAGTTTCAGAAGCAATTAATCGTATGGTTTTATAGAACAAAACTGTCAAAATACATAATGTATTTAATTGTACAACTAATGTTCTTTATGTATTGTAACAAATGCCTGCAGAGGGCGCCACTTGTCGCCTCCTAGTGCCGTAACGATGTAATCGATACAACTGATATTTGAAGCACCAAGTTAGTTTTAAAATGTGATTTGATCTGTGATTTGGATCCCCTCTTGGCTAATTTTCAGTCAGACATGTAAATTCAGTTCACAGAGTCACTCTGAACGGATCATTGAATCGGTGATTTGTTGACTCGAGAACAGCTGCAATACGATCAGTCCAATTCGTAAATGTTTGATGTGAGTTGTGAACCGATTTAACAGGATAATTGAAAAGAATCAGTTCGTGCACGAATCGGACGCTGCCTTTGCGTCTCTGAGCATGTGACGATTTCTTCATTTTAAAATAATGAGTAACGATACGTTTTATGAAATGTAGTGGAGTAAAAAGTACGATCTTATGCTTTGGAATGTAGTAAAGTAAAAGATGCTCAAAATAAAAATACTCGAGTAAAGTACAGATACTTGAAAAATGTACTTAAGTACAGGAACGAAATAAAACTACTTCGTTACTGTCCACCACTGTACAGGTGTGAGTCTCGAAATGTCCTGTTCACACAGCAACTTATACAGTAGCATCTGGAACACTGTCTGTATATGAACGTGCAACGACGTATTCTCTTACTAGTAACCATAGTGACAGTGACCAACTTAATATTAAAGATGGCGACGTCCATAAAACTGAAAAGTCTCATCACTTTTGACATGAGAAGAGACTAATTGAACCGCAAGTTCATCCATCAAAACTTCATTAACCAACAGCAGCATGTAAACACGCGCTAGCCGGAGTCTTTAACCGCTGCACTCGAGTGTCACGTCCTTTGCGAGGTCTCGCGCATGACACGGCATTTGAATTTGGAAAAGAAACACAAAACTGAAGGGAGCCGCTCCGGTGGAGAACAATGACTGGCTCTAACACCTTAAGATGACGCACAGCTCATGTCTCTGTTGCTGTAAGTTACCGAAAGCGAAACCACACACAAAACACCGGCTCTCTCGCACTGTATGACGTGACAGACAGTTGTCCAGTGCGGTTCCGTTCACACAGCGCGAATATTCCGAGAATGCGGTTCTGAGTCTTGAAAATTTACGGGTGTGAGTTCGGTTATAAAATGTGGTTGTCATACCCGTAAATAACCATATTGTGTGTGAACATAACCATATTAAGGACTCAAATACAGGACTGACAACTGTATTCTGCTGCTGTGTGAACGTGGCCCTATATTATTAAAGGTTAAAATTAACAACTCAAATGAATATAATCCGGGTTTTATACTAATAACGTTATAATATTTTAATGATATGAGTAAAAATATATAAATATGTAGTATAGTGTATATTTAGCCAATAGGCTAGTTAATTTTTTTGCTAACATGCTATGGTCATTAAATGGCTTTCCTGAGGTAAATGTAATGTTGACATGATTGATCAATTACATGAGACTGACATTTTGGTAAGTTGTACTGTATTTTTCCAACATTCTAACCAGTAGCAGCTCCAGACCGTAAATTTAGGTAGGCGTTTTTATTTATTTATTTATTTATTTTTATGTATAAGGCTAACTAATTGTAATGTATGGTCTAAATGTGATTTGTATATTTAATGGTGTATGAATGTAGGTGTATTGAACATGTAATTATGTGGGAGCTGATTGTGTATTAGACCACTGTTTTTCCCAGTTTTCAAAGTTCATGTACAATTGTATGTTTTGTTTTGATTTTCCTATGTGAATATGGTATAGTTTATATGTTTTGTTTTTTATTTCATCTGGCTGCTTTAGGGGGCAATGTACTAGACGAGACAGTAGGGGGTGGTGTGATACAGTGATAAATAGTCTCTTATTGGCCTGTTTAGCTGAGCAATACATGAAACAAACAAAACAAACAAGCCATGGAAATTGATAAAAAAAAAACCACACATATTATACAGACATTTGATATTTAATATTATCAGATGATTAGTTAATAGCATTTGATAGATTTCACTTTCAATAAAATATTTGCGATGGGTTTATAAAAGATGTTTTTAATCATGTTTGGGCTGAGTTTTTGTTGCATTTACACTGTTCTGACCAGCAGGTGTCACCAGCGTGTGGTGTTTGGAACGCGTAGTTCGAAACTGAATCATTTTGTGAATTGATTCGAAGCTTTGAAAAGCGTAATTTCTCCCACCACTAATCTTAATACCAGATCGAAAAGGGCTTTCTTTCTCTCTCGCATTAGAAATGTTAAGTGAGTTAAGTTCCTGAATTCTTCAGTATAACTTTAAATAAAGTATCACATGGCAAGCATTAATCATTTAAAGTGTCTTCATTGTCAAAAGCATATTACAATAATACATGGGGGGCACAAAAGTAATTTCATATTAGTTCACATTATGGCCATTTTGGTTACACCCTCAATTTTTATTCATGCAACTATGGCTCATATCTATTTGAATGGGGAAAGACTGAAAACTTCAAAACTTTTGGTCAAGATTAGGAATAAAATTAGACACATATGGTAAATTCAGCTTCTTTAGCTCAAACTCAAAGTCTACAAAGTAAGTGTTATGCTCTGGGCAGTTACTTTGACACGTACCACTACCTAAAGATTGTTGCAGACCACATACACCCCTTCATGGCAATAGTGTTCCCTGATGGCAGTGGCCTCTTTCAGCAGCATAATGCACCATGGCATACTGCAAAGAAAGTTCAGGAATGGTTTGAGGAAACTAAAGAGATAGAAGGTGTTGCCTTGGCCCCCAAATTACCAAGATTTTGATCCAATTGAAAATTTATGGGATGTGCGGGACCAAAAAAAAAAAAAAAAAAAAAAAGATCCATGTAGGCCCCACCTGATAACTTGCAGAAGTTAAGGATCTGCTGCTAAAGTCAGGAGGGGGACCTACATGATATTAGACAGGTTGTCTTAATGTGTGTGCTGTGGTTCATTAAAGCATTTCCAGGTTTCTCAAAATGGAAGTCGTCATAGTTGGGTAAAATTCCATAGCGCTGAATGAGAGAATACATTAAATAAATTTTGTGTGTTCCCATTTGCTCAAATAGCAAAAGAAAAACTCAACAACGGTGTTTTCACAACTTTCAAAAATATAAAAAAAAAAGAGATCGATTGATAACGGCAGTCAGAAGAGAGAAAGATGTCATTTTTACCGTCACTCCCATAGCCACTGTATTAGAAACACCCTCACAGCAGCGTAAACTAGTTTTTTGTAATTTGATGCAAATGTATTATAATACTAAGTATAGTGTTATAAATGTACATAAATAAAAAAATGGAAAATTTAAAAAAAATTGCAAGATTTACGATGCTGATGACCGTTAAAACGCGTCATCACAGTCTGTGAAAAGGATCTATTTTGATGAACTTCACACTTCATATATACGGTTATGAACTGTAAAATATTCAAAATGCATGCATACATTCTTAATTCTTATCATCCAAACCACTTGTGGCTTCAATGAAACCACAATGATTAACAAGATCGATGCTTTCTTACCGTGTTGCTCATACTACAATATTAAAAAAAGAAGTAAGTAACAGTCAGCTCAGTGACTCCACCCACCTTTGAAGTATATTTATACCATGTTTAGCCAGTGAGAGCTCACTGATCGTCTTCATCATGACCATCATCATCTCTCTGCTCCTGTTGGCCTCTATGCTGCCACACCTGACCTTCACTGGTGAGACTGATTATTTAACAGCATATTACGATGACTTTTACAAGTGTTTAATTGGTATGTGCTGAATAAGTTGACTAACAGCACTATCTCTCTCTCTCAGCTCATGTGAATGTGGGTATAGTGAATGGCACAAAAGCCAGACCCCACTCCAGACCTTACATGGTTTCTATTCAGGAGACTGGGGACCATATCTGTGGTGGATTCCTCATTTCTGATCAGTTTGTCCTGACTGCTGCACATTGCTGGAACAAGTAAGAGCTTGTTTAGTGTGATTGCAATGTTGAGTAAAAATTACTTTTGACTGACTGAAGTGCACCCTGTATATCAGTTATGACATAAATGACCATTTCCAATACACTCTTTCAACAGACGTAATATTCTGACGGTTGTTGTTGGTGCTCATGACTTAAGGAAAAGCAAGTGTTCAGATCGCTTCAGAGTGAAGTCCTACATCCCTCATCCAGACTATGAATCCAATCAACTTTATGCTGACATCATGCTTTTGAAGGTAACAACCTCTAATATATTTAGTTTTTCAAAATAATATCCAGTCAGGAAACAGTAGCACAAACCACTATGTTTGAATTTTTCTTGCTTTAAAAATTACTGAAGGGATTTAAATAGTTTCTCTGTAAATGGCCAAGTGCCTCTTTGAGTCTGTTTTCTACATTATTGATTTATTGCTGTTTAGCAACAAAAAATAGGCAGAAAAAAGGCAGAAAACCTAAAAAATAAAACACAGCATAACATAAAGAGGCAAATAAAAAAATAAATTAAAAAAACTCCACTTTGCCTTTTCAGCTTCTGTAATAACCTCAAAAACAACAGTATAACCTAACAAACTTCAGTCTTATAAAACATTGTTTATTAAAAATTGTTGTATTTTTTAATTATAGCTAGAGAAAAAAGTCGATCTAAACAACAATGTTGGAGTGATACCATTACCAAAGAAAGGAGAAGACGTCAAAGCAGATAATGCCTGTAGTGTTGCCGGCTGGGGAAGACTGACTAATGGCTCAGGGAGCAATCTTCTAATGGAGGCAAACGTGTTCGTAATGAATGACACAGAATGTAGCAGTAGATGGGGAACGTTATACTCAATCTCAAAGATGATCTGTGTATATGGCCGTGGTGGAACCTGCAAAGTACGTTCAAAAGATGATTCACAGACTTTATGGTAATGTATGAACTGGTTTCACTACTGATGTGTTGATCTGTGTTTCTTAACAGGGGGATTCAGGAGGTCCTTTGGTTTGTGGAAACACTGCCGTTGGTATCACATCTTTTGGTGCCTGGCAGTGTAATTCACCTGAGCGTCCTAATGTGTATACTAAGATTTCAGCATATATTAAATGGATCCGCAAAGTAATTGGAAATGTATAGTGACTTCACGGAAACTAAGAAAGGAAGAAATGTTATTCTTGAATTCTTCCATAAACGTTCTTTCAATAAAAGTATCACATGGCAAGCATCAATTATAGTCAAAGTGTTCTCATTGTCACTACCATTTATAATTTAGGCAAACACCCTCACTTTCCAGTCATGCCTGTAGACTCATATCTCTCTGAATGGGAAAAACTGAAATACCCAAAACTGTTGGTCAAAATTACAATAATAATAATAAAAAAAACCATTTTAAAACAGAAATATCATCATAAACTGTGCTGCTTAAAAAGTCTGGTAAATCCTCCAGAATTTGAGTTGTAAAATAAAGAGCTTTGTAAAGATCTAACCACAGATAGTCAGTTTTACTAAGCTCTCAACTGATTTCTCACGTCTAACAGAATTTACAACAAGACATGGATTACATCACACATGGGGCAGATTAAGTATAATATAATATACACATTTATGCACATATATGCACACCATGCAGTTTCTCTGTCGAATCAGAACCTCTTTATTTGTCTGTCCATTTATAGATAACCAGGCACATATACACATCATCAGTATGAGGGCACACCCATTACAAATGTTAACACCCCCACATGCTCTCATACTGTGCAGCAGTACTGTATACAATAACATAAGTTTCAAGTTTATTATATTTATAAAACACTGTGACGAGCAGGGCGGGCAAGAGCCGTGAGGGAACGGCACGAGCTGCGCGTTGCACCGGCCTCGAATCTCTCACGGAGGAGCTCCGGAAGCATAAAAGAGGAGCGACGACAGTGAAAGACGAGAGAGGACCAGGCCTGGACTTTATTTTATGGTTTTGTTATGTTTGTGTGGCCGGCAGACGGCCGTGAGGGTCTGCCGGCATTCCTTTCGTTTTGTATTTGTTTATTTTATATATTAAAATTTGTGTTGAATGTTCGCCGGTTCCCGCCTCCTTCTTCCCGTATATACTAACTGTGTTACATTGGTGCCGAAACCCGGGAGGAAGGAGGGACATGCTGTCGGAGAGCCCTCGCTGCTGAGGGGGATCGCGGTGCTGAGGAGGTCGGGCAGCGCGGGAGTGTGAAGACCGCGAGTGGCTGCCCGAGGCGGTGGTGCTGGAGCGAGTATACATCGGGTGGGACGGAGAGCTCGCTGCCGTGCTCCTGGGACGAGGTGGGGTGGCTGCCGTCCGAGAGGGAGAGGAGGAGTCGCCGCCGTTCGCCGTGGGCCGGAGCCTGCTGCCGTCCTCCATGAAGGGGAGGAGCAGGGAACGGGGGACTCGCTGCCGGCTGCCCTCAGCCGGAGGAGCCATCGCCGGCCGCCAGGGGGCGGAGGAGGATCGAGCCGTCCACCGAGCGTCCAGTACCATCGCATGGCACCGCGAGGAAGAGCCTCTCGGCTGGCTGAGGACCGAGCGGCAGTGTGTCCGGGAACCGGACCAAGAATTTTTTTTCTTTTCCTCTCTTCCTCTCTCGCCTGTCGCCTCCCTGTGCTTCCGTCTCCTTTCTCTCGTCTCGCCTGTCCTTACCCCAGGTGCTGCGGCCGCGAGACTGGCCCCGGGGAGTAGAGCGCAGTCTCGTGGGTACCCCGGCCTGCGAGGCGATGGGGTATGTGACGAGCAGGGCGGGCGAGCCGTGAGGGAACGGCACGAGGCGGTGACGCGAGTGATAACGAGCGTCAGCTGCGCGTTGCACCGGCCTCGAATCTCTCACGGAGGAGCTCCGGAAGCATAAAAGGGGAGCGACGACAGTGAAAGACGAGAGAGGACCAGGCCTGGACTTTATTTTATGGTTTTGTTATGTTTGTGTGGCCGGCAGACGGCCGTGAGGGTCTGCCGGCATTCCTTTCGTTTTGTATTTGTTTATTTTATATATTAAAATTTGTGTTGAATGTTCGCCGGTTCCCGCCTCCTTCTTCCCGTATATACTAACTGTGTTACAAACACATTTAAAACAACCTTGGTTGACCAAAGTGCTGTACAAAGTTACCTATGTCCATCACCAAAAATTAAAAATAGACATTCACAAGACGTTAAACGCACAAGAAAACAGATATTTTTTCAAAAGACTTTTGAACTCAGACACTGTGGGCGCTGTTTTGATAGATAAAGGCAATTTGTTCCATAACTTTGGGCCAGCTACTACCATGGCTCTGTCCCCCCTGCGTCGCAGTCTAGATCTGGGTACCCGTAATAGATGACTGGCCTGTGATCTGAGTGATCTGACTGGATTATGCTCAGACAGGTATTGATTAACTCTGACAGGTATTGAGGAGCGAGATTGTTTAAGGCTTTGTAGACAAAAAATAAAAATTTTAATTCAATACGATATTGAGTCGGTAGCCAGTGCAATGAACGTAAAATAGGCGTAATGTGGTCCCGTTTTCGACTGTCCGTGAGCAAGCGGGCAGCCGCATTTTGGACCAGTTGAAGTCTATGAATAGATGAGACAGGCAGCCCGTGATACAGCGAATTGCAGTAATCAAGCCGTGATGAAATAAAAGCATGAATTACTATCTCAAAACTCTTCCTACTTAGGAAGGGTTTAACTTTCGCTAATCTTCTGAGGTGGTAAAAGCTGGAACTGACAACAGTATTAATTTGTTTGTTCAGTTTTAAGCTACTGTCCAAAATAAAACCCAGATCTTTAACAACAAAAGAATGATATGGAGTGAGAGAACGTCTCAGGTTACGTATGTAACCATGGTTCCCTGAGAGGGAACGAGACGCTGCGTCAAGCGCTTTGGGAACGCCTCTGCGTGAATGCGTCGTGAAGCACATGTGAAATCTGTCCAATGGAGTGACGGAACGTCATAGGCGGGTGACGTCATGACCAGGAAACTATAAAGCACACCCAAACCAAACAGTGTTAGCTTCTGAAAAGTCGAAGTAAGTCGATCACAGGCATGCAGGGAGTATGGCAAAGGGACGCAGCGTCTCGTTCCTTCTCAGGGAACCATGGTTACATACGTAACCTGAGACGTTCCCTTTCAAGGGAACTCGCGCTGCGTCAAGCGCTTTGGGAACGAGATACCCACGCCGCCATAAAACCGAGTGCCTGTCTGTGTGAAACTGTTCAGCGCACACTAAGACACCAGCACTCTAGACCCCGGGGTCGAGGCCACATCTAGGTTATAAAACCTAGTTATAAAACAAAAGTGTGCGGCGAGGACCAACCCGCCGCATCACAAACTTCTTGGAGGGAAACTCCAGACAATAAAGCCAAAGAGGCCGCCATACTCCGTGTAGAGTGAGCACGGACCTTAAGTGGAGAAGGGAGCCCGGCCGACTCATATGCAAGTGAGATAGCCTCAACCACCCACTTGCTCATAGTTTGCTTAGATGCGGGGTGCCCCTTACGAGGGGCCCCGAAACAGACGAACAACTGATCTGTCTTACGCCACAGGGCAGCTCTGTGGACGTAAGCATCCAAAGCCCGAACAGAGCACAGCAAATTAAGTTTTTCCTGGTCTGGATCCAGAAATGGAGGAGGACAAAAGGCCTGCAACATAATAGGGCCCGCCACGTTAGTGGGGACCTTAGGGACATAACCTTCCCGAGGAAAGAGGAAAGCTTTAACCATGCCTGGCGCGAAGTCCAAGCAAGAGGGAGAGACCGAAAGGGCTTGAAGGTCACCAATTCTTTTTAACGAAGAGATAGCAAGGAGGAAAATAGTCTTTAGAGTGAGGAATTTGACATGAACCTCTTCAATAGGCTCAAAAGGAGCAGTAGAAAGGCCCTCCAGCACTATGGCCAAGTCCCAAGTCGGAACTCTCTGACGCGTCGCAGGCCTAAGCCTCAGAGTACCACGGAGGAAGCGAGTAACCCATGGGTGTCTGCCAAGAGAAGCACCCTCTAAAGGGACGTGGTAAGCCGCAATGGCCGCCACGTAAACCTTTAGCGTAGAAGGAGATAAACCAGAAGAAAACTTTTCTTGAAGAAACTCCAGAACTGAACCGACTGGGCAGTAAACAGGATCAATGTTATGTTCTCTACACCAAAAAGAGAAAACATTCCATTTCAAGGAATACAGCTTCCTCGTGGAGGGAGCTCTGGAATGGAGCATAGTCTCCACTACCTCAGTAGGGAGGCCGGAATCTATGAGCTGTGCCCCTCAGAGGCCACGCCACAATTTCCACAACTCCGGGCGGGGTGGAGGATTGAGCCCCCGCCTGCGAGTAGGTCCCTCCTGATCGGAATCTCCAGGGAGAGCCGTCGAGGAGGGACATAAGGTCCGAGAACCATACTCGGCCCGGCCAAAACGGGCTACTAGAAGCAACTGGACCCCGTCCTGGCGCACTCTCCAAAACTCCCGGAAGCAGAGCAATCGGGGGAAAGGCGTACAGACGCAGCCTCGGCCACGCCTGCACCATAGCGTCCAACCCCAGGGGGGCTGGATGTGAGAGGGAGAAATATAGAGGACATTGGGTCGTTTCCAGAGACGCAAACAAGTCCACATCCGCTTTCCCGAAGCGCTCCCAAAGGAGCTCCACCACCTCAGGGTGGAGTCTCCACTCCCCGGGCCTCGGCCCCTGCCTCGACAGGATGTCTGCTTCCTGATTCAGACGCCCTGGGATGTACACTGCCCTGACTGACAGCAACTTCCCTTGGGCCCACAGAAGGATCTGGTGTGCCAACTTGCATAAGGGGCGCGACCGCAGACCCCCCTGATGGTTTATATATGAGACTACCGCTGTGTTGTCCGTGCGGACCAACACATGATGGCCCCTGAGGTCTGGAAGGAAGTGTTTGAGTGCCAGGAACACCGCCATCATCTCCAACTGGTTTATGTGCCAGGAAAGATAATGACCCTCCAAAGACTCCTGAACCGAACGACCACTCATGATCGCTTCCCCAACCGGTGAGGGATGCATCCGTCGTTAGCGTTAAGCGACGACAAGGAGCCCCCAACACCGGGCCTTGTGAAAGAAACCAGGGTTTCTTCCACATGACACAAGCACGAAGGCATCGCCGCGTGACCTTGATCATGCGAAAAGGATTTCCCCTCGGGGAAAACCCCCTGGTCTTGAGCCACCACTGCAAAGGTCTCATGTACAGCAGGCCAAAAGGTATCACGTTGGACGCAGCTGCCATCAGACCTAACAGTCTCTGAAACTGTTTCACAGTGAGTGACTGGCCTAGCTTCAGCTTGCTTACGGCTATGAGAATGGCATCTATGCGCGCTGGCGAAAGACGTGCTTGCATTGACACCGAATCCCAAACTACACCTAGAAAAGAGGTTCTCTGAGCTGGAGAAAGCACACTTTTCTTTGCGTTTAGCCGTAACCCCAGGCGCTTCATGTGGGCGAGAACAGCATCTCGATGCTGAATCACCAACTCCTCTGATTGTGCCAGGATGAGCCAATCGTCTATATAGTTCAATACGCGAATGCCCTGGAGTCGCAACGGAGCCAGAGCTGCATCCACGCATTTCGTGAAGGTGCGGGGTGATAAAGCTAGGCCGAAGGGAAGAACCCGATATTGGTACGCTTCGCCCCCGAAAGCGAACCTCAGGAACTTCCTGTGTTGAGGAAGGATGGATATGTGAAAGTATGCGTCTTTCAGATCTATCGTGACAAACCAATCCTCGGACTTGATTTGTGACACGATCTGTTTCAGAGTTAGCATCCTGAACTTGAGCTTCTTGACAGAACAATTTAACAGGCGCAGATCTAGAATAGGACGCAACCCTCCATCCTTCTTTGGAACTATAAAGTACTGGCTGTAAAACCCTGACTCCCTGCTGGGAGAAGGAACCCTTTCTATAGCTTCTTTGCAAGAGAGTCTGTACTTCCTGTTCCATAACCAGAGCCTGCTCGGGCCCACCTCGGTGAACAAAACCCCGTTGAACCTGGGTGGTCGCAACCCGAACTGAATTCTGTACCCAAGTTCTACTGTGCGCAGGACCCATTGAGATACGTTTGGCAGAAGTTTCCACGCTGCTAAAGAATCTACTAAGGGAATCAGTCTCTCGAGACTGACCTCTGGTGTTAGATGGGTGACCAGCTCGGTGCCTTGAAACGGCGAACCGGCAGGGAGCAGCCGAACTGGCCATCTTGAGTCCTCCTTGGAGGCGAACATCCCAGCGCCACCACGTTGCCGGGTGGACGCTGAGATATGTGTTCGCCGAGGACCGCTGCGCCCTGAAACACGCGAGGTGGCAGGGTTGGCAGAACGGCCCTCTGAGGGCACCGAGGAGGGCCGGGCACCGTGTACTGAGGTGAACACCGACCAGCCTCGGAGGGGGCTGCCCTCAGAAGCCTGACACCACTGGCGTCAGGACTTCTTTCCCAAAGCCCTCCGCTGGATAATAACGGTCCTCAGATCCGTCTTTCCTTTAGAGGACTTCGGCTGTGAGCGCTGCCCCGACCCCCAGTCTTTCTGCGGGGGGGCGCGGGAAGCAACGCTCACTTTTTGTTGCGCCCTGTGGGAGGAGCTTGTACTCGGCTGGGACTGCACCTTTTCACTAGCAGTCCCAGAGACCTGAGATCGGCGGGGAAGAAACTTAGAAAAAGCCGCCGCCTGTTTCTTGGCTTCTTGAAACCTCTCGATGACTGTGTTGACGGAGTCGCCGAAGAGGCCAGGCGGCGACAGTGGAGCATCGAGAAGAAAGGTTCTATCTCGGTCTTTCATATCGGCGAGGTTGAGCCAAAGGTGCCTCTCCATGGCCACCAGGGCTGCCATAGACCGCCCAATAGATCTAGCGGTCTCCTTGGTGGCACGGAGAGAGAGATCTGTAGCTTTCCTTAGCTCAGAAAATCCCTCGCGAGTAACTTCCCCACCCTCATCAAGGTCTTTCAGCAGGTCGGCTTGATAAGCTTGAAGGACGGCCATAGTATGTAAACAAGCCGCCGCCTGACCTGCCGCCGAGTACGCTTTACCCACTAAAGCAGATGATGTACGAAGGGGCTTAGTGGGTAACTTCGGGGCTTTGAGGGAGGCTGCAGACTCGGGGGAGAGATAGCTCGCGAGCGTCTCTTCCACCCGAGGCATCTCCCCATAACCATGCCTTTTTAGTCCTAAGATGTTACTATAATTAGATGTTTGCGGACTATAAACCCGGAAAGACGCGGGTCTATTCCACGACCTCGACACCTCAGTGTGGAGGTCGGGAAAAAAAGGCAAGCCCCGGCGTGGAGGTTGTGCGCGAGAGGGGAGAAAGCGCTCATCTAAAAGACTGGCCTGACGGGCTTCCTGTTTCTCGGTCGGCCAGCTTATGTTTAATCTGGCCACCGCTCTAGTGACAACCTCCACGAGCTCCTCATATGCTTGTGAATGTGGTGGCGACTCTTCACACTGATCGATGCTGACTACATCTAGTTCCTCAGAACTAGAGCAATGCAGCATCGGCGCTTCATCAGGGGCAGAAGAAACCGCAGAGCGTGCTTCTAGCTCCTGAAGTGAAGCGCTGGATCCTGCAGGTAAAGGCAGAAAAAGGGCGGGGCCCGTCTCTAACCCCTCTGCAAGATCCATTTGCGATCCCCACGACGCGAGCCTTCGCTGTGCCTCGGCAACAGCGGGACCCGAGCCGCGGGGAACGCGAGCCGAACCGCTTTCCTCGAAAAGCGCCCGGCGGGAGCGGAGCGTCTTCATAGACATCTGCTCGCAATGCACACAGCCAGCTCCCTCGAGAGCTGACTGGGCATGCTCCACTCCCAGGCAAACAACACAAAGCTCGTGTGCATCTCCCGCCGGGATGTAACGAGGACAAGGAGACGCACACGGTCTGAATTGCTGCACTGGTGTCGCCATTATAATGTCTTATATATGAGTGCTTGAATAACTTGAGAGACAAACAACAATAAATAAGACAGACAGTTTCACAGAGAGCGCTTACTGAAGACACAGAAGCTAACACTGTTTGGTTTGGGTGTGCTTTATAGTTTCCTGGTCATGACGTCACCCGCCTATGACGTTCCGTCACTCCATTGGACAGATTTCACATGTGCTTCACGACGCATTCACGCAGAGGCGTTCCCAAAGCGCTTGACGCAGCGTCTCGTTCCCTTGAAAGGGAACCCAAATCAACAGTGCTCAGATCAGTTTTTTCGGTAGGCCCAAACAGGACAATTTGTTTTTTCTTCGTTCAGATGCAAAAAATTATTGGATAGCCACGTTTTCAAATCTTGAAGACAGTCTATTAATTAATTTATGGCAGAACTGTCGTTACGCATAAATGGTATGTAAAGTTGCGTATCATTGGCATAGCAATGATAGGATACCCCAAATCTCCTAAATATATAACCAATGGGTAACATGTATAATGAAAATAGTAACGGTGCCAAAGTTGAACCCTGAGGGACACCACATGTAGCATGCGCAACAGAAGAAGAGTGCTTCCCTATGTTTACTGAAAATCTTCTGTTGGACAGGAAGGACCGAAACCAGCCAAGAACGGTGCCTCTAACACCAATGCAGCGCTCTAAGCGAGACAGCAAGATACCGTGGTCAACAAAATCAAATGCAGAGCTGAGATCTAACAACATTAAAGCCATGGAGCATCAGTGGACATTAAAATGTCATTAAAGACTTTCAAAAGGGCGGTCTCTGTGCTGTGTAGTGTTTTAAAACCAGACTGAAAAATGTCTGAAATACCATTCCTATTCAAATAGTTTTGCAGCTGCATAAATACTATTTTTTCTAAAATTTTTGATAAAAATGGTAGGTTGGAGATTGGTCTAAAGTTTGAATAAACTGCAGGATCAGGCGAAGGCTTCTTTGGGATCGGTGACACGGAAGCTAGTTTGAAGTCATCTGGAACAGTCCCTGTCAAAAGACAGTTATTTATAATGTTCACCAAATATACCTATAGTATCAAAGATTTGTTTTACAAATCGTGATGGCAGCACATCATGGGGAGAAAAGGTGGATTTTAGTTTTAGAGTGATTTCTTTACATGTCTGTAAAGAAACCAATTCAAATTCACTCCAGTGAGTAGTGGATAAAATGGGGTCTGTAGTAGAATTCGTCATTGCAGATAATTGACATTATTAACTTTATCTTTTTTAAGAAAGTTTTCACATAATGAGGAAGAAGGCTCTGAAATGTCTGCACTGGGGGGTTTAGAACAGAATCAATAGTTGGAAATAAAATTCTAGAACAATAAGAATTTTTGGCAATAATTTCTGATAGATATTTCATCTTTGCAATCTTGACAGCCTTTTGAAAATTGCGCAAAGAATCTTTTAGCATTCCATAGGATACTTGTAGTCCATCCTTCTTCCACTTACGCTCACATTGGCGACATTGCTGTCTAAGCGCCCAGATATCACGTTCATCCATGGTTGGGATTTGCGTTTTAATTTAACAAGCTTTCGGGCTGCAATAACATCTAAAATATTACAGCATCTGTTACTGAACAAGTGCACCTGATCATCAACATTGAAGTGGGAAGAAACAGAGTGTGAAGAGGTTGGTATTCCTCCAGATACATTAGAAAATGCATTACAAGATTGAGCAGTTAGAGTACGAGACCAACATGCTTGAGTTGGTATAGTACTAGGTAGAGAAGGAAGAAGAGTGGTGAACAGCACAGGATAATGATCAGAGAAGGAAGTATCACTGATGGCAACATCAGCAGCTGATAAGCCATAAGCAGTGGCGTAACTTTGTTTTAAAAAGTGGGTGGGACAGGAATGTGTGTAGGGGGTGGGGGTGTATTGTAATTGTATCATTACAATAATGCGCAAAATTTGACAAAGACCTCATGTTCAATATGATACTTTTGTCTTTTGCCCTTACAACTACTATAATACAATATATTATTAGTCTCGAGAGTATTTACATTAGCCAATAAATACATGGATCTGCATTTTGAATTAGATTGTCCTGATTGACCAGGGGTAGAATTTTTGTTCAGTGTGCCAGAGGTTCTGGGTTCTAATCCGCCCTTGTGTCATATTTTATTTTTTTCTCATTAAAACCAAAGATTTTCATCAGGGATTGTAAATCAAGAGCAGGGACACATTTATGTGCATTTTGTTTTTTGATTTCACCAGATAGAGTCTCTGGCCGCAACAGCGTTAAGCGATAGATTGAAGCACTCCTTCGTGTGAAGACTGCGCACTGTGTACGAGCGCCAAGAGAACGGTGTTGCGCTACTGATAACAGCGGCAACGAGCACTCAACATGATTTCAAAAACAACACGTCCCAGCGCCAGATCGCCTATTATTTAACACAAACTAATGAATTGCTAATCAACTAGAGATGTTTCTTTTGTATTAGTATACATCTGTGCCGTGAGATGTTTCAAAAAGTGGTGGGGACAATATCGGCCCTGGCAAAAAAGTGGTGGGGACATGTCCCACCCACAAATTATGCCTATGGCCGTAAATCAATATCAAATCTAATGTATGACCTAGACAGTAAGTGGGACCATTTACCCATTGCACAAAGTTCAGGGAGGATATAAGATTTAAAAAGTTCTTGGCTAAAGCATTAGCTGCACAACAAACATGAATATTAAAATCACCCAGAATTAAAATAATATCATGATTAGTCAAAATGTCCCCTATAAAATCAGCAAATTGTTGGTGGTTAATATATTTAAATGATCAATACAGGACGAGAAGAATTCAAATGAATTAATTGAACCTCAATGCTAGTAGGACTAGTGGTGGACAACAGTCTGCATTGAAGGTTATTTTTAAAAACCATCACAAGCCCTCCTCCTCAACCAGTAGGACAAGGGGTATTAAAAAATGCAAAGTCAGGGGGTACTAGTTCAGAAAAAGGGCTTAAATCCCCAGATTTTATCCAGGACTAAATCTAGATCATTTGAAACAATGAAATCGTTGCTGCGGAGATTCTCGTTGAACTTGAGATGATCTGCGAAATGAATGCAGATTACATGGATTGCATTGCGTCGTGGAGAGCCGGCTGGTGAATCCTGCGAGTCTGGCTGAATACACATAGTAGAATCCCACGATCACTGTACCATCCATAGTCTCCATTCCGTTTCTGGTGCATAATATTCCAGCACAGAACGGGGAGGGCAGCCAAAGCCAAAGCCAACTTTATCCTCACGGCAACACCTGCCCTTTTACCACGTCTTCTTCGCCGTCGTCTGCCTGAGACATTGAAGATTTGCCAGCGCAGATATCCAGGGAGGCCAGAGGGGAGTTCTAAAATAAAGTAGAAATAAAAATTGTCCGTTTCAGAGGGAGTCTCATGAGTCTTGTGCAGCTTGGGCATAGATTGGTAAATGTCGATCATTTGTTGACGGTCGTAGACAATAAGAGAGAAACACAGAGAGTAGACGGCATGCCACACACACTAGCGCCATCTTGTAAGGTGACTATAGAATTGTAAAACATGAGGATTTACATGGCGAACATAACATTTTTGAGTTTTTCTAACTTTTTGTCACTGGTTTAGTCATGACATCAGCCACCATTTCAGTGCACAGCACTGAAACAGCACAGTTATGGGGCGATGCCTCAGGTTGAAGAGACGCTTGCGGGCTATCTCTCACCCGAGTCTGCATCGTCCCTCAAATCCCCGAAGCTACCCACCAAGCCGTTTAGAACGACATCCACGCTGGTGGGTAAAGCTTATTCGGCAGCAGGTCAGGCTGCGGCATGTCGATCCTGCAAGCTTATCAGGCTGACCTGCTTGGGGAAATTGATGAGAGTGGGGAAGCTAGCTTTGATGTAATTCAGGAACTTCGTCGAGCTACTGATTTATCTCTCCGGGCCACCAAGGAGACGGCCAAAATAATAAGCCTGTCTATGGCAGCCCTGGTGGCCACGGAGAGACATTTCTGGTTAAACCTGTTGTTAGGACAGAGATAAAAACATCCTCATGGATGCGCTGCTATCTCCTCAGGGCCTCTTCGGCGATTCTGTGACTTCTGTAGTCGAGAGGTTCCAGGAGACTAAGAAACAGTCTGCGGCATTCCAGAGATTTCTTCCCCGCCGTTCTCAACCCTCCGAGGCTGCTGGGCGGGAGCAGCCTCGGCCGTCTGTCAGCTCCTCACACCGAGCGCAACAAAAACAGAGTGTTGCCACTCGTGCTCCCCCGCAAAAAGCTTGGGGACAGGATCGGTCAGCACAACCGAAGCCTTCTAGGGATAAGACAGATCTGAGGACTGTCATTATTGCCAAGAAGGCTTCGAAGAGGTCCTGACGCCAGAAGCGCCGGACCTCTGAGGGTAGCCCCCTCCGAAGAGGGGCCTATATCACATTATATGGTATCTGCTCCTCTTCGGTGCCCTCAGGGGGCCATTCTGCCAACCCCACCACCTCGTGTGCTTCGGGGTGCAGCGGTCTCCACCGATCCTCCGGGGAGGGTCGGGGAACATTTGATTCGGTTGTTTCCTGCCGGTTCGCCGCTTCAGGGCGCCGAGTCGAATGCTCAAAAAAACACCAGAGGCCAGTCTTGAGAGACTGGTTCCCTTAGTAGATTTTGGCAGAATGGAAACTTCTACCAAATATTTCTCAATGGGTACTGCATATAATAGAAAAGGGTTACAGAATTCAGTTCGGGTCTGGCCCGCCCAAATTCAACAGGGTCCTCCTTACTGTGGTGGACCCCGAGCAGTCTCTGGTATTGGAACAGGAAGTTATGACTCTCTTGCGAAAAGGAGCTATAGAAAGGGTTCCTCCTCCCAGCAAGCTGTCAGGTTTTTACGGCCGTTACTTCATTGTTCCAAAGAAGGATGAAGGGTTGCGTCCCATTCTAGATTTACGCATACTAAATCGCACAATTCAGAAGCTCAAGTTCAAGATGCTTACACTCAAACAGATCATCCCACAGATCAGATCCTAGGACTGGTTTGTGACAATAGATCTGAAAGACGCTTACTTTCATGTATCCATCCATCCTCAACACAGGGAGTTCCTCAGATTTGCTTTCAGGGGCGAAGCATATCAATACCGGGTACTTCCGTTAGGCCTAGCACTTTCACCCCGCACCTTTACAAAATGCGTGGATGCAGCTCTGGCTCCTCTGAGATTCCAGGGCATTAGCGTATTAAATTACATTGACGATTGGTTGATTTTAGCTCAGTCCAAGCTCGTGGCAGTTCAACATCGAGATGTCGTTCTATCCCACATGCAAAGGTTAGGGCTGAGACTCAATGTCAAGAAGAGTGTACTTCTTCCAGCTCAAAGAACCACCTATCTAGGGGTAGTTTGGGATTCAACTATGATGCAGTCATGTCTATCTCCTGCTCGTATAAATTCGATTCTCTCAGCCGTGAATGGGGTGAAACTAGGCCAGTCATTCACTGTAAAACAGTTTCAGAGACTGTTGGGTCTGATGGCAGCTGCGTCCAACGTAATACCTTTTGGCCTGCTGTACATGAGACCTTTACAGTGGTGGCTCAGGACCAAAGGGTTTTCTCCGAGGGGAAATCCGTTTCGCATGATCAAGGTCATGCGGCGATGCCTTCGTGCCTTAGTCATGTGGAAGAAACCTTGGTTCCTTGGCTATATCATCTCTCAAGAGAATTGGAGATCTTCAAGCACTTTCAGTTGCCCCTTCATGTCTGGAATTTGCACCTGGTATGGTCAAGGCTTTTCTTCATCCTAGACCTGGTTACATACCTAAGGTCCCCACCAACATCCCAGGGCCGATTGTACTGCAGGCCTTTTGTCCTCCTCCATTTTCTAATTCAGATCAGGAAAAACTCAATCTGCTTTGCCCTGTCAGGGCGTTAGACATTTATGTCCACAGAGCTGCCCTGTGGCGTAAAACGGATCAACTCTTTGTCTGTTACGGGGTCTCCTAAGAAGGGAGGTCCTGCGTCCAAGCAGAGAATGAGCAAGTGGGTGGTTGAAGCTATCTCACTAGCTTAGGAGTCTACCGGACAGCCTTCTCCTTTGGCTGTCCGGGCACATTCTACCAGGAGTATGGCTGCTTCAAAAGCTCTAATTTCTGGGGTCCCCCTCCATGATATATGTGATGCGGCTGGGTGGTCCTCACCGCATTCTTTCATTAGATTTTACAACCTGGACTTTGGCTCCACTCCGGGGTCTGCTGTGCTCTCATCATAAAATAACAGACATGCACTTGGCATTATGGCGTAGTTGGGATAAGGTTCCTAATGCGTAGTGGTTAACAACGTTATAGATTTTAGACGAGCAGTGATTGAACGGCATAAATTTTGGCACAAGTGTGTATTTTTATAAGAATTTTACTATTTTACCCCCATTTCCTTTAATAAATCTATTTTAAACTAGATACTAGGGATGTAATGATATCAAAATCTCACGATACGATAATATCTCGATATAAAGTCCACAATACGATATTTATCGTGCGCACAATTAACTATTTTGTTCCCTCGATTTATAAATCATGCGCATGATTTATAAATCGAGGGAACGAAATGGTAAATCGTGCGTACATTTTAGTAAATCGAGGGAACGAATTAGTAAATCATGCGCACGTTTTAGTAAATCGAGGGAAGGAATTAGTAAATCGTGTGCACGATTTAGCCTACTATTTTTTTCCTGCACGTCATGTCCGGGGCTCCGTACTTTTCAGTGCATTCATTGTTATAATATTCATGAAGTGAGACGTCTCTATTAAAGGGTACGCCCCTCGCACTTCGTTCTGGATAAGAACCGGTTCTCTGTTCCCAACCCTAGTTACCACTTTCCTCCGTTCTGCTCTACTGGGCTGAAAAAAAAAAACTACACTTTTTGCCTGGAAGACATCGTTTCATACAGTCATGTGACCACAATGATATCGAGACAATTTTGTTATCGCGATACCACGATATTGATAATACCGTTACATCCCTACTAGGTACATAAAATAGTTCCTCTCAGAACCTTAAGGACAAAAATGTCCCCATTGTAACTCATTAAAACAGCAATTTTTAATCCCAGGGCCATTTAACTATAAAATGAAGCAATTTTTGTTAATAGGCTTTCATTCTATTGGCAAGGCTTCAAAAAAAATTTTTTTTTTTTTTTTTTTTTACAATTTTTTATCAGATGGTGCCATTTTCTCAGGTTTGGCCATAAAGCAAATACTCGTTTTATTCTTGTTTTCTGCTTCTGCATATTATAGAGCCAATAGGATAAATTATGCAGCTATAATTGTGTGGGTGTGTTGGTATGGATGTCAGAGTGTTTGTATGTCTAGTAAAAAAAAAAAAAAAAAAATTGTGTGTGTGCTTGTAATATTTGAGAGAGAAAAACTCTACTGCAAAACACAAATCCAACCACTGTGTGCACCAGTGGAGTTTTGCTGGCATCTAATGGGGAAGATTTGGTACTGCACCCAAAGAAAATCTGACTGAAAGCTCATTTTTTGAGATATCAACCTCAAACTTAGAATACAGCTTATTTAGATTTATGGCTTTTATTTTCTAGCATTTTTAGAGTTCAACATGTTTCATAAAATATATATTTTAATATAAAATAATGTTCATAAAACATTTTAATAAACTTAAACCACTATAACTTTTCACCCAGTTTCATAGACAAGGCTTAAGCTAATCCTAGACTAAAATGCACGTTTGAGCTGTTCTAACTGAAAGCAACGTGTACTGACAGATCTTAAAATCTGTCAGTGACATTGCTTTGTCTCAAGATGCACACCAGTAATGTTTATAGGGTACATTTATAAAAGATACTTAAATGTCCTAATTGAACTAAGGCCTAATCCTTAGTCTAAGCCCTGTCTGTGAAACCAGGCCTTTATGTTTCACTTTTCAAACTTTTTTTATTTTTTATTTAATCTGCCAGTGGTCTTCTTTAAAATGAGAACAAACTTAAATCTGTGCTCCCAGGCTTCAAATTTTTATGACAGTTTTTGTACATGGACATTTTTGTCCTCTATGGACCTAAGTGTAACTTTTTTTAATTGACACACAAAGGTTAAAGAGTCCCAGACTCCTGCAAAAGGGTTTTCACTTTACCCAACCTAGTGGGTACACGACTTCTAGGGAGTCTGAAATTGTTTGAACCTAAAATGTATTTTTACTTAAACTAAAGCTAAAGTTGAGCTAATTGGGTAACGCTTTAGATAACAGCCCGAAAAGTACTGCGTAATTACAATGTATTTACAGAGTAACTTCCGGTAATTATAGTGTACCTATAAAGTAAGTAGGAGATTATTTATACTGTAAGTATTTTAGAACTAAGGGGTACTTATACTGTTATGATAGACAACAATCTTACGTTTGGGAGCAACTTAGCGAGAACATACACTGGGCACCTTTTTGTAATAAGTGTACATATACATAAAGGCTTTTTTTTAAATTACGGGGTAGGCTACATATCAGTGCATTTACACAGTATTTTGTTTTGATAGCAAAAGTGCAGCTGTTTTAGTTTGGGCTTACATGTTTCAAGGCAAGTAAAACTATTGCATTTTGTTTTAAATACTGGGGAAATATACTCTTGTTTCATGTAGATACAGGGTAAGTGTGACATCTGCGGGTTGTAAATTAAAGTGGTGCTTGTTACCGTCTTGTTCTATGAAGTTACAGGGTAAGTATGACACCTGTGGGCTGTAAATTAAAGTGGTGCTTTATTGTGATTCTTTACTTATTAAACATTTTTAATTTATAACTATTTACAATAAAGCCCAAGAATAAAAATAAGTAAATAAAATAAGTAAATAATATGACAAGAAAAATAAAATAAAACTGTGACCAAAACAATATATAGAAGGATACATCTCAAGAAATAAAAATATTTGATAAAATCTCAATAAGGTCCAGCCAAAATTGTATTGTCTTTCTGGTAATTAAAGTGTTGCTTGTTACCCTCTTGTTTCATGTAGTCACAGTGTAAGTATGACATTGCGGGCTGTAAATTAAAGTGGTGCTTGTTACTGTGACGATATTTATTAGCTCAAAAGGGGAAATATTAATAATTAATTGTAACTCGTTATAATTAATTATAAATATTTGAATCAGTTAATCAAATTAACTTAATGTAGCTGAATTAATATTACAATCAATTAATCTGTTTGGCCAGCGAACACTCAGTATCGATCGTCTATCAACTTTTCAAGAAGGATATCTTTTCCGTGGCCACAGAAAAATATTGCTTTCTTAGCACGTAGCTGTGATTGAATTGTTATCAGGGACATTGGTTTTATAAGCAGACCAGAATCAACTCGCAAGAGTGTGCACACAAGTTTTATTTAACTAAATCACAAACACATAACTAAACTAACAAACAAACACAAACATACCATTCACGCAACGAGAGAGAGAAAAATTAATTTGAACCGTATCATAACAGGGTAATGAAACAATGGAAAGAGTAAATTAACAATCGCTGGATGAACCATCAGTTTCATTTCTATAAAGCACCTTTGTTAAAAGGGGTTCAAAATCTTAATACTAAATCGCCGTTTAGTGGTCAAACGATACTTGCAAATGCCTTGTCTGTTGAGCGTCCAGATCTGCAGGTTCAGGAGAAATCCTTGAGGGTTCAATCCGATGGTGTGGAAGTTATAATCAATATCTTCTGCGTTGAATGAAGAAATGACGACAAACTTTGCGCTGTTAATTTGACTCATTTGTGGTCAAGGAAGTTGTGCATGGCAGTGTGGAAGGACCAGAAGAGAGAGACAAATGTGATCTGCTCAGAAGTATTTAACTTCTACAGAAAGTTTACGCCCCTCCGTCTTGGCTTGACCAATGAGAAAGGTGCCATTCTCTGGCGGGAGATTCCTTTGTTTGAAAGTGAGTTCATTTGCATGGAGGGGAGTTAACGAATAGGTTTATGTCCATTTATACTCTGATAAATATAACAAACATACAATGCATTCTATGATATTGTGATGTCCACCAAAATGTAAGTCATTAAACAAGGAGTAATTTGATATTAAACACCACCTAGATTGACTGCAATATCACGAAGTATCATCACATGCATTTATAACACTTTACAATATACCAAAGAACAATATACAAACAGATATAATGCACAAAATGTACTGGGGAGATGTATGTTCATTCATTTAGACAAGGTTGTCAATGAATTAATAGCAAAGAATCCAGTTTGCAATAAAAACAAAATACTGTGTAAATGCACTGATATGTAGCCTACCCCATAATTTAAAAAAAAAGCCTTTATATATTTGTACACTATTATTACAAAAAGGTGCCCAGAGTATGTTCTCGCTAAGTTGCTCCCAAATGTAAGATTGTTGTCTATCATAACAGTATAAGTACCCCTTAGTTCTAAAATACTTACAGTATAAATAATTTGTTATTTTCCTGGTTGTTACCCCTTTACTCCCAAGACTTTACATATTGTTCCCTTATACTTACACATACTTACTTTATAGGTACACTATAATTACCGGAAGTTATGCTGTAAATACATTGTAATTACGCAGTACTTTCCGAGCTGTAATCTAAAGCGTTACCGCTAATTGTTTGTAACTTTACAGTGTAAGCATCATAACAAAGTATGTTAATACAATATGGTTGCAAATGCATATTGTTATAGGTCAGGCCAAAACTCAGTTTTAAACAGTCCTTATTTACCTCAAAAATGCATGTTTTCTTCCTCATCTTGACAGAGGTGAGAACCTTACAGTTGTGGTTGGAGCTCATGATCACAATCATGCTCTAGCCGCATGGATGCCAAGTTCTATCCACCCTGAAAGTCTGATAAATGACATCAAGCTACTTCAGGTACATGACTAAGCTAGGTTTTGCAGGGCAAACTGCAATAAAACATTTGTAACGTTAGTGTACTGAAACCAAGTGCAGTTTATTTAACCAAAGTGTGAACCAAATACAAAAAGAAACACAGACGTGACATAATAAATCTATGATAAAAATAAACAAACATAAACATGGACTTGACTTGACTTGACATGGACTCACCAAACAGCAGTTACAGGGACAAAGCTAGACAAGATACAGTTCTTCTTCTTCTTCTTTAGGGTTTAACGGCAGCTTGCATCCATTAGCACTGCATGATGGTTTATTTTCCTGTTACTTCCATTACATCATATTCTCCTCATCAGTCCAGTCCTTGGTAAAAAAACTGCAAATACTTCTTCTGCCTTGTCCATTCTCACCACTTTCCAGTATTTTCTTCATTCCTGTTCCTGTTAGACCAACTTTTCCTAACTCTTCCATCATCTTTTTCCTCTGATCTTCATATTGTCTGCAACTCTTAAGCACATGCTCTATAGTTTCTGAAACCTGACTATAGCCACAAAAAACAGTTGGGTAAAAGACATGGTAAAGACAACCGACTAGTGAGGACATTTTACTGGTCCTCACTAGTTAAAAATGCTTATAAATCAGCCAAAACATGTTTTTATTTAAATCTAGTGTTTTGCACGTTTCTGTGATGGGTATAGATTTAGAGATAGGGTTAGGCCATAGGAAATATCATTATACTATTAAAATATCATATATTAATATATTAAAATGTCATATAAAATCAATGGGAGTCTATGCAATGTCCACACTAATATAGTGAAACAAACGTGTGTGTGTGTGTGTGTGTGTGTGTGCGTGTTGTGGTGTACCCTACATTATGGGAAGAAAAGATGGCAATATATGAAATACTTGTCCTTGTGGGGACATTTTTTGGTCCCCATGAGGAAAGGAGCTTACAGATCATACTAATAAATCAAGTGATGTTTTCTGAAAATGTAAAAATGCAGTAGGTTTTCTGGGTGTGCTCTTTGATACCAATCGTTCAATTGAAAGCCACATTTCTAGCATCTGTAAAACCGCATTCTTCCATCTTAATAATGTATCTAAACTATGACATATGCTCTCAATAACAAAGTTAGTTCATGCGTTCATGACCTCAAGGCTAGATTATTGTAATGCTCTACTGGGTGGTTGCCCTGCACGCTTAATAAACAAACTCCAGCTGGTCCAAAATGCAGCAGCTTTTTAATAGAACCAGGAAAAATGACCATATTAGCCCGGTTCTGTCAACACTGCATTGGCTCCCTATTAAACATTGGATACATTTTAAAATCTTCCTAATTACTTGCAATGCATTAAACGGTTTAGCTCCCCAGTACTTGAGCGAGCTCTTTATTGCATTATAGTCCTATACGTCTATTGCGATCTCAGAATTCAGGCCAGCTGATAATACCTAGAATATCAAAATCAACTGCAGGCAGTAGATCCTTCTCCTATTTAGCACATAAACTTTGGAACAGTCTTCCTAGCAATGTTTGGGAAGCAGACACACTCTGTCAGTTTAAATCTAGACTAAAAACATATCTCTTTAACCTGGCACACACATAACACATTATCAATTTCTATTATTCAAATCAGTTAAATGATTGTTATGCTGCATAAACTAGGTCAGCCAGAACCGGGAACACTTCCTATAACACCAATGTACTTGTTACATCATAAGAAGAATGTCATCTACACTAATATTAGTCTCTCTGTTTACCGTAGTCAGCCGGATCTGGGCCGTATCCAGATCAGATGGAGGACCTGCACCCTAAATATGCACCCTAAATACGACCCCAACACATCCCTGAAGTGTCAGCAGAGATTGTGTCAACTAGACTATCCCCTGTGAAGGCCTCATTGATATAACAGACAGTGGCACAGATCCTCAACAAACCTGTCTCCATACCAGCGTGATGAATCCGATCTTCGACCAGATGGGACTGTATTAAATATTTTGAATGTTCTGATTCCAAGCTGACTTCTGACCTGTAATGCTGCCTGATTCTTCTAGTTATGTATATCTTTAGTGTGTGTTGTAATCACCTAGTTGAATAAATGCCTCTTAAAATGAGCATCCACAGGATGATTTCAAAATCCGGACATTTTCAGAGACAGAAGAAGAGATATTCTGATGATTGCTGTGTACACAATTTTCCAAACTCAACGGAACTTGTAGTTTTAATCCAACATAAGCTGATCTGAGAAAGCAGTGGCTCATAAACATACGTGATTATTTCACCATACGGTGTCAGTCCTCTAAACTAGTGACTAATGCATACTACACACGTACGTACTCCTGCGTATTATTTTAGAAGAACCTTCATCCTGCCGTATCAGTCTCACCCATGCTTTCCTCAATTCCTTTGTGCCGGGGAATCATGAAAACTGAGGTAAGGGTGTTGTCATTTAGAATTAGCAGCCGGATACGCTGCAGTAACACCGGCGAGAGGATTCAGCCATTAGTTTTGATCGGGTTGCGATGGGACCGGAAGTAACGATACACTGCTTCACTTACCGGATATAGGAAGTGTGATAAAGGTCTGTTGAAACCATTGTATGCAAACTGAACTGAGCTGGACGATGATATCACTGTTTTCTCCAGAGCTGCTATAGATAAATGAATTAAATTAATAACTAATGATTGTACAGTGGTGGTGGATCCAAAATGGTCAATATTCATATTCATGCGTTTTATTCATATTTATATGTTAATCACTTATGGCTTATGATTTATCAATATTACTTTTGATTTCATATATTCATGTACTCCTACTCCATATATTAATCCTCATCATATTTTCAAGTATTTACTCTTTAATGTACTCCTTTATGGTTATTCTTCTTATGTATGCTTGCTATATTCAATAGTTCTTCAAAGTGTTCCAATGTGACAGCTTATGTTGACACGTTTGTGGTTAGATATTGGACGCCTGCCAAGTACTGCAGAAGCGATGATGTTTTCAGAATTAGTTGCTCATTTGAACTTGATGTACCTTTGTATGAAAATATATCTGTTTCCATTTCTGCAGACATTTGATAATGCAAGATCTGCAATATTCTCTTAAGGGTGTCAAAACAACACCTTTTGTATCTATTTTCATCTTTGACATTTGACTAGTCACTCTGACCTAGCCGTTACACCAACTATGACATAATGGATAAGTCTGTTTGACCTTTTCTTATTAGACCAAAACATAAGTTTGAGTGGGATGTAAGTTTTCCTGTGCTTATGGTATAAAATGGTCTGGGTCTTTAATAGTTTAGCTTTTTCTTTGCTCTTTTTGCTTCTCGCATCTCTTCTGCGTCTTCTGCTTCTTCTCTTCTACCTCTCATTTCATTCTGCAAATGTTTTAATTTTGTTCCTTCTTTCTCTATATTCTGATCTTCATCTTCATCTATTAGATACAATACTCTGGATTTTATTATTAACTATTAATTACTTAATTAATTTGTTTGTCTCTATAATTTTTAATTAATAAATTTGTTATTCCTTATTCAGATTTGATCTCTGACATAATCATTGCTGGACTGCCTGGATCTCATTGCCTCAAGTTTTTGCATCAAATGGAAATAAATCAACACTGAACTTTCTTTAGCTGGACAATGCCTCCTTTCTAGAGCACATCTTCTAGAGCTGCTGTACAGCCCAAATACAGACCATTTTTTTCCTGTTATCACTGCAAAGCTGCTTTGAAACAATCTGCATTGTAAAAAGCGCTATATAAATAAAGGTGACTTGATTTGTGACGGGTAGGTTTAGGGTTAGGAGACAGAATATACAGTTTGTACAGTATAAAAATCATTATCTCTATGGAAAATAGAAGGATCTGCATACTGTAAGTGTTTTTGTGTTGTTTCTAGTTTGATTTTAGTGCCGTGTCGTTGCTTGGAAGATTGTTTACTGTGTTCGCGTGGCAAGTCGTGTTTGTTCTCGTTTCGCTCCGAGTCAGTAAGGCGTGGCCAAAGCCAGCTTTTAGTATTTAAACAGTTGTAATTTAGCATTTCTTAAGAGAGAATCAGTCAAGCAACAAGAGGATCTGCATACTGTAAGTGTTTTTGTGTTGTTTCTAGTTTGATTTTAGTGCCGTGTCGTTGCTAGGAAGTTTGTTTACTGTGTTCGCGTGGCAAGTCGCGTTTGTTCTCGTTTTGCTCCGAGTCAGTAAGGCGTGGCCAAAGCCAGCTTTTGTTTTTTTGTTTACAGGATCATGGTTTCTCCTATCACTGTTATGCTGATGACACACAACTCTACTTCTCATTCCAACCAGATGATCTGACGGTTGCTGGTCGCATCGTAGCCTGCCTGACAGCCATTTCTGCCTGGATGAAGGACCACCACCTTCAACTCAACCTTGCAAAAACGGAACTGCTTGTGGTCGGTGCCAACCCAACACTTCATCATAACCTTTCAATTCAACTTGGGTCGTCAACCATTACTGCTTCCAGGTCAGCCAGGAACCTTGGAGTGGTGATGGATGATCATTTAAGCTTCACAGATCATGTTGCTACAACGGCCCGATCCTGCAGATTTGCCTTGTACAACATCAGGAAGATTAGACCCTTCCTGTCGGAGCATTCCACACAAATTCTTGTCCAAGCGCTTGTTCTATCCAGACTGGACTATTGTAATGCTCTCTTGGCTGGCCTTCCAGCATGCACTGTCAAGCCTCTACAACTGATCCAGAATGCTGCGGCAAGACTGGTCCGAACGAACCAAAGAGAGCGCATGTCACACTTCTCTTCATCAGTCTGCATTGGCTGCCAATAGCTGCTCGCATCCAATTCAAGGCTCTGATGTTTGCCTACAGAACGACCGCTGGCTCTGCACCGCTATACCTCAACTCACTACTTCGGACCTATGCGCCCTCCAGAAACTTGCGTTCTGCAAGTGAACAGCGCCTTGTGGTGCCATCCCAAAGGGGCACAAAATCACTCTCACGGACTTTCTCCGGGTCTGATCCTGGCTGGTGGAATGACCTACCACACTCTATCCGAGCAGCTGAGTCTTTAGCCTTTTTCAAAAAAATGCTAAAGACGTATCTTTTTCGTCAGCACTTGACCCAGTAATAGTAGCACTTACTTTTTATCTATCTTAATTTTTTTTTTCGATTTCTATTCTTTTTCCATCTGTGTGTATTTAAAAAAAAAATAAATAAATAAAAAATCCTTGCTACGAGCACTTTACTGACGAAACTGTGACTTTACACAGCACTTACATACTGTTGTACTTATGTTGATTTGATTGCTTCTACTACTCTCATTTGTAAGTCGCTTTGGAGAAAAGTGTCTGCTAAATGACTAAATGTAAATGTGAAAGTCCCCATAAAACATGGAAAACCAATGTGTGTGTGTACATATTTTTCTATCCTGGTGGGGACTTCAGTCTGAATGAACACAGTCTCCTGGGGACTCATGTCACCGTGGGGACCTAAATTGCAGAAAGTTTTCTGTGATAGGTAGGTTTAGGGGTAGGGTTAGTGTAGGGGGATAGAAAATACAGTTTGTACAATACAAAAACCATTATGTCTATGGAGAGTCCACACAAGGATAGTAAACCAGACGTGTGTGTGTGTGTGCACATTTTTGTGATTTATGAGGACACAAATTTGTATAATGACATGGGTATTATACTGGGATTACGGCGTAAACATGAAATATGAGGACATTTCATGAGTCCTCATATTTAAAATAGCTTTAAAAACATACTAAACAATGTTTTATTAAAAATGTAAAAATGCAGAATGTTTTCTGTGATGGGTAGGTTTAGGGGTAGGGGTAGTGTAGGGGGAGAGAATGTACAGTTTGTACAGTATAAAAACCATTACGCCTATGGAATGTCCTCAGATAGCAAAACAAACCTGTGTGTGTGTGTGTGTGTGACAAACTGTTACGGACAGAGGAGCGGGAGACAACAGGTTAGTAATGATGAGTGACTTTATTGAACAACAGCGTGGGATAAACAGATGACCAGGTAAGTGACTGTGAAGTAGATACTTGTGATGGTAGATAAGAATGGTAATACTGTCCTTTTCCTTTGCAGGTGAGTGACTCGTGGCGGATGGCTGGTGCAGAGGTAGACAGACCAAACAGGAACGGTAGGAGAACACACACGCGGACACTTTACACGGAGACCAGGAGAATCGCTGAGATAAAGCAGGTAAGTTTTCCTCACAATGCAAGAGCATGGGAGTAGCAGTCCTTGTGTCAGTCGAGACCGGACAGTGAACTGAGGTGAGTGCTGTGCTTAAGTGTCTGGCGGTGGTTGTGTGGTGATGGGGATCAGGTGCGCGTGGTTAGTACTCGGGTGAAGGAGTGCGCTGTGATTGGCTGATGGATGAGCCTGGCAGGTCTGTGACACAAACATTTCCACTTCTTTCTTTAGTTCTCTAAACTCTACACCACCAAAACCACAAAAGACCCTTCACAAACCCAGATCAAGGGGAAGAGATTGACCAAAAGTTTTCCCACCAGTTGGGAAACACTGACAATTTTGGTCACAAAAGAGACTATGACTATACTAAAATTGTAGCTGTAAGGTGTACTTCATTCTGTAAGAATTATGTTTTTTCTAGTGCTTTTAAAACAATTCAAGCACATGTTTTAGCTAATACATTACTGTAGGGTTGTCAAAAGAAAGTCAATACTTAACCCTCTACTGCACACATGTTGATGGCACATGAAAAAACATCATTTTTTGGTTAATTTGGGAACATTTTATTGATAAAAAAATATTTTTGTTGCCTCAGGGCAACGTTGTGCAACAATGGTACAGAATCATAGAGAAAATTATCATCAAAATCCAATTTAAAAAAAAAAAAGTCAAGAAATCATTAAGTAAAAATGGAAAAACACTTGAAAGACATTGATATATTGAATTTGATACATGCATAGGTTTGTATCATGTAGTGTGTCATGTCATATAATGTACTTCATGTAATAAGATTTCACTCCATACAAAACTTCAAAAAGCAGTTCTTCTCTGCTGTGAAATAGAGGTGTATGTTACAGTTTTTTCACATCACTTTGGGTGTTCCCGTGCACCCAGGAACCCTGCATCTTCCCTTCTGATAACACATTATGGCCAATGTGAGGTATTGTCCAAAACATCCTCGAAAAGTACCCCTTATCGCACAACGTTGCCCTGAGGCAACGAAAAGAAAAACTGAATTTCAGAACATGCAAAATAAAAAAAACTTCATAAAACCTGACAAAAGGCTTCTCTACACCTTCATACACACACACATATTTTTTTGTACAGTTCATGTCATTTTAAATAAGATTACTAAACCAAATAATCTTGCCTTCTTCTCACACCATGTGCTCTTGTGACCATGTGTCAAAACAGGATGTCCCACCTTTAAATGGTGCTTGATAGTGACTCTCACACCTTACTGGACTGTTATTTGGTACTTTCTCAGCCTTTCTAATTGGTTGTAATAATTTAAAGAAAAATTTACTAAACATAGGGCTTAAGAAAACTTTCCGTTGCCTGAGGGCAACGCTGTGCTGTAGAGGGTTAATTTTTAATTCCACATTCTTCCCATTCTTGTCTCCTCTTATCGCTAGTAAAGCAGTGAGGACTTACATCTCTTCTCTTGTTGCCCTTTAACTGAAAATTACAACCAAAATCTTTCATGGGTTTTCTACTACATATTTCAATAAGAGACATCATTTACATTTTATTAAGCCATACAAGTCTTGATACCCGGGGTTCCCTTTAAAAATGTAACGGTACAAGTCTTTCTACAGTACTGCTAGTACTGAATATCGGGTCAATCCGGTACCCGTTGATAGGCGCTGCTTTCAAATGCTTAAGTGCGTATTTGTGTGAGCGCGCTGTGAAGACCCTCAAACGGATCTGTTTACAACGTGTTTTTGCAGCATTGTAGCCAACATGATTGTTGAGCACGTGAATGCAATGGCCAATCTCTTATTCATAACCAACAAAGTATAATGACGAAGTAAATAAGAGGTTCATTGTGCAGCACAGACAGATTTTTTGATTGTAACAGGAGTTTTCACTCAGTCAGTGAGCTTGCGCTGCAGCTGAACTGAAGTGATATCAGCTTCATTGATTATAAAGCCAGCGCTCTTTGCTCGCTTTCTGTAGCCATTCATAATTTGACTAAAGGTTTATTTTTCATTCTGCAAAGTACACAAGTTTCAAGAGTGACAACTGTTTTAAAATGAGAGATTGAACTGTTATCTGATGCACTGTTATCTGAGAGGACTTGGTTTAGTAAGCATTAATATCTGATGCTAACATTAATCACTGCTTTAAGCTAGCTATTAATGGCCTTGTCATTTTCATATCACTTAGTGTCTTCAAATCTCAGTGAGAATATTGGTTAGTTTAATTAGGGCCTGAGCACAGATGGTGTGAGGACCCTATTTTAATTGCTCAGTCAATTCTTCTTCTTCTCCGAAATCGCATTTTTGAGGGCCTAAACATGCTCGAAAACTCATGAAACTTTGCACACATGTCAGAAGTGGAAAACTCAGCAGGAAACGTGGCACATCAAAATGACTTTGCCATATTTCTCTTATATTTACCCACTCAAATGTTTGTCTCGCCCACTGTTCACTGTTTTCCTAAGGCCAGGGGATGGTGGTGGCCCCGGGTGAGAGGGCCCTTTTAATGCTGCTTGCAGCTTTAATTAGGGCCAAAGCCCTGAAAGGGCTCCATATATCAAACACACTTGCATGTATTAGTATGAAACTCAGTACACATATAGACCTCATCGAGCCACACAACTTTAGTGCTCTAAGTTATACGCCAGCTCAACAGGAAGTCAGCTATTATGGGTTGTTTGAAAAACGCATGCTCTGGATTTTGATATACTCCTCCTATGCGATTAATCCAATCACCACCAAACTCGGTCAGCATGAAGTCATGACATTGAGGATGCTAAATTGTGAGCAGATTTTTGAGCGGTTTGGCCATGGCGAGGCAACAAATTTATGGCGAGATGAGGGAAACAGGAAGTGTGTTATAACTTCTGCATACATTGATTGATTTTTATGAAACTTCAGCTGTGTGTTTGTTGTAGGAGGCTGATCACATGGATGTGACTATTGTGAGTTATAGCACCACCAGCCAGCAGCAGGAAGTGTGTCACTTTCAAAATGCTTTGAGATCACTCTCTTATTTTTACCCAATTTGCTTCAAAATTCATTAGAATAATGTCAAGACATGGCGCATGTAGACCTGTGAAAAGATTTTTGATATTTTTCAAACACTGTTGCCACAGCAACAGATCAAACTTTAATATTCGTTTTGGATACTTTTGAGACTCAGCATGCTTCAAATGGCATGAAACTCGACACACATGTCAGGACTGTCATCCAGCAGACGTGGGCAAAGCCTTAGAAACGGGCGGGGAGGAGGGCCTCTATAACGCCACCTTTTGACAAAAGTGGGGGGTTAATTTAACCTACAGTCACCAAACTCGGTACACATATTGTTCTCATTAAGCCGGACAACTTTCTATTTTACAGTCATTAGCTCCGACCAACAGGAAGTCAGATATTTTGGTATGAATGTGGATTTTTCTCTCTCTCTCTCTCTCTCTCTCTCAGAAGAAAATAATTGAGACTGGAAATGACTTGAGAAAATGACAAAATGTTCTGTTTGTTTGTGTGCATGTTTTAGGAAAGTTAAGATGGTTCTCCACCCACAAAGAAAAGCAAAGTAGAATCATTTTCTCAGGACTTGGATGACTAAAGCTGACTAGTTTGCCCCCACATATTTTAAACACGTCACTGTCACAAACCAATGAGGAAAAGCGTCCCACTCAACAAACTATTCCTGATCTTCAAGTAGAGCTTCACCCTGTTCTTCATCTTCTCACCTGGAGTGGACGTTTGCAGACGTCACTGTGCTGGTGAACTGAGGCCGAAAGACTGACCTGATCCTGTGAGACACCTCCAGCCTCGCTCCATCAAACTCATGCACGACATACAGCGTTAGTTTAACAGTAACGAGAGTGAATGCACTGCATAGATTTGTCAAGATGAAAGATGGATTTGCTGCTGTGATCATCTTTGTTTTAAGTCATTTATTATTTAATTCAATGAGTCTACTAGTTGTTTTTCTAACTACTTCTCAAAGGTTGTTGTATGGTTATAGTGCAGGTGCTTGGTTTGTTCATTGATTCTCTACTGGTTTGTGTGCCTTCTGGCTCCATGATGCGTGGTTTTTTACTTTTTTAAATTTTAGGCTTATGTTTGGTTTTTTTAAGCTTTTGAAAAGCATCACTGCTTTTTACCATCGGAGGAGGACGAATATTTTGTTAAATGTCAAAATGACTCGATATATACCTCATTTTCAAACCAGCTGAGCTGGAAATTAATTCTTGATCGATGGATGATAAATCAACTTCCACACTGATTTCAATCTGATGTAACACAAAGAACTCATGATGATGAAATACACTAGATACATTGGGACCATGTTTTTAAAAAAAAATGAAAAATAAAAAAATGCTTGTTTTTAGCATATTCAATTTGTTTTAATAAAAAAAAAACTGTTGAGTTTATATTTTATTTTATGTAGTTTAGTATTTGTATGCTTTTTGTTGGTAAAAAAAAAAAAATCAATTTAAGATTAAGTGAAGATCGAAAAGGTTGAGAACGTTTTATTCAATACGAGATCTATATTTATTTGATATTGCACGCCCCCTAACGACATTTTACCGCATTACTACATGCAATCTTGTACACAGCATTGTCACCGAAATGTTTTTGATATGAACATAATTTAAAGCATTTTGCCTTACACATAAAAGTAATAGAAAGCGAAGAGAGGTTGATCAAATATAAGACGTATTTCACCATAACTAATTCGTTGTACTGAATACAAATTACGCGCCTGTTCAGGTACGGTCCAACCGTTGCAAAATCACCTGTGGGAAATCTTTCGCCCTTTGGATTCCGCCCAAAAAGTTCGCCTAACAAAGATAAATGTGACCGCACTTTCACTCCTAAATGTTATAACATTATAACAACATTATATGTTTCCATAACTTTTAAAAGCTACTGATGTAATTCGCCGTGAATTGTCTTACCTCAGTGGGCCTACAAACAATGACTGGTAGGTTAACATTACTGTTTTTATTAGTGCTTAAAGGCCTGTTCACACCAAGAACGATAACTATAAAGATAACTATAACGATGACTATATTTGCGTCCACACCAACGAACGATAACGGTCTGTTTATTCTAAGCTCACGCGCTGCGGTTTCAAAGTGTGTACAACATGTTTTTGCTGTTCTTGTTGCATTTACACGGCTTTAACCAGCAGATGTCCTCAGCATGCTATGTTTCGAGTGAATAGCTAGTGTAATCGATATAATCTAACAGTGAATTTAGCTGACGAAGTCAATATAGTGGAATAAAAACAACGCCTAGTCTTTTTCACTGCAACTTCAAAGGAAGCAAGACAATGTTGTCGAAACTAGCGCTGGACATCTGAGGTAATTTTATTTTACACTGTTTGCTAGCCTGGCATAATGATCTCATTGTTAATACTTCTCACCATTTATTCAGAGGGTATGACCAATTGTTTTCCATATATCCATTTTCTTTAAAGTATCCTTGAAAAGGGAGTTTGACTTGTTTTTTTCTGGACCTCAGCGATTAACTTCACAATGTCGTCTGCCATTTTAAATGCGCGAGCCCTTAAATTAGAATGGATTCTGATTGGCTGTCAGTGTTTTATCGTTCAACAGCTGGGAAAAAAAAAAAAAATCGTTCTGAAAGTGATCCCAACGATATCGTTTCTCTATATCGTTATTGTTATAGCTGTGGTGTGGACACTGCTATACTTATATGTTAATTTTTCTCAAGGGAAAAATCTCTCAACTAATGCTGTAAACATACAGGGAGCCCTGTTAGCTTAGGGTGACCAGACGTCCCCGTTTTAGGTACTTCATCCCCGACTGGAGCTGTCCCCGGAAATGTCCCCGTTTTACAGCTTGTTCAAAATAACCCGTAACGTAAATACTGAAAAAAAGCCCGACCAACATACAGCAGTTTGTCGGAGCAATCGTGTAGTGATTATTTTCACCAATTTCCACACACACGTCTTAACTATATATTACGTGAAGGTACACTCAGATGAATAAATAAAAAAATATAATAAAATAATAATACACTTGCAACTTAGTGTTTAAAATGAGTCTAAAATGCAAAATAATAGTTAAAATTAGTTAAAAGTTGTAATTTCTGTAGGCTATAAACAGCTCGTGAAAGTGAAAATAGGCCTATTAAATTCAATAATAAATGTTAAAAATATTTGTTAAATGCTGTTTTATTTATCTTATATTTATGTTGTTTTATTTTTGCAATGTGATTTTGTAAAGTCGTAGTTTTGTTATCACATAATAGGCATATTGTTTTGAACTGCTTTTATAATGCTATTAATAGTGTAATTTTTTTTGGTGAATTGTATTAAAACCATAATAATATAAAATCATAATAATTATTAATGTAGGCTAATAATATAGGGAACCCAGAACAATTAAAAAACAAAAACATTCAAAAATGTATACAAATGAGATTTCGGTGATATTTTGACCACTCAAATAGGAAATGTCCCCAGTTTCCATTTCAGAAATCTGGTCACCTTATGTTAGCTGCCTGGTAGACCTATATTATTAAAGGTTAAAATTAACAACTCAAATGAATATAATCCGGGTTTTATACTAATAACGTTATAATATGTTTAATGATATGAATAAAAGTATAAATATGTAATAGAGTGCATATTTAGCCAATAGGCTAGTTAGTTTTTCTAGCTAACATGCTGTGGTCATTAAATGGCTTTCCTGAGGTAAATGTAACTTTGACGTGATTGATCAATTACATGAGACTGACATATTGGTAAGTTGTTCTGTATTTTTCCAACATCCTAACCAGTAGCGGTTCCTGACTGTGAATTTAGATAGGTGTTTTTATTTATTTATTTTTAATGTATAAGGCTAACTAATTGTAATGTATGGTCTAAATGTGATTTGTATATTTAATGGTGTATGAATGTAGGTGTATTGAACATGTAATTATGTGGGAGCTGATCGTGTATTAGACCACTGTTTTTCCCAGTGTTCAAAGTTCATGTACAATTGTATGTGTTTTGTTTTGATTTTCCTATGTGAATATGGTATAGTTCATATGTTTTGTTTTCTGGCTGCTTTAGGGGGCATTGTACTAGACGAGACAGTAGGGGTGGTGTGATGCAGTGATAAATAGTCTCTTATTGGCCTGTTTAGCTGAGCAATACATGAAACAAACAAAATAAACAAGCCCTGAAAATTGATAAAAGAACACATTTTATACAGACACTTGATATTTAATATTATCAGATAATTAGTTAGTTGCATTTGATAGATTTCACTTTCAATAAAACATTTGCGATGGGTTTATAAAAGAGGTTTTATGCATATTTGGCTGTTCTGACCAGCAGGTGTCACCAGAGTGTTGTGTTTCGAACGCTTCGAAACTGAATCATTTTGCGAATTGATTCGAAGCTTTGAAAAGCGAAATTACTCCCACCTTAATACCAGGTCGAAACTGGCTCAAAATAAAAGTAGTGGCCAACCTCATGTCCTTAAGAATGTCTTTTTGAGAGCTGCTAATCCTTTGAAATCTTTCAGAGACTTTTGAAATCTTTCAAACTTTTCTGAGAATGTGAAGTGGAACAATTGTAGTAATTGTAGTTTCTCAGTAAACATTTGTACTACACAGTTTTCCACTATAAGTACAATACAGGGTTACACTATGAGTATACACTGATCAGCCACAACATTAAAACTGATGAAGTGAATAACATTGATTATCATTACAGTGGCACCAGTAAAGGGGAGGGATATATTAAGCAGAAACTTAACAGTTAGTTTTACCAGAAAGACTCGGGAGGCAAGATAACGTAACAATGATATTTATTAACAATCAGCATGCAAAATATGGTAAGATAAAGTTCTTTGGCGTTCCTCACATCCTGAGGGTTGCGGACTGCATTTCCTTCCTGAAGATGAAACTTTCATGAGCTGGAAGCAGGAAAAATGGGCAAGTGAAAAGATCTGAGTGACTGTGATAAAGGCCAAATAGTGATGACTAGATGACTGGTTCAGAGCATCTCCAAACTGGCAAGCTTTGTGGTGGATTTCCCAGGATGCAATGGTTAGTACTTACCAAACGTGGTGCAAGGAAGGTGAACCGGCATCAGGGTCATGGGGAGCGAAGGCTAGTCCATCATGTCCAGTCACACAGAAGAGCTACTGTAGCTCAAATCGCTGATTCAGAAATGTGTCAGAGCACAGTGTATTGCAGTTTGCTACACTGTAAAAAATGCTGGGCTATTTAAACCCAAATTTGGGTCAAATATGGACAAACCCAACAGCTGAGTTTGTCCATATTTGACCCAAATTTGGTTTTAAACAACCCAGCATTTTTTAGAGTGTATACGTGTATCTGGCTGCGTAGCCGCAGACCAGTAAGTGTCAACAGCCAAAAGCGCCTACCACAGGCATGTCAGCATCAGACTATGGTGCAATGGAAGAAGATTGCCTTGTCTAATGAATCACGTTTTCTTTTTGATCAGGTGGATGGCCGGGTGTGTGTGTGTGCGTCATTTACCTGAGGAAGAGATGGCAGCAGGATGCACTATGGGAAGAAGGCTGGCAGAGGCAGTGTTATGTTCTGGGCAATGTTAGATTGTTGCAGACCACATACACCCCTTCATGCCATTAGTGTTCCCTGATGGCAGTGGCCTTTTTCAGCAGCATAATGCACCATGCCATACTGCAAAGAAATTGTTCAGGAATGATTTGAGGAACATAAAGAGTTCAAGGTGTTGCCTTGGCCTCCAAATTCCCCAGATATCAATCCAATTGAAATTTATGGGATGTGTAGAACCAACAAAACCGATCCATAGAGGCCCCACTGTACAACTTACAGGAGTTTAATGATCTGCTGGTAAAGTCATGAGGGGGACCTACACGATATTAGGCAGGTGGTTTTAATGTTGTGGCCGATTAGTGTTCATACCTGTACATGTTAAGTGTTTGCTTTAATTCATGAAAGCCAGTTTTGATGAACTTTACATTTTCATGTCGCCTTCTATTTTACCACCTTTGTTATGTTTTTTTTTTTTTTTTAAAGGTGCAAAGCACATTTTGTAGTTCAAATAAGTTTGTATACTAACATTATATAAGTTAATGATAGATACGGTTATGAACTGTAAAATATTCAAAATGCATGCATACATTCTTAAGTCTTATCATCCGAACCATCTGTGGCTTCAATGAAACCACAAAGTTTAACAAGAACAATGCTTTCTTATCATGTTGATTTACAATTTTTTTTTAAAAAAAAGTAAGTAACAGTCAGCTCAGTGACTCCACCCACCTTTGAAGTATATTTATACCATGTTTAGCCAGTGAGAGCTCACTGATCGTCTTCATCATGACCATCATCATCTCTCTGCTCCTGTTGGCCTCTCTGCTGCCACACCTGACCTTCACTGGTGAGACTGATTATTTAACAGCATATTATGATGACTTTTACAAGTGTTTAATTGGTATGTGCTGAATAAGTTGACTAACAGCACTATCTCTCTCTCAGCTCATGTGAATGTGGGTATAGTGAATGGAAAAGAAGCCAGACCCCACTCCAGACCTTACATGGTTTCTATTCAGGAGACTGGGGACCATATCTGTGGTGGATTCCTCATTTCTGATCAGTTTGTCCTGACTGCTGCACATTGCTGGAACGGGTAAGAGCTTGTTTAGAGTGAACTGCAATGTTGAGTTAAAATTACTTTTGACTGATAATGACTGAAGTGCACCCTGTATATCAGTTATGACATAAATGACCATTTCCAATACACTCTTTCAACAGACTTAATCTGACGGTTGTTGTTGGTGCTCATGACTTAAGGAACAGCAAGAGTTCAGATCTCATCAGAGTGAAGTCCTACATTCCTCCTCCAGACTATAGGCCTAAAAATAAACCTCATGATCATGATGCTGACATCATGCTTTTGAAGGTAACAACCTGTAATATATTTAGTTTTTCAAAATAATATCCAGTCAGGAAACAGTAGCACAAACCACTATGTTTGAATTTCTATTGCAATTTCTTGCTTTAAAAATTACTGAAGGGATTTAAATCATTTCTGTGTAAATGGCCAAGTGCACAGCATAAAATAAAGAGGCAAATAAAAAAAAAAACCTCAACTTGGTGTTTTTGGCCTCTGTAATAACTTCAAAAACAACAGTATAATCAACAAATTTCAGTCAAATAAAAGATTGTTTATTAAAAATGGTTGTATTTTTTAATTATAGCTAGAGAAAAAAGTCAAACTAAACAAAAAGGTTGGAGTGATACCATTACCAAAGAAAGGAGAAGACGTCAAAGCAGATAATGCCTGTAGTGTTGCTGGCTGGGGAAGACTGACTGATGGCTCAAGGAGCAATCTTCTAATGGAGGCAAACGTGAATATAATGGATAACAACGAATGTAGAAATAGATGGGGAGCGTTCTACTCAATCTCAAAGATGATCTGTGTACATGGCGATGGTGGATCCTGCCATGTACGTAAAAAAGATGATTCACAGACTTTATGGTAATGTATGAACTGGTTTCACTACTGATGTGTTGATCTGTGTTTCTTAACAGGAGGATTCAGGAGGTCCTTTGGTTTGTGGAAACACTGCCGTTGGTGTCACATCTTTCGGTGCCCGGCACTGTAATTCATCTGAGCGTCCTAATGTGTATACTAAGATTTCAGCATTTATTCAGTGGATCCAGGAAGTAGTTGGAAATGTATAGTGACTTCATGGAAACTAAAAAAAGGAAGAAATGTTATTCTTGAATTCTTCCATAAACCTTTTTTCAATAAAAGTATCACATGGCAAGCATCAATTATAGTCAAAGTGTTCTTATTGTCACAACCATTTATAATTTAGGCAACACCCTCACTTTCCAGTCATGCCTGTAGACTCATATCTCTTCGAATGGGGAAAAACTGAAATACCCAAAACTGTTGGTCAAAATTACAGTAAAAAAAAAAAAAAAAACCATTTCAAAAGAGGAATATCATTAACTGTGCTGCTTAAAAAAAGAGGGGAAAAAAAGTGGTAAATCCTCCAGAATTTGAGTTGTAAAATAAAGAGCTTTGTAAAGATCTAACCACAGATAGTCAGTCAGTTTTACTAAGCTCTCAACTGATTTCTCACATCTAACAGAATTTCCAAGAAATATTAGACATGGATTACATCACACATGGGATAGATTAAGTATTACATGTGTGTATATATATATATATATATATATATATATACACACACACACACACACACTGCCAGTCAAAAGTTTGTAATCGGTAAGATTTTTAATGTTTTTAAAAGAAGTTTCGTCTGCTCACCAAGTCATCAACTGATTTAATTGCTTGGTCAGCAGGGGGCCCCTCAGACCTGTGGGACCCTAGGCATTTGCGTGGTGGTTAACAACGTTACTAATTTTAGACGAGCAGCGACTGAACGGCATAAATTTTGGCACAAGTGTGTATTTTTATAAGAATTTTACTATTTCACCCCCATTTCCTTTAATACATTATTTTACACTAGGTACTAGGGATGTAACGATATCAAAATCTAATGATACGATAATATCTCGATATAAATTCCACGATACAATATTTACTGCGATATTTTAAAAAAATGAAGACTTTGTCAGTTTAAAACAGGAACTTCCAGTGTAGTGTTTTCAGTTTTCATAATAAGGAAAAAATATTAAACAACCAATAAAAAATCGTAGTAAGAGAAAAAAAAAAGCACAATACTCAACTCCTTTTTGTGTTTATTATACTTGTAAAATGAGTTAAAATAAGGTTCATTAGTTAACTACATTAACTAATAATGAACTGCATTTCTACAGCATTCATTAATATTTAACGTTAATTTCAACATTTACTAATACATCATTAAAATCAAGAGTTGTATTTGTTAACATTATTTAATGCACTGTAAACTAACATGAACAATATGAACAGCTGTATTTTTTTTTTAACTAACATTAACAAAGATTAACAAATACAGTAACAAATGTATTGTTCATGGTTAGTTCATGTTAGTTAATACATTAACTAATGTTAACAAATTAACCTTATTATAAAGTGTCACCACAAATTCAACACAATTTGGATTCTTAAAGACATATCTAGTTTCTGAAAGAATGATTCAGTGATACAGTTTTAACAGTAATTTGTTGCCATCTAGTGGTGTAACAATGCAATCGATATATTAGTTAGCCTATTCGAAGCATTTTCAAAAGGTTATTTATTCTGTTTTGATCGGTAACGTAGACAACAGCGTTTATCTGAATAATACAGTTTTGTATACTTCTGTGATAATTGGAATATTTGTAACAGAAATAGTGATACTGTGTGTTTGAAAAAATTGTTTGTGAAGCTGTTTATATCTAAACATGACAACTGCTCTCTAGATCAACGGCAGCGCGAACGCAGATTTGAATCTCACGATTTTATTTTTGTCAAAGGTTTAATATAGCCTACATGAGCGAATCATTGTCATTTAGGAAATAGATCATATGGGTGATGAAATCGAGAACACGATCTTTTAAAGATTAATTGTGCAGCTTTGTGCACATCTCTCTCTCTCTCTCTCTCTCTCTGCATTGATATCTGACATAGGAGTAGCGCGAGGGCTTTTCAGTGCATTCATTGTTATAATATTCATGAGGTGAGACGTCTCTATTAAAGGATACGCTCCTCGCACTTCGTTCTGGATAAGAACTGGTTCTCTGTTCCCAACCCTAGTTACCACTTTCCTCCGTTCTGCTCCACTGGGCTGAAAAAAAAAAAAGATTTATGGCTTTGATTTTCAGCATTTTTAGAGTTCAACATGTTTCATAAAATATATATTTTAATATAAAATAATGTTCATAAATCATTTTAATAAACTTAAACCACTATAACTTTTCACCCAGTTTCACAGACAAGGCTTAAGCTAATCCTAGACTAAAATGCACGTTTGAGCTGTTCTAACTGAAAGCAACGTGTACTGACAGATCTTAAAATCTGTCAGTGACATTGCTTTGTCTCAAGATGCACACCAGTAATGTTTATAGGGTACATTTATAAAAGATACTTAAATGTCCTAATTGAACTAAGGCCTAATCCTGGCTTAGTCTAAGCCCTGTCTGTGAAACCAGGCCTTTATGTTTCACTTTTTAAACTTTTTTTATTTCAACAATAATCTGCCAATGGTCTTCTTTAAAATGAGACCAAACTTAAGTTTGTGCTCCCAGGCTTCAAATTTTTATGACAGTTTTTGTACATGGACATTTTTGTCCTCTATGGACCTAAGTGTAACTTTTGTAATTGACGCACAAAGGTTAAAGAGTCCCAGACTCCTGCAAAAGGGTCTTCACTTGGTGTAACTACTTTTGAAATGACACACATACTATGATAGTACCCAACCTAGTGGGTACACGACTTCTGGGGAGTCTGAAAATTGTTAATTGTTTGAACCCAAAATGTATTTTTACTTAAACTAAAGCTACAGTAGAGCTAATTGTTTGTAACTTTACAGTGTAAGCATCATAACAAAGTATGTTAATACAATATGGTTGTAAATGCATATTGTTATAGGTCAGGCCAAAACTCAGTTTTAAACAGTCCTTATTTACCTCAAAAATGCATGTTTTCTTCCTCATCTTGACAGAGGTGAGAACCTTACAGTTGTGGTTGGAGCTCATGATCACAATCATGCTCTAGCTGCATGGATGCCAAGTTCTATCTACCCTGAAAGTCTGATAAATGACATCAAGGTACTTCAGGTAAATGACTAAGCTAGGTTTTGCAGGGCAAACTGCAATAAAACATTTGTAACGTTAGTGTACTGAACCCAAGTGCAGTTTATTTAACCAAAGTGTGAACCAAATACAACAAGAAACACAGACTTGACATGATAAAACTATGAACATAAAAATAAACGAACATAAACATGGACATAACTTGACTTGACATGGACTCACCAAGCAGCAGTTACAGGGACAAAGCTAGACAAGATACAGTTCTTCTTCTTCTTCTTTAGGGTTTAACCATTAGCGTTGCATCATATTGTCCTCATCAGTCCAGTCCTTGTTAAAAAACTGCAAATGCTTCTTCTGCCTTGTCCATTCTCACCACTTTCCAGTATTTTCTTCATTCCTGTCCCTGTTAGACCAACTTTTCCTAACTTTTCCATCATCTTTTTCCTCTGATCTTCATATTGTCTGCAACTCTTAAGCACATGCTCTAGTTTCTGAAACCTGACAACAGCCACAAAAAACAGTTGGGTAAAAGACATGGTAAATACAACTGACTACTGAGGACATTTTACTGGTCCTCACTAGTTAAAAATGCTTATAAATCAGCCAAAACATGTTTTATTTAAATCTAGTGTTTTGCACGTTTCTGTGATGGGTATAGATTTAGGGGTAGGGGTAGACCATAGGAAATATCATTATACTATTAAAATATCATATAGTAATATATTAAAATGTCATATAAAATCCGTGGGAGTCTATGCAATGTCCACACTAATATAGTGAAACAAACGTGTGTGTGTGTGTATGTGTGTGTGCGCGTTGTGGTGTACCCTACTGTCACGGTTAGTTGAGACAGATGGTGACATTACTCCCCCCCTCCCGGTAGGCGCGACCTCGCGCCGTAGATGGATAACTGGGAGGGAGGGCGGGCGTCCTGGAGACGTGACGGGTGATCCGGGTGCTGCAACGTAGGTTGTCTCCAGGATGGTACAGGCTGACCGGGGTGTCATGGCGGGTTGGGCGGCTTGGGAAGCCATGGAGGTGGTGGCCAGTTTGGAGGCCATGGAGGTGCTGGCCAGTCTTGAGGCCGTGGAGGTACTGGCCAGTCTGGAGGCCGTGGAGGTGCTGGCCAGTCTGGGGGCCACGGAGGTGCTGGCCAGTCTGGAGGCCATGGAGGTGCTGGGCTAACTGGAGGCCGTGGAGGTGCTGGCCAGTCTGGAGGCCATGGAGGTGCTGGTCAGTCTGGAGGCGCTGGCCAGTCTGGAGGCCATGGAGGTGCTGGCCAGTCTGGAGGCCATGGAGGTGCTGGCCTATCTGGAGACTGTGGAGGTGCTGGCCAGTCTGGAGGCCATGGAGGTACTGACCAGTCGGGATGCCCTGGCGGTGCTGGTTCGATGACAGGCTTCACTGGAGGTTTGGCTGGTTCGGCGGCAACCATCACCGGAGGCGTGGGAGGCTCCTTGGCCTTGGCCCAGACCCCAGGCCCGGCCACTAACTTCGGGGACGGATAGCCCCCAAAAAAAAAAACACTTGGGAGAAAGTCCGGGTGTTTTGGACCGCAGGGACTCCCGAAAAGGGCCGTGGGCTGGAACGGAGCCTGGAGTTGGCTCGCGGAGGACTGGAGCGGAGTCTGGAGCGGGCTCAGCGATTGGAGCGGAGTCTGGAGCGAGCTCGGCGACTGGAGCAGAGTCTGGAGCGGGCTATCGGAGTGGAGCAGGTTCGTGGAGTGGAACAGGCTCGTGGAGTGGAGCGGGTTCTGGTGCGGAGTATGGAGCTGTTGCTGGAATGGTGGCGGACTTCAGCGCTGATCTCACTGATTGAAACATCGGGTCCGCCACCTTGGCTCCCAGGTCAGCGCTGTTGGAGACCCACTTTCTTCCCCGGGGAAACACTGGCGGCCAGGAATGGACAGGACCGTTGAAGCGGTATGTGAAGGGATCCGGGGTGAGGTGAGTTGGCAAGGCCTTGTTTGCCTCTGATGGGACTGGATGAGGAGGATAATTTTTTACTCTAACTTTAGAACCGTTTAAATAAAGAACAAGATTTATCAATTCGACTAGTGAGAATTCACAAGCAGGTTCGTGATACCGAATAGTATCCTCATCCAGACCCATCAGAAAACAAGCATTGAGGGATGCATCAGGCCAACCCGCCTGATAACTGACCTCCAGAAACTCCTCCACATACCTCTCCAACGGCCTGCCCTTCTGCCGCAGTCCGCACAGTCGGTCTTCAGCCATGAGAGAAGGGTGTGCTGCTGGATGATCCATATCCAAGGGGTCTGTCCTTCTGTCACGGTTAGTTGAAATCATGGAGAGGATGCAGGATCAAATACAGCAGCAAAGGTTTATTATCAAATACTTTAACACGGGAACAGAACAACTAACATTACATAGACGAGGACAGACAAATACGTGCAGGAGGAGTGAGTCTTTAAAGGGAGTGCTGATGAGGAAGTGCAGGTGCAGGGAATCCGTGATGATGAGCTAAAACTGCAGAAGGTTTTCTGGGTGTGCTCTTTGATACCAATCGTTCATTTGAAAGCCACATTTCTAGCATCTGTAAAACCGCATTCTTCCATCTTAATAATATATCTAAACTACGACATATGCTCTCAATAACAAAGTTAGTTCATGCGTTCATGACCTCAAGGCTAGATTATTGTAATGCTCTACTGGGTGGTTGCCCTGCACGCTAAATAAACAAACTCCAGCTGGTCCAAAATACAGCAGCTAGAGTTCTTACTAGAACCAGGAAAAATGACCATATTAGCCCGGTTCTGTCATCACTGCATTGGCTCCCTATTAAACATTGTATACATTTTAAAATCTTCCTATTTCTTGCAATGCATTAAACGGTTTAGCTCCCCAGTACTTGAGCGAGCTCTTATTGCATTATAGTCCTATACGTCTATTGCGATCTCAGAATTCAGGCCAGTTGATAATACCTAGAATATCAAAATCAACTGCAGGCAGTAGATCCTTCTACTATTTAGCACATAAACTTTGGAACAGTCTTCTTAGCAATGTTTGGGAAGCAGACACACTCTGTCAGTTTAAATCTAGACTAAAAACATATCTCTTTAACCTGGCATACACATAACACATTATCAATTTCTATTATTCAAATCAGTTAAATGATTGTTATGCTGCATAAGGTCAGCCAGAACTGGCAACACTTCCTATAACACCAATGTACTTGTTACATCATAAGAAGAATGTCATCTACACTAATATTAGTCTCTCTGTTTATCCCGAGGTTTACCATAGTCAGCCGGATCCACGCCGTATCCAGATCAGATGGAGGACCTGCACCCTAAATACAACCCCAACACATCCCTGAAGTGTCAGCAGAGATTGTGTCAACTAGACTATCCCCTGTGAAGGCCTCATTGATATAACAGACAGTGGCACAGATCCTCAACAAACCTGTCTCCATACCAGCGTGATGAATCCAATTTTCAACCAGATGGGACTGTATTAAATATTCTGAATGTTTCGATTCCAATCTGACGTCTGACCTGTAATGCTGCCTGAATCATAACCATGCACTGTACGTTTGTTGATCAGAACTGGCCCTATGACTGAGCCTGGATTCTCCCAAGGTTTTTTTTCCCCATTCTGTCACCTGATGGAGTTTGTGTTCCTTGCCATTGTCACCTCTGGCTTGCTTAGTCAGAGACACTAAGGCCCGGTTTCACAGACAGGGCTTAGCCAAAGCCAGGATTAAGCCTTAGTTCAATTAGGAGATTTAAGTAGCTTTTATAAACATTCACTAGAAAAAAACATTGCTGGTGTGCATCCTGATATAAAACAATGATACTGATATGTCAGTACAAGTTATTTTCAGTTAAAACAGCTCAAACATGCATTTTAGTTTAGAACTAGCTTAAGCCTTGTCTGTGAAACTGGGGGTTAATATTTGTTGTGGCAAACAATTCAACAGACTCTACTGCATAACAGAGACAAACTCATTTAATTGTCTTTAAAGGTTTTTATTTCTTGCAAGAAAGATCGAACAGTCATACAAGCTCACAAGAAGCTGCAGAGTGTAAGACAAAGATTACAGTTTTTCAGTCCCTCTTATACTCTCTAATCTCCAAGGTTGAAACTGTATTCTCTTCCCATATTAGGCACATAACCAGGAAAAACCTCTGCCACCTGTCACGTGACAATCATAACCCTCTTACACTGCAAAACTTATACATTTGTTTCATACAAACATGGTCTTTTGCTCAGGCTTGGCCACGAGCCAAAAATAAGCCCCCAAAAGTAGCTGTTCTACGTGACTGAAAAGCTGTACACACACACACTTGTAAGAGAAGACAGCTTAGACTTCTCCTGAGAGAAAACTTGTAATCATCAGCACATACACTTCTAAGAGAAGACTTGTAATCATCAGCATATAAGGATAATTACCATAAATTTTAAAATTTCCACAACAATTCCTCCTCTTTATCATTTACTGATAACTAATCACTACTTCTACTACATTTACTATCACATTCTTAAGGGCTAACCACTAATTATTCATATTCAATCTTAAAACATCCTATACAGCAAATTTAAGTTCTTACATCACATTTATGCTCTTCATTTCTGATTTTCCCATAAATGATCACTCTCTTAAATTTGTGAAAGAAGTCAGAAAAAATGCTAAAACTTTTTCTGCGGGGATAGACCCTGTTTCAAGCAAGCAAATAGAATAGACAAAGAATGGGCTCACTACTTAGGTTAATTACTTCAGTTACATATTTTCCGGTGTCTCGACTCCCTGTCAGTTTATGTCAATTGCTTCTTGACTCGGTTATGTCATTTAACCACTACTTTCATCAGTCGTTTTTCCATTTACATCAATTCCCCTCTCATTCCACTCTAAGAACATGTCATCAGTATAAGCAGGCAGTTTCACCATCTGTTGTGACACATTAGACTTTACCAGTCTCCTTACGGAGCTTGACACACATTGAAGTATACATGGTAAACACATCAGAATCACTAAGCCTGCCCCTCCAATTGGTAACACAGTATAGAGTAACCTGTAGGCCCATCCCCCCCAGAAAGGCTGGAGCCAGTCTAACCATGAATCATTCGCTTGCTCAGGCTCTTTTACGGCCTCCTTCACGTGAGCAACTATGTTGGTGATGTTATCACTAAAGTCTGGAATGTGAAAAAAGCATGATGTTCCAAGCATCTTACACACCCCACCCTTTTCAGCTGTCAGCATATCAAGAACTAATCTGTTCTGGATAACTGCATTTCCGATCTGTTTCATTTCATCATTTACCATTGTCAAAGCATTTTCAGTACCATTGGCTATAGCTAACACTGTCCATGATAACCCATTTATTTTGTTTATTGACACAGCAGTTCCTGCCCCCATCAGAAGTGACCACCCTATGTTTACCCCAGGTGACGTCCATGGATCTGATAACACATACCCCTTGTACTTGTCTGGTAGGGTTTCTGGCAGAATATCAACACTTCTTTTCTTTCTACCCCCTTGTATGGACTTATCATGTGGCAAATACACAGAAGTCCCTACATTCATCAAAGCTGGATAGCAGCATACTGACCATCCTCTCTTTGGCGTGTAATGATAAGCTCTATCACCACACACCCACACTGCAGCAGGAGAAGTGTCTTTCAATCTGCTGAAAGGACAGGTGAAGTTCCTTGTCGTCCCACTGATGGTTGCCGTGCAGTTGTCCAGCATTCCTCCCTCCACGTCGATTCTGACCCTGCAGTCAGATTGCCCTGCAGGCGTCGCCCATCCATACGCATACTCCTTTCGGCAGACGCACACATCTCCTTGCCTGTGGGTCACTCTCAGCGGTGCAATCGGTGCATCCGGTTTGCTGTGCACATATTTGGTCGTGCAGAGAGCTTTGTCGGTATTCTCCCCTGATCTATGTCTGCTGCAGCCCTTAACACTTCAGTCATTTGCAGTGGTATCAAACAGGTGGTATATTTTATGGTGTCAACAGTCAGTGGGGCAGCCTCCCAGGCATGAGTCATTTGCAAGCAGAGCCAGCAGCTTGTGTTTATCTCTAGTTCCTCCTTTTGCAGCAGGGCCAGAGTGCATGCTTTGTTCCCTTGGCACTTCATCATAGCTTTCCGCACTCCTTCATTTGCTCCCCCTCTTCCTGTTCCTTCACTCCCCATCCAAGTCATCTCTTCTTTAGTGGCTGGTTCGAAAGCTGGTTCTTTGCAAATGGGTTGCATTCGAATCGTACGCTGGACCCTTCCGTGATAGTGATGATTTATGATTATGATCATTAGCCAAATCCACTACTGAATAAAATTGTGCATCTTGTGGAATTTGTGACAGTATTGTGTACGGGTTTGCTACTAGGGGAGCTCTTTGTCTGACAGCTGAGTTTACTGCTTGCAAATCCTGGACAAAACGCCACTCTGTGGGTTGACCTTTGTCCCTGATCTTTTTTACAGGAAAAATTGGAGTGCGTACTGGAGAATCATTGCATGGTACAATCACGCCTTCTTTTAACAGTGACTCAAACACTGGAGTTATGCCAAGTATGGCTTCTTTTTTCAGAGGATACTGCTGTTGGCATGGCTTGTAGTCAGATTTTGGAGTGATTACCACTGGTTCACACCCTTTAATCAGCCCCACATCATACTTTTGTTTAGCCCATAATTTAGCAGGCACCTCAGCCAATGCTGGGTGTATTTCTGAAGCACAATTGTTTACTGTGCAATGATTTTCTTTACTCTCTTTTTCAATTGGTGTTACAATTCTTTCCACCTTGACTTCACCCTTGTATTCTGTCATAAAAGCTCCTAACAATGTGAGTTACCTCACTGTAACTCACATTGTCACTCTTTTCAACCCAGTCTGTAGTCTCAACACACTCTCTGACAAACAGGCCCACTTCATTCCACAGCTGCCCTGTGGCCTTCACAAGTGAAATGTGAGGAGCAGACTGGCCTGCTATCAGACAGAGTGGACGTTGTTTTTCTCCTAGCTCTACTAATAGCGCACACACATTTTCTGTCCAAAACATCTTGGTATATTTCACAGTCTCTTCTATTTCTCCCTGAAACCAGTCTATTTCATATCGTTGATTCCTCTCTGTTACGACATGTGACGTACAATGTAAATTGTCAGGCAGCATAATTTTTGTGTCAAACGGCTTTGTTCTATTTTTTGCCATTTCACACACTGTTTGAGCCCAAACAGAATCTGTTATGCGCCGTTCATATGCCCACACTGGCTCCATCTGTACACAACACACCTCTCCCTCTGTCACAACAACACCTGAGGAGGTTGCAAACAGCGCCAAACTAAGTTTGCATATCAGGTCCCGGCCCAGAAGCGGTGCTGAGCACGGAGATGGATACAGAAAGGCATGTTTCAATATCCTGCCCCCTTCTGTTTCACAGGTCAAAGGTTCTGTGAATCTTTCAAAAATTTGGTGCCCTGATGCAGAAATAGATTCATTCAATTTGTCATTCTCAGTTGACATGGCAAGTCACATGGTCGTAATGCGGATCGGGATGCCCCAGAGTCAACTAAAAAGGAAACTGCCGTTCCCTCTATCAACATGGAATATCTTGGCATGTCTAAAAATCCCTTACTTACTTACATCATCAAACAATTATCAGAAACATCACTAACTTTAGACATACATACAGAATTGCAAGCATTTTCTTCATTGCAGAGAGCAGTACATAAATCAGTGTATTTGTATATGTGTGTTGTTAGAAAATTTTCACTTCCCTGATTTGTAGCGGTCAGCTGCTCGCCCTGGGCCCCTCTTTCCTGCTCTCCGTCTCCCTCACTTCAGTCGGCTTGATTCTGTTTGTTCTGTGGACAGCTGTAGCCCCAATGGCCCTCTTTTTTGCACACTCTGCACTTAGGACAGTCTCTGGTGGAATGGTCATTCGTCTCACATATCCAACACCTCCAGTTCCCTGTCCTCCCCCCCCTCTGCTTGCATTTCTCGCATTGTAGCCGTCTCTGTTCCTGGGAGCCCCTCCAGCCTTTGATATAGCATCTACAATAGCCAGTTGTAACTCTTTGTCAGACTTTGCTCTGGCTTTTTCTCTCTTCGCAGCAGCAAGCCTGTCTTCCGCAGCTGTTTGTTTCTCTGCTTCTGCCGCTCGCTTTGCTTCCGCCTTTCTTGCTTCTTCCAGTTGTTCTTCCACATGCAAGGCGTGTTTCAGTAGCTCAGCCAAGCGTGTGTCCTTCCACCCGACCAGGCCGGACTTTACTCCTCGCATTATGTCTTCTCTCAGTCCCCTTGTGAACCAGCTGTTCAAGTGACACTCCCATAAAGTGGGCTCGGGTCCCCTGACATTTGGTTCTGTCATGCCGCTGTGTTTGTTGAAAAGTTCATACAGCCGGTAGTAGAATGCTCGCACACTTTCGCCTTTTTCTTGGAAGCAGTCATTCAGCTTCGATATTTCTATGCGCACTGGAAACGCAGCTTTAATGGCGTCGGCCAGTTCCATGACAGAGTCGCAGTAATCTGCATTATCTCTGTGGTCCCAGTCATAGTGTTCCCGTCGGCAATCATCTCTCTGCAGTCTCCCTTTTACTCTATACCAGTTCATCGGCCCCATCTTCATTGCCAGCAGCCTCTTTAGTTCTTGCATTGTGGGGCTGAATTCTCTGCAAAACATACAGAGCTCCCCAGCGAACCGGTCACTCGCGTTTTTCAGGGCTTGGCAAATGGGCCATTGCTTCCTTTATGTCAGTCACAGTCCATGGTCTAAAGACCACCATAGGCCTTTGCATTTCCCCGACCGGGAAGTGTGTGTATATCGGCGGTGGAAAGACAGAGAAAAAAGGATTAGTAGGGTGTGGTGCAAACATTTGTTCCCTAACTAATTCGTCTTTATCTTTCTTAATTTCCTCTTTTTCCCCTACATTTTCTTCTTTTTTTCTCTACTGTTTCTTCTTTTTTCTCTGCTTTTTCTTCTTTTTTCTCTACTGTTTCTTCTTTTTTCTCTACTTTTTCTACCTCTACTTCTTTTTGCAGTGTTCTCCTCTCTCTCTTCTCTGCCTCCTGCAGCCAGCAATTCACAGTCTGGTTACAGTTTACACACACGTTTTCTTCTCCCACAACCTGCCTTCGAGTGATCTCCCTCTTCGACTGACTTTTTTACCACATTTAATCGTGTCACACTTAACGTCCCTTCTTCTGGAAAATCATGATATTTGATTAACTTTTCTATATCTTGCAGGCATCTTCGGCCATACAATTTTCTCATTTGATAAAACACTGGTGCATCATATTCTGCAAGCTTGCTCTGGGCTTTCCCCATTTTGGTTCTCCCGACTCTCGTGGATTTCTTTTCGATGCGCACCTATTAATCTGTTGGACATCTCCTTCAGATCCGACTATTAACCCAAAATCGGACGGGTTGAGCTTTAATGCCCCTTGACCACGACCAGTCAGCCAGAGCCACCAATATGGTTTGTCCCGTTTCCTAATTTTTCTTAATTGACCAGATCACAATTTTTTCCCTTTTCACTTTCCCATAAACTTCATATTTTATCTCTTAAATCACAAGTTTTCATTATCCCATAAAAATTTATGATTTATCTCTTACCAGAGAGTCGTGAGCCACCTAAGTTCTTTTCTTGATCGCGTGTGGCATCCCTGGGTGGGCCCCGGTCGCGGCCGACCCCTCGTCCCTCAATCTAGGCGGGGTAGGGCTGATAGCTTTTGCGCTTCAGGTGGCCAAACGTCGCCCGCTTCCTTGGGGTCCAGAACGGGTGCCCACAGGGATCCCACCCTCTGACACCAATTGTTGTGGCAAACAATTCAACAGACTCTACTGCATAAGAGACAAACTCATTTAATTGTCTTTAAAGGTTTTTATTTCTTGCAAGAAAGATCGAACAGTCATACAAGCTCACAAGAAGCTGCAGAGTGTAAGACAAAGATTACAGTTTTTCAGTCCCTCTTATACTCTCTAATCTCCAAGGTTGAAACTGTATTCTCTTCCCATATTAGGCACATAACCAGGAAAAACCTCTGCCACCTGTCACGTGACAATCATAACCCTCTTACACTGCAAAACTTATACATTTGTTTCATACAAACATGGTCTTTTGCTCAGGCTTGGCCACGAGCCAAAAATAAGCCCCCAAAAGTAGCTGTTCTACGTGACTGAAAAGCTTTACACACACACACTTGTAAGAGAAGACAGCTTAGACTTCTCCTGAGAGAAAACTTGTAATCATCAGCACATACACTTCTAAGAGAAGACTTGTAATCATCAGCATATAAGGATAATTACCATAAATTTTAAAATTTCCACAACATATTCAACAATATTACTGATCTGCCTGCATTAGACCTTGATTACTGTGTACAGAATTGTCCAAACTCAACGGAACTTATAGTTTTAATCCAACATAAGCTGATCTGAGAAAGCAGTGGCTCGTAAACATACGTGATTATTTCACCATACAGTGTCAGTCCTCTAAACTAGTGACTAATGCACACTACACACGTACGTACTCCTGCGTATTAATTTATAAGAACCTTCATCCTGCTTTCCTCAATTCCTTTGTGCCGGGGAATCATGAAAACTGAGGTAAGGGTGTCGTCATTTAGAATTAGCAGCTGGATACGCTGCAGTAACACCAGCGAGAGGATTCAGCCATTGGTTTTGATTGCGTTGCTTATGGGACCGGAAGTAGCGATACACTGCTTCACTTACCGGATATAGGAAGTGTGAAAAAGGCCTATTGAAACTATTGTATGCAAACTGAACTGAGCTGGACGATGACATCACTGTTTTCTCCAGAGCTGCTGTAGATAAATGAATTAAATTAATAACTAATGATTGTACAGTGGAAATAAATCAACACTGAACTTTCTTAAGCTGGACAATGTCACCATTGTCTTCTAGAGCTGCTGTACAGCCCAAATACAGCCCATTATTTTACTGTTATCACTGTAAAGCTGCTTTGAAACAATCTGCATTGTAAAAAGCACTATATAAATAAAGGTGACTCGACTTGTGAAGGGTAGGTTTAGGGTTAGGAATATACAGTTTGTACAGTATAAAAATCATTATCTCTACGGAAGGTCCCCATAAAACATGGAAAACCAATGTGTGTGTGTGTGTGTGTGTGTGTACATATTTTTCTATCCCGGTGGGGACTTCAATCTGAATGAACACAGTCTCCTGGGGTCACCGTAGGGACCTAAATTGAGGTTCTCATGGGGAAACAAACTTATAAATCATACAGAATGAGTTTTTTCTGAAAATGTAAAAATGCAGAAAGTTTTCTGTGATGGGTAGGTAGGATAGAAAATACAGTTTGTACAGTACAAAAACCATTATGTCTATGGAGAGTCCCCACAAGGATAGTAAAGCAGACATATGTGTGTGTGTGTGTGTGCATTTTTGTGATTTATGAGGACACAAATTTGTATAATGACATGAGTATTACACTGGGATTACGGCGTGAACATGAAATATGAGGACATTTCATGAGTCCTCATATTTAAAATAGCTTTAAAAACATACTAAACAATGTTTTATTAAAAATGTAAAAAATGCAGAATGTTTTCTGTGATGGGTAGGTTTAGGGGTAGGGGTAGTGTAGGGGGAGAGAATGTACAGTTTGTACAGGATAAAAACCATTACGCCTATGGAATGTCCTCAGATAGCAAAACAAACCTGTGTGTGTGTGTGTGTGTGTGTGACAAACATTTCCACTTCATTCTTTAGTTCTCTAAACTCTGCACCACAAATGACAAAACAGCCTCCACAAACTCAGATCAAGGGGAAGAGATTGGCCAAAAGAGTGGTTTTGTTGCAAAGGATGCGTAAACTGGACCCACACTGACAGTTTTAGTCACAAAAGAGACTATGACTATACTAAAATTGTAGCTGTACTTCATTCTGTAAGAATTATGTTTTTTCTAGTGCTTTTAATACAATTCAAGCACATCTTTTAGCTAATACATTACTGTAGGATTGTCAAAAGAAAGTCAATACTTAAATTTTAACAAGTCCACATTCTTCACAACTTCCCATTCTTGTCTCCTCTTATCGCTAGTAAAGCAGTGAAGACTTACATCTCTTCTCTTGTTGCCCTTTGACTGAAAATATACAATGAGGCATTGTATATTATATATTATATAGCTCACCGAGTGCAACCATTTGACGTCATCGACATAGAATGCACTGTGCACCTAAACAAAATGGTGCCGCCCATTGTCCAAAATATGTCATGGAGTTTTTAAATAACGTAAATCTTTCATGGGTTTTCTACTACATATATTTAGTAAGAGACATCATTTACATTTTATTAAGCCATACAAGTCTTGATACCCGGGGTTCCCTTTGAAAAAGTAACGGTACCAGTCTTTCTACAGTACTGGTAGTATTGAATATCGGGTCAATCCGGTACCCGTTGATAGGCGCTGCTTTCAAATGCTCAAGTGAGTATTTGTGTGAGCGCGCTGTGAAGACCCTCAAACGGATCTGTTTACAACGTGTTTTTTGCAGCATTGTAGCCAACATGATTGTTGAGCACGTGAATGCAATGGCCAATCTCTTATTCATAACCAACAAAGTATAATGACGAAGTAAATAAGAGGTTCATTGTGCAGCACAGACAGATTTTTTGATTGTAACAGGAGTTTTCACTCAGTCAGTGAGCTTGCGCTGCAGCTGAACTGAAGTGATATCAGCTTCATTGATTATAAAGCCAGCGCTCTTTGCTCGCTTTCTGTAGCCATTCATAATTTGACTAAAGGTTTATTTTTCATTCTGCAAAGTACACAAAGTACAAAAGTTTTGAGAGTGACAACTGTATTAAAATGAGAGATTGAACTGGAACTGGAACATGCAACTGGACAATGATCCGAATATCACAAGCAAATCTACAACAGAATGGCTGAAAAAGAAAAAAATCAAGGTGTTGCAATAGCTCAGTCGAAATCCAGACCTCAACCCGACTGAAATGCTGTGGTGAGAGCTGTGCATAAACAAATGCCCACAAACCTCAATAAACTGAAACAATGTTGTAAAGAAGAGTGTGCCAAAATGAGAAACTGATAAAGTCATACAGAAAATTATTACTTCAAGTTATTGCTGCTAAAAGTGGATCTACAAGCAATTGAATTGCCTGATTTGGCTCATTTTCCTGTGGACCCCTTGTGTTCCTGAGTAGTGATGTATTTTAGACAGTTATCTGACGCACTGTTATCTGAGAGGACTTGGTTTAGTAAGCATTAATATCTGATGCTAACATTAATCACTGCTTTAAGCTAGCTATTAATGGCCTTGTCATTTTCATATCACTTAGTGTCTTCAAATCTCAGTGAGAATATTGGTTAGTTTAATTAGGGCCTGAGCACAGATGGTGTGAGGACCCTATTGGAGTTGCTCAGTCAATTCTTCTTCTTCTCCGAAATGAATTGCGTTTTTGAGGGCCTAAACATGCTTGAAAACCCATGAAACTTTGCACACGTGTCAGAAGTGGTGAAAATGTACGTCTGATATGGGTTTCAGAATTCAGTGAGCAAAATGGCTCGATAGCGCCACCTACAAAATTTCAATTAAGCGCCCTTCGCTCTACGTTTCACGTACAAGTATGAAATTCGGTAGACAGATGTAACAGCCCAATACAAAAAAGTCGCGGGGTGCAAAATCTGTAAACCCAACAGGAAGTGAGATATTTTAAATTTTTGCAGTTTTTGCCATTTTCAGACGTATTTTAACAAACCCCTTCTAGAGCTTTAATCAGATCAACATCATATTTGATCAGTCTAATCTAAAGGCTTTTGCAAAGTTAAATACAATTCAATTCATTCAAAGTCTGATGTTTCGCTATGAAAAAGGAAGCTGTTGTAACTTGGGCATACAATGTCCGATAGAGTCCTGGCCTGAAGACATCTGTGGTGTTCATTAAATAAATGTATGAACTGGCGTGTAGCCTCTTTATTTCTCCAGCACTGAACTTCCACATGTGCTTAGCTCTCTATTACTTTCTTGTTCTAGCTCTATGCTCTTGGGTATCTGCCAGTTGTATGTTTGGTACTACTGCCATCTAGAGGACAATAATAAGAACAACAATTGACAACAACTAATCACCACAACATCTACATGGCAATATTCAATTACAGTCAAAGCGCCACCTGCGGGCAACAGGAAATGTCATGTTTTAGACTGTGACTAACTCCTCATAGAGATTTAACCAGAACAACATCATAATTGGTCAGTCTAATCTTATGGCCTTAGCGATGATAAATTGCAAAGATCTTGAGTTTTCGTTGAAAGGCGTGTCCGTGGCGGCCTGACAAAGTCTGATGTTTTGCCATGAAAGAGGAAGCTGTTCATCATTAGTGCTTGTTTTTAGCATATTCAATTTGTTTTAATAAAAAAAAACTTTAACACGTCGAAGTCTGTTGAGTTTACAGTGTTTTATTTTATGTAGTTTAGTATTTGTATGCTTTTTGTTGGTAAAAAAAAAAAAAAAACAATTTAAGATTAATCGAAGATCGAAAAGTTTGAGAAAAACGAGACCTAGATTTATTCGATATTGCACGCCCCCTAACGACATTTTACCGCAATACTACGTGCAATCTTATACACAGCATTAATTGTCACCGATATGTTTTTGATACGAAAATAATTTAAAGCATTTGCCTTACACATAAAAGTAATAGAAAGTGAAGAGAAATATAAGGCGTATTTCACCATAAATAATTCGTTGTACTGAATTCAAATTACGCGCCTGTTCAGGTACGGTCCAACCGTTGCGAAATCGCCTTTGGGAAATCTTTCGCCCTCTGGATTCCGCCCACAAAAAAAATTGCCTAACAAAGATAAATGTGACCGCACCTTCACTCCTAAATGTTATAACATTACTATGTTTCCATAACTTTTTAAAGCTACTGATGTAATTCGCCGTGAAGTGTCTTACCTCAGTGGGCCTACAAACAATGACTGGTAGGCTACTGTTTTTATTAAGTGTTTGACACACATTTCACAATTTCAACTCATAAGCTTGCTATTTGATTCAGATCTTGTTTAATGTCGATTAATTTGGATTATATGGTAGCTGTATGTTAATTTTTGTCAGGGGAAAAATCTCAACTAATGCTGTAAACATACAGGGAGACCTATTAGCTGCCTGGTAGCTGCCTGGTAACTGTCATGTTCCCTGTCTGTGTTCCCTGTGTCTCCACTGTTTGTGCACCTCATGTTTCCCTGCCACTCTGCTCACCTGTTATTTGCCATGGACACTCATTGGACCACGCCCCCCTTGTTAGCTTGTTATCTTGTCACCTTGTTAAGCCTGTTTGTCTGTTCACTCTGCCTATATAAGCCTGGTTGATTCATCTATTTCCTGTGAAGTATTGTTGTTTGTAATGTCTGCTATTCTGAGAGTTCTTTCCTTTGTTCCCATGTTCTTAGTTTTGATCTTTGCCTGTTTCCTGGATTTCCCTGTTCTTGCCTGTGTGTTCTTGCCCTGTTGTTTGTTTGGACTGCCTGCCTGGATTATGACCCTTTGCCTCTCTTTGACCTCGAGTTTGGATTACCCTTTAAATAAACCCTGCAGTTAGATCCTCCACTTTGGTGTCCAAAGTGCATTCCGTTACAGTAACGTAGACCTATATTATTAAAGATTAAAATTAACAACTCAAATGAATATAATGCGGGTTTTATACTAATAATAACGTTATAATATTTTTAATGATATGAATAAAATTGTAATAAATATGTAATGTAGTGCAAAACAATATATATATATATATATATATATATATATTTTTTTTTTTTTTTTTTTTTTTAAATGTATAGGCCTAATTGTAATGTATGGTCTAAATGTGATTTGTATATTTAATGGTGTATGAATGTAGGTGTATTGAACTTGTGATTGTGTGGGACCACTGTTTTTCCCAGTGTTCAAAGTTCATGTGTTTTGTTTTGATTTTCCTATGTGAATATGGTATAGTTTATATGTTTTGTTTTTTATTTCATCTGGCTGCTTTAGGGGGGTTGTTGTACTAGATGAGACAGTAGGGGGTGGTGTGATACAGTGATAAATAGTCTCTTATTGGCCTGTTTAGCTGAGCAATACATGAAACAAACAAAACAAACAACTCCTGGAAAGAACACATATTATACAGACACTTGATATTTAATATTATCAGATGATTAGTTAATTGCATTTGATAGATTTCACTTTCAATAAAACATTTGCAATGGGTTTATAAAAGATGTTTTTAATGCATCTTTGGCCTGAGTTTTTGTTGCATTTACACTGTTCTGACCAGCAGGTGTCACCAGTGTGTGGTGTCTCGAACGCTTAGTTTGAAACTGAATCATTTTGCTAATTGTTTCGAAGCTTTGAAAAGCGTAATTTCTCCCACCACTAATCTTAATACCAGGTCGAAACTGGGTTTCCTTTCTCTCTCACATTAGGAATGTTAAGTGAGTTAAATTCCTCAATTCTTCTGTATAAATTTAAAAAAAGGATCACAAGCATCAATCATTCAAAGTGTCTTCATTGTCAAAACCACATTACAATAATACATGGGGGGCACAAATGTAATTTCACATTAGTTCACTTGGTGGCCATATTGGTTACACCCTCAATTTTTATTCATGCAAGTATGGCTCATATCTATTTGAATGGAGAAAGACTGAAAACTTCAAAACTGTTGGTCAAGATTAGGAATAAAATTAGACAAAGATGGCATGATAAATTCATCTTTAGCTCTACAAAATAAATAAATAAAAATTTAAAAAACTTCTGAGAATGTGAAGAGGAACAATTGTAGCATATCTCAGTCAACATTTGTATTAGGCTACACAATTTTCCACTAAAAGTGTAAAAGAGGGTTACACCATGAATCAGCCACAACATTAAAACTGACAGGCGAAGTGTATAACATTGATTATATCATTATAGTGGCACCGGTCAAGGGAAGGGATATATAAGGCAGAAGTCAGTTCTTGACTTTCATGAGCTGGAAGCAGGAAAAATGGGCAAGTGAAAAGATCTGAGTGACTTTGATAAAGGCCAAATAGTGATGACCAGATGACTGGTTCAGAGCATCTCCAAAATGGAATGCTTTGTGGGGGATTTTCATGTGTTTCAGCAGCCAGTGGCCTCTTTCAGCAGCATAATGCACCATGCCATACTGCAAAGAAATTGTTCAGGAATGGTTTGAGGAACATAAAGAGTTCAAGGTATTGCCTTGGCCTCCAAATTCCCCAGATCTCAATCCAATTGAAAATTTATGGGATGTGTAGAACCAGCAAAACCGATCCATAGAGGCCCCAGAAGAAAAGGGCCTTCTTTATTGCGACAACTCTTCCCCCGTCTCACGATGGTTCAGCCTGTCTGCCAGCACCGCTGCAGGAAAAAAAATGCAGTCAGCACGACTTAACGCCTGTTTAACGCCTGTTTCACACTGCAAGCGTGAGCGGTGCGTGAGCAGTGCGTGAGCGTAACTACATCATCACTGCAGCTGCAGAGATGTGCGAGTATTCACACTGGAAGCATTTGTACAGCATCACAGCAGCACAGCAGCGGCTCGAAGCTACATATAAAGTGAGCATTTCTTTACAAAGACAGCTATAAATTTGTTTTTATAAGTTGGTCATTTATAAACTTGATAGTCTTGAAAGTTTGTTATGGGGAGGTGTACAACATTCACATATAAACGTAAATAAATAAATAAAAACCTCGTGTCATCCATTGCTGCACACGAATGAGGTAAGCTCTGTGTTTTACATCATCTGCCGCGTGCACATTTACAAGACAGCAAACTCAGCGAAAAAAGCCAGCAAACTCGGGTTTGATTTGGGTATGCTGCAGCCTATATATCTCTCTGTAATAACTAAAATAATGTTTATATATCATACTTTCTGGCTAGTTTACTTTAGTTTTTTATAATACACCATACTTTAACCCAAACTGAATAATTAAAAACCAGTTTAAATGGGTAAATCTTCTATAATTATTTTTTATTCTTAATTTTCTTTTCTGTCATACTCAATTTCTTGTTAAAACACATTAGACATGCTTATTCTGTGCATTTTGAACACTTTTTGTGTAAAATTGTTTTTATTTTGAACATCAAAAGTGTGCTTTCACTTTAATTGAGCGTCAGCAGCGCAGCAAAAATTGACTCAGCGCCGAAACCCCCGCTTCACTGCTGCTTATGCGACGCTCCTGCTTGCAGGGTTTCTACAGGTTTCATCAAATCTAATTTAATGCAATTTTTAAAAATTTTAATGCCATTATATATATATATATATACACACACACACACACATACACACGTTGCTAAATGTCAATAGATGACGTCATATGGCAATTAGAAAATTCATAGTCATTAAGTTGCATTCGCATTCTGCCAAGTGTCAGCCCTTTACATTTGTTTGCTTCTCTGCTGCTACCTCTTTGTGCTCACATAATGTATTTTAATACAGCCAAATTCCCAATAAAATTGTTTCATCTATATATTTTACTGTTTTGTTGTCAGACAATTTGAAATGGTGAATGAAATGCGGCCCATTAAGACTACATACAAGGCTCGATATTAAGCCTTGTCATGTGCTTGTCATATTTGTGATATTTACACTGAGGGCATTTTTTTTTTTTTTTTTACTTTTACAAAGGGCAATTTCCCCCCACCCAATCCTGTATGATTCATGTAAAATGTATGATTCATCTTTTATTTTTAAATTCTTAAATTTGTTCAATCTGTTACCAATCAAATTAAATAATTTACAATAAAAAAATTACAACTGCATTAAATAATGTTATGGGATTATTTTAAATATTTTTTGAAAATTCAAATAAGAAATGTTGGGGGGAAAGTGATACTTTAAAAAATGAAACTAAACCACCAGTAGGTGGCGGCAAGTAAACCATCTTAATAAGTTAGTCATTGAGTCATTCATTCAAACGATTCATTCCAATGGCTGATTCATTCAAGAATGAGGCAGTTGTTTATGAATGAGTCATTGCCTGCGTCTCAATGTGCATTCTATCCATCCTAAATAGTATTTGACATTAGTAATATTCAATACTATTTAGGGCGGATAGGGTGGATAGTATGCACATTGCGATGCAGGGATTGAATCTTTGAACACGGCTGCGCGAGCAACCTTGTAACCGTCAGTCCGTTATAAAGCCTATTATTATCCAGTATCGATCGCCACTTACACTAATCAAATCTGTCATTCTTGCGTTTTGGTGATTCCCAAGTTGTTGTTGTTTTTTTTTGTTTGTTTTTTGACGATTTAATCAGGCTCCTTGTCCGACCGGGCAAGTAAAATTCTCTTTCACTTGCCCCTTCAAAAAATCAAGCGTTAGTGTCGAGCCCTGACATGTTATAATCCTGATTTGTAATCGAGACGTTGTCTGACAAAGTCACCATACACATAAGATAAAGACAGTTGCTGTGATTGTGGCTATATGTACATGTGAAATGATCACTCAGGTTAGAAGCAACAGTATCTATTTTATTTGTTCTCTGACAGAGCGCACATCCTCAACTGAATGCGCTGCTCCTCTCGCTACTGAACAGCAGACGCAGAGAGAGGTGCGCCTGCGGCAGGAAAGCAAAATCTCGCGCTCATGCGGCAGTACCGGGGGTCTCGGAAGCTAGATAAGGTTTCAACAAGTCGCTATATTTGTCACAATGCGCTTTCTTGGAAAAAAGTTGCTAAGTTGGCAACACTGATGCAGCCTTCCGTCTCCAGGTCCAAGCCGGCAAACCGCTATCAAAAACGGCGTTACGGCAATTTTGCACCGGCCGGAGACAATTATCAAACTGGTTTTGCGTGTGTATCACACCAATGTACATATTTTGCGACAGCAAATCAGTTATTAATTATGAAGGCTATATTCAAAATAAACTGTTAGTACTATTTTTCTTCAAAACTATGTAAAAAATGTAATGCCTGTAGGAATAAAATTTAATGCTTTTTAATGCCATTTAAGGCCTTAATTTTCGCAAAATCCATTTAATGACTTTTAATGCTTTTTAATGCTCCGCGGATACCTTGTGCTTGACGCTTACGCGCTGCTCCTGCTGCCTGTGTGAATGCATCCGTTGCAACATTGGTACAAAAAAAAAAAAAAAAAAAGCGATTACATGTGTTTTAAAGTTGATCTACCAATTTCACATATGCTTTTCGTCTTCACAACGACTCTTCCCGCCTGTCTCACGTTGGTTCAGCCGGTCTCTGCCAGCGTCGGCGCCGCTGCGGGAGGAAAGAGCTTCTTAGTGCGGCTTAAAAGGAAAATGAGCACCCGCTTCTTACGGACATTTTTAAACTCAAACGTATTTATTCCTTGCAAACAATACTGGTACAAAACAAAGGCGATTACATGCGTTTTAAAGCTGACCTACCAATTTCACGTAGTGGTCTTTTTGTCTTCACAACGGCTCTTCCCGCCTGTCTCGCGATGGTCCAGCCGGTCTGCGGGAGGAAAATTCTAGTTAGTGCGGCTTAAATGGGAAATGCTCACCCGCTCCGATGTTCATACATACATAGGCGCTGATCCCGTGGGTGCTCGGGGGCTAGAGCACCCACTGAAATGGTCGAGCACCCACGGAAAAATACGAGATATTCTCCATTGATTTTAACCAATAAAAATCGATTGGAGCTTTCAGACACGACCTTTTTTATAGTTTATTTAAGGCCGTTTCTATGGCGATATTTTAATGGCAAACGTCGAGAGCGCATCAAAGTGATGCGCGAGCACAAATGGCTCTGCTCTCGATCAGATACATGCGCGCGCTCAAACTCTCCTTGCATCAGATATCAGCGAGAGCATGAACCGCAACAACACTCGTGAAAAGAATGTGCTTTTGGGTCGAAATTGTCATCTCGCTGCACGGATATAATGCAAATGAAATCATGCTGAGGAACGTTGTGGCTCGTGTAAGTTCAGACATGCGCGTCAATCTATCGCTTGACTCTTCTTTCCAGGGAAATCACTAACAAAATGCACACAAACAAACATTAATGAACTTCTTTGAACTTAATAAGGGGAAAAAAAACTGTATGAGGGCAGATTCGAACCACTTATAGTTAGAGCACGGCTGAACCTCTGAGTCTATTAACAAAAATTCCACCACGTGACCATTAGGGAATGCGAAAACTGATTGCGGATTTATTTATAATAAAATAATTTAAGGGGGGCGCCTATGCATACATATATTTATTAACTCAAATGTATTTATATTTTGCAAATAACATTTGTATAAAACAAATAAGGCAATTACATGTGTTTTAAAGTATACCCACCCACCAATTTCACGTAGGCCTACTCCGTCTTCGGACTTTCATCATCAGCACGCTGCAGGAGGAAAATGCTCACATATTTTATAGAAACGTATTAACTAAAACGTAGCTTTACATCTTGCAAATAACATCAGAATAAAACAAAGTGAAACCATACCATACTCTTGTGGGTTTTCATCCTTATGATGAGTCTGTCATGCGTGAGGAGGTGTGGTTGTTTTTCGCGGTCATTTAGTACTGTATTTAGATATGCAGTAGGCTAATATTTTCCCAGAATGCAATGAAAATCTACAGTAACAAACTGTGAAAACAAAATCTACAGTAATATGCTGTACTCAGATTCTACAGTAGGGAACTGTTGAGAACACAGTATAATACTGTGAAAACAACGGAAATCGTTGGCTGTGATGAAAGCCAATTTTGAGGAACTTTACACTTTACATGTCACCTTCTATTTTACCTTTGTTATGTTTTTTTTAAAGGTGCAAACCAAAAATACTAACATTTTATCAGTTAATGATATATACGGTTATGAACTGTTTCAAAATGCATACTTACATTCTTAATTCTTATCATCCAAACCATCTGTGGCTTCTGTGAAACCACAAAGATTAACAAGAACAATACTTTCTAATTGTGTTGATCATACTACAATATTAAAAAAGAAGTAACAGTCAGCTCAGTGACTCCAACCACGTTTGAAGTATATTTATACCATGTTTAGCCAGTGAGAGCTCAGTGATCGTCTTCATCATGACCATCATCATCTCTCTGCTCCTGTTGGCCTCTCTGCTGCCACACCTGACCTTCACTGGTGAGACTGATTATTTAACAGCATATTACGATGACTTTTACAAGTGTTTAATTGGTATGTGCTGAATAAGTTGACTAACAGCACTATCTCTCTCTCAGCTCATGTGAATGTGGGTATAGTGAATGGAAAAGAAGCCAGACCCCACTCCAGACCTTACATGGTTTCTCTTCAGAAGAATAAATACCATATCTGTGGTGGATTCCTCATTTCTGATCAGTTTGTCCTGACTGCTGCACATTGCTGGAACAAGTAAGAGCTTGTTTAGAGTGAACTGCAATGTTGAGTTAAAATTACTTTTGACTGATAATGACTGAAGTGCACCCTGTATATCAGTTATGACATAAATGATCATTTCCAATACACTCTTTCAACAGAAGTAATATTCTGACGGTTGTTGTTGGTGCTCATGACTTAAGAAAAAGCAAGAGTTCAGATCGCATCAAAGTGAAGTCCTACATCCCTCATCCAGACTATAGGCCTACAAATAAACCTCATGATCAGGATGCTGACATCATGCTTTTGAAGGTGACAACCTGTAATATATTTAGTTTTTCAAAATAATATCCAGTCAGGAAACAGTAGCACAAACCACTATGTTTGAATTTCTATTGCAATTTCATGCTTTAAAAATTACTGAAGGGATTTAAATCGTTTCTGTGTAAATGGCCAAGCGCACAGCATAAAATAAAGAGGCAAATAAAGGCTTCTGTAATAACCTCAAAAACAACAGTATAATCAACAAATTTCAGTCATATAAAAGATTGTTTATTAATAATGGTTGTATTTTTTAATTATAGCTAAAAAAAAAAGTCAAACTAAACAAAAAGGTTGGAGTGATACCATTACCAAAGAAAGGAGAAGACGTCAAAGCAGAGACTGCCTGTAGTGTTGCCGGCTGGGGAGCTCTGGTCACTAATGGCTCAAGGAGCAATCTTCTAATGGAGGCAAACGTGACTATAATGAATAACAACGAATGTAGAAATAGATGGGGAGAGTTATACTCAATCTCAAAGATGATCTGTGTAAATGGCGATGGTGGAACCTGCCAAGTACGTAAAAAAGATGATTCACAGACTTTATGGTAATGTATGAACTGGTTTCACTACTGATGTGTTGATCTGTGTTTCTTAACAGGGGGATTCAGGAGGTCCTTTGGTTTGTGGAAACACTGCTGTTGGTGTCACATCTTTCGGTAAACATGATCAGTGTAATTCATCTGAGCATCCTAATGTGTATACTAAGATTTCAGCATTTATTCAGTGGATCCAGGAAGTAGTTGGAAATGTATAGTGACTTCATGGAAACTAAAAAAAGAAGAAATGTTATTCTTGAATTCTTCCATAAACCTTCTTTCAATAAAAATATCACATGGCAAGCATCAACTATAGTCAAAGTGTTCTCATTGTCACAACATTTATAATTTAGGCAAACACCCTCACTTTCCAGTCATGCCTGTAGACTCATATCTCTTTGAATGGGGAAAAACTGAAATACCCAAAACATTTGGTCAAAATTACAGTATATCTAAACCCAAAAACATATTTCAAAACAGGAATGATATCATAAACTGTGCTGCTTTTAACTAAAGCCTGTTAAATCCTCCAGGATTTGAGTTGTAAAATACAGAGCTTTGTAAAAAGTGGAACTCTTCCAAGTGTACTTAAGTACACTTTAAATATATACTCTTGTATTTAAGTTTTGAAATGCAGAATACAAACCAAAAATACTAACATTTTATCAGTTAATGATATATATGGTTATGAACTGTAAAATATTCAAAATGCATACTTACATTCTTAATTCTTATCATCCAAACCATCTGTGGCTTCAGTGAAATCACAAAGATTAACAAGAACAATACTTTCTAATTGTGTTGATCAAAAAAAAGAAGTAAGTAACAGTCAGTTCAGTGACTCCACCCACGTTTGAAGTATATTTATACCATGTTTAGCCAGTGAGAGCTCACTGATCGTCATCATCATGACCATCATCATCTCTCTGCTGCTGTTGGCCTCTCTGCTGCCACACCTGACCTTCACTGGTGAGACTGATTATTTAACAGCATATTACGATGACTTTTACAAGTGTTTGATTGGTATGTGCTGAATAAGTTGACTAACAGCACTATCTCTCTCTCAGCTCATGTGAATGTGGGTATAGTGAATGGAAAAGAAGCCAGACCCCACTCCAGACCTTACATGGTTTCTCTTCAGGAGACTGGGGACCATATCTGTGGTGGATTCCTTATTTCTGATCAGTTTGTCCTGACTGCTGCACATTGCTGGAACAAGTAAGAGCTTGTTTAGAGTGATCTGCAATGTTGAGTTAAAATTACTTTTGACTGATAATGACTGAAGTGCACCCTGTATATCAGTTATGACATAAATGACCATTTCCAATACGCTCTTTCAACAGAAGTAATATTCTGACGGTTGTTGTTGGTGCTCATGACTTAAGGAAAAGCAAGAGTTCAGATCGCATCAGAGTGAAGTCCTACATCCCTCATAAAGACTATAGGCCTACAAATAAACCTCATCATCATGATGCTGACATCATGCTTTTGAAGGTAACAACCTGTAATATATTTAGTTTTTCAAAATAATATCCAGTCAGGAAACAGTAGCACAAACCACTATGTTTGAATTTCTATTGCAATTTCTTGCTTTAAAAATTACTGAAGGGATTTAAATCATTTCTGTGTAAATGGCCAAGCGCACAGCATAAAATAAAGAGGCAAATAAAAAAAAAAACAACTTGGTCTTTTTGGCCTCTGTAATAACCTCAAAAACAACAGTATAATCAACAAATTTCAGTCATACAAAAGATTGTTTATTAATAATGGTTGTATTTTTTAATTATAGCTAAAAAAAAAAGTCAAACTAAACAAAAAGGTTGGAGTGATACCATTACCAAAGAAAGGAGAAGACGTCAAAGCAGAGACTGCCTGTAGTGTTGCCGGCTGGGGAGCTCTGGTCACTAATGGCTCAAGGAGCAATCTTCTAATGGAGGCAAACGTGAATATAATGGATAACAACGAATGTAGAAATAGATGGGGAACGTTATACTCGATCTCAAAGATGATCTGTGTATATGGGCGTGGTGGAACCTGCAATGTACGTAAAAATGATTCACAGACTTTATGGTAATGTATGAACTGGTTTCACTACTGATGTGTTGATCTGTGTTTCTTAACAGGGGGATTCAGGAGGTCCTTTGGTTTGTGGAAACACTGCCGTTGGTGTCACATCTTTCGGTGCCCGGCACTGTAATTCACCTGAGCGTCCTGAAGTGTATACTAAGATTTCAGCATTTATTCAATGGATCCAGGAAGTAGTTGGAAATGTAAAGTGACTTCATGGAAACTAAAAAAAGAAGAAATGTTATTCTTGAATTCTTCCATAAACCTTCTTTCAATAAAAATATCACATGGCAAGCATCAATTATAGTCAAAGTGTTCTCATTGTCACAACATTTATAATTTAGGCAGCACCCTCACTTTCCAGTCATGCCTGTAGACTCATATCTCTTTGAATGGGGAAAAACTGAAATCCCCAAAACATTTGGTCAAAATTACAGTATATCTAAACCCAAAAACATATTTCAAAACAGGAATGATATCATAAACTGCAGATCCGTAGCCAGGGGGGGGGGGGTCTTTTTTTCAAAAAGTGGACCTTTTTGCAGTTTTTCTCCTCCTTTTGTATTTAATTATGAGGTTGAAATACTTCATTTTGGTGACCTTTTATGCACTAATTTGTGCTGGATTAGCTTGTCTGCTGGTATCTTAACGAGCACGCTTTTTGATGCACCTAAAATATTTACTGCATTGTTGTCAAATTGCTTCCTCATGTACCACCTTTGTCAGTCCATACACAGTTCATAAGTTTAAAGACCACACTAACAACAGAACAGATTTAATGAACTTTACTGAAATATATATATATATATAACCCCTCCCTCCCATCATTCAGAGGCGATGCTTCTTCACCGTTGCTTTGAAAAGTGTATTGCGAGAACTCTCTCTGAACTGCGTGCGCGCACACACACACACACACACACACACACGTCCAGCTAAATTCTGGACCTTTGGCAGTGAGGTCCAGAATTTCGAACCACCCGAACCCGCCCTGCCTACGGTCATGAACTGTGCTGCTTTTAACTAAAGCCTGTTAAATCCTCCAGGATTTGAGTTGTAAAATACAGAGCTTTGTAAAATCTTCCTACAAAAGTTATTTAAAAAATTTGGCAAGTCTTAGAGATCTATCCTGGTGAAAAACTAGTATACTTAAGCACAATTTAGTTGTATGTACTTTATTATAACTAAATGTATTTGTGGCAAATTATACATTGGTTTACTTAAAGTGTGTTAAATTGGAACAACTAATTTTGTACTAAATGCATTTTAGTTGTCCAAAAGCAGTGCTGAAGTTTAACTAAAGTTGTATTAAATATACTTGTTTGTGCTAAAATGGAACTATTCCAAGTGTACTTAAGTACACTTTAAATATATACTCTTGTATTTAAGTTTTGAAATGCAGAATACACTCAGCATAAAATTCAAATGTATTTTGGTGACATTACAATCGCAATTCACTTACACTGTAAGATTCAATTACACTGTATTTCTAAATTGGGTTTCAGAGGGGTATGATCATTCATACAGTGTACTGTATCTTAACTTTAACTGCAACCTTTCAATTGGGTAAAGTGCTGAAACACTTTTATACTGTATTTAATGGAAAATATATTAACCTGACAATATATTAAACTGACAAAGAATGATAACAAAAAGCTTACACAACAACTCCTGCTTACTGATATGAACAAGTGATTTATCTTTCATCCACATGAAGCAATTTTGGATTTAGAATCATAGTTACAACTATTTAATGGACACTTTTCACATTTCTGAAGTTCTCAGAACTGATATAATTTTGGCTGGGTAAACATAGATACTGTTTAGTGGAAGTATAGTAGTAATGTAGTGGTGAACTACAGCAAATATAACTGTATGTTCTCATTTTCCCCCAGCAGCTACAGCTCCATAAAAATAATAAATCAATTTAATATAGTATCTGGTAAGGACATATTATAATAATAATGCAATCAATCAGTCAATAAATAAAGTTTAACTCACTTGCATCTGGTCCATTGGTGAAGCCATGCCTAATCGTTTTACAACAGGCGTCCAATCACAGCAGACTTACGGAAAAACAGAGTTGACCAATGACATTTGAGGTTACAATGAAATAAGTAAAGTCCCGCCCCACGACTGTCAAAAATAAAAAGTGTTCACGCAAGCAAAATGGAAGATTGAGCACGAGTGTGGGGAATGATGATGTGCGTGCTGCGAGACGTGTCTGAGCACTCGAGGGCTTGATTTGCGTGCAGAGGAGATGTCATATGTGCGCGCGGGTTTAAAACGAGCTCGCGGGCTCCCGTTTCCTCGCGTGTAGATCTGTTATCCTCTCGCGGAGGTGATTTACTGCGCACGCAAGCATCAGTTGTGCACTCGGTTCTTAATGGCATTAAAATGCCGCCATAGAGAAGGCCTGGCTCACAGTCTCTGCTCTGATTCATCCCAAAGGTGTTCTGTCGGGTTGAGGTCAGGACTCTGTGCAGGCCAGTCAAATTCCTCCAAACCAAACTCACTCATCCATGTCTTTATGGACCTTGTTTTGTGCACTGGTGCGCAGTCATGTTGGAACAGGAAGGGGCCATCCCCTCAAAATGTCTTGGTATGCTGAAGCATTAAGAGTTCCTTTCACTGGAACTAAGGGGCCAAGCCCAACCCCTGAAGAACAACCCCACACCATAATCCCCCCTCCACCAAACTTTACACTTGGCACAATGCAGTCAGGCAAGTACCATTCTCTTGGCAACCACCAAACCTAGACTCGTCCATCGAATTGCCAGACAGAGAAGCGTGATTCGTCACTCCAGAAAACACGTCTCCACTGCTCTAGAGTCCAGTGGCAGCGTGTTTTACACCACTGCATTCAACGCTTTGCATTGCACTTGGTGATGTAAGGCTTGGATGCAGCTGCTCGGCCATGGAAACCCATTCCATGAAGCTCTCTACGCACTGTTCTTGAGCTAATCTGAAGGCCACATGAAGTTTGGAGGTCTGTAGCTATTGACTTTGCAGAAAGTTGACGACTTCTGCACACTGTGGGCCTCAGCATGCGCTGACCCCGCTTTGTGATTTTACGTGGCCTACCACTTCATGGCTGAGTTGCTGTTGTTCCCAATTGCTTCCACTTTGTTATGATACCACTAACAGTTGACCGTGGAATATTTAGTAGTGAGGAAATTTGCACAGGTGGCAACCTATCACGGTACCACGATTGAATTCACTGAGCTCCTGAGAACGACCAATTCTTTCACAAATGTTTGTAGAAGCCGTCTGCATGCCTAGGTGCTTGATTTTATACACCTGTGGCCATGGAAGTGATTGGAACACCTGAATTCAATGATTTGGAGGGGTGTCCCAACACTAATATAGTGTATGAACATTGAATGTAGGAAACACTATGGACTGGATTCGAACCCGGGTTTCTGCCACACAAGCGCACCCATTTTGCCAGTCACGCCACCACGCAGATATACACAACGCAAAACCGGGGTAACTTTGTGTTCTTCCTATACTGTTACAAGTACTACTATAAGATAAAAGATTTTTTTTCGACTCTCAATGTACTGGACAACTGCTCCTGGTGTAAAATAAAGAAAATTATTTGGCAGTTTGACGGTCTCGCATTACACTGTTTGAGATTTTAACTTTGTGTAATTTGAGGACTGGTCAGAATAATTTTAATAATTCATTTAATAATATTTTGACAGCGCAAAGGGCTGCAGTCCACATTTCAAAGTGAAACAGGCCATTAAAGAGACCAGACTCCTATAAAAGGGCCTTCACTTGGTGTAACTACTTTCGAAATGACACAGATAGTACCCAACCTAGTGGGCATACAACTTTTAGGGAGTCTGCCTAGAACCCCAAATGTATCTTTACTTAAACTAAAGTTGAGCTAATCTTTTGTAACTTTACAATGGTAACGTTAAAGTCTTAATACAATAATATGGTTGTAAATGCATATATAGGTCAGGCCTAAAATGCAAAACTTAGTTTTGAACAGTCCTTATTTACCCCAGAAATGCATGTTTTCTTGAGAACCTGACATTTGTTTTTGGAGCTCGTGATCACAATGATGGTTTTAGCTGCAAGAATAGCAAGTTCTACCACGTCCACCCTGGTTATGAGTCAGAGAGTCTGCTAAATAACACCATACTTCAGGTAAATGACTCTGCTCGGTTTAGCAGGGCAAACTGCAAAAAAACAATTGTGTTCTTGTAACGTTAATCCACTGAGTGTAGTGGTGTACTATGCACTGAACCTAAGTGCAGTTTATTTAACCAAAGTGTGAGTCAAATACAAAAAGAAGCAAAGACTTAACATGATAAAACTATGAACATATAACCTGAACTTAACTTGACATTAAACTCACCAAACAGCAGTTACAGGGACAAAGCTAGACAAGAAACAATGGACACATGAGGGTTATTTATACAAAAATATAAATGACTAACAAGAAACACCTGTGAACAATCAAGACAATCAACCAATCAGTACATAAAACATAAGACAAGCGGCTTGTTCTAGATGCATCGATGCTGCGCAGACCGATCGGCGTGTGACATCAAAGTACCGTGAGAGCGTTTCAAAAGCATAAGGAGTCGTATGCTCTCCAAACGCTCTCACGGTACTTTGATGTCATACGCCGATCGGTCTGTGCAGCGCCGATGCATCTCAAACAAGGGAAATACAAGACATGATCACATGAGGGCAAATCACATGACAAGAGACCAGGAAACATGAACATAAACAAAACCCAAACCAGTGACATTTCTTAACCATATACTAAAAATTTCGAGGACAAGAAAAGTATTCTGAATGTCCTAATCACCTATGCTTTGTTCACATTGCACACAAATCCATTTTGGTTTCAAATCTGATTTATAGGACTGACTGTTCATTTTTCATGTGATGAAATTAATTCACTGATGTCAATATCTGTATCTACATTGTTTGCCATAGTAATGACACAAGCGATATACAAATACTTGAAAGCTGATCTGACCTTTCAGAGTCAGACTAAGATGTATTCTGGATTTAGATCAGATGGAGGTCACAATTATTGATAAAAAAGCATGCCAGAAGTACTGAGGGAAAACGTATTCCACCTCAAGGATGGTGCGCAGGTGGTCGTGGAGGATTTTATCAGGTTAGTATATTCTGGAAAAATCACAAATAGTGTAGCAGTTCAATTTTATTCACAGCCTGTAACTTTCTCCATTCTCAGGGTGATTCTAGAGGACCTTTGGTGTGCAACAAAGTTGTAGTTGGTGTCATTTCATTTAATCAGGCAAACAACCGTGACCTACATAATTGGATGTCTTCACCAAAATTTCCAAATTTCTGCCTTGTTCCAAAAAATGTATTTTTGGAGGTGTGAAGCAAGATCTTGATTAATAAACATTTTATTTCCTAACAACACACTCTGTTGATTGTATGTGTGGATTTCTGGAGATCATATGTTATAATTTGACATCTTGATCGATTTGTCAGATGTGACAAACACCAAATACTTTTCAGTCGAAAGATGGTTTCGATCCTTCTCAGCAGGCTTGGTTTCCTGTGGGGGGCCCACATCTCATCACACGTGGTCTGACAACTTGTTTCTGTAGCACTCTAGTTTGCAAAGGCATCTTAAATATGTCTGATGTTCTGCAAGGTCATGAGCCTCACCACAGATTAGAAACAGTCTATTCTTACTGGAAGCACCTGAAAAATTATGTTAGCTCAAACCTATTATGAGACTACTAGTATAGCATTAAATTGTCATGGAGGAAATTCTTAAAAAAATTCAAACTGTTTCCACACAGGTTTCTCAGAACATTCTCCTCATCTGCCATTGGTCAAACAGCCCTGCCCCAAACTCGAGCCATTGGCTGAACTGTTATGTCAGGCTGATCAGTATTTTCAAAGCAATTGAGCAATGTTTTGACAAACAGAGCCACAGTGTTCATATTTTTCAGGGAAATCAACCTAAATGTGTTATTTATAGTATTAAAGAGAAAATTCCAAAAATGTTATCATTTACTTTAACTTTTTTCCATACAATGAACAATGTCAGTTGGGCACAATGTTGTTTTGCAATGGACAATTGAAACATTTCTAAATATCTTTGTGTGTGTGTGTGTGTTCCACAGAACAAACACAACATAAGAGTGAGTAAATGATGACAGATTTTCATGGTGCGGGTTTTCACTCTTTAAAGGTGCTCTATGTAAGAATGACAGCTAGTTGTTGAAATGGGTACTGCAGTCAAAATTCAAAATATTGTTTGCCCCGCCCCCTCCTCTTCAGATTGGACGCTCTCGCGGGTTGCCAGTTTGAAGACACGCAACAGGAGTGAGCTCAACTGACATTGGAAGGCAAGGAAACTTACACACTGTAAGATAATTAGTTGATTTATTGATTTATGATGAGTTGATATCGCGTTTTAATATGCTCCCGTTCATAGAGATTTTTAGATGGATGCTGAGGCTTTTTAGGTCGGGTAGAATCTGTGATCTCTGACCCAGTTTGTTCACTGGCTTCCATGGCTGCAATTTTCTGCATGTGTTTTCCGCCAACTGGCAACCCGGGGTGGCAAAATACTATTGGATAAACTGGCACCGTACAGTCTTGCACAGACCGAAACAAAAACTGAAATTCCGACATGGAACGCAAATTTCAAAGTAAAATAACTGTAGCAATGGTTTTCAGAGAAACGAGTATGTGAACTGAGCATGTTTAATAAATATCTGGAAACATATTATGGTATTTTTATGCTTTAGAACAGTAAAAAATTTTGAGCTAGGATGGGAAACCATGTTTTAACATAATTTACACACTTTACATATGATTATATAACAGAAGAAACATCCAGGAAATGCAGAACTGTGGTTTGTTGAGAAGGGATTATTTTTAGTAGTAAAAAGGCAGTGACACATTTCGCACAATGAGGCGCTTCACTGTGATTCTGCTCACCGCAGCTGTGATCACATTGCGCATCACAGGTAGGTACTTTCATTAGTAATGGCACCGTGCACCAGTGCCATTAAAGGGACTATTTTTTGAGTTTAGTTATTTTTTGCCTAAAATTCTTTTCTTTTCTTTTTTTCCCCATAGTTGTGATTGGAGATGATATAATCAATGGGGAAAATCATGTTGAATCGGCGTCGGAGCTTGTCGGTCCATCTGATCATTCTGATTGGCTGTTCAGCTACTGCCACCTGCTGGTATGGAAAGGCAGTTCATCTTACGCAGGCGCAGAACGGACATGCTACTTGGCCGTCGGCTGTCGAGTGTCGGTTTGGTGTGTCAGGACAACTTTGGACCCAGACGCTGCCGACGTGAGCCAACCCCGCAGTCTGCTTTCGTCGCCACTAGTTCGTCAGCGTCATCTTGGTGTGTTCCTGCCTTAAGGTCTTACATTTTTGTACACAGATACGACAGTTTTTAAAGAAATGGTTTACCCAAAAACTTGTCAGTTTGTTGCAAACTCATATGATTTTCTTTCATTTGTGGATAGCTTTGTGTGATGAACAGACTGAAATTTAAGTCATTATTCAGTGAAATTATTTCCTCCAGTGAGCTGTTAACTCAAGAAATCTGCTGTAACCAGATCATTGAGCAATTTGTGAATAAATTGTTCAGTCCGATTTTTGAATCATACCAAGCGGCTCATTAAAAAAATGAAAGATCACGGGGGTACCTCAGGGTTCAGTTCTTGGACCCCTCTTTTTCTCCATATACACTACACTACACTATACTGGGACCCATCATGGTTTCCCCTACCATTTGCTATGCTGATAACACACAGCTCTACCTTTCATTTAAACCTGCATGTATCTCAAGCTGTCTGGCGGACATCTCGGCATGGATGAAAGAACATCACCTGCAGCTCAACCTGACAAAGACTGAGCTTCTTGTCTTCCCTGCCAATCCGACTTTAGCACGATTTCACCATCCAGCTAGGTTCACCAGCAATTACCCCATCAAGGTCGGTCAGAAATCTAGGAATAATCTTTGAGGACCTGCTGACCCGTCAAAGACCACATTGCAATGACAGCTTGGTCATGCAGGTTTGCACTACCAATCCTGTAAATCAGTCGCGTATGAGAACAAATTTCATGAGGCGACTAAAAAATGTCTTTTATTAGCCAATGGCTAGTAAATTGTACGATTTCAGTGACCTGTAATTGAGTCAGAGGCGAAAAATAAGTTTAGTGCAGATATAATTTCATTGCCTGCTGAGCTTTACGCACCGTTGCTTGGCTGAGAGCGCCCTCTGTTGAGAGAAAGAGAGAGCACATGCAGGGCTCGTTGACAGAACTGTCCAGATCGGACCAGTGCTGCGTTGTCATGGAAGTTTATCATTTGCACGTGTTTTTAAGCCTCGCCAATTTAAACATTCAAGCGCAAGACACAAAAGATAACTCACACTTGCTGTGTGAGAAGTTTTGTGTGCGCCCACATCCGAAGCGCGCGCCCAGAAAGCTGCGTCTGACAGCATGTGAGTACTGAATTAAGCACTCTTTCACGTCTTGCGCTTGAGTGGACAATTTCACACAAAATGATGTCAAAATGCCTGTCTTGGTGAGTATCCATATATTCGGTTATGTCTTAGGTGAATGTAAACAGTTGAGAATGTAAACGTGTGTGTAACGGTATATTGGATCCGTGCATTAGTCTTAAAGTGACAGCAGCCTACACTCTAAAAAATGCTGGGTTAAATATGGACAAACCCAGGGATTGGGTTGTTTTCACCCAGCCATTTTTTTCAACTAATTTTGGATTTTTTTTTTAGCCAGCAATATATTAATATAGTAAAAGGCATGTTTTTGCTCACCTCCAAATAGGGGCAAATTTGTGGCGTATTTAAAGCTGAAACTTGACACTTCCACATTGTTTACTACGACAGTTCGAATGGTAAGTGAGACCTGTTCTATATGGCTGACATCAGGGATGCTGTCCACAATTCGTGAAAAATATTTTGCCTCTTTGATCTCATTTGTCATTGTCTCCACAATTCTTTTCCCTATGCACTCAATCAGCTCGCTTTGAATGATATTACCCAGGTATGTGGTGTGGCTGGCTCCACTTTGAATAAGACCTATATGATGTTTTAGCACAGGGTCAAATTTTGCCATGAGTTCAACTTCTTTAAGGAAGTTTCCATTATTTGGGTCATACAGGGCATCTGATGTTCCTCTTAGACCCATATTTCTCTCTGCCAAAGACTGAATGATGGCTACCAACCTTTTGAGAATGTCACGCCACCTATTTCTCTCACCTTCTAAGCGCATCATTTCCACCTGATATATTGTTTGCCTTTTTTCCAAACGAATCTCTAATTCCTTCCATGATGCCATATGCCTGTTATGTTCCGGAGTACTCTCATGGTTTTTCAGGATGTCAGCACAATTTTTCCAATCATTCAGTCCTTTGGTAATTAGATTATAATCTCTATTTGAGAATATCTTACAACAGAAGCAGTAAAGACTGTTGGCTTTTTTTAGAATAGACCAGCCAGGTTCTCTTCATTTTCACCGTTCTGTAATTTTCTAAAAAGTAATGGGGATGGCACCCTCTCCCATCTTCTCTTTTTGGAAATATGTAGTCTGGTGTCAACTGACATGGTCCTCTGTGCACTAGTTCTGTTCTAACTTTGACTGTCATGGCTGGCCAGTCAGCAGGCTCTAGAAGCCACAGTCAACTCACTTTCTGGTGGTTGTAAATGGACGACATCAGCCTGCAGATGTGTAGCAGTAGCAGCAGCCACACCACAAAATGAAGAACTTAGTTCCTCATCTGTAAACAAAGCAAAAGTCATCTATTTTTGTAAGTGAATTCTACTAGCTCTCTGTGTGTAATATGTTTAAAAAAATATTTATAAGAACCCATGGATGAAAAAAAAGATGATGAAAAAAAAGATTAATCATATTTTTCAGAGCAAATTCAAACTCTTAATAAGCTAGTTAAAATTGTATTCTACTCACAAAAATGATAGTTGTGGGATACAAAATAAACTAGATGAAACTCTTATTAGTTTAACTCTAAATACAATCTAATGAAGATGGTATATTAGTGTTCATGTACAGAAATAAAATAAAAAATTCTCCAAAAAATGTGTTCAATAGCAATACACCACTCATTTGCGTTCTATAATTTTATAGTACCCTATCCAGTGTATGAGAGTAACTATTGTACAGCAGTATTTCATATGAGAAACATGCACACACCTGCTGATGGCCTAGTCTGGCCAGAATCCAGTGGTGTCAATCCAGTGGCTGTCCCTGAGTTTGATGTGCCAGCTTCACCTACATGTACAATCAGACATGGCATTGCCACATACCATTTTAAACCCTATTCTATATAGCTAAAGCTGTAAACAAGAAGTAAACACTTACAGTTAGGACTGGGGCTTGCCTCTGATGTTTCTCTTCCTACAGTAGCATCTGCCTTGTGATTCTCCAAAAATGTGCACCTGTCATGATCGTTTGTACCATTAATATAAAACTCTCCAGCATAAACAAACAGATTCTCATAATCTACACACCCAAATCACAATGCCTGATTTAGTGACTTAAATTGCACTATTACAGCATAAAGAAAATAATTTATTTGATGTTTTTAAGTTATTTCTTGATATGCACTTAATTCATGTAAAACTCATTTGTAATTTTGTTTTGTTTTTCTGTCTAAACTATGTTCGTTTGGCAGGTCCACGCTGGTTGTCATAGTTATGACACACTATCACTTGGTCAGTTTACACTAAACAGCCATCTCTGATTTTTTATTCAACTTTACTATGCTATAATATTCCGCTGCTGAAATGAGCATGACGTGTGGTAAATCTGTCCAGTGCTAATATGCAGTGTCGTGTTTTGCTCGTGATGATGGAGCAACTAGCTTGTAGTAGAACAGAACAATTAACCAATTAGTTACCAATTAGTAATATACCTGTATATTTCGCTTTCTTTTTCTCATCCTCTTTTTTTCTTTTTACGGTACTGAGCCCCTGATGGCTTTGACCTTTCATGATGATAAAAAATAAACCAATTAATCCAGGTAAGCACGGATGACGACGTTCCCTGCCGCCTTCTACATCTCATTTCTCTATTCTCTTCCTAACATCAGCGGCCACTGTCACCAGGGAGACTTGTCACTCAGATAATCGCAAGTAATCATAATGCCTCGAAATAGCAAAAGTACGAAATAATAATAATAATAGTATTAATAATAAATATAAATAAATAAAAAATCTTTTGGTGGGGCGGGGGCTCTCACTGGCGCCCCCCAGCTGTTTGCGTCCTAGGCGACCGCTTAGTTTGCCTATGCCTAGAAACGGCGCTGTTTACCGGTTCTCTTTTCTTGGAATGAGTACGCGCTACCCACACCAAGACCTAATGTTTGGGAGCGTAAGCCGAGGGCAGATAGCCCTACCCCGGACTTGGAAACAGCAGCCCCTGATCATGATTACTGTGTGACTCCAGCGACGGCGGTGATGGCAAATGAGATGACCAACGAGAATGAAGCCTTGCATCGGAAGATTAGGTATCTCCAACACCAACTGGAAGTGTTGTGAACCCGTTTCGGCATACAACGCTTCGCAGGGTCGGACGAGGACATTCCTTTTTACACCAGGTTGGTTTATAAGGCTTTTGGAATAGCATTACACCAACCTGTTAATCAATGTGTTGTGTACGAGTTGTGAAAAATGTTTCATTTTGAGGAAGCTAATTAAAAAAAAATAAAACGAAACCTAACATGATTTATATATATATATATATATATATATATATATATATATATATATATATATATATATAATGTCTTTTTATCTACTTATTTATTCACATAGCTGTAAAACATGGGATACATTTTTTCTTGCACATGGGATAATAGTTTGTAAAGTGGGAGAGTGATTTTGTACGGAGCCCCCAAAGGGACCTTTGCAAAAATAAAAAATTGACAGACCCTGCGTCTCAGTCAGCTCCCTAGGTCGTGAATCAGTATATCATGTAAATGAATGTGGCTGATTCCCTGATCAGTGCCCTGACTACTGAACTAGGGAGCTGATTGAGACGCACCCAGAGTTTCGCGTGCGCACGCGTTACAATTTCCGGTTTGTGTATACTAAAACCAATTTCATTTGTGCGTCACTGCCTATGAAGAAAACAAGACTATGCATGCACATGAACTAATAAAGATCTATTTGCCTAAAATTACGACGAAAATGCGAGTAGCCTATGGATGAATAAATAATGATCTATTTGCTCAAAATTATAAAGAAAAAGAGTATGGACGCGCATGAATTAATAAAGATCTATTTGCTCAAAATTATGCAGAAAATGCGAGTATGGATGTGCATGAATTAATAAAGATCTATTTGCTCAAAATTATAAAGAAAATGAGAGTATGGATGTGTATGAATTAATAACGATCTTTTTGCTGAAATGTGCATGTCATAATGCCACGTTTAATGGTTCATGAAAAAACACTGGTACAGTAAAAATGATAAAACTTTGTATTTCGTTAGGGCAGTAGGCCATATTTATATTGTCCCATATAAAAATACTGGAACTGTAAAATGTAGGCCTAATAAAATTTCGTATTTCACAAGATCAAAAGCCCCTTAATTAAACCACTTTGTCGGATTTAACGCATACTTACAGGTGGCAGAGAAACGCTTATTTTCTTCATTCAGTTCTAACAGCGCTTATTGCGAGCAGAGCCATAGACGTTAAGGATTTTAGATATAAAGGCACATGTTTAAAAAAATTAAAACGAACAATTAGCTGGATTCATTCTAGAAGAACTGGTCTCAGAAAGCCAGATTTTGAGCAAATACAGCTTTATTAGTTCATGTGCATCCATACTCTCGCTTTCTTCATAATTTTCATGAGCTTTATTAGTTCATGTGTATCCATACTCTCGCTTTCTTCATAGGCAGTGACGCACAAATGAAATTATAGTATACACAAACCGGAAATTGTAACGCGTGCGCACGCGAAACTCTGTCAATTTTTTATTTTTGCAAAGGTACCTGTAATACTACAGTGTAGAAACACTAGTGGTGGAGGAAGTATTCAGAGACTTTATGTAAAAGTACTAATACCACACTCTTACTGCATTGAATATGTTTTTTTTAAAGGGTTAGTTCACCCAAAAATGAAATTTCTGTCATTAATTATTCACCCTCATGTCGTTTCACACCTGTAAGTAAAAGTATATAAGTATAATCAGAAAAATGTACTTTAAGTATTAAAGTAAAAGTACTCAATGCGGGAAAAGCAGCAAATCCACACATTTGTGAACCATGAAATAGTACTTGAGTAAATGTGTAAATAGTAAAAACAATGGTGTAAATAGTTACATTCCACCACTGTGTTTAGTATCTAGGCCTTATTTTCACAGAAACTTCAACCCATAGAAGAGCTCCCCCTTACGGAACAAAAATATATGGGAATATGCTGCAAAATATAATGCGATATATTACATAATATATTTCCATATAGTATGGGAAACTAGTGCTTATATTTTTCAGTATACTGCAGTATATGCATTGACCATGTATGGCTATATATTGATACATATAAAATATTTATAAATGAAGACAAAAATAGCATTACATTCATAAAGTTTTATCCTTTATTGTGTACATATATTGCACATACATGTTCCCATATAAATGTGAATGTATTGTACACGCATATATACACACATTCATGGAATGAGTTACAATCAGTGGTTACAACAGACTTCTAGTTCCCAGCATGCTTTGCTTCTGACTGTTAAAGGAGAGTAAATGTTAAAATGAAGTGCTATTTCATGTGTTTTGCTCAATATTCATATAGGGGAGATCTGTTTATGTGTGAGTTTTGGGGTTACCATTGTGTTGAAGAGTTGATCCTGTGGTGAGGTTTATGACTGGCTGAATACCATTAAGACTATAATAACTTAATTTAAAAAATAACAGCTGTGCACGCTATAGCACAGTGATAGTCTCTTTGGTAGAAACTTTAGTACATGCAGGTGTGCTTTTGTTAACTAACTTGAAAATATGTAACATTTAAAATGTAAATCATTATAAAATAATGACATCATAAAGAAATGTGTTACATAATATAATTTACCATATATGTGTTTATACTGCATGAGTAAATATATCTGCAATATATTATGCATGCGGTACCATATGTGATCACATATAAGTCTATATATTATGAAGTATATTACTTAATATGAAATGACATGCATTATGATATATTAGTAAATATATTATCACATATTTTTCAATATATGAAAAGCGGCAATTCCTTATGTATTATTCAATATATTGTAATATATTTATGCAATATATTTTTCTGTATATTTTCAAATACACTGTTAAATCATGTTATATATTGATCATGCATATACAGGGAAATATATTTTCTTTCCATAAGGGCCTGTTGTTCCTCATGCATCTGTCAGTGGGCTTGCCTCTCAGGGATCTAGCAGAACGGTTTGACATTCACCGCACCACAGCCAGCAGGATTATTGCAACCTGGACTCTTCCTATACTTCCTATACAACCTGCTTGGAAGCCAACGTCTGTGGATCCCACGTGAAACTGTCAGAGCTCATCTTCTACCAGAGTTTTCAGCTTTTCCTGATACACAAGTGGTGCTTGACTGCACTGAAATATTCTGCCAGACTCCATCCTCTCTCCTGTTGCAGAGTGAGGTATTTTCCACGTACAAATCTCATGCTACATTCAAGGCCATGTTCGGCATGGCAACCCATGGTGCCATTACATTCGTGTCTGGTCTGTATGCTGGATCCATGAGTGATCGTGAGAGCTTCAAACTGTCTGGCATCACAAACCTACTCACACCGGACATGGCAATCATGGTGGACAAAGGGTTCCTTGTGGACAGTCTGGCTGTATGCAAGGTTTACCGGCCTGCCTTTCTCTCAAGAAACACCCAAATGAGTAGAGAGGATGTCAGGCAGACTCAATCCATTGCACGTCTAAGGGTCCATGTGAAGAGGTGCATCAGGAGGGTGAAAGAGAACAAACTTTTTGACAGAGACATACCACTTTCTGTGTGTGGAAGCATTGAGGAGCTATTCAGTGTGGCTTGCTTCCTGGTCAACTACCAGTACGGACCACTGGTAAAGGCACGGGCAACTCGATGATTAATTCTGGACTCGTGTATTAATGACATTTCACTTTTTGCTTATTCTGTGCTTGTGAATAGCTTCTAATCAATGTATTTCTAATCTGATAGTTTCTTGTAAATACTTTCTAATGAATGTTCTATAATTTTGGTAAACATTTACTTACCAGAATTGATTCATTAAACTGCCTTTTGTTGACAGCTTTTACATGAGTTTGAAAATAATTACCTTTTTAATAAACAGTATACAAACACGTATATGAACTCCTCCTCCACAACTTGTGAGATGGGCAGTTACACATTACAACTAAGGAAAGTTTAAGAGTTCTGCATTGTTTTACACACCTGGCTCAAGGCATGATAGCATTAAGAGGAGGCCACACATAGAAGCACATTTAAGGCAATATATTTTTTATAATACTTAACTGCATGATTATGCATATTATTTATTAAGAATCAATGCTATCAGTATAGTTGATTTTAAAAAGAAAAAATGTAGTGCATATTTTATATTCGAAGGGAACTCTAAATGCCAAAAGGAACCCTCTTCAAACTTCCATGTAAAAATAAAAATAATCTCCCTTATGGTTTTAGCCACCTCACAGTCTCTGTAGATGTGTTGTATGAGAATATCCTCCTCTGCAAAAACAACAAAATCGCACCACTCTATCCCTGTAAGAAGCAGCTGGCCTTGCACCTGCCAGTAGTAGCTGTGAGTCTGCTTTAATTTCATTGTACCACTCTGCATTTTCAAGTAGCTACAGTCCACACAGCTCTTTGAGTTGGGACATTTATTTCCAGCAGTCCGAAGGGTGGGCTCTCAGTCGGGTCAAACACCAGACCGTCAGGACCCTAACCAGGGGGCATCTGGGTGGATGATGAACCCACAAGGCTAGAATTTGTGTTTTTTACTCAGCAGTACTCCTGGATGGCAACTGATTCCAGTGTCAGTCCCCTCTTTATTGCAGCCATCTGAGCCACTCCCTTTTTAATTCTTTGTGCCAAGTTTTCAGCAGAACTCTGACCACTGACATGGCATATTTCCCTGAATCTGGAAGTTATTCTTGGCCTCCTAACACAGTGCCACTCCACAGTGTTGCTCTGCTCCCTGGTGGCAACATCTATTTTCCTTGCCATGTCTACTGTAGTGACAAGTGACTGTAGATGGAGGTGTTGCTGGTGACTGCGCACAAACTGACAGCTGGTAAGCTCCAGCCTATAGCCATCTACAGGTGGTGGTGGAGGGGCATCTGGGTGGCGTACTACAACCCGGCTCACTGGTAAAGGATGTTGGTAGGATATAGGACTACCTTCCTGGACTTTCCCAAAAGCGGAGTCAATAAGTAGGACGTCGCATTTATTGCCATGGTGGTGATGAGTGGAGCAATGTCTGGCAAGAAGTCTTTGTACACCATGTCAACTTTGAGGACATCTGGATCTGGCAGCTCCCCCCGCACTGCCTTGTAACGTGTACTCCTTTGGATCATTTAATTTCACAATTAGGACTTTAAGAACAATTTTACACTCAAACAACATTCACAAAGTTATATAGTAGGCTATACAATTACAATAGATATTACCTTACACCGTCAGCAACCATAAACTGCTTTGGCTTTGCGGAAATGAACCCCATGCCCCTCTTGACATGTGAAAAAAAAAAATACTATAGTAATTTATAGTAAATACTATAGTGATTTTGAACTATACTATAGTAAAGTACTTGAATTAATTTGCTGTGGTAATTGTACAGTGGTTGTGGTAATAAAACAACTATAGAAATAAGCAAATTACGTTACCCAATACTGTACTAAGTTTTCTACAACTATAGGGTATATTATACTACAATACACAAGTTTACTGTAGTAAAAACTAAAATATACTGTAGTATTTTTTTCTCAAACCATGTCAGGCTATCAGTGGCATCATGCTGTAATCTAAGGATATCCAAATAGATCAACCTTTATCACCTGTCTCAATTTACTCACTTTCATATAGTGTTAGTAAAACAGTGAACGTTGAACAAGTGAACGTTGAAAACTTTGGCCTGAGTTTTTGTTGCATTTACACTGTTCTGACCAGCAGGTGTCACCAGCGTGTGGTGTTTGGAACGCTTAGTTTGAAACTGAATCATTTTGCGAATTGATTCGAAGCTTTGAAAAGCGTAATTTCTCCCACCACTAATCTTAATACCAGGTCGAAACGTGCTTTCTTTCTCTTTCGCATTAGATATGTTAAGTGAGTTAAGTTCCTGAATTTTTCAATATAACTTTAAATAAAGTATCACATGGCAAGCATCAATCATTCAAATTGTCTTCATTGTCAAAACCACATTACAATAATACATGGGGGGCACAAAAAGTAATTTCAAATTAGTTCACTTGGTGGCCATTTTGGTTACACCCTCAATTTTTATTCATGCAAGTATGGCTCATATCTATTTGAATGGGGAAAGACTGAAAACTTAAACTGTTGGTCAAGATTAGGAATAAAATTAGACAAACATGGCATGATAAATTCAGCTTTAGCTCAAACTCTACAGAATAAATAAAAATTAAAAAAAAAAACTTTTCTGAGAATGTGAAGAGGAACAATTGTAGCATATCTCAGTCAACATTTGTACTAGGCTACACAATTTTCCGCTAAAAGTATGAAAGAGGGTTACACCATGAATATACACTGATCAGCCAACATTAAAACTGAGAAACTGAGTGTATAACATTGATTATATCATTATAGTGGCACCGGTCAAGGGGAGGGATTTATTAGGTAGAAACTGAACAGTCAGTACTTGACTTTCATGAGCTGGAAGCAGGAAAAATGGGAAAGTGAAAAGATCTGAGTGACTTTGATAAGGGCCAAATAGTGATGACCAGATGACTGGTTCACGGCATCTCCAAAATGGCAAGCCTTGTGGGGGATTTTCATGTGTTTCAGAAGCCAGTGGCCTCTTTTAGTAGCATAATGCACCATGCCATACTGCAAAAAAAGTTCAGAAATGGTTTGAGGAACATAAAGAGTACAAGGTGTTGCCTTGGCCTCCAAATTCCCCAGATATCAATCCAATTGAAAATTTATGGGATGTGTAGAACCAACAAAACCGATCCATAGAGGCCCCACTGTACAACTTACAGGAGTTTAATGATCTGCTGGTAAAGTCACAAAGGGGACCTACACGATATTAGGCAGGTGGTTTTAATGTTGTGGCCAATTAGTGTTCATACCTGTACATGTTAAGTGTTTGCTTTAATTCATGAAAGCCAATTTTGATGAAGTTTACATTTTCATGTCGCCTTCTATTTTACCACCTTTGTTATGGTTTGTTTTCAAAGGTGCAAAGCACATACTAACGTTATATCGGTTAATGATATACAGTGGGTACGGAAAGTATTCAGCCCCCCTTAAATTTTTCACTCTTTGTTATATTGCAGCCATTTGCTAAAATCATTTAAGTTCATTTTTTTTCCTCATTAATGTACACACAGCACCCCATATTGACAGAAAAACACAGAATTGTTGACATTGTTGACAAGTATTCAGACCCTTTGCTGTGACACTCATATATTTAACTCAGGTGCTGTCCATTTCTTCTGATCATCCTTGAGATGGTTCTACACCTTCATTTGAGTCCAGCTGTGTTTGATTATACTGATTGGACTTGATTAGGAAAGCCACACACCTGTCTATATAAGACCTTACAGCTCACAGTGCATGTCAGAGCAAATGAGAATCATGAGGTCAAAGGAACTGCCTCAAGAGCTTAGAGACAGAATTGTGGCAAGGCACAGATCTGGCCAAGGTTACAAAAAAATTTCTGCTGCACTTAAGGTTCCTAAGAGCACAGTGGCCTCCATAATCCTTAAATGGAAGACGTTTGGGACGACCAGAACCCTTCCTAGAGCTGGCCGTCTGGCCAAACTGAGCTATCGGGGGAGAAGAGCCTTGGTGAGAGAGGTAAAGAAGAACCCAAAGATCACTGTGGCTGAGCTCCAGAGATGCAGTCGGGAGATGGGAGAAAGTTGTAGAAAGTCAACCATCACTGCAGCCCTCCACCAGTCGGGGCTTTATGGCAGAGTGGCCCGACGGAAGCCTCTCCTCAGTGCAAGACACATGAAAGCCTGCATGGAGTTTGCTAAAGATGGTGAGAAATAAGATTCTCTGGTCTGATGAGACCAACATAGAACTTTTTGGCCTTAATTCTAAGCGGTATGTGTGGAGAAAACCAGGCACTGCTCATCACCTGTCCAATACAGTCCCAACAGTGAAGCATGGTGGTGGCAGCATCATGCTATGGGGGTGTTTTTCAGCTGCAGGGACAGGACGACTGGTTGCAATCGATGAAAAGGATTGGACGCAAAAGGATGAATGCGTCCAAGTACAGGGATATCCTGGACGAAAACCTTCTCCAGAGTGCTTGGGACCTCAGACTGGGCTGAAGGTTTACCTTCCAACAAGACAATGACCCTAAGCACACAGCTAAAATAACGAAGGAGTGGCTTCACAACAACTCCGTGACTGTTCTTGAATGGCCCAGCCAGAGCCCTGACTTAAACCCAATTGAGCATCTCTGGAGAGACCTAAAAATGGCTGTCCACCAAGGTTTACCATCCAACCTGACAGAACTGGAGAGGATCTGCAAGGAGGAATGGCAGAGGATCCCCAAATCCAGGTGTGAAAAACTTGTTGCATCTTTCCCAAAAAGACTCATGGCTGTATTAGATCAAAAGGGTGCTTCTACTAAATACTGAGCAAAGGGTCTGAATACTTAGGACCATGTGATATTTCAGTTTTTCTTTTTTAATAAATCTGCAAAAATGTCAACAATTCTGTGTTTTTCTGTCAATATGGGGTGCTGTGTGTACATTAATGAGGAAAAAAAATGAACTTAAATGATTTTAGCAAATGGTTGCAATATAACAAAGAGTGAAAAATTTAAGGGGGTCTGAATACTTTCCGTACCCACTGTATGTGGTTATAAACTGTAAAATATTCAAAACTCATGCTTACATTCTTAATTCTTATCATCCAAACCATCTGGCTTCAATGAAACCACAAGGTTTCACAAGAACAATACTTTCTAATCATGTTGCTCATACTACAATATTAAAAAAAGAAGTAAGTAACAGTCAGCTCAGTGACTCCACCCACGTTTGAAGTATATTTATACCATGTTTAGCCAGTGAGAGCTCACTGATCATCTTCATCATGACCATCATCATCTCTCTGCTCCTGTTGGCCTCTCTGCTGCCACACCTGACCTTCACTGGTGAGACTGATTATTTAACAGCATATTACGATGACTTTTACAAGTGTTTGATTGGTATGTGCTGAATAAGTTGACTAACATATCTCTCTCTCTCTCTCTTTCTTTCTCTCTCTCTTTCTTTCTTTCTCTCTCTCTCTCTCTCTCTCTCTCTCTCTCTCTCTCTCTCTCTCTCTCTCTCTCTCTCTCTCTCTCTCTCTCTCTCTCTCTCTCTCTCTCTCTCTCTCTCTCTCTCTCTCTCTCTCTCTCAGCTCATGTGAATGTGGGTATAGTGAACGGCACAGAAGCCAGACCCCACTCCAGACCTTACATGGTTTCTATTCAGAAGAATAAATACCATATCTGTGGTGGATTCCTCATTTCTGATCAGTTTGTCCTGACTGCTGCACATTGCTGGAACAAGTAAGAGCTTGTTTAGAGTGAACTGCAATGTTGAGTTAAAATTACTTTTGACTGATAATGACTGAAGTGCACCCTGTATATCAGTTATGACATAAATGACCATTTCCAATACACTCTTTCAACAGAAGTATTCTGATGGTTGTTGTTGGTGCTCATGACTTAAGGAAAAGCAAGAGTTCAGATCGCATCAAAGTGAAGTCCTACATCCCTCATCCAGACTATAAATATGATTCTCATCATCATGATGCTGACATCATGCTTTTGAAGGTAACAACCTGTAATATATTTAGTTTTTCAAAATAATATCCAGTCAGGAAACAGTAGCACAAACCACTATGTTTGAATTTCTATTGCAATTTCTTGCTTTTAAAATTACTGAAGGGATTTAAATCATTTCTGTGTAAATGGCCAAGTGCACAGCATAAAATAAAGAAGCAAATTTAAAAAAAAAAAACCTCAACTTGGTCTTTTTGGCTTCTGTAATAACCTCAAAAACAACAGTATAATCAATAAATTTCAGTCATATAAAAGATTGTTTATTAATAATAGTTGTATTTTTTAATTATAGCTAAAAAAAAAAGTCAAACTAAACAAAAAGGTTGGAGTGATACCATTACCAAAGAAAGGAGAAGACGTCAAAGCAGAGACTGCCTGTAGTGTTGCTGGCTGGGGAAGACTGACTGATGGCTCAAGGAGCAATCTTCTAATGGAGGCAAACGTGAATATAATGGATAACAACGAATGTAGAAATAGATGGGGAGCGTTATACTCAGTCTCAAAGATGATCTGTGTACATGGCGATGGTGGATCCTGCAAAGTACGTAAAAAAAGATGATTCACAGACTTTATGGTAATGTATGAACTGGTTTCACTACTGATGTGTTGATCTGTGTTTCTTAACAGGGGGATTCAGGAGGTCCTTTGGTTTGTGGAAACACTGCTGTTGGTGTCACATCTTTCACTAAACTTGATCACTGTAATTCATCTGAGCATCCTAATGTGTATACTAAGATTTCAGCATTTATTCAGTGGATTCAGGAAGTAGTTGGAAATGTATAGTGACTTCGGAAGGAAAAAGGAAATGTTATTCTTGAATTCTTCCATAAACCTTCTTTCAAAAAAAATATCACATGGCAAGCATCAATTATAGTCAAAGTGTTCTCATTGTCATAACCATTTATAATTTAGGCAGCACACTCACTTTCCAGTCATGCCTGTAGGAAAAACTGAAATACCCAAAACTTTTGGTCAAAATTACAGTATATCTAAACCCAAAAACATATTTCAAAACAGAAATGATATCATAAACTGTACTGCTTTTAACTAAAGCCTGTTAAATCCTTCAGGATTTGAGTAGTAAAATAAAGAGCTTTGTAAAATCCTCCTACAAAAGTTATTTAAAAAATTTGGCAAGTCTTGGAGATCTATCCTGGTGAAAAACTAGTATACTTAAGCACAATTTATTTGTATGTACTTTATTATAACTAAATGTATTTGTGGCAAATTATACATTGGTTTACTTAAAGTGTGTTAAATTGGAACAACTAATTTTGTACTAAATGCATTTTAGTTGTCCAAAAGCAGTGCTGAAGTTTAACTAAAGTTGTATTAAATATACTTGTTTGTACTAAAGTGTAACTATTCCAAGTGTACTTAAGTACACTTTAAATATATACTCTTGTATTTAAGTTTTGAAATGCAGAATACACTCAGCATAAAATTCAAATGTATTTTGGTGACATTACAATTACAATTCAGTTAAACATACATTAATATTATACTGATAACAAACTGAGGTCATACTACCCTTTACCTTTAGTGATTTTAAAACACATTGCAATGGCATTCCAAGTAAACTTGAAGTGTGCTAATGACATCATTATTGTGTGCTTCAAATACAATAAAGTAATCTTTATGAACAATGGCACAGCAATGCCTTTTGCTGATATTTTACAGACACCAGTATACTAGTAACTCACTTATCTGGAGAACATCAGAGAGACATTGGAAACAGATATACACTATATTGCAAAAAGTTATGGGACGCCTACCTTTACATGCACATGAACTTTAATGACATCCCATTCTTAATCTGTAGGATGTAATATGGAGTTGGCCCACCCTTTGCAGCTATAACAGCCTCAACTCTTCTGGGAAGGCTTTCCACAAGGTTTAGGAGTGTGTTTATGGGAATTTTTGACCATTCTTCTAGAAGCGCATTTGTGAGGTCAGGCAGTGATGTTGGCGAGAAGGCCTGGCTCACAGTCTCCACTCTAATTCATCCCAAAGGTGTTCTATCGGGTTGAGGTCAAACTCACTCATCCATGTCTTTATGGACCTTGTTTTGTGCACTGGTGTGCAGTCATGTTGGAACAGGAAGGGGCCATCCCCTCAAAATGTCTTGGTATGCTGAAGCATTAAGTGTTCCTTTCACTGGAACTAAGGGGCCAAGCCCAACCCCTGAAAAACAACCCCACACCATAATCCCTCCTCCACCAAACTTTACACTTGGCACAATGCAGTCAGGCAAGTACCGTTCTCTTGGCAACCACCAAACCTAGACTCGTCCATCGGATTGCCAGACAGAGAAGTGTGATTTGTCACTCCAGAAAACACGTCTCCACTGCTCTAGAGTCCAGTGGCAGCGTGTTTTACACCACTGCATTCAACGCTTTGCATTGCACTTGGTGATGTAAGGATTGGATGCAGCTGCTCGGCCATGGAAACCCATTCCATGACGCTCTCTACGCACTGTTCTTGAGCTAATCTGAAAGCCACATGAAGTTTGGAGGTCTGTAGCTATTGACTTTGCAGAAAGTTGGCAACTTCTGCGCACTGTGGGCCTCAGCATGCGCTGACCCCGCTCTGTGATTTTACGTGGCCTACCACTTCATGGCTGAGTTGCTGTTGTTCCCAATTGCTTCCACTTTTGTTATGATACCACTAACAGTTGACCGTGGAATATTTAGTAGTGAGGAAATTTCACGAATGGACTTATTGCACAGGTGGCAACCTATCACGGTATCACGACTGAATTCACTGAGCTCCTGAGAGCGACCCATTCTTTCACAAATGTTTGTAGAAGCCGTCTGCATGCCTAGGTGCTTGATTTTATACACCTGTGGCCATGGAAGTGATTGGAACACCTGAATTCAATGATTTGGAGGGGTGTCCCAACACTTTTGGCAATATAGTGTATGAACATTGAATGTAGGAAACACTATGGACCGGATTCGAACCCGGGTTGCTGCCACACAAGCGCACCCATTTTGCCAGTTGCGCCACCACGCAGATATACACAACGCAAAACCGGGGTAACTTTGTGTTCTTCCTATATTGTTACAAGTACTACTATAAGATAACAGATTTTTCCATCAAACTACAAATTGTATGGATTTAAAGACTACTTCAACTCTCAATGTACTGCACAACTGCTGATTGATTTGGCAGTTTGACGGTCTCGCATTACGCTGCTTATTTGAGATTTTAACTTTGTGTAATTTGAGGACTGGTCAGAATAATTTTAATAATTCATTTAATAATTCATAATATTTTGACGGCACAAAGGGCTGCAGTCCACATTTCAAAGTGAAACAGGCCATTAAAGAGACCAGACTCCTATAAAAGGGCCTTCACTTGGTGTAACTACTTTCGAAATGACACAGATAGTACCCAACCTAGTGGGCATACAACTTTTAGGGAGTCTGCCTAGAACCCCAAATGTATCTTTACTTAAACTAAAGTTGAGCTAATCTTTTGTAACTTTACAATGGTAACGTTAAAGTCTTAATACAATAATATGATTGTAAATGCATATATAGGTCAGGCCTAAAATGCAAAACTTGCTGTTTTGAACAGTCCTTATTTACCCCAGAAATGCATTTTTTTTCTTGAGAACCTGACATTTGTTTTTGGAGCTCGTGATCACAATGATGGTTTTAGCCACAAGAATAGCAAGTTCTGCCACGCCCATCCTGGTTATGAGTCAGAGATTCTGCTAAATGACACCATACTTCAGGTAAATGACTCTGCTCGGTTTAGCAGGGCAAACTGCAAAAAAACAATTGTGTTCTTGTAACGTTAATCCACTGAGTGTAGTGGTGTACTATGCACTGAACCTAAGTGCAGTTTATTTAACCAAAGTGTGGGTCAAATACAAAAAGAAGCAAAGACTTAACATGATAAAACTATGAACATATAACCTGAACTTAACTTGACATTAAACTCACCAAACAGCAGTTACAGGGACAAAGCTAGACAAGAAACAATGGACACATGAGGGTTATTTATACAAAAATATAAATGACTAACAAGAAACACCTGTGAACAATCAACCAATCAGTACATAAAACATAAGACAAGCGGCTTGTTCTAGATGCATCGGCGCTGCTCAGACTGATCAGCGTGTGACATCAAAGTACCGCGAGAGCATTTCAAAAGTATAAGGAGTCGTATGTCATACGCCGATCAGTCTGCGCAGCGCCGATGCATCTCAAACAAGGGAAATACAAGACATGATCACATGACAAGAAACCAGGAAACATGAACATAAACAAAACCCAAACCAGTGACATTTCTTAACCATATACTAAAAATTTCGAGGACGAGAAAAGTATTCTGAATGTCCTAATCGCCTATGCTTTGTTCACATTGCACAAAAATCCATTTTGGTTTCAAATCTGATTTATAGGACTGACTGTTCATTTTTCATGTGATGAAATTAAGTGATGTCAATATCTGTATCTACATTGTTTGCCATAGTAATGACACAAGCGATATACAAATACTTGAAAGCTGATCTGACCTTTCAGAGTCAGACTAAGATGTATTCTGGATTTAGATCAGATGGAGGTCACAATTATTGATAAAAAAGCATGCCAGAAGTACTGAGGGAAAACGTATTCCACCTCAAGGATGGTGTGCGCAGGTGGTCGTGGAGGATTTTATCAGGTTAGTATATTCTGGAAAAAATCACAAATAGTGTAGCAGTTCAATTTTATTCACAGCCTGTAACTTTCTCCATTCTCAGGGTGATTCTGGAGGACCTTTGGTGTGCAACAAAGTTGTAGTTGGTGTCATTTCATTCAATCAGGCAAACAACCGTGACCTACATAATTGGATGTCAAGGCAAAAATTTCCAAATTTTTGCCTTGTTCCAAAAAATGTATTTTTGGAGGTGTGAAGCAAGATCTTGATTAATAAACATTTTATTTCCTAACAACACACTCTGTTGATTGTATGTGTGGATTTCTGGAGATCATATGTTATAATTTGACACCTTGATCGATTTGTCAGATAGGACAAACACCAAATACTTTTCATTCGAAAGATGGTTTCGATCCTTCTCAGCAGGCTTGGTTTCCTGTGGGGGGCCCACATCTCATCACACGTGGTCAGGCACCTTGTTTCTGTGGCACTCTAGTTTGCAAAGGCATCTTAAATATGTCTGATGTTCTGCAAGGTCATGAGCCTCACCACAGATTAGAAACAGTCTATTCTTACTGGAAGCACCTGAAAATTTATGTTAGCTCACACATATTATGAGACTACTAGTATAGCATTAAATTGTCATGGAGGAAATTCTTAAAAAAAATAAAACTGTTTCCACACAGGTTTCTCAGAACATTCTCCTCATCTGCCATTGGTCAAACAGCCCTGCCCCAAACTCGAGCCATTGGCTGAACTGTTATGTCAGGCTGATCAGTATTTTCAAAGCAAATGAGCAATGTTTTGACAAACAGAGCCACAGTGTTCATATTTTTCAGGGAAATCAACCTAAATGTGTTATTTATAGTATTAAAGAGAAAATTCCAAAAATGTTATCATTTACTTTAACTTTTTTTCCATACAATGAATAATGTCAGTGGGGCACAATGTTGTTTTGCACTGCACTGGCTTTCATTGTATGGACAATTGAAACATTTCTAAATATCTTTGTGTGTGTGTGTGTGTGTGTGTGTGAGTGTGTGTGAGTGTGTGTGTGTGTGTGTGTGTGTGTGTTCCACAGAACAAACACAACATAACAGTGAGTAAATGATGACAGATTTTTTATGGTGCGGGTTTTCACTCTTTAAAGGTGCTCTATGTAAGAATGACAGCTAGTGATTGAAATGGGTACTGCAGTCCACATTCTAAATATTGTTTGCCCCGCCCCCTCCTCTTCAGACTGGACGCTCTTGCGGGTTGCCAGTTTGAAGACACGCAACAGGAGTGAGCTCAACTGACATTGGAAGGTGAGGAGACTTGCGCACTGTAAGATAATTAGTTGATTTATTGATTTATGATGAGTTGATATCGCGTTTTAATATGCTCCCATTCATAGAGATTTTTAGATCGATGCTGAGGCTTTTTAGGTCGGGCAGAATCTGCATATCTCTGACCCAGTCTGTTCGCTGGCTTCCATGGCTGGAATTCGCTGCATGTGGCGAAATACTATTGGATAAATTGGCACCGTGCAGTCTTGCACAGACCGAAACAAAAACAGAAATTCCGACACGGAACGCAAATTTTAAAGTCAAATAACTGTAGCAATGGTTTTCAGAGAAACTAATATGTGAACTGTGCATGTTTAATAAATATCTGGAAACATATTATGGTATTGTTATGCTTTAGTACAGTCAAAAACTTACATAGAGCACTTTTGAGCTAGGATGGGAAACCATGTTTTAACATAATTTACACACTTTACATATAATTATATAAGAGAAGAAACATCCAGGAAATGCAGAACTGTGGTTTGTTGAGAAGGGATTATTTTTAGTAGTAAAAAGGCAGTGACACATTTCGCACAATGAGGCGCTTCACTGTGATTCTGCTCACCGCAGCTGTGATCACATTACGCATCACAGGTAGGTACTTTCATTAGTAATGGCACCGTGCACCAGTGCCATTAAAGGGACTATTTTTTGAGTTTAGTTATTTTTTCCCTAAAATTCTTTTCTTTTTTTCTTTTTTCCCCATAGTTGTGATTGGAGATGACATAATCAATGGGGAAAAAAAACTTCTTTGTAATATATGGTATTGGTGCAGGTCTGGAAAAAAAACATAAATGTAGAGGATTTCTAATATATCCTAATGTGCTTACAGCTGCACACTGTCAAAGGTATAAAGGCAGGAACACACCAAGCCAACGGTCTGCCGTCGGGCAGTTTTTGTTCGTCGGCCGACTAAGTTTTATCAGTGTGTTCCCCACCATCGGCTGAAGTTGGTCCTCGTCTGCTTTTTTCGGCCAATTCAACATGTTGAATCGGCGTCGGAGCTTGTCGGTCCATCTGATCATTCTGATTGGCTGTTCAGCTACTGCCACCTGCTGGTATGGAAAGGCAGTTCATCTTACGCAGGCACAGAACGGACATGCTACTTGGCCGTCGGCTGTCGAGTGTCGGTTTGGTGTGTCAGGACAACTTTGGACCCAGACGCTGCCGACGTGAGCCAACCCCGCAGTCTGCTTTTGTTGCCACTAGTTCGTCAGCGTCATCTTGGTGTGTTCCTGCCTTAAGGTCTTACATTTTTTACACAGATACCACAGTTTTTAAAGAAATGGTTTACCCAAAAACTTGTCAGTTTGTTGCAAACTCATATGATTTTCTTTCATTTGTGGATAGCTTTGTGTGATGAACAGACTGAAATTTAAGTCATTATTCAGTGAAATTATTTCCTCCAGTGAGCTGTTAACTCAAGAAATCTGCTGTAACCAGATCATTGAGCAATTTGTGAATAAATTGTTCAGTCCGATTTTTGAATCATACCAAGCGGCTCATTAAAAAAATGAAAGATCACGGGGGTACCTCAGGGTTCAGTTCTTGGACCCCTCTTTTTCTCCATATACACTACACTACACTATACTGGGACCCATCATGGTTTCTCCTAACATTGCTATGCTGATACCTGATACCAGCTCTACCTTTCATTTCAACCAGTAGCTGCATGAATCTCAAGCTGTCTGGCGGACATCTCGGCATGGATGAAAGAACATCACCTGCAGCTCAACCTGACAAAGACTGAGCTTCTCGTCTTCCCTGCCAATCCGACTTTAGCACGATTTCACCATCCAGCTAGGTTCACCAGCAATTACCCCATCAAGGTCGGTCAGAAATCTAGGAATAATCTTTGAGGACCTGCTGATCCGTCCAAGACCACATTGCAATGACAGCTTGGTCATGCAGGTTTGCACTACCAATCCTGTAAATCAGTCGCGTATGAGAACAAATTTCACGGGGCGACTAAAAAATGTCTTTTATTAGCCAATGGCTAGTAAATTGTACGATTTCAGTGACCTGTAATTGAGTCAGAGGCGAAAAATAAGTTTAGTGCAGATATAATTTCATTGCCTGCTGAGCTTTACGCACCGTTGCTTGGCTGAGAGCGCCCTATGTTGAGAGAAAGAGAGAGCACATGCAGGGCTCGTTGACAGAACTGTCCAGATCGGACCAGTGCTGCGTTGTCATGGAAGTTTATCATTCGCACGTGTTTTTAAGCCTCGCCAATTTAAACATTCAAGAGCAAGACACAAAAGATAACTCACGCTTGCTGTGTGAGAAGTTTTGTGTGCGCCCACATCCGAAGCGTGCGCCCAGAAAGCTGGGCTAAGCACTCTTTCACGTCTTGCGCTTGAGTGGACAATTTCACACAAAATGATGTCAAAATGCCTGTCTTGGTGAGTATCCAAATATTCGGTTATGTCTTAGGTGAATGTAAACAGTTGAGAATGTAAACGCGTGTGTAACGGTATACTGGATCCGTGCATTAGTCTTAAAGTGACAGCAGCCTACACTCAATATGGACAAACCCAGGGATTGGGTTGTTTTCACCCAGCCATTTTTTTCAACTAATTTTGGATTTATTTTTTTAGCTAGCAATATATTAATATAGTAAAAGGCATGTTTTTGCTCACCTCCAAATAGGGGCAAATTTGTGGCGTATTTAAAGCTGAAACTTGACACTTCCACATTGTTTACTACGACAGTTCGAATGGTAAGTGAGACCTGTTCTATATGGCTGACATCAGGGGTGCTGTCCACAATTCGTGAAAAATATTTTGCCTCTTTGATCTCATTAGCCATTGTCTCCACAATTCTCTTCCCTATGCACTCAATCAGCTCGCTTTGAATGATATTACCCAGGTATGTGGTGTGGCTGGCTCCACTTTGAATAAGACCTATATGATGTTTTAGCACAGGGTCAAATTTTGCCATGAGTTCAACTTCTTTAAGGAAGTTTCCATTATTTGGGTCACACAGGGCATCTGATGTTCCTCTTAGACCCATATTTCTCTCTGCCAAAGACTGAATGATGGCTACCAACCTTTTGAGAATGTCACGCCACCTATTTCTCTCACCTTCTAAGCGCATCATTTCCACCTGATATATTGTTTGCCTTTTTTCCAAACGAATCTCTAATTCCTTCCATGATGCCATATGCCTGTTATGTTCCGGAGTACTCTCATGGTTTTTCAGGATGTCAGCACAATTTTTCCAATCATTCAGTCCTTTGGTAATTAGATTATAATCTCTATTTGAGAATATCTTACAACAGAAGCAGTAAAGACTGTTGGCTTTTTTTAGAATAGACCAGCCAGGTTCTCTTCATTTTTTCACCGTTCTGTAATTTTCTAAAAAAGTAATGGGGATGGCACCCTCTCCCATCTTCTCTTTTTGGAAATATGTAGTCTGGTGTCAACTGACATGGTCCTCTGTGCACTAGTTCTGTTCTAACTTTGACTGTCATGGCTGGCCAGTCAGCAGGCTCTAGAAGCCACAGTCAACTCACTTTCTGGTGGTTGTAAATGGACGACAGCAGCCTGCAGATGTGTAGCAGTAGCAGCAGCCACACCACAAAATGAAGAACTTAGTTCCTCATCTGTAAACAAAGCAAAAGTCATCTATTTTTGTAAGTGAATTCTACTAGCTCTCTGTGTGTAATATGTTTAAAAAAATATTTATAAGAACCCATGGATGAAAAAAAAGATGATGAAAAAAAAGATTAATCATATATTTCAGAGCAAATTCAAACTCTTATTAAGCTAGTTAAAATTGTATTCTACTCACAAAAAAAATGATAGTTGTGGGATACAAAATAAACTAGATGAAACTCTTATTAGTTTAACTCTAAATACAATCTAATGAAGATGGTATATTAGTCTTCATGTACAGAAATAAAAAAAACTTCTCCAAAAAATGTGTTCAATAGCAATACACCACTCATTTGCGTTCTATAATTTTATAGTACCCTATCCAGTGTATGAGAGTAACTATTGTACAGCAGTATTTCATATGAGAAACATGCACACACCTGCTGATGGCCTAGTCTGGCCAGAATCCAGTGGTGTCAATCCAGTGGCTGTCCCTGAGTTTGATGTGCCAGCTTCACCTACATGTACAATCAGACATGGCATTGCCACATACCATTTTAAACCCTATTCTATATAGCTAAAGCTGTAAACAAGAAGTAAACACTTACAGTTAGGACTCGGGCTTGCCTCTGATGTTTCTCTTCCTACAGTAGCATCTGCCTTGTGATTCTCCAAAAATGTGCACCTGTCATGATTGTTTGTACCATTAATATAAAACTCTCCAGCATAAACAGATACTCATAATCTACACACCCAAATCACAATGCCTGACTTAAATTGCACTATTACAGCATAAAGAAAAGAATTTATTTGATGTTTTTAAGTTATTTCTTGATATGCACTTAATTCATGTAAAACTCATTTGTAATTTTTGTTTTGTTTTGTTTTTCTGTCTAAACTATGTTCGTTTGGCAGGTCCACGCTGGTTGTCATAGTTATGACACACTATCACTTGGTCAATTTACACTAAACAGCCATCTCTGATTTTTTTATTCAACTTTACTATGCTATAATATTCCGCTGCTGAAATGAGCATGACGTGTGGTAAATCTGTCCAGTGCTAATATGCAGTGTCGTGTTTTGCTCGTGATGATGGAGCAACTAGCTTGTAGTAGAACAGAACAATTAACCAATTAGTTACCAATTAGTAATATACCTGTATATTTCGCTTTCTTTTATATTGTATATTTTATACTGTATATTTTCTCATCCTCTTTTTTTCTTTTTACGGTACTGAGCGCCTGATGGCTTTGACCTTTTCATGATGATAAAAAATAAACCAATTAATCCAGGTAAACACGGATGACGACGTTCCCTGCCGCCTTCTACATCTCATTTCTCTATTCTCTTCCTAACATCAGCGGCCACTGTCACCAGGGAGACTTGTCACTCAGATAATCGCAAGTAATCATAATGCCTCGAAATAGCAAAAGTACGAAATAATAATAATAATAGTATTAATAATAAATATAAATAAATAAAAATCTTTTGGTGGGGCGGGGCTCTCACTGGCGCCCCCCAGCTGTTTGCGTCCTAGGCGACCGCTTAGTTTGCCTATGCCTAGAAACGGCGCTGTTTACCGGTTCTCTTTTCTTGGAATGAGTACGCGCTACCCACACCAAGACCTAATGTTTGGGAGCGTAAGCCGAGGGCAGATAGCCCTACCCCGGACTTGGAAACAGCAGCCCTGATCATGATTACTGTGTGACTCCAGCGACGGCGGTGATGGCAAATGAGATGACCAACGAGAATGAAGCCTTGCATCGGAAGATTAGGTATCTCCAACACCAACTGGAAGTGTTGTGAACCCGTTTCGGCATACAACGCTTCGCAGGGTCGGACGAGGACATTCGTTTTTACACCAGGTTGGTTTATAAGGCTTTTGGAATAGCATTACACCAACCTGTTAATCAATGTGTTGTGTACGAGTTGTGAAAAATGTTTCATTTTGAGGAAGCTAATTAAAAAAAAATAAAACGAAACCTAACATGATTTATATATATATATATATATATAATGTCTTTTTATCTACTTATTTATTCACATAGCTGTAAAACATACGATACATTTTTTCTTGCACATGGGATAATAGTTTGTAAAGTGGGAGAGTGATTTTGTACGGAGCCCCCAAAGGGACCTTTGCAAAAATAAAAAATTGACAGACCCTGCGTCTCAGTCAGCTCCCTAGGTCGTGAATCAGTATATCATGTAAATGAATGTGGCTGATTCCCTGATCAGTGCCCTGACTACTGAACTAGGGAGCTGATTGAGACGCACCCAGAGTTTCGCGTGCGCACGCGTTACAATTTCCGGTTTGTGTATACTAAAACCAATTTCATTTGTGCGTCACTGCCTATGAAGAAAACAAGACTATGCGTGCACATGAACTAATAAAGATCTATTTGCTCAAAATTATGAAGAAAATGCGAGTATGGATGAATTAATAAAAATCTATTTGCTCAAAATTATTAAGAAAATTTGAGTATGGATGGATGAATAAAGATCTATAGATCAAGTATACTTGCTCAACATTACACAGAAAATGCAAGTATGGTGTGCATGCATTAATAAAGATCTATTTGCCTAAAATTACGACGAAAATGCGAGTAGCCTATGGATGAATAAATAATGATATATTTGCTCAAAATTATAAAGAAAAAGAGTATGGACGCGCATGAATTAATAAAGATCTATTTGCTCAAAATTATGCAGAAAATGCGAGTATGGACGCGCATGAATTAATAAAGATCTATTTGCTCAAAATTATGCAGAAAATGCGAGTATGGATGTGTATGAATTAATAACGATCTTTTTGCTGAAATGTGCATGTCATAATGCCACGTTTAATGGTTCATGAAAAAACACTGGTACAGTAAAAATGATAAAACTTTGTATTTCGTTAGGGCAGTAGGCCATATTTATATTGTCCCATATAAAAATACTGGAACTGTAAAATGTAGGCCTAATAAATTTTCGTATTTCACAAGATCAAAAGCCCCTTAATTAAACCACTTTGTCGGATTTAACGCATACTTACAGGTGGCAGAGAAACGCTTATTTTCTTCATTCAGTTCTAACAGCGCTTATTGCGAGCAGAGCCATAGACGTTAAGGATTTTAGATATAAAGGAAGGCACATGTTTAAAAAAATTAAAACGAACAATTAGCTGGATTCATTCTAGAAGAACTGGTCTCAGAAAGCCAGATTTTGAGCAAATACAGCTTTATTAGTTCATGTGCATCCATACTCTCGCTTTCTTCATAGGCAGTGACGCACAAATGAAATTATAGTATACACAAACCGGAAATTGTAACGCGTGCGCACGCGAAACTCTGTCAATTTTTTATTTTTGCAAAGGTACCTGTAATACTACAGTGTAGAAACACTAGTGGTGGAGGAAGTATTCAGAGACTTTATGTAAAAGTACTAATACCACACTCTTACTGCATTGAATATGTTTTTTTTAAAGGGTTAGTTCACCCAAAAATGAAATTTCTGTCATTAATTATTCACCCTCATGTCGTTTCACACCTGTAAGTAAAAGTATATAAGTATAATCAGAAAAATGTACTTTAAGTATTAAAAGTAAAAGTACTCAATGCGGGAAAAGCAGCAAATCCACACATTTGTGAACCATGAAATAGTACTTGAGTAAATGTGTAAATAGTAAAAAACAATGGTGTAAATAGTTACATTCCACCACTGTGTTTAGTATCTAGGCCTTATTTTCACAGAAACTTCAACCCATAGAAGAGCTCCCCCTTACGGAACAAAAATATATGGGAATATGCTGCAAAATATAATGCGATATATTACATAATATATTTCCATATAGTATGGGAAACTAGTGCTTATATTTTTCAGTATACTGCAGTATATGCATTGACCATGTATGGCTATATATTGATACATATAAAATATTTATAAATGAAGACAAAAATAGCATTACATTCATAAAGTTTTATCCTTTATTGTGTACATATATTGCACATACATGTTCCCATATAAATGTGAATGTATTGTACACGCATATATACACACATTCATGGAATGAGTTACAATCAGTGGTTACAACAGACTTCTAGTTCCCAGCATGCTTTGTTTCTGACTGTTAAAGGAGAGTAAATGTTAAAATGAAGTGCTATTTCATGTGTTTTGCTCAATATTGATATAGGGGGAGATCTGTTTATGTGTGAGTTTTTGGGGTTACCATTGTGTTGAAGAGTTGATCCTGTGGTGAGGTTTATGACTGGCTGAATACCATTAAGACTATAATAACTTAATTTAAAAAAATAACAGCTGTGCACGCTATAGCACAGTGATAGTCTCTTTGGTAGAAACTTTAGTACATGCAGGTGTGCTTTTGTTAACTAACTTGAAAATATGTAACATTTAAAATGTAAATCATTATAAAATAATGACATCATAAAGAAATGTGTTACATAATATAATTTACCATATATGTGTTTATACTGCATGAGTAAATATATCTGCAATATATTATGCATGCGGTACCATATGTGATCACATATAAATCTATATATTATGAAGTATATTACTTAATATGAAATGACATGCATTATGATATATTAGTAAATATATTGTCACATATTTTTCAATATATGAAAAGCGGCAATTCCTTATGTATTATTCAGTATATTGTAATATATTTACGCAATATATTTTTCTGTATATTTTCAAATACACTGTTAAATCATGTTATATATTGATCATTCATATATAGGGAAATATATTTTCTTTCCATAAGGGCCTGTTGTTCCTCATGCATCTGTCAGTGGGCTTGCCTCTCAGGGATCTAGCAGAACGGTTTGACATTCACCGCACCACAGCCAGCAGGATTACTGCAACCTGGACTCACTTCCTATACAACCTGCTTGGAAGCCAAAGGGTTCCTTGTGGACAGTCTGGCTGTATGCAAGGTTTACCGGCCTGCCTTTCTCTCAAGAAACACCCAAATGAGTAGAGAGGATGTCAGGCAGACTCAATCCATTGCACGTCTAAGGGTCCATGTGAAGAGGTGCATCAGGAGGGTGAAAGAGAACAAACTTTTTGACAGAGACATACCACTTTCTGTGTGTGGAAGCATTGAGGAGCTATTCAGTGTGGCTTGCTTCCTGGTCAACTACCAGCACGGACCACTGGTAAAGGCACGGGCAACTCGATGATTAATTCTGGACTCGTGTATTAATGACATTTCACTTTTGCTTATTCTGTGCTTGTGAATAGCTTCTAATCAATGTATTTCTAATCTGATAGTTTCTTGTAAGTACTTTATAGTGAATGTTCTATAATTTTGTTAAACATTTACTTACCAGAATTGATTCATTAAACTGCCTTTTGTTGACAGCTTTTACATGAGTTTGAAAATAAATACCTTTTTAATAAACAGTATACAAACACGTATATGAACTCCTCCTCCACAACTTGTGAGATGGGCAGTTACACATTACAACTAAGGAAAGTTTAAGAGTTCTGCATTGTTTTACACACCTGGCTCAAGGCATGATAGCATTAAGAGGAGGCCACACATAGAAGCACATTTAAGGTAATATATTTATTATAATAATTAACTGCATGATTATGCATATTATTTATTAAGAATCAATGCTATCAGTATAGTTGATTTTAAAAAGAAAAAATGTAGTGCATATTTTATATTCGAAGGGATCTCTAAATGCCAAAAGGTAATCGAGAACCCTCTTCAAACTTCCATGTAAAAATAAAAATAATCTCCCTTCTCCCTTATGGTTTTAGCCACCTCACAGTCTCTGTAGATGTGTTGTATGAGAATATCCTCCTCTGCAAAAACAACAAAATCGCACCACAAGAAGCAGCTGGCCTTGCACCTGCCAGTAGTAGCTGTGAGTCTGCTTTAATTTCATTGTACCACTCTGCATTTTCAAGTAGCTACAGTCCACACAGCTCTTTGAGTTGGGACATTTAATTTCCAGCAGTCCGAAGGGTGGGCTCTCAGTCGGGTCAAACACCAGACCGTCAGGAGATGACCCTAACCAGGGGGCATCTGGGTGGATGATGAACCCACAAGGCCAGAATTTGTGTTTTTTACTCGGCAGTACTCCTGGATGGCAACTGATTCCAGTGCCAGTCCCCTCTTTATTGCAGCCGTCTGAGCCACTCCCTTTTTAATTCTTTGTGCCAAGTTTTCAGCAGAACTCTGACCACTGACATGGCATATTTCCCTGAATCTGGAAGTTATTCTTGGCCTCCTAACACAGTGCCACTCCACAGTGTTGCTCTGCTCCCTGGTGGCAACCTCTATTTTCCTTGCCATGTCTACTGTAGTGACAAGTGACTGTAGATGGAGGTGTTGCTGGTGACTGCGCACAAACTGACAGCTGGTAAGCTCCAGCCTATAGCCATCTACAGGTGGTGGTGGAGGGGCATCTGGGTGGCGTACTACAACCCGGCTCACTGGTAAAGGATGTTGGTAGGATATAGGACTACCTTCCTGGACTTTCCCAAAAGCGGAGTCGATAAGTGGGACGTCCGCATTTATTGCCATGGTGGTGATGAGTGGAGCAATGTCTGGCAAGAAGTCTTTGTACACCACGTCAACTTTGAGGACATCTGGATCTGGCAGCTCCCCCCGCACTGCCTTGTAACGTGTACTCCTTTGGATCATTTAATTTCACAATTAGGACTTTAAGAACAATTTTACACTCAAACAACAATCACAAAGTTATATAGTAGGCTATACAATTACAATAGATATTACCTTACACCGTCAGCAACCATAAATTGCTTTGGCTTTGCGGAAATGAACCCCATGTCACTCACTCTGCCTGGTTTCACACCCTATTGATTACACAAAAGAATTACCAAATTAATTTAAATGGTTGTTGATGCAACATACTAGATCAGCTCTTGACATGTGAAAAAAAAATACTATAGTAATTTATAGTAAATACTATAGTGATTTTGAACTATACTATAGTAAAGTACTTGAATTAATTTGTTGTGGTAATTGTACAGTGGTTGTGGTCATAAAACAACTATAGAAATAAGCAAATTACGTTACCCAATACTGTACTAAGTTTTCTACAACTATAGGGTATATTATACTACAATACACAAGTTTACTGTAGTAAAAACTAAAATATACTACAGTATTTATTACAGTTAATCAGTTCACTATAGTTACAGTATGCTGTAGCATTCATTAACAAAGTGTTGTAAATACTATAATACAGTATACTACAATTTACTATAGTTTAATATAGTAAATACTATAGTATTTTTTTCTCAAACCATGTCAGGCTATCAATGGCATCATACACAATGCTGTAATCTAAGGATATCCAAATAGATCAACCTTTATCACCTGTCTCAATTTACTCACTTTCATATAGTGTTAGTAAAACAGTGAACGTTGAAAACGTTGAAAACTTTGGCCTGAGTTTTTGTTGCATTTACACTGTTCTGACCAGCAGGTGTCACCAGCGTGTGGTGTTTGGAACGCTTAGTTTGAAACTGAATCATTTTGCGAATTGATTCGAAGCTTTGAAAAGCGTAATTTCTCCCACCACTAATCTTAATACCAGGTCGAAACTGGGTTTCCTTTCTCTCTCACATTAGAAATGTTAAGTGAGTTAAGTTCCTCAATTCTTCTGTATAAATTTAAAGTATCACAAGCATCAATCATTCAAATTGTCTTCATTGTCAAAACCACATTACAATAATACATGGGGGGCACAAATGTAATTTCACATTAGTTCACTTGGTGGCCATTTTGGTTACACCCTCAATTTTTATTCATGCAAGTATGGCTCATATCTATTTGAATGGAGAAAGACTGAAAACTTAAACTGTTGGTCAAGATTAGGAATAAAATTAGACAAACATGGCATGATAAATTCAGCTTTAGCTCAAACTCTACAGAATAAATAAAAATTAAATCACATTCTGAGAATGTGAAGAGGAACAATTGTAGCATATCTCAGTCAACATTTGTACTAGGCTACACAATTTTCCACTAAAAGTATGAAAGAGGGTTACACCATGAATATACACTGATCAGCCAACATTAAAACTGAGAAACTGAGTGTATAACATTGATTATATCATTATAGTGGCACCGGTCAAGGGGAGGGATTTATTAGGTAGAAACTGAACAGTCAGTACTTGACTTTCATGAGTTGGACGCAGGAAAAATGGGAAAGTGAAAAGATCTGAGTGACTTTGATAAGGGCCAAATAGTGATGAGATGACTGGTTCAGAGCATCTCCAAAATGGCAAGCCTTGTGGGGGATTTTCATGTGTTTCAGAAGCCAGTGGCCTCTTTTAGTAGCATAATGCACCATGCCATACTGCAAAAAAAGTTCAGAAATGGTTTGAGGAACATAAAGAGTTCAAGGTGTTGCCTTGGCCTCCAAATTCCCTAGATCTCAATCCAATTGAAAATTTATGGGATGTGTAGAACCAACAAAACCGATCCATAGAGGCCCCACTGTACAACTTACAGGAGTTTAATGATCTGCTGGTAAAGTCACAAAGGGGACCTACACGATATTAGGCAGGTGGTTTTAATGTTGTGGCTGATTAGTGTTCATACTTGTACATGTTAAGTGTTTGCTTTAATTCATGAAAGCCAATTTTGATGAAGTTTACATTTTCATGTCGCCTTCTATTTTACCACCTTTGTTATGTTTTTTTTTTCAAAGGTGCAAAGCACATACTAACGTTATATCGGTTAATGATATATATGGTTATAAACTGTAAAATATTCAAAACTCATGCTTACATTCTTAATTCTTATCATCCAAACCATCTGGCTTCAATGAAACCACAAGGTTTCACAAGAACAATACTTTCTAATCATGTTGATCATACTACAATATTAAAAAAAGAAGTAAGTAACAGTCCGCTCAGTGACTCCACCCACGTTTGAAGTATATTTATACCATGTTTAGCCAGTGAGAGCTCACTGATCGTCTTCATCATGACCATCATCATCTCTCTGCTCCTGTTGGCCTCTCTGCTGCCACACCTGACCTTCACTGGTGAGACTGATTATTTAACAGCATATTACGATGACTTTTACAAGTGTTTGATTGGTATGTGCTGAATAAGTTGACTAACAGCACTATCTCTCTCTCAGCTCATGTGAATGTGGGTATAGTGAATGGAAAAGAAGCCAGACCCCACTCCAGACCTTACATGGTTTCTCTTCAGAAGAATAAATACCATATCTGTGGTGGATCCCTCATTTCTGATCAGTTTGTCCTGACTGCTGCACATTGCTGGAACAAGTAAGAGATTGTTTAGAGTGATCTGCAATGTTGAGTTAAAATTACTTTTGACTGATAATGACTGAAGTGCACCCTGTATATCAGTTATGACATAAATGACCATTTCCAATACGCTCTTTCAACAGAAGTAATATTCTGACGGTTGTTGTGGGTGCTCATGACTTAAGGGAAAGCAAGAGTTCAGATCGCATCAGAGTGGAGTCCTACATCCCTCATCCAGACTATAGGCCTACAAATAAACCTCATCAAGATGATGATGACATCATGCTTTTGAAGGTAACAACCTGTAATATATTTAGTTTTTCAAAATAATATCCAGTCAGGAAACAGTAGCACAAACCACTATGTTTGAATTTCTATTGCAATTTCTTGCTTTTAAAATTACTGAAGGGATTTAAATCATTTCTGTGTAAATGGCCAAGTGCACAGCATAAAATAAAGAGGCAAATAAAAAAAATCTCAACTTGGTCTTTTTGGCTTCTGTAATAACCTCAAAAACAACAGTATAATCAACAAATTTCAGTCATATAAAAGATTGTTTATTAAAAATGGTTGTATTTTTTAATTATAGCTAGAAAAAAAAGTCAAACTAAACATCAATGTTGGAGTGATACCATTACCAAAGAAAGGAGAAGACATCAAAGCAGAGACTGCCTGTAGTGTTGCCGGCTGGGGAGATCTGGTGACTAATGGCTCAGGGAGCAATCTTCTAATGGAGGCAAACGTGAATATAATGGATAACAACGAATGTAGAAATAGATGGGGAGAATTATACTCAATCTCAAAGATGATCTGTGTATATGGCCGTGGTGGAACCTGCCAAGTACGTAAAAAAGATGATTCACAGACTTTATGGTAATGTATGAAGTGGTTTCACTACTGATGTGTTGATCTGTGTTTCTTAACAGGGGGATTCAGGAGGTCCTTTGGTTTGTGGAAACACTGCCGTTGGTGTCACATCTTTCGGTGCCGGGCACTGTAATTCACCTGAGCGTCCTAATGTGTATACTAAGATTTCAGCATTTATTCAGTGGATCGACAAAGTTACTGGAAATGTTAAGTGACTTCATGGAAACTAAAAAAGGAAGAAATGTTATTCTTGAATTCTTCCATAAACCTTCTTTCAATAAAAGTATCAAATGGCAAGCATCATTTATAGTCAAAGTGTTATCATTGTCACAACCATTTATAATTTAGAAAACACCCTCACTTTCCAGTCATGCCTGTAGACTCATATCTCTTGAATGGGGAAAAACTGAAATACCCAAAACTGTTACAACTGTTTTTTTTATTACAGTAATAAAAAAAAAAAAAAAAAAAAAACAGGAATTTCAAAACAGGAATGATATATATTGAGTTGTAAAATAAAGCGCTTTGTAAAGATCTAACCACAGATAGTGAGTCAGTTTTACTAAGCTCTCAACTGATTTCTCACATCTAACAGAATTTACAACAAGACATGGAGTACATCACACATATATATATACACAATTAAGCAAACCACTCGGTTTCTCTGTCGAACCGGAACCTCTTTATTTGTCTGTCCATTTATAGATAACCGGGCACATATACACATCATCAGTATGAGGGCACACCCATTACAAATGTTAACACCCCCACATGCTCTATACTGTGCAGTACTGTATACAATAACATAAAACATGAGGATTTACATGGCAAACATAACATTTTTGAGTTTGAGTTGTCATTGGTTTAGTCATGACCCATATGGAAAAGTTTTGTTAAAAACATCTGTGATTCTTATATGTTCCAACAGAATATTATATGGAACATATATGCTGCAAAAACCGCATATACAAACTGCATAATATTTATGTATTTTCAATCCTGTATGTCATATATTTCCTACATACAACTAAAGCCTTATAGATTTTCATGATGTAAAAACATAGGAAAATAATGCAAATTTAGTATGAATGTCCACCATATCTCTTAAGATGTGTATAAAACATGGCTGTACTTCACTCATGCCCTCGCTCTTATCTTGTCCTAAGTGGAGCTCTACGCCTATCAATCAGAGTTATATAATGTATAATCATAGACTTTCAATCTTAGATGAAACACATAAACTACACACACAAGCACGTTTTAATTACAAAATTAACATTTTAATTACAAAACGGATTAATTTGATTAACGTGTTAACGTGGGATGACACTTGGTGACTTTAGTCGCATTAGCTATGTGAACACAAAAATCTTGGACATGATTCAGATATGTTAAAGGGTCAGAAAAAAAGTCACACTTGTTGACTCCTTCACGGTTAAAAATGACCGCCATAGGAAATAAATGTAAAATATGAAAAAATACAAAAACTCAGAGAATCTTTTGGTGGTACAAACTACAAATCAACCACTGTGCAGAAAAAAAGTGCACAGCAATGAAGGGGTGACACTCTAAAATGTTAAGATTGCAAAATAGACATCCACCCCCACCTCCACACTAGTGAGCCTATAACAAAAAGCAAGTTTTTGCAAATGTGTGAAATAACCAATAATTCAGCCACAATGCACGGCAGTAAAAAAAAAAAAAAACAGCAGGTAAGAGTTTACACACACACACACACAAATGAAATGGTGTGGCTGTAACAATATACAGAGTTGGAAAGTCCAGGTGTCAGAAAGTAAAAGTCCTGTCATATTTATATTCCACTCACTGAAGCAGTGTTAACGTTAATGAGATTAATTGAGTGATAATTGACCATTATTGAAGATACCTGATGTTAACAAGCAGAATCACCAAAGGAGAAAAAAACATCATGGAGATCAGGGTTTGCTGCCTTCTGTATTCGAGTTACGAAGAAAGTGTAAACTGGCGTCACGTCAGTTACACGTTTTCCATAAGTTCAATAGGTAAGGCGTAGGATGTAGCGTAAGCTTTGAGAACTGCAAGAGTTTTACACTTTCTTAGTACACTGAATACGGAAGGCGGAAGCTAGATATTGTACTTCATAACTTGTTTAAATATGGATTTTTTTTTTTTACACAAATGCATCACTTTACTTCAGAAGGCCTTTATGTAGCCCCGCCCCCTTTCAGTGCTGCACTCATTGTCTTTTGACTTCCGCTTTATATTTCCACAGCGATCTTACGTATTTATGAATGAACTGCTCGTTTTAAAATCTTCTGGGTCTACTGATATTTGTTAAGACAGCTGCTTTAAACATTACAATGCTCACGATAACTTTAATTAACTCTACAACAAGTAAATCCTCTTCACCAGCTAATTATTCTTCAACAGAGATGCCATAGAAATATACAGAGCTATACCGCAAAACCGGAAGTTAAAAGACAATATTATAAAGATGGCAGCGCGCTTGTTTCTCTGGCGCATAAGGTCTATGTAGAGATATAATAATATTATTGCTGTAATTTGAGGAATTAGGTGGAAACATATAAAGCTTGAAGAACAGGCACACAATTTCCCTATTAAAAACATAAAATCTGTATAAAATTCATATGAACAAATGATGAAAAATTTAAATAAATCCTATATGACATAGCATAGATAAGATAGCATATGATTCAAGAACTTTTAATGATTTGCATAGGAAATAACTGAGATTCATACACATTTTCTACTAAAACCATAAACAATTGCATACTGTTGTCTTTTACAGTATTCATATATGACCTAAAAATCCCATACAAGTTGTATGTGTTCTTTTTAGTATGAAAGTGGCCATAATCATAGTCTGATTTTGTATATGACATGTATTGGACTTATATGAAACACATAAGGTAATTCTGACTGATTTGAGTAAGGAAGATATTGTCACGGACAGATGGACGGGAGACAACAGGTTTGCAGATGTAATTGAGTTTATTAACAAACAGCAGGGAATAACAGATGAGCAGGTGAGTAATGGTAATATAGGTAATAGCGATGGTGAAACAGAGGTGGTAATACTGTCCTTAATCTTGCAGGTGGATGACTCGTGGATAACTGGAGGTGAAGTGATGGAGTCAACTCACGGAGACGGTAGAGATACACACACACAGACACTTGGCACAAAGACTGGGAAGCACGCTGGAGTGGAGTAGGTAAGTATTCCTAATGCGCTGAAGCATCTGAGTACTCCCTCTGGTGAGGGAGTGTGCTGTGATTAGCTGATGGATGAGCCTGGTGGGTCTGTGACAGTACACCCCCTCCACAGCCCGCTCCTGCGGACCGAGGACCCCGACGTCGTGGTGGTCGTCCTCTTCCACGGGGAGCAGGTCGATCTGGATGAGTAGCGTGGAAAGTGTCGAGCAGAGAGGGATCAAGGATATCATTTCTGGGGACCCATGAATGCTCCTCGGGACCGTAGCCTTCCCAGTCCACCAGATATTCCAGTAGACCACCACGGCGCCGGGAGTCCAAGATCTTGTTGACCTGGTATGCAGCTCCATCATCCAGGATCAGAGGAAGAGGTGGCTCCTCGCCAGGCTCTGTGGGAACAGGAACAGAAGGGTGGTGAGGTTTAAGGAGTGACACAAGGAATGTGGGGTGAATTCTGTACTGTGGTGGAAGTTGGAGCTGATAGGTGACTGGGTTGATCTTCTTCACGATGGTGAAGGGACCAATGAATCTGGGACTGAGCTTCTTGCAGGGCAGGCGCATTCTGATGTCCCGGGTTGACAGCCAAACTTTTTGTCCTGGTTGGTAAACTGGAGCGGTGGAGCGTCTTAGAAAGAGCTCGTTGCAGCTGATGGTGGGCTGCGTCCCAGACCCTCTCACTCCCTCGGAACCAGTAGTCGACTGCTGGAACATCCGATGGTTCCCCGAACCAGGGGAACAGAGGGGGTTGGTAACCGAGTACGCACTGGAAGGGAGTGAGTCCAGTGGTGGGCTGATGTAGGGAGTTCTGGGCGTACTCGGCCCAACCCAGAAACTGGTTCCAAGAGTTCGGGTGGCCATGGCAGAAGGTACGTAGGAAATGGCCTATCTCTTGGATCTTCCTTTCCGTCTGCCCATTCGACTGCGGATGGTAACCAGATGAGAGGCTTACGGTCACACCTAGGAGGGCGAAAAAGGCTTTCCATACACGTGAGATAAACTGTGGTCCACGGTCTGACACAATGTCCTCGGGAATCCCATAGCACCTGAAGATGTGGTTAAACATGAGTTCTGCAGTTTCCATGGCTGTGGGTAGACCATTGAGGGGTATCAGCCAGCAGGATTTGGAGAATCTGTCGATGGCCACCAGTATACAGGTACAGTTATCTGAGGGAGGTAGATCTGTGATGAAATCTACTTCTAGGTGTGACTATGGTCTGTTGGGAACGGGCAGAAGAAGGAGCTTGCCGGATGGAAGATGGCGAGGGCTTTTAGAGATGGCGCATTCCTTACATCCCAGTACGTACCTTCTCACATCCCTGGCCATGTTCGGCCACCAGAAGCGCTCTTTTAGCAGTGAGAGGGTTTCATTGGCCCCTGGGTAGCCAGTGCCCAGAGAGGTGTGGGAAGAATGGATGAGAGGAGTGCGTTGTGTTCTGTTGGCATACTGTAATCCGGGAGGACAGCCCGGCGGAGTGTTGGTGGAGGCATTGGAGGCAGGAACAGAGGTCTCCGACATGGTCGACCAGGTCATCCCTCAAGTACTCTAGGTTTTTATGATCTGTGAGTACTGTGAACTGATGCTTGGTGCCTTCCAACCAATGCCTCCATTCCTCAAGTTCCAACTTGATGGCTAGCAGTTCTCTATTACCAATGTCGTAGTTCCTCTCCGCCGGGCTGAGTTTACGGGAGAAGAAGGCACATGGATGGAGTTTGGCTGGGCTCCCCTGCTGCTGCGAAAGCACCGCTCCTACCCTAGAATGTGAAGGAGCGGTGCGCTGGTAAAGTCTTCTCGCAAGGTGTTGAATGCTTCGTTGGCCGCTGGTGTCCAGGACAGAGACTTGGGCTTGGTACAGAGGAGACTGGTAAGTGGGTGAGCTATGGAACTGTAGTTCTGGATGAATCTTCTGTAGAAGTTGGAAAATCCAAGAAACCTCTGGAGCTCTTTAATGTTGGGCGGAATGGGCCAGTTCTTGATGGCCTCCACCTTCCCCTCGTCCATCTGGATGCCACTGCTACAAATGTTGTATCCGAGGAACTGCACAAAAGGTTGGTGGAATGAACATTTTTCAGCTTTAAGGAAAAATTGGAATTCTCTCAGGCATTGGAGGACCTCCGCAACGTGGTGGCAATGTTCGGCCATGCTCCGGGAATAAATCAGGATGTCATCGATGTAGACTAGTACGGACTTGTGGAGGAATTCCCGGAGCACCTCATGGATGAAGTCCTGGAATACGGAGGGGGCGTTGACCAGACCATATGGCATAACGAGGTACTCGTAGTGTCCAGTAGGGGCACAAAGGCCGTCTTCCACTCGTCCCCCTCACGTATCCGGATGAGGTTATATGCGCTGCGGAGGTCCAGCTTGGTGAACACAGTGGCACCGCGGAGATGTTCCAGGGCCGCTGGGATGAGGGGAAGAGGATATCTGAACTTGACTGTAATCTTGTTTAGAGCCCGGTAATCAGTACAAGGCCGCAAGCCTCCGTCCTTTTTGGCCACGAAGAAGAAGCTCGAAGCAGCAGGGGAAGTGGACGGACGAATGTAGCCTTGGTTTAAAGCCTCCTCAATGTACTCCTCCATGGCCTTCTGCTCTGGAATGGAGAGTGGATAAATCTTCCCACGGGGCACTGACTCACCCGGAAGCAGATCAATGGCACAGTCCCATGGCCGGTGTGGAGGCAGCTTGGAGGCTCTCTTCGGCCTAAGATCACATCAGCGGTGGAATCCTCCAGAACCAGTAGATGTAGTTCTTCCATGTGAAGTATTCCAACTTGAAGTTTCACTGGACCAGCACACTGATGAACAGGTTTACGACCGATTGGTTTGCCAGTTACTGAATGGATCTGGTAGACGGACGGAGTCAGAGTTGTCTTGAGCTTGAGCTGACGGCAGAGGGCACCAGAGATTAAGTTACCGGCTGACCCGGAGTCAAGGAGAGCATAGACTGGAATGGAAACATTGACAGCAGTAAGTGTTACAATTGTGGTGAGTGGCTTCATTTCCTCAATGGAGGATATAAGCGCACTCACCATGGGACGAGGAGGACAAGTGGGACATGTAGATTTCACATGTCCAGATGCACCACAATATAAACAGAGTCCTTGGGTCAGCCGTCTCTGCCGTTCAGTGAAAGTTAGACGATTGTTCTCCAATTGCATAGGTTCTGATACTGGTTCTGGAGGGGTGATGGACTCTGGCTGACGGAGGGATGATGTGCGTAACAGCTGGCCCTGGTGTTCTTCGAGACACGACTGCATACGAGTGGCGAACCGGATGGAGAGTTGTATGAACCGTTCGAGCCCGATGGAGTCCTCGTATGCAGCAAGATGCAGCCGCACCCTTGGTTTCAGACCCTGACGATAGGTAGTGTAAGACTTGATTTTCCTGCTAAGACAAAACTGAGATCAAGTGCCCTGCAATAAAGCAATAAAACTCATCTGGAGAGAAGATCTAAAGAAATAGCATAGGACAACACCTTGCCCTCACAACATCTACAGGATGCAACCCCACACACACACACACACCCTCCTTCCCTTCCCCCTAACTCAAGTCACTAAAAGTTCTTCAAGATGTATAATGTAACTTGTGTATCTATTGTTTTTTCCCCTTTCATGTTTGGTATCATTTTAAATGTCTCAGTGCGATTGGTAAAATGGTCTCGGTTTCACAGCAGTCACTTATGTTATGAGGAAGTTTGAAAACTAAGGAGAATTCTGTCCTCCTTTTGTCTCTTCAAGAGATCTGATAACCCACTCCTCTTCCCCCAAAACAGGTGTTGGTGTAGTAAATATTTACAATCCTTTTGTTCTGGTCTGGGTATATAAGGTAAAGTGCAAAGCAGTCATGTGGGATCTTCTGTCGCCAGAAACCCCATGCAGAGATGAGTGAATGTCTGAAGACACTCACACATCACTGTGTGTATGTGCATTTCTTTGAGTAATTGATGTTATGCATTTATTTCTGAATTGGCTTCTAATTGTCCAACTATGTAATTGACATGATACATTTTACTTGACAAAATAAAATGTTATATTTGATTTACTCTAGATTCTTCTGAAATCATTATGACTAGTAGATTACTAAAGTCCGTCATTTCCGTAAATCTGCGTCAGGACAGGTCAAACTAGAGAGCCCCATGAAAGGAGCATAGGGGCACATCATGGGACTTTTGAGTTTGTCTGTTATTGGCTTAGCAAGTTGCAGTATCGTGACTAAGAAAACTGTATTTTTGTATGAACAAGCATGTGGCGGTTCGACTCAAATGCATTAGTAAACTCTGCACCCTCTGACTAAATCATAAACTGGCGAATTTATGTCCGTGAGACCGCAGCCGGCCGATGTGAAAGTCTCTAAGCGATGGTGGGTCCGTAATGAACGAATAATTGAAAATATGGGATACCCAGAATAATCAAATATCTAAATTAATACATAACGAATGATTAATTTCTAACTGGAAACACAACCTAAGAGTAATAATCATTTGAAATTGGAGTCAGATTAAACGAGTGAAATTAAGTGAACTTCACAGAGGCGCTGAAAAGACATACACGCGTTAACCTTCGCCCAGGCCGTCGGATTCCGTTTTTGGGCCGATGGGGGGTTCCTTACAAAGTGGTGACATTCCCTCCGTGATCTCCCATATCCAGTTGGCGAGTGTCTTTTCAGCGGAAAATTGGGATTTGCAACAAGCGAGAGGTTTGATCAGCTCTTTCTTCAGCTGCTGTGGTAAGTCCAGTCTTATTTGCCTTTAGAAGTGTTGAGGGAAAGATAGACGCATCCCATAGACACATTTGTAGAATGGGTCGGCATACCCAGATTTAAGACCGGAGACCGAAATCCGGTGGGGCTGGAGAATTAGACAACCACATTTTATCAGGGACATGATAGCGGCAGCGTAGATGAGGAATGATATCCCTTGCTTTAACCTTAAAGATCTCTTTGTTTGCCTACGCAACAAGAGATTAACCTTAAATTGGAATAACAGCATCCAAATTTTATTCTGGTATTCAACAGAGGGCTGTAAATTAAAACCTAAATTCTGAGGTAAAGAATGCTCAGCTACATGTTTATTTGCTTTGCTGCAACAAGGTTGCAACATTGAAAATAAGCAAATGGTCACGTTAACTTGTGAAAAAATCTTGTGATTGGATAAACCAAAATAGAACAAGGAACAAAATCTCTCACTGTAATCCTTTGTGTGTGTGAAATGTAAAGCTGGACAAAACAGTGTTGTGAAACTAAAAATTTATAAAAGAAAAGAAGCTATATTTCTGTCTCAGTCCTGGAGAACTGCTGCCATGCAGAAGTCCTAGAGACTGCAATTGGGAAAATACCCTAAATGTTAAAACTGATGTACATAATGATAATTATGATGTTAGAGGCTTGTAACCAAGCCTGAGGGTTTCACCCATTCAGAGGACATGCTTAGCTTGTCTTTGTTTCATAAAAGAAATTTAGCCAAAGAATAAGATGAATCACATCACTATACTTTGAAATTGTTCAAGAGGTGCTAAAAAGGTTTATGACTTATGTCACAAATGGTGCAAACAGCACTGTTTAAGGCTCAGTCTTATAAAACATATCTTTTACCTTAGTCTTATTTCAAATTTTAAAATTACTGCACTCTTGTATGTTGTTCAGTGTCTCAAAAGAGACTGAAAAAACAAACAGACCAAAAATTAATCTTTGTGCTTTCAATCAGACCTGTGTTTGTCCAACCTTTCTTTTCATATCCAAATAGATTCTCAGAAGAATGTAATTGATCACATCTTAGTCCAAAACAAGAAAATTGTGTCCAATTTTATATTGTAGTCACAAAAATCTTTAAATGATTTGACTCAATATTCACAGCATCAAAGTCTATAACTGTTTCCAGTTTGGCCTGTTGCTGTTAACACACTGCTCATGTCAGCACAGCTGTAGCTTCAGGGCCAAATGCCTTCTAAAAGATCAGTGAGATGACAATTTACTCAGCCAAGACCCTCTTGAGACCAGCAAATAAAATTATTTTTAATTTATACTATTTTAATATAATATAATTTATATTATGATCACATTATGATATATATTATATTATAATGGCCAGGGATGGCCTTTAACCTCATGATGATTCAAGCAATGGTTTGGAAGAAGAAAGATTTTTGGAGAACAGCAGAAGGAATCAGGGTGTAGTAAGATGGAACTAGAATGTAGACAGAAGTTGGGAGCACTATCAGTGCTGGAAGAATTGTAAGGGATCAATGGAAGGATTCAAATTTGTAATTGTGTTAGACACATTGTTCTCATAGAACACACACTCTAGTTGTTTGTGCTACTACATGTGCACCTAGACTAGTTGAGTTTATTCTTTAAAACACATGACTGCTTTACTGTAAGTGATGCGTGACACACTTAGGATTAAGGTTGTAGATGCTATGCATTCTAGACCATGTGTCTTGTGTAAGTTGGAATAACTGTAATACTGAAATTGTACAACAATTTCAAGTTGTATGTGTGTCTATGTTAAATTTGCTTGTCTCCTAAGTGGAACACTCAGCTATTTTCCGTATAGCTGCAGTTAAACCATGTACAGGAGCATAGACTTGCCATAAGGCTACAATGTGCTTCACAATTGCTCTAATTAAATTGTTAGGAAGGAAAAATGGAAGGAAGAAATCAAAGTAATGGGAAAGAATTTCTTTATCTTCTATCTGTGCAAGAATCTTTAATGAGAAAAATTACAACGCCCAGTATTTTTACCAACCAAAATTATTAACCTGATTGTCATATCTTGAATAGGCTAAATCCATTCAAGATCAAAACATGAATTCAAATTTGATTCTATTGATCTGTAACCCAGTGACAAGGGGAGGAACAAGTTTTGATTTTCCTTTGCAACAAAACCACAAACAAAGTGGACAAGTGTTAGCAAACTCCTCTCTGGGAGCGCTAGATCATATGGAATCTGATCAGGAAGTTATTTTACTGGACATGTAATTAAAGTTGTGTGGAATGTTAATATCAGGCAGAAACTCTTTTGTTTTACAGACCACAGAGGTCCAAATGGTCAAGTATTTGAATGACACCATAAATACCAATTGCTAAACAAACAGCACAGCACCACAAATGGTGATCTGGTGCCCTAATCACAGATCTGACTAGTGTGAGATTCCCCAGGAGACCTGGGTGTCATAATCCTCACAACACAACAGACTGTGTAAGCACAGCTGCAATAGCAACTCAAGGTGCAAGATCCTCTGATAATGCTTAAACTGACCACTAACATGCAGTTTTATCTGGCCTTTTCTTTGCAGAAACATAATCATAATAATGATCTATGTCTTTGTAAACTAAAACAAATTTTCTTCTAATGGCATAAAATCTTAACAGATTAAAGCCATCTGCAACAACTGTCTGGATAAGACCATTCAAGAAAATTAAGATGGCACCATCTATCTTAATGCAATTTGTTTAAAGGTTCAGGATCAACTGTTTTTCTCTGTGTGTCTGTTTCCCTTTCAGGACTGACAGCTGCCATTTTTAGGGCCAGATTCCACAAGGGTCTGGTCCCACCTGCATTAAGCCAGGACACACAGCTTTACATGCAGAAGATGGGTGTGTAGAAACTTCAAGAGGCCATCCACACCTCATAACACTCACAGATAAATGGCCTCCCAGTGTAGAACTGGAACTAAATTATGCAACACAAATTATGGTAGGATAGACACCACCCATCTTCTATACATGCATACAGAACGCACACACCCTACTACAAACTCACAACATCTCTACCTAGCATAGATCATAAGACTATCTAGGCTAAAATTATTCACATCATGCAAATCTGCATCATACATCAGTCACCTTCATACATATAGGACAAGGGAAATTATTGCCATAATTTCTTTTCTTTTTTAATTGTGTCAAACAATTTTGAGGTGTAATGGAAACACTGTAATATGCAGGACATGTGCATGGCTTTAGTCACACATCAATTAATAGAATTTCTGATCATTCAAATTCCAAATTCCAAATCTAAATGAGACCTATTCAGTAATACAACTGGTCTCTTTGGACAAAATGTTTATTATGTCCAGTCCTTGGCATTGTTGCAAACTAGGAGGGCCCCCTAGTTTCCAACATATGACTAATGACAAATTTATCTAAACAGTTAAAACTGAAATGCAGACATTTCTGTCAATCTGTTACATAATTTCCAATCAGACCTGTATTCTTGAGTGTGACTTAGCCTGTACATCAAATGCACAGATGATGGTTGTAAAAGCTAAACGAGATTTTAAATCTGTTTCTGTAAATTCCATTCTCTAAGTGATTTGATTAAAACCTTAGTTTTGCATTAAGGATTTGCAGTTAAGACAACTATTTTATAGACAGTTTTATAATTGTAATTATGAAATTGTGTATTTCTATGTTTAAGTATGTGATATATTTAATTACATATACCACTGGTAAATATACTAGTTATTTTGACTCTTTGCTACCAAGTCTAAATTCCACTATCATATCACAGTGATAGTGAAGAATCGGGTGATTAGAATGAGACCTGCTCACCAAAGATAGGACTCTGAAAAGGAGACCTTGTTTACCATCGCACTTTTGACATGTTCATCATGTGTTATTTTGTGTTCTTGTGTTTATCCAACAACCATTTTCCCATCTTACAATAACACCAAATTCATTAGTGTTCAAGTATTGCATGATCATTCAGAAGTTGTTCAGGTGTCCTGCACGCAATGGAGCATCATCAGTGAAATGAATCCTTCACCCATGGACATTTGACCTGCCCGGCAAAACAAACCTTCTACTTGAAGGTAACCGAGGACTTCTCACAGGATCAATTAAACCTGGGGCGGACACAGATGTTTCCATAAAGTGTAATGAGACTTTCCTGACACATTCTGCTCATGCTGACCAACACAACAGACTTGGTACAACCAGTCATTCTACAGGCAGATTACCACCACAGCCAAGTGCAGGTGGATGCAAACCTGACCAAGAGGATCACAGACATCATGTCCAGCTACTACAGCATCCAGTCAGCACAGTACATCCACACTAAAGGGACTGTGTGTCACAGAGATGCATTCTGCAGTATTTTCATCTTAATGTTCAGCCTGCCTTAATGTTGTTATTTCAGGTGACGACTTGACTCCTGCACCCAACGACTGGTGCTGACAGGTGCCAACCCATGAACACTCTGAAAACAACACCCAATATATGGAAGCAGGAAATGTCCAAAAGTGGCCCTCAGGACTGATTTGAATCTGTCCCAATAGGCCAGGGGCGGACTGTAAGACTTGATTTTCCTGCTAAGACAAAACTGAGATCAAGTGCCCTGCAATAAAGCAATAAAACTCATCTGGAGAGAAGATCTAAAGAAATAGCATAGGACAACACCTTGCCCTCACAACATCTACAGGATGCAACCCCCCCACACACACACACACACACCCTCCTTCCCTTCCCCCTAACTCAAGTCACTAAAAGTTCTTCAAGATGTATAATGTAACTTGTGTATCTATTGTTTTTTCCCCTTTCATGTTTGGTATCATTTTAAATGTCTCAGTGCGATTGGTAAAATGGTCTCGGTTTCACAGCAGTCACTTATGTTATGAGGAAGTTTGAAAACTAAGGAGAATTCTGTCCTCCTTTTGTCTCTTCAAGAGATCTGATAACCCACTCCTCTTCCCCCAAAACAGGTGTTGGTGTAGTAAATATTTACAATCCTTTTGTTCTGGTCTGGGTATATAAGGTAAAGTGCAAAGCAGTCATGTGGGATCTTCTGTCGCCAGAAACCCCCATGCAGAGATGAGTGAATGTCTGAAGACACTCACACATCACTGTGTGTATGTGCATTTCTTTGAGTAATTGATGTTATGCATTTATTTCTGAATTGGCTTCTAATTGTCCAACTATGTAATTGACATGATACATTTTACTTGACAAAATAAAATGTTATATTTGATTTACTCTAGATTCTTCTGAAATCATTATGACTAGTAGATTACTAAAGTCCGTCATTTCCGTAAATCTGCGTCAGGACAGGTCAAACTAGAGAGCCCCATGAAAGGAGCATAGGGGCACATCATGGGACTTTTTGAGTTTGTCTGTTATTGGCTTAGCAAGTTGCAGTATCGTGACTAAGAAAACTGTATTTTTGTATGAACAAGCATGTGGCGGTTCGACTCAAATGCATTAGTAAACTCTGCACCCTCTGACTAAATCATAAACTGGCGAATTTATGTCCGTGAGACCGCAGCCGGCCGATGTGAAAGTCTCTAAGCGATGGTGGGTCCGTAATGAACGAATAATTGAAAATATGGGATACCCAGAATAATCAAATATCTAAATTAATACATAACGAATGATTAATTTCTAACTGGAAACACAACCTAAGAGTAATAATCATTTGAAATTGGAGTCAGATTAAACGAGTGAAATTAAGTGAACTTCACAGAGGCGCTGAAAAGACATACACGCGTTAACCTTCGCCCAGGCCGTCGGATTCCGTTTTTTTGGGCCGATGGGGGGTTCCTTACAGTAGTGAGCAAAGCTTGTTCGTTCCATCCACTGGCAGCAGCAAGAGTCCTAAACTTGAGGGCATAATCATTAACAGACATTGATCCTTGTTTCAACTGATAGAGTTGCTCACTCACCGACGTTGTGATTGGCTGATGGATGAGCCTGGCGGGTCTTTGACAGATATATGGTTGCTGTATATGAACCATGCAGGTTTTTTTCATATGGGGACATCATCCACCATTTCTTCTGTTGGGCAATACTTAATTGTCACCTGGCCATCACTGAGTGCGGATCAAATAAAATGATACCTTATATTAACATGTTTACATCTTTGTCAGCACAGTGGGTTCTTTGACAAAGCTTTTTTCTTATCTTTTTTTCTTCTTTTTTGTTTACTGCGCACACAGTGATTGACTAAATTCTGAACAAAATCATTCTCAGTAGGGTAGTCATGTAAAATTTTGTTCCAGTTTCTACCCAACTGTTTTAGACCATACAAAAAACATTTATTGTGTACAATTGTACAAAATATTTGTGTACAATATTTTTTTTCAGAATTCTTTGATGAATAGAAAGTTGAAAAGAACAGCATTTATTTGAAATATAATCTTTTGTAACATTATAAATGTCTTTACTGTCGCTTTTGATCGATTTAATGCATCCTTGCTGAATAAAAGTATTAATTTCTTTCATTTCTGTTCAAAAAAAAAAAAATTCTTACTGACCCCAAACTTTTGAACGATAGTGTATAATGTTACAAATAAAGTTTGGGTGGGCGGTGTTTGTTCTTTCCCTTCCTGTCTATGTCATCATTGTACATATTATGCATATCTGTCAATGCAGCAGCTTTTTTCTCACTCAAGCACAAGTATAGTACTGTATTGTCTAAATCTCCCATTAACCGTGTAAGCAAAAAGCGCTTTACAATGTGTAGCAATAGTCTTGCACCACAGCTTATTGGCATTTCCAACTCTATTTCACGACCAATTCATATGTATTTTACGAGGTGGTTAATTCGTATGAATTCGTACGATTTGTCTAAACCCCAGTGATGGGTAGGTTTAGGGGTGGGGTTTGGGGTAGGTCATTCGAATGAATTCATATGAATTTCTCAACTCGTAATATACGTACGATTTAGCAAAAAACGTACGAATTCGTATGAGTGAGGTCGTATGAATTCATACGAATTAGCCACCTCGTTAAAATACATACGAATTGCCGTGAGATTGGGTTGGCAATGATCTGTTGATGTTTGTGTTGAAGAAGGCTCTGCCCTTTTTTCTGTTTCCTGCTTTGTTGGGGGGTTAAATCATGTATGTTACATGTGCAGCGGCACCATGTCTCACATGCTCACACCAATGTCTGTGAATGTATTGGCAGTAGCAAGTCTCGGTACTTGCTCTACAGCAGCAGCGTAGCAGATCTATTCCACCAAGTCCAAATACATTAACATTGTCATATCCATTACCATGCCAATCTCATTTATCATTCCAATATCTGGAGAGCTGATTTTGGTGGCTTTTATTAACCTCCCGGAGTCGTGTGGAGCACATATCTATGATGGATGGATGTGGATGGAAGCACTTTCTTCAGCTCATATTAGTGACCCCCATTCACTGCCATTATAAAGCTTGGATGCTTCAGGATATTTATTAATATTTCTCAGATTGTTTTCATCAGAAAGAAGAGACTACACTTAGGATGGCTTGAGGGTAAGTAAAGCTTGGGCTAATTTACATCTGAAATTGAACTAATCCTTTAAGTCTGTGCTCCTAAGCTTAACATTTTTATGACAGTTTTTGTACATGGACATTTTTGTCCTCTATGGACCTAAGTGTAACTTTTTTTAATTGACGCACAAAGGTTAAAGAGTCCCAGACTCCTGCAAAAGGGTCTTCACTTGGTGTAAGTACTTTTGAAATGACACACATACTATGATAGTACCCAACCTAGTGGGTACACGACTTCTGGGGAGTCTGAAAATTGTTAATTGTTTGAACCCAAAATGTATTTTTACTTAAACTAAAGCTACAGTAGAGCTAATTGTTTGTAACTTTACAGTGTAAGCATCATAACAAAGTATGTTAATACAATATTGTTGTAAATGCATATTGTTATAGGTCAGGCCAAAACTCAGTTTTAAACAGTCCTTATTTACAGCAGAATTGCATGTTTTCTTCCTCATCTTGACAGTGGTGAGAACCTTACAGTTGTGGTTGGAGCTCATGATCACAATCATGCTCTAGCTGCATGGACCACATCCACCCTGAAAGTCTGATAAATGACATCAAGCTACTTCAGGTAAATGACTAAGCTAGGTTTTGCAGGGCAAACTGCAATAAAACATTTGTAACGTTAGTGTACTGAACCCAAGTGCAGTTTATTTAACCAAAGTGTGAACCAAATACAACAAGAAACACAGACTTGACATGATAAACATGGACTTGACTTGACATGGACTCACCAAACAGCAGTTACAGGGACAAAGCTAGACAAGATACAGTTCTTCTTCTTCTTCTTCTTCTTCTTCTTCTTTAGGGTTTATGGCAGCTTGCATCCATTAGCGTTGCACGGCGGTTTATTTTCCTGTAATGTCCATTACATCATATTCTCCTCATCAGTCCAGTCCTTGGTAAAAAAAAAACTGCAAATACTTCTTCTGCCTTGTTCATTCTCACCACTTTCTAGTATTTCCTTTATTCCTGTCTGTCACAGACACGCCAGGTTCCAACATCACCCAATCACAGCGCACTCAATCCCCGGAGTACTAATCATCTGCACCTGCACCTCATCTACTCACTCATCACCACCAGTATTTAACACACTCACACACATTCACTCACTGTCCGGTCTCGTACGCACATAGAATGCTATCTGCTTACCTCTTGGACTCCATTGAAGAAACCTACCTGTCTCCTTCGTCTCCAAGTCTCCTCGTGTAGTTCCAGTTTGTGTGTGAGTGTCTCCTGTCATCCTCGTCAGCCATCTCCTCATCGTATCATCATTCATCACTCCTGCAAATCCACGAAAGGACAGTATCACTATTATTCACCATCTTCACAACTTTATACATTCATCTTCACTTACCTGCACTACCGTCTGCTCAGCTGTGTGTGAAAATAAAGTCTGTTAACCATTACTTCTGCCTCTGCCCAGTCTGTATTGTAACAGAAGACCGGACCTGAAAACATCGTCTATCACACACAGCATGAGCCAACCGGATCCCATTCAAGAGCTCGTCGATGTCCTTCGGCGAGCTCTTTCCACCACTCCAGCATCACCCATTCCAGCGATCACATCCGCAAACACCGCCACCTCTCCTTCACCTCCTGTGCACGCCAGTCCCATGGCTAAACCGGCGCCCTACTCTGGTTCGGCGGAGGACTGCAGCGGATTCCTTCTGCAGTGCTCGCTGGTCCTGGAGATGCAACCGCACAACTTTCCTACAGAAACATCGAAAGTGGCGTTCATCATCTCCCAACTGCAAGGCAAAGCGCTCCGTTGGGCTGATTCAATCTGGTCTCAAAACCATCCCATCACTCATTCATACTCCGGTTTTGTGGCTCACTTCCGCGAAGTGTTCGGGAAGCCCATCTCAGATTCTTCTGTTGGTGAGAAACTCTACAATTTAAAACAAGGATCTCTTTCTGTAAATGACTATGCCTTGCAGTTTGAACTCGCAGCATCCAGCGGCTGGAATGAGCAGGCTTTGATTACAACATATCGTCAAGGACTGGATCCTCGCGTGCGGTTGCATCTCGCTGCATACGAGGATTCCATCGGCCTGGAACGATTCATCCAACTCTCCATTCGTTTCGCCACTCGTATGCAGTCGTGTCTAGAAGAACACCAGGACCAGCCGCTGTTCGCCATCTCAGCTCGCCGACCAGAATCCGTCAGCTCTCCAGAACCAGCCAGCGAACCCATGACTCTGGAAGGTACTCGGCTCTCCCCTGCTGAGCGACAGAGGCGGCTGACCCAGAATCTTTGTTTATACTGCGGTTCTCCTGGGCATATCCTCTCCACATGCCCAATTCGTCCTCCACGACCCATGGTGAGTGCCATTATACCTTCTATCAAAAAGATGAAACCACTCACCACAACTGTAACACTTACTGCTTCTGAAACTACCCTTCCAGTTGTTGCCCTCCTCGATTCTGGGTCAGCCGGCAACTTCATCTCCGGGACCCTCTGTCGCCAGCTCCGCATCAAGACCACGGCCACGCCGACCACCTACCAGATTCGATCAGTGACTGGTGAATCCTTAAGCCGTAAACATATTCGTCGCTGCACCGATGCCATCCAGATTCAAGTCGGACTGCTTCACGTCGAACACCTCCATCTGCTGGTTCTGGAGGGATCCACCGCTGACGTGATTCTAGGGCGCCCCTGGTTGGAGCAGCATAACCCAACACTCTCCTGGAGAACTGGCGAGGTCCTGAAGTGGGGCGAAACCTGTTTCCACGACTGCTTCCCTGGGCTCCCAATCCCACGTACTCCACGCTCTGAGGCTATTCCCGTCTGTGCTACTACCATCGAGAGCCCAGTGGACCAACGTTCCATCGACATCCCAGAGTGTTACGCCCCCTTCAGCGACGTATTCTGCCCTCAACGAGCCTCCAAGCTGCCTCCACACCGGCCATGGGACTGTGCCATCGATCTGCTTCCGGGTGAACCAGTGCCTAGGGGAAGGATATACCCTCTATCCATCCTGGAGGAGAAGGCCATGGAGGAGTATATAAAGGAGGCTCTCTCACAAGGTTACATCCGACCATCCACTTCCCCTGCTGCTTCAAGCTTCTTCTTCGTGGCCAAGAAGGACGGAGGCTTGAGGCCCTGCATTGATTACCGTGCCTTAAATAAGATTACAGTCAAGTTCCGTTATCCCCTTCCTCTCGTCCCTTCAGCCCTAGAACATCTCCGTGGTGCCACTGTCTTCACTAAACTGGACCTCCGCAGCGCGTATAACCTCATCCGGATACGCGAGGGGGACGAGTGGAAGACCGCCTTTGTGACACCTACCGGCCACTACGAGTACCTGGTTATGCCGTATGGCCTGGTCAACGCCCCCTCCGTATTCCAGGATTTCATACATGAGGTGCTCCGGGAGTATCTCCATCGGTTTGTCCTGGTCTACATCGACGACATCTTAATCTACTCCCGGAGCCTGGCCGAACATCGCCACCACGTTGCGGAGGTCCTCCAACAACTCGCAAGTTCCATCTATTCCTCAAGGCAGAAAAATGTTCCTTTCATCAGTCATCAGTACATTTCCTCGGATACATCATAGACAGCAGTGGCATCCGGATGGACGAGGGGAAGGTGGAAGCCATCAAAAACTGGCCAACTCCCACATCCATCAAAGAACTGCAAAGATTTCTCGGATTCTCCAACTTCTACCGTCGCTTCATCCACAATTACAGCTCCCTTGCCAGTCCACTCACCAACCTGCTCAAACACAAGCCCAAGTCTCTGTCCTGGACTCCAGAGGCCACGAAGGCATTCGACCAGCTCAAGAACGCCTTCACCACCGCTCCTCTCCTCATCCACCCCAACCCAGAGCTGCCCTTCGTTGTCGAGGTGGATGCCTCCACCACTGGAGTAGGAGCGGTGTTGTCCCAGCAGCAGGGGAATCCCAGTCGACTCCATCCATGTGCCTTCTTCTCCCGCAAGCTCAACCCGGCGGAGAGAAACTACGACATCGGCAACCGTGAACTCCTAGCTGTAAAGCTCGCCCTGGAGGAGTGGAGGCATTGGCTGGAGGGAGCCAAACATCCTTTCCAAGTCCTCACCGACCATAAAAACCTTGAATACTTACGATCAGCAAAAAGACTCAACCCCAGACAAGCCCGCTGGGCATTATTCTTCACCAGATTTAATTTCACCATCTCCTACCGTCCCGGCCCAAAAAATGTTAAAGCTGATGCTCTCTCCCGTCTCCATACTCCAGAAGAAACTCCTGAAGATCCAGAACCCATCATTCCTGAAAAACTTATCATCAGCCCCATCTCCTGGTCCGAAGAATCCATGCCCTCCTCCAATGCCTCCACCAACGCTCCGCCGGGTTGCCCACCAGGCTTGTGCTACCTCCCAAGATCACGACGCACTCCTCTCATCCACTCAGCCCACACGTCACTTGGCACTGGTCACCCGGGGGGCCAATGAAACCCTCTCGTTGCTGAGGGAACGCTTCTGGTGGCCCAACATGGCAGCTGATGTCAGAAGGTACGTGCAGGGCTGTAAGGAATGCGCCATCTCCAAGAGCCCACGCCATTTACCATCCGGCAAGCTCTTACCTCTGCCCGTTCCCAACCGACCCTGGTCACACCTAGGAGTCGATTTTATCACCGACCTGCCAGCCTCCAACAACAACACCTGTGTCCTAGTAGTAGTCGACCGGTTCTCGAAGTCCTGCCGCCTAATACCCCTAAGAGGCCTACCCACTGCTCTAGAGACGGCTGAGGCTCTATTCAACCATGTTTTCCGATACTTCGGTATCCCTGAAGATATCGTCTCCGACAGGGGTCCACAATTCATCTCAAAGGTATGGAGGGCCTTCTTCTCGCTCCTAGGTGTGACCGTCAGCCTGACGTCTGGATACCATCCTCAGTCGAACGGGCAGACGGAACGGAAGATCCAGGAGATCGGTCGCTTCCTCCGTACCTTCTGTCATGACCACCAGGACTCTTGGAACCAGTACCTGGGTTGGGCCGAGTACGCCCAAAACTCTCTCCGTCAGCCTTCCACCGGCCTCACTCCATTCCAATGCGTACTCGGTTACCAACCCCCACTGTTCCCCTGGTCTGGGGAACCCTCCGATGTACCATCTGTGGATTACTGGTTCCGAGAGAGCGAGAGGGTCTGGGACTCGGCACATCACCAACTGCAACGAGCCCTGCGCAGACGCAGGATGACAGCAGACCTTCGCCGGTCCGAGGCTCCCTCCTGCCAGCCCGGTCAGAAGGTCTGGCTGTCAACCAGGGACATCCGCCTGCGTCTGCCCTGCCGGAAGCTGAGTCCCAGGTTCATTGGCCCATTCACCATCACCAAGCAGATCAACCCAGTCACGTACCAACTCCAGCTACCTCCTCACTATAGAATTCACCCCACATTCCATGTTTCACTTCTCAAGCCTCACCACCCTTCTGTTCCTCTCTCCACAGGACCTGGCGTGGCAGCCTCCGAACCCCCCCTTCCACTTATCCTGGACGACGGAGCCGCATACGAGGTTCACGAGATCTTGGACTCCCAACGCTGTGGTGGTATCCTAGAATATCTGGTTGACTGGGAAGGCTACGGCCCAGAAGAACGCTCATGGGTCCCCAGAGACGACATCTTGGACCCCAACCTCCTTCAAACCTTCCATTCAAACCACCCTGACAGACCAGCCCCCCGTGGAAGAGGCCGACCACCACGACGTCGGGGTCCTCGGCCCTCAGGAGCGGGCCGTGGAGGGGGGGGTACTGTCACAGACACGCCAGGTTCCAACATCACCCAATCACAGCGCACTCAATCCCCGGAGTACTAATCATCTGCACCTGCACCTCATCTACTCACTCATCACCACCAGTATTTAACACACTCACACACATTCACTCACTGTCCGGTCTCGTACGCACATAGAATGCTATCTGCTTACCTCTTGGACTCCATTGAAGAAACCTACCTGTCTCCTTCGTCTCCAAGTCTCCTCGTGTAGTTCCAGTTTGTGTGTGAGTGTCTCCTGTCATCCTCGTCAGCCATCTCCTCATCGTATCATCATTCATCACTCCTGCAAATCCACGAAAGGACAGTATCACTATTATTCACCATCTTCACAACTTTATACATTCATCTTCACTTACCTGCACTACCGTCTGCTCAGCTGTGTGTGAAAATAAAGTCTGTTAACCATTACTTCTGCCTCTGCCCAGTCTGTATTGTAACACTGTTCTTGTTAGACCAACTTTTCCATCATCTTTTTTCATCATATTCCATCATCTGGTCATGACTATTTCTTTTCTATTCCCTCCCCTATTCTTCGCAGCACCAACTTTATTTTTAATAGCATACAAATGTCTCCCTTTAGTCTCCCTGTCCCAATGATATTGTCATTCTCTAATGGCTTCTTTCCATATTATACTCTTTCCTTCAGGTTTTGACAACTTTTGACAATTTAATATTTTTTAACAGCTTCACAAGATACAATGGAAACATGAGGGTTATTTATACAACAGGAATAATGATTATCAAGAAACACCTGTGAACAATCAAGATGATCAACCAATCAGAACATGACACATAAGACAAGGCAAGCACAAGATGTAAGGCTTGTTCGAGATGCACCGGCGATGCGCAAACAAATCGGCATATGACATCAAAGTAACTCGAGAGCGACTGGAGAGCATACGACTCATGCTTTTGAATCGCTCTCGCGGTACTTTGATGTCATACTTTGTTCACATTGCACACAAATCCAATCTGGTTTCAAATATGATTTCTGTCTGTTCATTTTGCATGTGATGAAATACATTAATTCAGTGCTGTCAATATCTGGTGTATCTACATTGTTTGCCATAGTAATGACACAAGCGATATATACAAATACTTGAAACCTGATCTGACCGTTCAGAGTCAGACTAAGATGTATTCTGGATTTAGACAAGCAAACCACATATGGGTGTGGTTTGAATTGGGATTGTAAACATAATTGATTTAGTTTCAATTTTGTTTCAAATTGTTTCAAATTACAAAAAAAAGTGATTTGAGATATGCCAAAAAGATTAATACGTTTTGTCTGAACAAAGCTTTAGAGATCTGATCATAGAACTGGAGTAAAACTTCAGTCTCAAGCAGTCATTTAAGTACAACTGGGACGTGTTTTACATTTGAATAAAATGAAAACTAAAAGGCTTTCGAATCACATGAGCCAATATTTTATTCACAATAGAACATAGATAACATAAATGTTTATACTGAGAAATTTTATGCACAACATGAACTCATTTCAAATTTGATGCCTGTTACAGGGCGCAAAATAATTGGGACGGGGGCATGTTTACCATGGTGTAGCATCTCCTCTTCTTTTCAAAACAGTTTGAAGACATCTGGGCATGGAGGTTATGAGTTTCTGGAGTTTTGTTGTTGAAATTTGGTCCCATTCATGCCTGATATAGGTTTCCAGCTGCTGAAGAGTTTGTGGTCGTCTTTCATTTAATGATGCGCCAAATGTGAAATAGGTGAAAGATCTGGACTGCAGGCAGGCCAATTCAGCACCCGGACTCTTCTACGACGAAGCCATGCTGTTGTAATAGCTGCACTATGTGGTTTTGCATTGTCCTGCTGAAATACACAAGGCCTTCCCTGAAATAGACGTTGTCTGAAGGGGATCATATGTTGCTCCAAAACCTTTATATACCTTTCAGCATTCATAGTGCCTTCCAAAACATGCACGCTGCCCATACGTATGCACTTATGCACCCCCATACCATCAGAGATGCTGGCTTTTGAACTGAATGCTGATGACACGCTGGAAGGTCTCCCTCCTCTTTAGCCCGGAGGACACGGCGTCCGTGATTTCCAACAAGAATGTCAAATTTGGACTCATTTGACCATAGAACACTTTTCCACTTTGAAACAGTCCATTTTAAATGAGCCTTGGCCTACAGGACACGATGGCGCTTCTGGACCATGTTCACATATGGCTTCCTTTTCGCATGATAGAGCTTTAGTTGGCATCTGCAGATGGCACGGCGGATTGTGTTTACCGACAATGGTTTCTGGAAGTATTCCTGGGCCCATTTAGTAATGTCATTGACACAATCATGCCGATGAGTGATGCAGTGTCGTCTGAGGGCCCCAATAAAGGTCTTCGGTCTTGTCCCTTATGCACAGAGATTTCTCCAGTTTCTCTGAATTTTTTGATGATGTTATGCACTGTAGATGATGAGATTTGCAAAGCTTTTGCAATTTGACATTGAGGAACATTGTTTTTAAAGTATTCCACAATCTTTTTACACACTCTTTCAAGATTGGAGAGCCTCTGCCCATCTTTACTTCTGAGAGACTCTGCCTCTCTAAGACATCCCTTTTATAGCTAATCATGTTACAGACCTGATATCAATTAACTTAATTAGTTGCTTAATTAGTTTCCCCCATGCCAACTTTTTTGAGACCCGTAGCAGGCATCAAATTTTAAATGAGCTCATTTAGTGGATAAAAGTGTAAAATCTCTCCGTTTAAACATTTGTTATGTTATCTATGTTCTATTGTGAATAAAATATCGGCTCATGTGATTTTAAAGTCTTTTAGTTTTCATTTTATTCAAATTTAAAAAATATCCCAACATTTCCGGAATTCGGGTTGTAATTATACTTAAATTATAAAACACTAGCATACCTAGTAGTCCCATTATCCTGAAAAGTAAAACAACTTGTCAATAAAAATAAAATTTGTCATCCAGTTTTCATTATGAAATTTCTCAGGATTAAGGATTGAATTTCTTGCTGTATCTATATGTAAAGGTCAAAAAGTGTAACAAAGTCAACATACCAAATAAAGATAAGGACATCAAGGCCAGTGACAAATGCAGTGTTGCAGGATGGGGGACACAGAATGGTACAGCAATTGCTAAACTTAATGGAGATCACAATTATTGATAAAAAAGCATGTCAGAAGTACTGAGGGAAAAGTACTCCACCTCAAGGATGGTGTGCGCAGGTGGTCGTGGAGGATTTTATCAGGTTAGTATATTCTGGAAAAATCACAAATAGTGTAGCAGTTCAATTTTATTCACAGCCTGTAACTTTCTCCATTCTCAGGGTGATTCTGGAGGACCTTTGGTGTGCAACAAAGTTGTAGTTGGTGTCAGATATGACAAACACCAAACACTTGTCAGTAAAAAGATGGTTTCGATCCTTCTCAGCAGGCTTGGTTTCCTGTGGGGGGCCCACATCTCATTGCATGTGGTCATTCTGTAGCACTCTAGTTTGCAAAGACATCTTAAATAGGGGGCGGGAATGTGGAGGATTTCAAATATCGCCTAAATATGTGCTTACAGCTACACACTGTGAAAGGTGTAAGGTCTTACATTTTTGTACACAGATATCACAGTTTTTAAAGAAATGATTTACGCAAAAACTTGTCAGTTTGTTGCAAACTCATATGATTTTCTTTCATTTGTGGATAGCTTTGTGTGATGAACAGACTGAAATTTAAGTCATTATTCACTGAAAATATTTCCTCCAGTGAGCTGGACTGAATGTGCAATAAACATTAACAATCAACTGCTGCAGTTACTTAAACTCACCACCAGAGGTCAATCTTGGTACTTTCTCACATGCTTTAGTTCCCTTTTATCTCGTGTCGTGCCTTTCACAAAACAGAAATAATTACAATATAATAATTTATTTGATACAACTTTTGGCTTTCATGGAAAATGGCACAATTGTTGACATACTGAATTATATGAAAGGTTTATTGTGATAAGTCAAGATTAAGACATGAAAAGTAGAAATTATGACAAGTCAAAATGACAGTCATAATTATGACAGTCAAAATTTTGAAAAGTCATTTATGAGATAAAAGTAAAAGTTATGGCATAGTAAGTCATAATTATATGACTTAGTATGCCATAATTAAATCAAAATTGACATAGGCTACTTTTCATTTTTATGACTATGACAATTTCCTTTTTTAATCTCATAAATATAACTTATTTGTCATAATTTCGACTTCATGATTTACAAAAGCATGATTTTTTTTTTCTTATGTGGTGGAAAAAGACTCCTATAGAACTAAGCCAACTGTTTGCTATCTTTTAATGCAAGGCACTACAGGCATCGGTCAATTTTGAGGTTTTGGGCCATTTGCCTTTTTATAAAATATTTCAAAGTAGTGGAAAGAAAACATCCAAAATACACTTTTAAGTGTTGCTTTTATTGCATAAAAAAGCATCAAATTCTAATCAAAGTTACTATTTTTGTGGGGTTCAGATTGGTCTTATCGGGCTGCATTTTTAAGAGACATGAATTATTGACTGGACTCCTTCTGTTCTATTTGGGAGTTGCAGGACGTTGTGATGGGAATTTGGTGATCACCCTTGCATGAAATTGAGAGACATGAGGGTAGATCACCCTAGCAACATGGCAAACACCTTAGCAACCACACAGAAACACCCTAGAACTGTGGGTAGAATTGTTGTTATTTAATGTTAATGAAATGTCTGTGAAATGATTAAATGCTTTTCACAGATGTGTAGCCAGAATGCTCAATGTATTCAGACAATGACATGAGAAAATTTGTTCAATGTTTGTATTGAGTTCAGGTGAATATACAGTACATTAAACAGTACAATAGTTAAAGACTGTCACAATATTTCAGTAGAAACAGACCATATATTTGCACTTATAATGCAAAATTTTATCCATTTAAACAAAAGGGGAATAATCATGATTATTATACATATTTAATATAATCTTTTGCACCAGTTCATTGCGGGTTACCAATTCTAACACTTGCAGTTTATTAGGTTGCTAAATAAACTTTTTGTTGTTAATATTACATCAATAATAAGAGATACAATATGATTTTGTGCTTAAAAGTTGTGCTTGTAAAGGGTCTGTTCACACCAAGTTTAAAGTGACTAAAACACACGAAAGTATAAAATATTTGCAAACCATTTTTTTTTGCACCAAAACTGTTTTGTCTGAAAAGTTTGGATACCTGAATAAACGGCATTTGATCAATTTAAATAAATCAATCTTGTGTCCGTATACAAAACTAAAAGGTAAATCTTAAAATCTTGCCGACTTGGTGTGAATAGGCCTGAAATCTACAGGACAGAACATCAAAAATACACATAAAAAGCCATTCATATGACAATATCATGACTATATGCCTGACATTTAACAGTAAAAAGAATAACTTAGTTTCAAACAATGGCAGTTAAACTCATGTGCTGTATACATTTAAAGTGAGAAGTGCAATAAGTTAATAGTGGTTAGCTTCAGCTTAGTTTGGTGCACTGGTCATACGGTTTTGTGTCTGTGATAACAGTCCGTTATGAGTTCTTTAAGCTGAAGTGTGTATTTTTTATACATTAAAATCGTCTATCCTGGTTTAATGTGCAGATAAACTGCTAGTAAACCATTCGTAGTGTGAGATACCAAACGTTGGCTATGTTCGGAATAGCATACTACTAGTAATGTTTCTGTAGTGTATAGTATTTATGCTGTGCATTGTATGTATAATTTCTGTATGCTTAGAATGCCCAGGTGTAAATGTGCAGTATATATCCCATAATGCAATGTGCTCGACTAGAGTCGATTTTATGTGGGACAAAAAAACTAGAAGCTATGATTTTTAACAAAATTTTCTTGGCTTATTATTTATTGTTGCACAATGTGTACCGTTTCGCATACTATTTAAAAAAAAAAGTGGGCAGTATTCAGAGTATAATGAGCAGGTTGTAGTAGTGTTGTCAAAAGTACCGACTTCGATACCAAGTGGGTACTGAAATTTTAAAAATGTGACCCTTTGAGTGCTGTTGAGCAGATTCGTAAACACCTCTGATTGGCCATTGTGTTCATACGCATATATGTCTGTTACTGGCTACAATGATCAATGCACGGGAGCGTTTGAAAGCATGCGGAAGTGTTTGAATTTGAAAGCGGGAGCTCCCGTGTGTATCTGTGTAAGCGCTCGGTGAAGAGCGTCATTGATGTCTATTTACGACATGTTTTTGAAGAGTTGATCATTGTAGCCAATCACAGACATATCTGTAACACAGTGGCCAATCAGAGGTGTTTACGAATCCGCTCAACAGCACTCAAAGCGCCACATTTTTAGAATTTCAGTACCGACTCGGTAAGCAGTGTGCTAGTATACTATTCCGAAGGCTCTTTCAAAACATCGCTGTTTGTTTGAGTGGTCCGAAATGTCAACTTCTGATTCAACCAATGGTGCAAGTTTGGGGCGGAGCTACAATGGAAGAAGGGGTGTGTTTTTGAAACCTGTTTGGAAACAGTCATTATTTTTGCAATTTTGTGCCTCCAGTGGTGTAGAAATTACACACAGCAGCTTTAAATACACGGCAAAGTATCGCTAAACCGTTCCCAATTTTCTTGCTGGTAATTCGTCAATGGATCAATCCACACAGGACAATGAAAAACTTACTAAACGGTATTAATAATAACACATTAAAATATCTCTCATCTTCATAATTCAAATTCGATCAATGCAGCATACCTTAGCCTTCATACGGGCGGATACGTTCAAGGGAATGTACAAGAGGCTGAATGTATATACGCTGTGTAGAAAAATAGCGAATAATCTGGTTGAAAGCGATCTGTGCATAGCCTGCTCACAGGCGGAGGGGTTGAGGAGGAGTTCAGAAGGTTTGGTCATCGTTGCAAGAATCTGTCCAGTGACCGAACGCCTCGCAGATGTCGCAGTACGGTCGTTCGCCGCTGCGGGTGCCATGGTAGGTGGTGTGCGGAGGCGAGTCTGGGGATTGTGTTTGCGTGGGACAGTCCTCCGTGTCGTGCAGGTCGAAGCAGTCGCAGATGTCGCAGAAAACTCGTGGTGGGACTTTCTTCTTCTTTTTGACCTCACCAAGACTTGAGAGAAAGAGCATAAACAAAAAAATTGTATTATGACAAACCCTTTTCGAAGAATAACAATAATAGTAACAAAGACACTAGTAGTGCATGTTAAGTATGTACATGACCACGTGCCAGGGTTATTACTAGGGGTGAGATTAAAATGTGATGAGATTTCTCATCGAGGTGAAAAGCTGTCTCATGATATTGCCATGATGAAGTCTGGATACTTTGTTGCCCATTCTCAATGGAAAAGTGCCCAAGCAACATCAGTCGCAAACACTGCCCGGCAACATTGCTCAAAAAGTTGCCCCGTTTATCATTACCTTGAGGGAGAAATTAGGATAGAATATGCCATTGCTACGTTTACATTACGCCTCCACTGTCATTTTGCTTTTTATAGAAATAAAAACTGTTTAATTCAGTTGGATAACAGTCACTTCAATCCCATCCAGCGCATCCAACACTAGCTGCAGAGTCGTTCATAGTGCAGCAGGAATCAGAGATTCACTGATCACGTGATGAGAGTAAGAGACGAGATAACTGACAAGACCATGGCAGAGGATTCGTTGCACAACAGAGTCTATATGTTGGAAAGCATTTGTGTCTACAGTTTCTGGCTGCTATCTAACATGCCAGACAGGAAAAAGTGGCAGGTGAAGATTTCGAAACCCAATTGGACTCACCCATCATTGTCATCATTTCCGTTGAACTCGGTCAATGCCATTTTCTTCAGCTTCACCTTTAGTTCTTCATTCTTCCTCTGGAGGTCCACAATCACTGAGTTCAGGAAGTTGATCTGATCCACGCAGGAAAACATGGCAGATTTTAGACATTTACATATATGACATCTTAAAGCCATTAACTAATAGAGAACAGAGTAGTTTTACCTGTCCCTCAGCAAACTCTTTCTCTTCTCTCAGTTGGTCCAAAGCAGCATCACCCGCTGTACAGGAGAGACAAACAAACAGAACTCAGTTCAGTGAGAACAGCATCGAGAGTTAGTGAATGTCAAAATCGCATATTAGTAGTCAAGAAGGATTTGTTCTTTTAAATTGAATTAGTATGTCATAACTTTATGATTACAAAAGCATGAATTTTTTTCTTTTTCTTATGTGGAGGAAATGGAATCCTGTAGAACTAACTATAACCAACTATTTGTAATCTTGTTTTCCATTTAAAAGACATTCCTCAAACATTGTAATGTGACTTGTATTTTGGTCATAAACACTTGATTTGATTTCATTTTTCATTCTGGAATAAAAATGAAAATAGTATGAGTAATATGGAATTTATTACCAAAGACTATAGATATAGAAAGATGGTTCACTTCTATTACTTGTGAATGGGAGAAACTGCAACATGCAGTATGGCGGAATACATCCCGCCTTCTAAGTACAAGAGCCAATCGCTGATTGATAAAGTCATTGTGTCACTGCAGCTGCCATTAGAGGCTCTGGTTCCCATAGAAACCTGAGACTTGCGCTTAGGACTGCACATGCACATTGGCTCGTCTAGTCTGAAAAATAAGCTTTTTTAAAGCTATTTGAGCATAAAAAAAACAACATTTATGGGACAGTTCATGTCAGATTTTGTAGCTGATTTGAAATGTTATTTAACTGTAAGTTTGCTAAGCAGTTTTTAGAGATTTCAGGATTCCCCCATTCAAATAGATAGGACTTGGTCTTGGATCCCCGAAATAGCTGCCCGGAGGCGTTGCAAATTAGCCGCCGAGTAAACAGACTTTCCTTGAAAGGGACTTTGGTATTACTCATTCTATTTTCATTTCCATTTCCAGTGTTTTTAAATAAATCTTTAACGCATTATTTGATCATACTGCCATACGTTAAGATTTACACATAATTGGATTAAAAATAACTGGATGGCATTTCCAGAATTAAGCATGCAACATGATGATGTCATGTGACAACAATTTAGCATTCAGCACAATTAGTACTTTTAAATAATAAATACAGTGCTGTTCAAACATGGTGGTGTATTAAAGAGTGTATTAAATTGTATTATTTTAAATATGAAGCAGCGCAACTGTTTTCAACATTGATATGAATTAGAAATGTTTCTTGAGCAGCAAATCAGCATATTAGAATGATTTCTGAAGGATCATGTGACACTGAAGACTGGAGTAATGATGCTGAAAATTCAGCTTTGATCACAGGAATAAATTACATTTTACAATATAATAACAGAAAAAAGTTATTTGAAATTGTAATAATATTTCACAATATTACTGTTTTCACTGTATTTTTGAACAAATAAATGCAACCTTGGTGAGGATGAGAGACTTTTTTATAAAAAAAAAAATAATAAAAACATTAAAAAATCTCACAATTTAAAAAGACTTTTGAACGGTAGTTTAAATAAATAGCTAGCAGTATACAGTAAGCAGTATGCCGTCATTCCATTCCAAATATAGATACACTAACGGACCTGAGGTGACTTCCTCTCCGTTCCCAGCATGCCGGCCCTCCAGCTTTTGCTCCAAGCTGTTCACTCGGCTCTGCAGCTGGGCTTTGTCCCTCTCTAGAGACGTCACGGCCGACTGGAGCGTCTTGGCCATGGCATTTTCCCCACGCAGCACTGCAATCTGCGATAACAAAAACCATCTTTAGATCACAAATTATTTTTTTCCCATTATCTGACAATATTAAGTGTCAAAGTTTTATATCATAAGAAAAAAATGGGAAGAACTGCTGCAGACAATACTGTTTTAATATGAAATTTCTCTACTAAAAGCATTCTTTTTACATACAGTAAGTTCACAGTGCATAAAACATTCTTGATCCAGATGTTTAGTTAGACTTATAAAACCCAAGAATCAAAGCTCTTACCTCATTTCGTAGTGTTTCTAGCTCTTTGTCTTTATCGGACATCAATGCATTGGAATTCTCCCTGTGAGAACAGACAAGAGCTCACTATAACTGGAGCCCATTGTTGGATTTACAGTCATGTTACAAAAGCCATATGCACTCTTAGAACATGCACAACACCATCACCCAATGGAGTCTGAAGATTAAAAGCTTACAGAAAAACATGCAAAAAATGATCAGACATCCAGTGGGACAGCACAGTATTTTTAGGGTGGAGGAAAACAACAGATCTGAAGCCAAACGTTCGTACTAAGTACCATTATTTGAGCTGTTCAATCATGGAAACAGATCATCTCTCTAGATGTAATCTTGGTATATCATAAAACACTGATCTCTAAAGAACATGTACTGACAAGCTTTTTTTGCGAGCCTTCATTTCCCGGGAGATAAAATCACATTTAAAGCCTCCAGAGTGCGTGTGATCTCAAATCCAGCTCTCATTTGAACAATTACTGAGACAGAGCTCCATGAAACACCATCAAACGCATCTGTGACATGCTGTTTATAACCACAGACCACAGTTTATAACCACGCACTCAAGAGACGAATTAATAGAAGCACATTAACAAAAATACAAGCATAAAATTTCCAAACTGTCTTTCCCCATAGACTTCTAGTGTAAGTGCACTGTGTTTTTGCTTACTGAGAGACAAATTGTTTTCTGTGGTTATAAACAGCAGGCTTCACCCGGAACTGTCTTTTAACGTTTTGATTTGATTGAATGAATAGACTTAATACCGAGTCAGAGACGTGCTTACCTCTCTGTAATCTCCAGCTGGCTAGTCAGAGCTTTGTCATCAAGCTGCCAAAAAAACAAACATGATACATGATAAATCAATCCCTCAAACCAACTGAGAATGTCACAGAGCAAAGCATTTCAGGAAACATCTAAGACGACGCAGACAGATAAACACCTTCTGCTGCGTGTAGACGTCCAACTCCTGAGCCAACATCCCTTTCTCGTCCTGGAGCGACACCTGCCTCTGAGACTTCTGATTTGCTGATAGTTTTAGCTCCTCACTACAGAGAGAGATAAAGACCATATAATACCATATAGGACTAGCATTTTATCATACTAGTGTTTTGCAGGATGTGAATTTTCTGTATGCATTCAACACCTGGATGACCTAACAATACTGTTCAAAAGTTTGGGGTCAGTACAAAAAAAAAGAAAGAAAAGAAATTAATACTTTTATTCAAATCAGCATATTAGAATTATTTCTGAAGGATCATCTGACTGAAGCATGGAAGCTTGTTTCTGCCATGAAATAAAAACTAAAAAAGTTAATTGTGACTTTTTATCTCACAATTCTGACTTTTTTCTCAGAATTGCGCGATATAAACTCAGAATTGCGAGTTATGAATTATAAAGTCAGAATTGCGAGTTATAAAGTCAGAATTGTGAATTATAAAGTCAGAATTGAAAGTTATGAGTTATAAAGTCCGAATTGCGAGTCACAAAGTCAGAATTGCGAGTTATAAAGTCAGAATTGTGAGCTATGAACTCGCAATTGCGTGTTATAATATCCAGTTGTGAGGGGAAAAAAGAATGACGTTTTTTTCTTAGAATTGCGAGTTCATATTTCAATTCTGACTTTATAACTTGCAAATTCTGACTTTAAAACACTTGCAATTGTGAGAAATAAAGTCAGAATTGTGAGATAAAAAGTCACAATTACCCTTTTTATTTTTTTATTTAGTGGCGGAAACAAGCTTCCATACTGAAGACTGGAGTAATGATGCTGAAAATTCAGCTTTGCATCAAAGGAATAAATTACATTTTAAAATATATTCAAATAGAAAACAGTTATTTTCAATTGTAATAATAAGATTTTACAATATTTCTGTTTTTCCTGTATTTTTAATCAATTAAATCAAAATCTCAATTCAAATCTTACCAACCCCAAACTTTTGAACAGTAGTGTACTACAGTGGTTCCCAAACATGTTCCTGGAGGCCCCCCCAAAAGTGCACATTTTGCATTTCTCCTTTGTCTGACACACCCATTTCAGGTGTTGGAGTCGCTATAATGAGCTGATGATCTGAATCAAGTGTGTTTAATTGAGGAAACATTCAAAATGTGCAGTGCTGGGGGGCCTCCAGGAATGTGGTTGGGAAGCACTGGCGTACTACATATACCAAAATGTGCAGTAGACTGTATGGAAGTCGAGTGCATTGCATCGTTGATACCAAAATGCAATGCGCTCAACCTGACTTCTATTTCATATATGGCAATATTTAACTATTAAATATTTTATTCAATATCACTTACAGCTAATTTGTCATTTCATTTTAACATCTTGACCAGACTGACAAAATGTTTTCCAATTTTTTGGATTAAAACGCAAAATAAACAGAAATTTTCATGTAGCCTGTGATTGAAAAAACTTCTGAGCACTTCAGCCACTTACTCTTAAAACAAATTTTCAACATAAAATACTATTTAATTATTTGTATTTATGATACATGGTGATGTTCATATTCTTTCTGATGCTGGAGACATTAAGTCCTCAACATTTCAGATCACCCTTATCTCAATCCTGTTATTCCCATTTTCCTCTGTGAATGCATCATGCTTAATATATCATCTTCCTTTCCATCAGGACCTCTTAACTGGTTTTTAAGACATTTCATAGACCGAGCGCTTGACAAATAAGAGCGTTTGCTTACAAAAAGTGGTAGTAAAACCGTGAGCACCACAAAGTCACAACAGAAAGGTCACCGTCATCCTTCTCGTGTGTAACGAATGAGCCAATCTATTTTTACCCAGAGTGCATTATGATGCAGGAATAAATCAAATCATGCACGCTCAAAACTCAAGCAGAAAATCAAGGTGAGGGAATGCGAGAACAAATGCGGCTTCGTAAAACTACAGGCTAAGATTCACACAAATTCAAAAAGAATATGCTGCATTTAATGAAGCATAGCACAATATTTTTTTCATAAAGAAAAAAAGGCTTTTTTAAAATTATAATATTACTGGCTATGTCATGATACGTATTCATGAGTGTCAGAAGATCAACAGAGCATTACGAAAGGAACTCTGTCGGATCTCACGTGGAGTCAAGACCATTACACAGGCGGAGAAGAGCAGCTGTAGCTGGAGAGACGCGGTTACGTAAAACTCCCTGAGGAGAGACGCTCACTTCTGAAGCGTTCGGATGAGAGTATCTTCAGCGCAAGAGTTCAGGAGAGGCTTCACACGGGTACCTGCCTGCATCACCGGAGCCGTCACTTGCTGGACATGCCGATCAGCTGCAGCTTGAAGGAGCGTGTCGGATCGGCTTGAGTTACGAAGGCTTTGTGCCGCTTTAGTTTAAAGTCAACATGAATTCAAAATGGACCCCATTTACGCCACCATAAAAGCATTTTGAGCTTAAGGTTTCTGCTTATATGTTTAAATTAATTTTGCAAACAAATTTATTGCAAACAATTTGCAAATTTATTGAAAAAATAAATTGAGTTTAAATGTGAAAAGTGAAACATTTTATGAAAACGTTAAATTACAGTTTTTGGATTTAATTCATTTAGCAAATAAATTTATTGCAAACAAGTTGCAAAATACTTTTCAAATGTGTTGTAAATAAAAAAATTGTGCTTGTGAAAAGTTAAACATTTTATGAAAATGTTAAATTATAATTTTTGGAATTAATTCATTTTGCAAACAAATTAATTTCAAATAAATTGTGCTTAAAATATGAAAAGTGGAAGATTTTATAAAAAAATTATATTACAATTTTTTGGAATTAATTCATTTTGCAAACAAATAGCAAAATAATTAACAAATTTGTTGCAAATAAGCAAATATATTGTGCCTATGAAATGTTAAACATTTTATGAAAAATTTAAATTAATATTTGGAATTAATTCATTTTGCAAACAAATTTATTGCAAACAAACTGCAAAGTACTTTGCTAATTTTTTGAAAATAAGCAAATAAACTGTGCTTAAATATGAAGTGTGAAACATTTTATGAAAAAGTTAAATTATAAATTTTTGGAATTAATCCATTTTGCAAACAAATTTATTGCAAACAAATTGCACATTTATTGCAAATTAACAAATAATTAGTGCTTAAATTTGAAAAGTGAAACATTTTATGAAAAAATGAAATTACATTTTTTTGAAATTCATTTATTTATTTTTTGAAGTATGTATCTTTTCAGCGGCTGTCACCAAACCCTCTTATTTTTCAAAAACTTTTCACCATTCACTCAATTCCTGATGGATAAAATCAAGTTCTGCCCTACATTTTTTTTATTGATTATCCTGAATGTGAAATGCTGAAGGCCAGATTCAAACTCATATCGTCCACGTGAGCTCAATGTGTCAGACTCAGATCATGTGCATTACGCCTTTTCGTATACAGAACTCACAGCTGTTGTGACCGGGTGAACTCGTGATGTCATTCTGTGACTCGCTGATCTAAATGAATCACCACAATGGTACCAAAGTACTTACCCAACTAATTAAGATCAAAATCCTTTTTAGCTCCAACTAAGCAGACAATTAATTTAATAAGATGCAGCTGAAAGACATTAAACAGTGCTTTAATTGTTGCAGCTGTAGTCAGCACATGTGCTCGGATACTTCTGAGGCTTGATTGTGGCCTTTCCTCTCCTCCCTATCTATCATTTCTGTCCTCTCTCTTCTATCATTATCAATAAAAGTGTGAAAAAGTCTAAGTGAATAATAATAAAATAATCAGTGACGAGAAAATGCATGAGTGCATGTCAGCAGGACTCACATTTCTTTGCGGAGGCTCCCGATGCGCTGCGTTTCTGAACTCAACTGCTCCTGATACTGAGAGTTCTGCTGCTTCAGGGCCTCAAGCTGGTGGAGGAGATAAAAGATGATTAAAACACATAAAAATTATGCTTTTGGACAAAATGTGTTGAAGAGAATGTCATGAAACCTTTTCAAGAACATGTATTTTGCATAAAGAAAATCATGCATATATAAGAACCATCATGTTTTTTCTTGCAGACAATTATTATAATAATAATTAAAGGGATAGTTCACCAAAAAATTAAAATTTTCCCATAATTTACCCTTAAGTCATCCTAGGTGTATATGACTTTGTTCTTTCAGCTAAACACAATCTGACTTATATTAAATAATATTCTTCCCAGCTTTGTAATGGCATTGAATAGTGTCCGAGTTTTTGAAGCTCCAAAAATCGCATCCATAGATCATAAAAGTAATCCATATAGTAATCCATGGCTTCCGGCAACGGCTGTACACGTGTTCATGAGAGAGTCCACTTCTGGCTGAAGAGTGACCTCTGACCCGATGTATGATTTAGCTCCTCTTCTCTTATATCGAAATCCTCAGACATTTTACTTTAAAACTTCTCGTTTTAGACTTCTGGCATTTTATTTTGCTCTATCCTCTTTGCTTCCAGGTTCGTCAATTCTCACCTGAGCTTATGCTATGCCTACTTCATATGTTGGGTCAGAGGTCACCCTTCCACTGGAACTTGACACTCTCGTGAACACTCGTACGGCTGTTGCTGGAAGCCAGTTATTATAGTTTATAAAGTTTTAAACATGGATATTTTTCTTACAAAAGCCCATCGCTTTGCTTTAGAAGCCATTTATTAACCCGCTGGAGTCGTATAGATTACTTTTATGATGGATGGATGCATTATTTTGGGCTTCAAAAAAATTGGGCACTATTTGATGCCATTATAAAGCTTGGAAGAGCCAGGATATTATTTAATATAATTCCAATTGTTTTCAGCTGAAAGAAGAAAGTCATATACACCTAGGATGGCTTGAGAGTGAGTAAATTATGGGATAATTTTTGGGTAAACTATATCTTTAAGCATATTTCACCTCAAAATCTCATTATCACAAAAATATCTCATTTTCATACCTGCGATATAAAAAAAAACTAGATTGTATAAATATTATTAACATTTACATAATGTATTTCTACAATGGTAGTATTTGTTGTACTTTCTTTACTTTTCTACTATCTTAATTACAGTATTTTTCTAAATGTCAGTAAATATCCAGTAGTTTTTGGAGGGAACTAAAACTAAAACTATTAAACATGCTTTCATAAATTTAAATAAAAAGTTGAAATAAAATATAAATATTAGATGAAAACTAAACATATAAAAACAAAAGCTGATTCAAAATATTAATAATAGTATATAAATAATACTAAAATAACACTGGGGAAAAGGCATTTAATTGTCATGAAAATAATAATGTGATTATGCACAAAGGTGTTCTAGATGTTTTTGGACGTTTTCACGTCTGAAAATTGTAAAATCAGACCATCTCTCCTCAACAAGACACAATTTTAAGTACCAATTATTTCTGTAGCACAAACATCGCAGAACAAGTTACATGCCAAAGTTTGAAACTCAAGAGTTAGAGATAGGAAAAAATACCTAAACATGAGTAATAGCTCTAATACCTCTAAAAGTCATGTGAACAATGAAAACTGTCCATGTTTGCAAAGTATAATCAATGCAAAATCACATTTAGGACTAATACATGCACAACTAATACTGTCAGACTGTCAAATCTGGTGAAGTCAGATTACTGTTCCCATGAGACCCATAATTCAATCCCATTACACTCACTTTAACTAACTGGTCTGCATCAGACCAAAGCGCTAATTACACTCTTCAGCACAAACGCCTACAACTGGCCGAGTTGGTAATAATCACCTTCATCTACATGCCAAGATACAACATCAATGTTTTATTACGAATCAGCAGAGATTAGCCTGCGCTGATATTTCTGAGTGATTCGGTGTTTACATTGAGAAAGATCAAGAGAATCCGTGATGATTGAGGAATTATACTGTCATCAGTGAATTAAATGTCATCAAACAACCATTTCACACAGACTCGCGCACATGAAAACATTCTTCAACTCAATGTCCGCGGCTTAACATCTCCATTACTCACAGAAATAACATGCATGAGATAAAGTCACACGTCAAAAAACATCGAACAAATCAGAGTCAAAAAATATACACTCGAAAAATGTAAGCCTTTTCTTTAAGATTAAAATAAATTTAAAAATCCATCAAATTGAACTGAATAATCCTTACATATTTTTCATAATTAAGAATTTTAAATGAGTAAAAAAAAAAAAAAAAAAAAAAAAAACAGAGCTTAATAAAACATTTTGTATCAATCTCAAGGGTATTGACCATTTTAGTTTATGTGATTTGTATTTATACATTTAAAAATGTTTTAAATGTTTAAATTTATGAATACGAATCACATAAACTAAATGGTCCATTCCCTTTTTCCATTTTACTCATTTAAAATGAATAATTCATATGAATAATATGCAAGGATTATTCAATTAAATTTGACCGAATTTTACTACACAAATGAAATTCATAAATCTTAAAAAAATGCTTAATTTTTATCACCAAAATCCAACTAATGGCTAATATCGAGGCAAAAATGCCACCAAAATTTGAAATGTGATGGAAAAACTGCCCTTTTTTATTAGTAACATCTGATATTTTCCTATTTCTATTCTGAATTATTGTAATTATTTAGATGGAGTATTTATTTTAATGTACTGATTGAATTGAAGTATCTGATGATTATTTGGTTATAATACTGTTTATAAAATGAATCATTTGCTCCTGAAAATAAACTCTAGAAGTTAGATATTTTAACTTAATTATGAAGTTCATTTCTGACACTGCCTGATATTATAAATTAATACACTGGGGGAAAAACAACAACAAACAGCGCTCACATTAAACCTCACGCTTCAAATGCAATCAGGCACCAAAACATGCATGCCACTAAAATGGATTTAAATGAGAAAAAAAAAAAAAAGCCAATATCATCCCAACCCAATTCCAATAGTTAAAAAAAAAATCTAATTTTGCTGAATGGTCACACATACACTATCATGCATCCCCAGAAGGGAAGAGCACTACAGAAGAGCGACCTTTACCTGGCAGAGCGAGGTATAAACGCTGCCCGTGTAGTTCTGTTGGAGCGCTGTCACATCCATGCTGCTGTGTCCTTCCTATTTTTTCCAAACAAATGTGCCCTATCAATAATACATCCCCCTACAGCCCCCTGCAGCGAGAGAGAGAGGCGCTCACATGAGCTTGCGCTCCAGCACACGCTCACGTTTGCACAAACACACGCTCTGAAAAGCATCACACAGGGCAGCTTCATTATGTAAGGACGACAAGCCCCGCCCCTCTTGAAACACCCCCCTGCTGTCCCCGCCCCCCACCTTCTGCTGTTCTCCGTCATCAGAGCTCATTCATCCTGTATTAGCTGTTTCTGCATGACGAGACTATCCATGTTAGTCTCTGGTGACATCAGAGGAATGGAAATCCTTGTGTGAGCGAGAGCTCAGTCATGGTTTCTATTTAAATATTATTTGATGAATGTACACTACCGTTCAAATGTTTGGGGTAATTTTTTTTTTTTTTTGAAAGAACTTAGCAAAAATGACAGTAATGACTTTTACATTGTGGCAAAAAATTCAAATGTTTTTTTCTTTTAACTGTGTATTCATCAAAGAATCCTGAAAAATAAAGTTAGAATGATTTCTGAAGGATCACGTGACACTGAAGACTGGAGTAATGATGCTGAAAATTCAGCTTTGATCACAGAAAACACAGTTCTTTCAAATTCTAACAATATTTCATAATATTACTGTTATTACTGTATTTTTGATTCAATATATGCAGCCTTGACAAGCACTTCTAAGAGACTTCTTTCAAAAACATTAAAAATCTTACTGACCCTAAACTTTTGAACAGTAGTGTATTTTTTAAAGCAGCAGCACAGGCTGTGTGAGAGACTTCAGTCATCCTTGAATGACAGAAAATAGAAGGAAATTCAGGCTAACCTAAATTAACTCTGCTTTTTTAAACCTTGAGGGGACAAAAGTCCAAAATGAGGTCACAATAAGGTTGTCTTTTTCAATACAGAAACCAAAAATACATTTAAAGGGACAGTTCACCCAAAAATTTTAATTCCATCATAATCTACTCACACTTGTTGTTTCAAACCTATATAAACAGCATTATTTATATAACAGCAGTTCAAAGTGACAAAAAAGTAGTCAATATAACATGCTAAATAAAGTCTTCGGAAGTCATTTGATAGCTCTGTGTGAGGAATAGAGCGAAATTTAAGTAAACACAAAAAGTTATGATATGGCTTCAAAAGATTCGGAATATAGTGCATAAAGACGCTTGCACGCTTCTCCAAAACTTTTTTGTGCTCCATTAAACAAAGTCAGTCATTTGGGTTAGAACAATATAATAAAAAGACGCTTTGAAAAGGTTCTTTCAAAATGCGTGGTATTAAAATTGCGTTTGAATGCACGCTCGCGTTTTACTTTTGTTTTCGTTATCACGCGTACTCTGTGATTAGGGAGCGGCAGTGCTGAGCGCGCATTCTACAATACAAGACATTTGTCAGACACTTGTTGCTCTGTTGCGCAATGCATCCTTCGCCATAGTCTTGTCAGTCATCTCGTCACTTACTCTAGTCACGTGGTAGTCGAAAATGCATTCGTTCCAGAGGCAGTCGAAAATGCATTCGACCGGATTGCGTTTGTAGTGCAAACGGTCATGTGGTCGAATGTGTTTGAACAGCCAAAAAAGACCCCCTACTCTCCGCTTACTGACACAATAGACATTATGGGAAGCGCTCTAGCCAGACGGGATTTAAACTTTGCCAGCTGAAGCCATAAGTTTGGTTTGAAGATGAAAAACATACTAAGCACAATGTTCTCTAAACATTTCTGTTTCCTAACACACTCACAGCATTCGGTGTGATCTTGCGACTGTCAGAGCAGAAACGAAGGCTGATGCTCTCTGTATGTTTTCCCGTAGTCTCCGTTCATGTTCATATACAAATTGCGCCTATTAAATCAAAACTTCTGAAAAAGCCCATGGACCCACCCCTTGAAGAAATCAGGACAGAAGTGGTCGAAAATGGACAAAAGAGATGGATTAAATACCAAGTGTAAATGTGTATGCGTCTCTCTCGTCCACTTGTTGTGATCCGATCGACCAAAACGCATCTTAATACCAGGTGTAAACAGGGCCTAAAAATGACTTGACTTGTAAAATTCATCAATTATGAAATTAATTGAAGATAATAGTGTCCTTATCCAGCTTCAATTAAAAGTTTGTTTGTATCTGATAGCGTCAGTGCAATTAAATCGATAATATTACTAAATTTGAATTGTCTTTTAAACCTAGCACTAGCCAAATGTCTGGTTTGAAAGGCCACAGAAGACAAACCAAAATTACCCTTTTCAATTTTTTTATATACATGCAAATGCTTAACAGATTATGCTTGCCATGAGTTTATCCACACAAATGTCTTCAAATCAAGACCATCATTATTGTTCCTAATAAACAAGGTTTATGTGTGAATATCCACAGACTGAATCCTCTGAACCACTGCAGGTGAGTCTCTGTAATACAGATGCTAATTCAAGCAAGAACTATCGCTCGAGGACCAGTGACATAAGAAGACCTGTGACTCTTTCACGCAGTCTTAGCGTATGTGAAAAGCACAAGCGCAGGAGGAAAGTCTCCACTGATAAGCGCTGGCCGTCGGGCTGATTATGTAAGGCCACGTATGAGCGCACAGAACATGCTTTACATGCAGCCTGCAGGCGGTCAGATGTAGAGGACTCATGCATGAACTAACAATGTGTCTGAACCATTATGTCACTAACAGGACAGTTACACAGTGAAAAATCTCTGCTCACCTCTTAAATAAACCACATGAGCTGTGGAAAAAAGTGATCTAGGAGCGGATGCCATTGAAAACATATTGAAAACAAAATATGCTGCTCTAAATAAAGTCTATTAACTTCTTCCTACAGCAGTGCTATTGTATGCACGTGAATACCTCAAATCATGTGAAGGCGATCTAGTGAGCAACCACCTAGCAACCACGCCTCACAGAGTTGACTTTTGAACAGGTAAAGATCATCAAAAGAGTCACACCCTTACAAGTCCCTTTCAGACATTTACACGGATATGATGTGAAAGTAACCAGGAGTCATAAAACACTGTTTATCTTTATGATATGAAGAGTAAAGCGTACTTACCTCCACCTGCAACTCCTGATTCTTGTGCATCATCTGCTCCAGCTTTTCATCAGACTGTGTGTAAGAAAACCTCTGATTACTACACTTAACATGCTCAAATATGCACTAGTTTGGGGTTGGTAAGATTTGTTTTTGAATGAAGTCTCTTATGCTCATCAAGGCTGCATTTTGAACAAGAATACCATAAAAAAAAGTAATACTGTGAAATATTATTAGTTTAAAAATAACTTTTCTATTTTAATAAGTTTTAAAATGCAGTATTCCTGTGATCAAAGCTGAATTTTCAGCAACATTACAGTGTCACATGATCTTTCATAAATCAGTCTAATATGCTGATTTGCTGCTCAAGAAACCTTCTTATTATCTGTGTTGAAAACAGCTGTGCTGATTAATAACTGTGGAAATCGTGATGCATATTTTCAGGATTCTTAGATGAATAGAAAGTTCAAAAGAACAGCATATATTAACATATATTATGGCATATATTAACAGTATAAAGAATTAATAACAGATGGATATGTTAGAGTTGGCCAACCTGACAAGTTATTGTTATTACTGTAAAATCATAATAAATAAATATGCAATCTCCTTCAAGCAATGTAAAATAACTGAACTATGGTACTTTTGAAATTATAATAAATTGTTTCCAAAACTTAAAAGGATAATGGTGACAGCAAATGTACATGAATAATGCATTTTCTTCTTTCAAATATTTCTGAATTTCTAATATATTTTCACTGAATTTTGATGAAATATTCTGCAAAATATATTCATTTAATTTCAGCAAATTTGTATACATCTCATATGCTATACATACACTACCGTTCAAAGTTTGGGGCCATTATTTTTTTTTTAATTAATACTTTTATTCAGCAAGGACACACTGAATCATAAGTGACAAGTGATATATATACACACACTACCAGTCAAAAGTTTGGAATCGGTAAGATTTTTAATGTTTTTAAAAGAAGTTTCGTCTGCTCACCAAGGCTGCATTTATTTAATTAAAAATACAGTAAAAACAGTAATATTGTGAAATATTATTACAATTTAAAATAATGTTTTCTGTTTGAATATATTTTATAAAGTAATTTATTCCTGTGATCAAAGCTGAATTTTCAGCATCATTACTCCAGTCTTCAGTGTCACATGATCCTTCAGAAATCATTCTAATATGCTGATCTGCTGCTCAAGAAACATTTATTGTGTACAATATTTTTTTCAGGATTCTTTGATGAATAGAAAGTTCAAAACAACAGCATTTATTTGAAATATAATCTTTTGTAACATTATAAATGTCTTTTCTGTCATTTTTGATTGATTTAATGCATCCTTGCTGAATAAAAGTATTAATTTCTTTAATTTCTTTTCAAAAAAATAAAAATTAAAAAAATTCTTCCTGACCCCAAACTTTTGAACGGTAGTGTATAATGTTACAAAAGATTTGTATTTCAGATAAATGCTGTTCTTTTGAACTTTCTATTCATCAAGGAATCCTGAAAAAAAAGTACACAACTGTTTTCAACATTGATAATAATCATAAATGTTTCTTGAGCAGCAGATCAGCATTTTAGAATGATTTCTGAAGGATCATGTGACAATGAAGACTGGAGTAATGATGCTGAAAATTCAGCTTTGCCATCACAGAAATAAATGACTTTATAAAATATATTCAAACAGAAAACAGTCGCCTATAGAGGTCACCTATTCAAAACAAAGGCATAGCTTGATGACGCCGAGATTGTGAGCGGAATCATGGGAGTTGTTGTCTTCACCTCACAGGCAGGGGAAAAGAATCCGACGGGACTCAGGCAGAAATCGTGTTCATGAATGAGATTATTAACGTTACTGTAGTATGAAGCAGAGCAGGACCAAGTGCTGTAAGAGCTGAACGAGGCCGCTGGAGCGATTGCTAATGAGAGACGAGTGTGACACACGGCTCAAGAGCAGCAGAATTTTTATTATGCCACAGTCGCCGCTTCCGCTTCTTCCAGTCAACCGTATGTGGGGTAACGCAGCGCTGTTTATCATAATAGATACATTTGAGTGTGTTGAAAATGATGTTATAGCGTCTGTGCGTTCGTTCGGCGGCGCACTGCAGTAAGCTAGATCGATCAAAAATCTTACATATTGTGCCTTTAACATTAAAAATCTTACCCACCCCAGTGTATTGACCGGTAGTGTATAAAACAGCAGGAGCCACTGGGCATCTGTTTGACAGTGGTAAATGTCAGTCACCTGGGTTTGGTTTTTGTAGGCTTTCAGTTCCGCCACCTGCCGTTCCAGCTCGATGCTCCTCTCTGTGATTCTGCTCAACTCTCCCTCTGTTTGGCCCAACTTCTCCTTCAGCTCCTTCATCTGAAGCTCTCTCTCTTCGCCCTGCTGCTTCCAGGTGGCTACATCCCTCTGCAGGTCCTCCTTCTCCCTGGACATCTGATCCAGCTTCTCTTTCTCCGTTTTCATGTTCCTTTCCATTTCTGCCGCCACACCGAAGAAGGGGAGGAGGTCATAGAGGAGCTCATGCAGCAGTATTTGTGCTAATACGATCATTTTCCCCAAACTTTCACACAAATTGGATTGCGGAGCAAGTAAAAAGTGTGGCGTTGTGAATTATGGCTCTGCTGGGAATGGCTGATTTATCTCATGAGCATGCAAAAATGACTGCGCAGAGCTGTTCACGCTGGCACAGACTCACATGCCAAGGATGCAAATATATAAAGGATCAAATGCTTAACGGTAGTTAAAGAGCATTTTAGTGTTTGTGATGAGTCATGTTTTACTTACCTTGCATTGCTTGTGTTGCTTTATTATTGTCCTCTGCTGCTGTGTCAAGCTTCTTTGTCTAAAATCAAACAGAAAAAACAATTTAATTGGTACAGTACAACATGCTGGCCAAAAACAAATGTTTACCTTGGTTTGATTCATGTGCATTTTTAAAATATGCATAGTTATTATGCATACTTAAAGGGGTCCCTGATTATGATTTTACTTTTTAAACTTTCGTTAGTGTGTAATGTTGTGGTTAGAGCATAAACAACATCTGCAAAGTTACGACGCTCAAAGTTCAATGCAAAGGGAGATTTTCTTTTACAGAAATTGTTATTTAAGGACTACAACAAACAACTGGGAGGGACTACAACGAGCTTCTTCCCAGGTTGGTGACATCACAAAACCCTAAATTTACATAAACCCCGCCCCCGAGAACAGACAACAAAGGGGGTGAGGCCATGTCGGGCTGCTTTAGAGAAGAGGAAGAGTTGTTGTAGTAGAGAGTTGTTGCCATGCCGTCATTTTGCACCAGAGACTTATATTACATCTTGTGAAAAGGTGCATTGTAGGTCCCCTTTAAGTAATAAACAAAAATAAACTAAAAATAAAATACAGAGCGGAAGTGTATATATATTTAAATATAAACAGCTCTGTAATCCATGGCCTCTCAAGACGTCTTTGTTGAATAGAAAAGATTCCAAGTACCATGATTTTGTAATGATATAACATTTAATTTTAGAGAAATGTATGCATCCCCAGGCACATCTAAATGATTTAATAACATAAAGGCAGTTATTAGATCACCATATGGGCTGGAATGAGGCATATGTACAGCACAAGAAACTATTTTTTTTAAGTAATTGTCATTTTCCTGTAATCATTGTGTGAAATAAAAACCAGGGTTTTTCAGGTTAGTAAATAAGCAGTCTTAGTGTTACTAGATCTTGTAGCTGCTGCTGGAGGGATGTTTTCTCCTGTTCAGAGGAGGCGAGTTTCTGCTGGAATTGGAGCACTTCCTTCTGTCTGTTCTCCAACTCAAAGTTCAACTCCTTGATCTATAAGAATGCACAGAACACAGTGATCAATTATTATGATGTATATGTCTTCTGGTGTATAAGCAAATGTCATAATGCATGTTATTTAGGTCGATTAGGGAGGGGGATGAACAGACCTTTTTGTCTTGTAATGGAGGCGAGGCTGATCCCGCGGTCTCAGCCCGGAGAGTTCTCAGCTGAAGCTGCAGGTCGGACACCTCCTTTTCCAGCTCCATGATCCTGGAGCGCTCGGACACCGTGGCGACCTACAGCGGGAGACGAGACTTTATCAACTACTAAGTGTGACCAAACTGGGTGACTATGAAGGCATTAAACATAAACCAGATGTTTTCTACATAAGACAGACCTACTGTTTTCTCATGAATTTAATTTCTAAACATTTCAATTTTACATGGTTATGTGTAAATTATAATGAAAGGAAGTAATGAAAATCATCCTGCCAGGACATTTGTTTTTTTAAAATCACAAACTAAATATAGCACAAAACATACTACTATGATATATACACCACCATTCAAAAGTTTGAGTTTAGTAAGAAATAATAATTTTGTTCAGAAAGAATGCCATGAATTATTTAAAAGTGAAAGACATTTATAATGTTACAAAATATTTCTATTTCAAATAAATGCTGTTCTTTTAAACTTTCTATTTATCAAAGGATCTTTAAAAAAATATATATCATGGATTCTACAAAAATATTAAGCAGCACAACTGTTTTCAACATTAATAACATTCCATTGCCATCACAGGAATAAAATATAGATGTGAGCAGCAATTATCAGGTTTCAAGCGCTTTAAGGCCTTTAAGCACATGCATAATAAGGTCTTATGTTTTAATTAGCAAGCCTGTAAACATCTCGATCATAGATGGAAAAGACCATTTACAGCCAATAATATATGTTTTTTAAAGCTTTTTAACAGTTATTGAGGTTAAGCCAAAGTTGGTTTTTGAAATAATCTCCAATATTTAATGAACAATACGGTGGACAGCGGCAGTCCTAAAGGCAAAGTTGCTCAGAATGAGGAGTTCTACCATGTGGCATGAATGTCATGGGTGTGTGCAAAAAATCGTGTAATACACAATCCTTTACACACAAGAAAAATGCAAAGGTGCCCCCTGGTGGCCGATTTCTTTCGAATTTCTCACAGGCCTCTAAAGCCGTGAGTCAAACAGGCCCAGCGAGTTTTGTTCCGATTTTGAGATGCATCAACATCCTCATAGACATTCATGGCACCTTGGACAAAGACACTGCATGATCGATCGGACTAACGGTGAAGTTAGTTATAGCCATTTTCAAGTTTCTTCCCTGTTATAGCGCCACCAAGTGGCCAATCGCCATGTCCTTGTGCCGAGTTTGGTGAAAATATCTCATTCCGTTCACAAGTTATAGCCATTTTAGTAAAAGCGGCTCCGGCCACTTCGAACGTTTTGGCGGCCATTAGGTACCGTGAATTGAAATTTCAACTTTTTTTTTGATAATTATTGACAAACAGATTCCAGAGAATCTCGCTGCATTGGTTTGGTTCCGATTGGGCCAAAAACCAAGGACTAGTTTGCAAAAGTAGGCTTTTCAAAAAATCCAAAATACCAGAAAATTTCACAGAGGATTACAATGATATAAGACACTTGAGCCTACGCCTAACAGTTCAGGAGTTATGAACCATTTCGTACTTTTGACCGCTGTAGCGCCCCCGTCAGGCCCATCGGGGTGAGCTTTGGTGACATGTAGTACTACCAGCCCTCAAAATTTCAAGTCTCTACGTCTTTTAGGGGAGAATGCTGATCCTTGGAAGTATTTCAGCGCTATGCACTTATTTTAAATTGTAATAATATTTCACAACATTACTGTTTTTTACTGTATTTTTGATCAAACAAATGCAGCCTTGGTGAGCAGAAGCATTTTCTTTAAAAGACTACTTTAAAAAATTCCTAACTTCTGAAAAGTCAATAACTTTTGAAAAGTAGTGTAAACCGACAAAGATACTTCTAAAAATGCACTTTACAATTTAAATTATATGTATTTTCCCACATTACAGAAAGCTACTGAGAATTATGGTGAAAATGTGCTTAAATGACATGAGAAAAAAATACCTAAAAATATTCTTTATGCAGAATAATTTATTTTCTTCTTTTGACTTTGGGATGAAAAATGACTTGCAGAGATGCACCCAGTGGCGCTTACAAAAAAAAAAAAAAAAAGGAGACCTACCTCAATCCATCATGGAATAAAAAATAATCACTTTCCCAAAATAAGCAAAATCTCTTCCGTGCATGGGGATCTGACTTTTACCCCAAGAGAAATCTCTCTCCCCCTCCCATCTGACAGATTCATTTACCCTAGTATCCTCTAACTCCCTCTGGAGTTTATCTGCTTTGGTCTTTTCAAAGAGAAGACTCTGTTCGAGCTCCTTTATGTGGGCATGCTCCAGTTTGGTCTGCGTCTGTTAGTAGACAGAAGAGGAAAAGAGAGAGACAACACCAACGGCGCGGTCACGTGCCAGCCAAAAGCCAAGTACGAAGAGCTTCATGCAGATCTTGACATCATCCTCCTCTATGAATGAGGACAAAGACAGCAGTGACACACACACACAGAGCGGCGTGAAGACGGAGGGTCGCATTAAAAACAAACAAGAACACATAGACATGAAACAGATGTGACTGGCTCAAAGAACAGATGAAAGAGAGATGGAGGGTGTCAATAATAAAAGAATGAATGAATGAAGAAATTAAATGTGTGAAAGTGATCAAAGATGTAAAGTAGAAGAATGCAGAGATGAAAGAGTGAATGAATGAACAAATTAAGACAATAAGGTGAATAAAGCATCAAAGAGTCATTGCTAAAATAGCTACAAAATTTGTTTGCTGTTGTTTTTTTAAAAGTTTGATATTGTTTGAAGAAATTTTTCAATGTGATTTAAGGATCCATCCATCCATCCATCCATCGTTCCATCGTTGTGGTCACAACAAGTTTATCCCATCCATCCATCCATCCATCCATCACTGTGGTCACAACAAGTCTATTTATCTATCTATCGTTCTATCGTTGTGGTCACAATTCTATCCATCCATCCATCCATCCATCGTTATGGTCACAGCAAGTCTGTCTATCTATCTATTTATCTATCTATATATCGTTGTGGTCACAACAAGTTTATCCATCCATCCATCCATCCATCCATCGTTATGGTCACAGCAAGTCTGTCTATCTATCTATCTATCGTTCTATTGTTGTGGTCACAACAAGTCTATCTATCTATCTATCTATCTATCGTTGTGGTCACAACAAGTCTATTTATCTATCTATCTATCTATCGTTGTGGTCACAACAAGTCTATCTATCTATCTATCTATCTATCTATCAATCTATCGTTGTGGTCACAACAAGTCTATCTATCTATCTATCTATCTGGTCTATCTATCATTTCTTTAAAACAATATTTATTTTGCAGATATCTACTTATCTCCTGTATCCATTTGTTTTGTTAAAAGTTAAGTATAAAAGTATAAATAATAATGAATATTTCTGCATTAACAGTGTGATCTGTGACAGATGACTGCACTGGTCCACTTATATTCAGTTTCTCTCGATGTAAACGTATACTATAGGGTCACTTTACCTCTAGGTCACCTTTGGTAATGCAAGCTTCCTCTACACGGAACTGCAGGTCCTCCACTTTTCTGTGGGATAAAAAGTACGCTTCAAGCCCTCAAATGTTTCTTCACACATTCACAAGTTCTTCTGCAATAATCAAGCAACATGTAAGGTATTTTTAAATATCAGGATTACCTTTTTTCCTCTTCCAGTTGATTCATCAACTCCACTTTGTCTCTGTCTGCAGTTTCCACAAGTCTCCGCAACTGGTCCAACTTGGCTTCCATCTCGTGGGAGTACTTCAAAAACACATGCAAAGTTTTAAGATTCAAAACACTTGTGTGCATCTTAGGGCCCTATCATACACCCGGCGCAATGCAATGCCAGGCGCGACACAAGTGTTTTTTGCTAGTTTCAGCCTGACACAGTTATCATTTTCACTTCCAGCACCCACATTGTTTAAATAGCAAATGCACTCGCACCCATCTGTTCACCCATGGGCGTGCTGGTCTGAAAACGAGGTGTGTTCAGGCGCATTGTTGGTGTGTTGCTATTTTGAGGCAACTGAAAACGACTGCGCCATTGACAAAAACAAAAACCTGGTCTAAAGTCAATGGTGCAGTATTTTTTATTTTGTTGTTATTTAAAGAGCATGTTAGTAATATGCGCCAATAGGCGGGTACACAACGCTTGTACACTCTACTTGTTACACACACAGAGAGACGCGCAGCAGCACACAAACATGCCAAATATTTAAAAAAAAAAAAAAAAAAGGATTAAAAAGTAAAAGATTATTATTGTGTACAGATAAAAATGCCTACATGTCATAATGGATAGTCATTGCATGTATCAGAATTTCCTATTTGCAGTAATGACGAATGAAATTAGCTAATTATTTGACCAATCGTGGCAATACACACATGTATTTAAACTGACTCGTCAGGTTGAGGGTGTCTATATTCCACCATGTAAATAGCAATCCGCCTTGGTGCAAGCGCACCTGGCTTATAAAGGAAATGGGAAATGACACTCTGATTGGTTTATTGCATGTTATGCCCAAAACATACCCATGACTCATTAAGAGACTAGGTACGCCGGCCCTTTTTTTTCCATTGTTAAACTAGCAAAAGTGGACTCGGACACACCCTAAAGTGCACCTGCACCATGCGCTTAGAATGTTAAAGTAGGGCCCTTAGAGTCTGGTTTATCATCACAAAATGATAACTTCCATGTAATGATGTTATAGTAGAACTACTGACCTGTTCCTGACCCTGTCTGAGCAGCGCCAGCTCTTGCTGCACCTCTCCAGCATGGCTTGTGGCTCGAGCCACTTCCGTCCTCTCCAGGTCCCGTTCAGCCAGGAGCTGTTCGATGTGCTGCTGCTTCTCCTTCAGGGCCTCCTGCAGGGCTGTGGTGCCTGAGATCTTCCGTGCGTACCGTGCAGATGTCTCTGTGAGCTGAAAATTATTTACAGGCATTATTTCAAATAATATATGGAGAAAAACATAAACTGTGAACGAAAGGAGCAGAACTGTACCAGGCCTGCTCGGCTGGGTTTGCCTCCTATTGAGGAGGTGACAGAGCTGAGGGAGCTGACGGAGGATGCGCTGGGGCTGTTCTTTAGGGTCGACCTGCGCCTGGAGGTTTTGGATTTGGCAGGAGTGGTGGATGGGAATCCAATGCGTGTGACTTTGTGTGTAGGAGCGAATAGTCCATACTTTGGGAGGCACTGAAAATACCTATATGAGTGAAGCATAAAAATACATAAATATTCCCTAATCAAGATGTGCCAAGCTGATAGACTCCTATCCAAACAGAATGAGTTATTCCAAGTTTTTTTGTCACTTTGGTTTTCTGTGGCATTGCATAGGTTGTAATTTTTACATTAGAGGGGTCATGAACTGCATTGTTCTATTGTTTTCAGAACTCAGTCAATGATAAACTGGCACTGTTTGATTGACAGCTCCAGCGACTGAAAAGGCAGTGTTCTTTGATCGCTTTCTATTTATAATTCAATCACAGTTTAAATAACAGATTTTTTTCATCCTAATAAGAGAAACTATGTGAAGTTGACCGTTTAGTCACTGGTTTGATTTAATGACACATAGACAAAGAACATCTGACTGTACATGAATCATTACATATCAGATCAGGCATTAGAATGAACACATTTACTTACATGTTGTTGCATTACTGTCGAGTCCATATAGTAAAAGCCAGTTTATAAAGCCTGCGCTGAAATGCGATTGATTTACCAAAGAATCCACAGTGAAATGTACCGAATACAAATAAATAAAGCTCAACAGAAACATTCACATTGTTGAAAATAAATAACCATATTCCTAGCATTAGGATCCTTTGAAAGTTAATGTTATTTTTAGTCCTGTATCGCTCTTCTCTCCTCGTCATCTCACTAACACGGCAGTGGGCGGGGCTAACAATGCAATGATGAAGTAGGCATTGATTTCTTCTGTGGAGGCGGAGTTTCACCTATCTATAGACACATTCCAGGATCAGTCGTTCGCTGGGCCTGGTGTCAATAAAAGCTTTTACTGGACTAACAAGGAAGTTTTCAGTTCTGAATCAGGATATTCTTATAGAACAATGACCTTTTATATATCAAAAGCTCAAGGAAAAGTTGATTTCTCAATTCATAACCCCTTTAAACAGTACTGATATGATTTGTCTGTTTCATTTTTTACATCACAAAAAAAGGTTTTAATGGGTGTGTAGACTCTCTATATCCACTGTACTTGCAGTACACTTCCTATAAAGCCAGTTCAATTAGAGTAACCTGAGAGTAACCTTCTGTTTTAAAACAGAAAGTCCTGTTTCCATGGGTTGATCTTGTGTAAGCCTGACAAATTGTGGCCTCACCTTGCACCAGCCACTGCCCCATCATTCTTGCCAAGAGGCTCGTCCAGCTCGACGCCACACCAATCACCTTTTGCGAAGTCAGTTTCGCCTAGGAAACGCACAACACCTGCCTTGGTTCCTCCAACCTAAGGAATGCAACCAAAACGTTCCCTCAAACTTCCCTCAAGGAGCCACTAATGTGTGAAGACAGACTAGAGATGGGCCTTACCAGTACACGATCACCCAACTTCAGTTCCCTCTGCAACTTCTTTACCGAATCCGTTTCAGACAGATTGGATGCAGACTCACTGGCGGCCCTGGTTAGGTTTGTTGAGGTCTTGGTGGTTGCACTTGTGGTCTGAGTGACAGGAGCGGGATCTTTGGCAGGGGAGGCGGACGTCTTGTTGGTGGGAGTCTGCGTGCCATTGGCCTCACGCTCTGCCACGGGAGTACGAGACAGTTTGGAGGGCCGAGTAAATATGCCTCGCAAGTCCTCACACTGGAAGTAGCGAACTCCAGTCACAGAGCCATCGTTCTTCCCGATGGGCTCATCGAGAACTATTCCTGCCCACTGGCCTGGTGCAAACTGGGTCCCTCCAATGAATTGCACATAACCCGGTTTATTTCCGTTGACCCAAACACGTTCGCCAACAGCGAAATCTGACGGCGCATCTTGGCCGGTATTGGAGGTCGGAGATGTTACAGCCTTGGCGCCAGCTGCAGTCAGCAAAAATAAAGGCACGTCATGGCTAAATCAGTGCATTTAATATGTAACCATAAGTTACTCACCTGAGGTGGGCGAGGTTTTGGTTGGCGCCGCAGCCGGTTTACCGATCTTGGTGGGTGGTTTGAGACCACTCGGCTTCCCTGTACTCATTTTTCCTGCTTTATGCACACAAATGTGCTATTCCTGAAGGGCCTGGAAAAAAACGGCAACCCTCCCTGACCAGATAGGATTCCTGACAGAAGAAATGGTAATATAAGTTAAGAATGCAATTTTATTTGTGTTTAATTGTTTTATTGTGTGATAATAAACCCTTAAAAACTCAAAAATTACCTGTGTTCACCTAAAGGGCTAGTTCACCCAAAAATGAAAATTCTGTCAATAATTACTCACCCTCATGTCGTTCCAAACCCGTAAGACTTTTGTTCATCTTCGAAACACAAATGAAGATCTTTTTGATAAAATCTGAGAGCTTTCTGTCCCTTCATAGACAGCTACACAACTACCATTTTAACTCTTCAAGTTCATAAAGAGATCGTAAAACTAATTCATATGAATCGAATGGTTTAGTGCAAATTTTCTGAAGAGACTTGATCGCTTTATATAATGATACAGATTTAATTTAAGCTTTTATTCACATCATATAAACATTGATCAGCAAACATAAACAGTAGCTCAAACGAAACTGCTTGACGCGTGAGAATGAACCTCATTGGTTCTTGCACGTCATGCAAACATGCTTGAGCTTCCGTTTACCACAGCTGATGTGTGAGATGATGAATGTTTATGTGAATAAAAGCCAAAATTCAAACTGTTCAGCATATAAAGTGATTGAGTCTCTTCAGAAAATTTGGACTAAACCGCTCAATTCATATAGATTAGTTTTACGATCTCTTTATTAACTTTTTGAAGCATCAAAGTGGTAGTTGTGTAGCTGTCAATGGAGGGACAGAAATCCCTCAGATTTCATCAAAAAGATCTTCATTTGTGTTCTGAAGATGAACGAAGATCCTACGGGTTTGGAACGACATGGGGGTGAGTAATTAATGTCCAAATTTTCATTTTTGGGTGAACTATCTCTTTAAAGTCGTGATGAAACGGAAATAGCAACAAGTGTAACAGATTATCAAAAAAGAAACAAGGCGGAAATTTTGTTTATTGGATTTGTGGGCATTGTAGTCTTTTATGAGCAGGCAGGGGCAGGGTTTAACCAGACTACATGATGGAGAAGTCCTGCATACTTAACCAGAGAAATTAATATTAAAAAAAATAAAATAAAAATTCAGATTAATGAGGTCAAAAAACAAACAAACAAACATATGAACATATAAATTGTTCATAGATCTATAACAGTGTTGCCAAGTCCGCGGTTTTGCTTGTTGCTACAAATCTGCAATTTGCCGAAAACCATTTCAGTTACACTATAAGGTGTCAGTATTACAGTATAATTATACATTTAAGTACTTAATAATAATAATTAACTACATGTACTTACTATAAAGTTAGGGTTAGGATTAGGGTTTGGCTTAGTGTTAGTCACATGTAATTATGCATAATTTATAGTTATTACTACAGTAACTACAAGTAACACGTGTAACACTAAAATAAAGTGTTAGCACCGTTTCACTCTGATCTACAGTATGTCACATAGGGAAGAAAAGATCATGGCTGCATCTGAAATCGCATACTTCCCTACTATATAGTAGGCAAAAAACAAAGTATGTGACAAAAGAAGTATGCCCGAATTCACAGTACTCATAAAAAAGTAGGCAAAAATTACCCGGATGACCTACAACTTCCAGCGAGATTCTGAAGTGTGCATATGATGGACACTTTAGCATCCCATGAGGCCAGGGGTGAGGATTTGTGAATGACAGTGAAACTGACGCTTGTAGGAGAACACGTGATAACAACAACATGGCGGATGTAGTACTGTAGTACTACACACATTCATACTACTTGTATATAGTGTACTTTTTTAGCCATTGTGAAGTAAGTACTTATTCAAAATAAGTACCTACTCAAGAGAGTATGCGATTACAGATGCAGCCAACTTCAATACATAACATGGTAAAAACCATTATTGTCAAAGTGGAATTTTTTAAATAAAAAATACATGGTTTTAACATGGTACTTTTTTGTTAGTGGCTACTGGAGGGGGAAAAGAAATCATATGTATAATTATGATTTTATATTATTAGCAATGATCAAGAAACTATGGTACTTCGGTATGAACTGTTGTTACCATGGTAACCATGGCTATTTGTGTCAATTAATGACAGTTAATCCTGAGTACAAAAACATTTATACATACGCTAATCCACAACATGACACACAATAAAACTTAATGGTTACACAATTCAGATCTTTCAAAAAAAGTACCATGGTACTACATTGGCAATACCATGTCTTTAGTTATCATCTAAATATTGTAAGTAATACTAACAATTTGTTTCACTTAATGCAATCAGCGATTTCGATCGATTTGGACTCGATTGTTAAAATGACAAAATACATTGTTTATTGTTTATTATTCTAGCGAGCTAACGACAGCTAGCCAAACGATAACTGTCAAATATCAAAAACTATCCATTAATTTCACATTATATTTCTCTAAACACACATATAAAAACCAGTTTCAGTCAAATATTCCGTATATTTGTGTTTCTACGTGGCTGTGACTTCACATCATAACACATCACAACTGTCTGCTATCCGACATTAGCCAGAGGAGCTAATCCTGTAAATGCAACACACATGAGCTCAATACAGTGAGCTTTAGAGGGAATAAAGCGATTATATTCTCTTACCTGAACCGATGTCAAGCATTCCTCCGTGATAAGGGAAATGAAGGGATTTCTTGTTTGTCTGGATGATCTCACACTAGTGATGATGATGATGGGTGAGGCAATTCAACACAAAGCTACACCCAAACACTTGAATTACAGTGACTTTTGACATGACATCTGTATAATGTAAATAAACAGGTTATAGAACAATTAAAAAAGAGCCGCATCAGTGGATTTATGGAACGATGCATGAGGAGGACTTTTGTTGCAGATTAAGTTTTATTATAAAACACTTGTCTTTCAGGCAAATTGCAATGTCTTGCTGGGGAGAAACAGAAAAATTAGTTGACCTGTGATAAAAATTAATAGCTTTCAGTAAGAATTTTGTGATATAGTTTCAGAAATTATTTAAGGGGAGGAAACAGTCATTTTTTTGATTGAATTATAGTGAATGAATGTGGCCAAAATGTGTCAGTGGTCTGTGGCGGCCACTAGTGGTCAAATATGGATATTTATAAAAATGTTTAAATTAAAAATGTAACCATTTTTGCCTTGTCCCGTTTTTATTTTCCACTTCATTTCCAATAAAGTTTTGACTGACATAAATGCTGCCTTTTGCTGCTGACCACAGCACACTAGTGACCTTTAAAGATTGCACAAACGAAAAATAATAATATAATAGCTAGCAAACTGATACCAGATGCATTTCAACCAATGTACATTTGCATAGGTCTGGTGGTGCTATCGCCAGCAGTGTTGCCAAATCCGCGGTTTCCCCGCGGAATTGGCCTACTTTTACACCGTTACCGCGGGTTGTTACCAAGTCCCCCTGAAATCAAAATTTAAGTTTTTTAGCTTTTAGTATGAATATGTTAGCCTTAAGGTTATGAATAAGCTGGTGTGTTCCAAAACAATGACAAAATTCACATTTAGGAGATATAAGCATTCAAAACTTACAGTCTCTCACTTCCGCTAAAATGGATCACGGATTTTCATGACATCACATCGCACTTCAGCTTCTCATCAAATCTTCTGTCCAATCAAATGCTCTCTAGAATCTGAAGTCCCGCCCCATCCTACACTGAAGCTGCGGCTGAAATCGGTCATTTGCTCACACATTTACTAGTTTATACATGGTGAATGGCACACAGTGCACTATGTAGAGGATAGGGAACTATTCAGACAGTGTAAATATGCTTTCCATTGACGCAAATGAAGTCGCTTTAGTGTCACGTGAACCGCCGCAGCGCCCAGGGACGCAAGAGCACAGAACGGATCATAACCGCGAGTCGGCTCAGACCACGAAAGGTATCGGACTTTAAATTCTGCACAGAATGCTGTATTTTAAAGTGATATAGAGGAGATTGGGAAAATAAACAGTTAGAGATTAGAAGGAAACAGAGGTTTTACTGAGTTTAACGGCTCTGGCCAAGCTGTGATATAAACGAAATTGGCTATTTTTAAAAAAGGGGCGGGGCTGTTCGATATATCGCCCTGTCTTCCTGTTTCACGTCAACACATTGAATAATGCTGCGCGTTCCAAGACACTTCAGAAATAGAAATTGGGATACGCAAACCTGGCAACCCTGATCGCCACATTATTACCTTAGTTTTAGGCCACTCCCACTGTATTGTGAACCTGCAACTTGTGGCCGTCGCATGTAGATATATTCTTCAACAATATTAAAACATTATCAAGTAGTTATTTATTTATATGCATAAATGCATAAGTGTTTCCATTTGTGCATTAAAGGTGTGGAATCCTATCCCCCCATTTATATGGGGGGAAAACAGTATATCATTATTGCAAAGTTCCAGCTAGATTGCAACATTTAATTTTCACAAATACCTTCATCGAACATTAATGAAACATGGAAAATATTCTTCAGGTATGATTCCGTTGTGTGCAACATCTGCATGACTGTGGATGTGCATCACCAGAGGGCGCGTGCACTGAACACGAGGACTATTGCTCTATTGCTCCATCACAATATAGTCTTTTCTGCAATTTCTGCACCATTGAACTCAAGGAAACAGTATAGATATTTGCAGGAATCGGCACATGGACGTTTCCATCTGAATGCGTGGTAATGTCATGCATCTGTGTTCCTCATGCAGAGTCTGCTAATGAAATACACGGGAAAACCAGGAAACCAAAGGATTCCGTAAAGAATTTGTGTGCAATCCAAAACATAGTGTATATATAAGGTAAGCTTGATTTGAAATAAAGCCATAAAAGCCTCACAGATGTTTACTGTTTACTAGGCGACTTTTCAAATGTCATTATGCGTTCGTTTCATCGTATTATTTCACACACACACACACACACACACACACTACCAGAAGAATGTATTTGATATACTTATGTGCAAAGATCTCATGTGTTTATGGATGGATCTTTGCACATTCCAGCTGCTGCCATTTTGTGTCGGTTTTAACCCGCACCCACAATGCAGAACACACGCAAAGAAATGAATGGGCGACGCTATAATAACACGAGAAAGCTTTTTTCAATTTTTGTCAAAAATCAAGATTCTAATTCAAATGAGCTTTACTGGCATGGCTTTAGAATGTTGCCAAAGCAATAATAATAAAATACACACACAAACAAACAAGCAAACATACATTCACAAAATACAACAAATATCAGTTAAATTCAGAGTACAATGAGTTAAATTAATCAATCAATATATATATATATATATATATATATATATATATATATATATATATTACCAGTCAAAAGATTTTTAATGTTTTAAAAAGAAGTTTCGTCTGCTCACCAAGGCTGCATTTATTTAATTAAAAATACAGTAAAAACAGTGATATTGTGAAATATTATTACAATTTAAAATAACTGTGTTCTATTTGAAAATATTTTACAATGTAATTTATTCCTGTGATCAAAGCTGAATTTTCAGCATCATTACTCCAGTCTTCAGTGTCACATGATCCTTCAGAAATCATTCTAATATGATGATTTGATGCTCAAGAAACATTTATTGTGTACAATTGTACAAAATATTTGTGTACAATATTTCTTTTTTTTCAGGATTCTTTGATGAATAGAAAGTTCAAAAGAACAGCATTTATTTGAAATATAATCTTTTGTAACATTATAAATGTCTTTACTGTCACTTTTGATCAATTTAATGCATCCTTGCTGAAAAAAATAATTCATTTCTTTAATTTTTTTTTTCAAAAAAATAAAAATTCTTACTGACCCCAAACTTTTGAACGGTAGTGTATAATGTTACAAAAGCTTTGTGTTTCAGATAAATGCTGTTCTTTTGAACTTTCTATTCATCAAAGAATCTGGAAAAAGAAATATTGTACACAATAAATGTTTCTTAAACATCAAATTATCATATTACATGATTTCTGAAGGATCATGTGACACTGAAGACTGGAGTAATGATGCTGAAAATTCAGCTTTGCCAACACAAGAATAAATTACATTTTAAAATATTTTCAAATAGAACACAGTTATTTTAAATTGTTTTTACTGTATTTTTAATTAAATAAATGCAGCCTTGGTGAGCAGACGAAACTTCTTTTTAAAACATTAAAAATCTTACTGTGTCCAAACTTTTGACTGGTAGTGTGTATCTATATATATATATATATATATATATATATAAACACATTTAGACCGTTTAACATAGTGATTGCTATCAGGATATGAGAGACTTTCAACCAGTATAACAAAAAATGTTTGTAGAGAATCACCTATTGCACCTTTAACTCTGATTCTATTGATTCATTTGGAATGTTCAGATGAGTTAAGATTGTTCAAACTACAACGGTCAAAGAGTCAAATCTAAACAGACAGACTATGCCTTTGATCTGCTTTTAAGCCCCCATCCCCCCGTCTATCTGCAGCGTCCTATCAACAAACCAGAACACACACCAGTTACCTTCTTGCAACATCTTCTGATCGACAGCATGGCCTTAAAACATCTCAATCTTTTAAAACTACTTCAAACTTAATATAACTTCAATCTGAAAACCTTTAATCATCAAACTTTCTGAATAGGCTTTCTCAAGCCAACATCAGAATTTTTCTTGACAAACTTTTTTATCTAGTTTATAATTTTTTATTTGTTTCGCTCTTAACAGTGACATCTGTATAAAATGTGATTTTAATCATGTTACAGAATGTCTGTCATTAAACTTAAAGGGATAGTTCACCCATAAATGAAACTTCTGTCATCATTTACTCACCCTTAAGATGTTCCAAACCTGTATTAATTTCTTTCCTGGAAAGTTTCTGGTCCCCTTTGACTTTAATAGCATTTTTTTCTACTTTCATACTATTTAAGTTAATGAGGACCAGAAACTGTTTGGTCACCAACATTCTTCAAAATATCTTCCCTTATGTTCAACAGAACAAAGAACTTCATGCAGGTTTCGAACAACTTGAGGGCGAGTAAATAATGACAGAATTTTCATTTATGGGTGAACTATCCCTTTAAAGTCCGCCTGAAATCAAAATGTATGTTTTTTACCTTTTAGTATGAATATGTTAGCCTTAAGGTTATGAATAAGTGTGCTCCAAAACAATGACAAAATTTGCATTTTGGAGATATAAGCATTCAAAACTTATAGTCTCTCACTACCGCTAATGGATCACGGATTTTCATGACATCAAATAAGTTTGTTTGACTGCTTGAGTGAGGACATTTCAAAGGCTTCCTCTGTTTTCATAGCTGGACATTATAACATCTCCTAGCCTTATCCCTAAACCCTAAACACACAAACACATCACTAGCTTTAAAGAAAAGTTTCATCTTTTAATTATAACGGTAAAGACACCAAAATGCCCTTCCAAAGTGTTTTTCGTTATGTTTCATTGTATTAGTCTTAGAAGATATTTGATCCTAAAAAGTATAACAAATAAAACTGGCTTCCTTGGACCTTGCTTGCAGTTCATTCTGTAGCTGCACAATGAAGAGACGGTTTAGTGTTGTGGAGTCCCTGGTTAATTTATTTGAATCCAGAGAAGAGAAAAGAGCTGCGACCCAACATTCAAGCGATGGATTTATGGAAGAGGAAAGAGATGCGAACCTACATAAAAGTGCTGGATTTATGGAAGGGGAAAAAGATTCGACCCTACATAAAAGCGATGGATTTATGGAAGAGGAAAGAGATGCGACCCTACATACAAGTGATGGATTAATGGAAGAGGAAAGAGACCTGGATGAAGAAGCTGAGCCGGAGGAGGAGTTCTTCGATCAAGCTTCTGAAACAGAGGACAATACAGAATTTGACCCAGACTACCACTCTACTGATGGGGAAGAGTCAGAGGGAGAGGAAGAGGAAGAGGTCCCTCCTGAGGTGGAGGCCGCTTATCAGTCCAAAAACGGGAACATAATGTGGACTTCAACAACTCTTTCAGAGAGACGAGGAAGAATACCAGCTCATTGTATCATAAAAATGACACCTGGACCAACCAGGTTTGCATGTTCCAATGCCGAAGACATAAAATCAACATTTGAATTGTTTTTCCCAGATGAAATTAAAAAGATTTTGATTGAAATGACCAATTTAGAAGGGAAACGTGTGTTTCGTAAAGCCTGGAAGAACCTGGACTGGATAGACTTTCAGGCCTATTTTGGTCTGTTGATTCTAGCGGGCGTGTATCGATCCCATCATGAGGCTTTGGGCAGCTTATGGAACAGTGTGTCGGGGAGGGCAATTTTTCGTGCTACCATGCCATTGAAAACTTTTAACATGATGTCAAGGGTCTTCTGCTTTTACAAAAAGGTTGCAGGGCCTGGCCGAGAGAAACATGATAAGCTGGCACCAGTAAGGGACATTTGGGAAAAATGGGTTGAACGCCTGCCGCTCTTGTACAATCCAGGCCCAAACGTCACTGTGGATGAGTGCCTGGTCCCTTTCAGAGGTCGCTGTCCCTTCAAACAATACATGCCGAGTAAACCGAGCAAGTACGGAATTAAAATCTGGGCGGCGTGCGATTCCAGATCGAGCTACGCATGGAACATGCAGATCTACAGTGGCAAAGCTGCCGACAGAAAGCCAGAAAAGAACCAGGGAATGCGTGTGGTCTTGGATATGACATCTGGTCTCCAGGGACACACCATCACATGTGACAACTTTTTCACCTCGTATGCCCTCGGCGAAGAGCTTCTCCAAAGAAAAATGAGCATGATCGGAACAGTCAGATCAAACAAGCCTGAGCTTCCACCTGCGCTCCTGTCAGTCAAAGACAGGCCCCGACTCTCCTCCATGTTCGCCTTCACAGAGACGCACACTCTTGTGTCCTACTGTCCCAGAAAAAATAAAAACGTGCTTTTGATGAGCACATTTCACAGAGATGCCACAATAAGCAGCAAAGACCACAAGAAGCCGCAAATAATCCTAGACTACAACCAGACCAAAGGTGGAGTTGACACCCTTGACAAGGTATTTTACTACTTTGCATCATTTATACATTATACATTGGCATGAAATGAAATTTAACCCTATCTATTTTCTAAATGCATATTATAAATCTTAATGCCACGATATACTACAAACGAAATCGAAGAATGAACTAATGTGACGTCATTTCCAACAAACTCAGGCCAAAACTAAGTTTGTTTTGTGTTCGTTTTGGGAATTCAATCTGACTTGCCAAAGTGAACTCTTAGGAAAAGTTCGCTTTAGCTGCAAAACACTTTCGCACAAACATTGGTCTGTGATGATAACGTAATAGGAGGTGTGCGCTGAGGCTCCACCTTCTTTCACGTGGAACTCTTCTCTGACTCATTTTGTCTGTTAAATCCGTCAAGGTAAGATCACCACGGGTGAAAACAAACACACTGGAAAGCCGCTTTATAGTAGAAAATGAAGTTGTGCTTCTGATCAAATGAGGCACTGACACTTTTTCATGTTTGATACTGTAAATCTGCATGCTTTTAAGCAATCTATTGAATATAATGCCATATAAATAAACGCAACGTGACTTTACTGGAGTGCTAATTAGCAGAGCTTGTGCTAACATGCCCATGTTGTTATGATCAGATGCTTTTCTTATGCTTTCTATAAAAAAGTGCTTGCTGTTTTCTCATTTTTGTTGTGTTTATTTTTTTACTGAGAGGAAAGTGCGCAGCACATATTTACATATTCATCCACATGTCGCTCTCAGCAGAGTGGGTGGAGTCAGATGTTTGATAACAGTATATCGCTGCTCACGTATTTCGAACTTCGTTTCACCCCTAAGCGAAGAATGAAAAAGAATACTCGCCGGGGCCTTTATTGTGAAAAATTCATCCGTGGATATGTTTTCTTTTTAAAAAATGTGTTACACCTGGATGTACACAATAGAGAAGAAAAGATCTGTTACTACTTCCATCTTATCATGACTTTAAGGGCAAATGGCACAAATCGTCAGCTGATGAGCTAAAGCTTGTTTATTTTGTTATTTCACTTCCAGGTGGTGGCCACATACACCTGCCAAAGGATGACACGTCGTTGGCCCATGGTGATTTTCTTTAACATGCTGGACGTCTCCGCCTACAATTCATTTGTACTTTGGACTGAAATAAATCCTAAATGGTACAAACAGAAGAACACCAAAAGGAGATACTTTCTGGAAGAGCTAGGGGAAGCTTTGGTGACTCCCTACATGAAAAGACGGCACTGCCTTCCCCGCACGCAAGCCTCTCAGAATATGGTAAAGGAAGCACAAGCATGTTCTTCGGGAAATAAAGCCGCCCCCCAACCTCCGTCGTACAGTAAAGTGATGGAAGCACGCAAATGCTCTCTTGAAGTCAAGAAATCCGGCCCCTCCCCAGTATCAACCCCCTCCAAGAGGAAGAGGTGTCAGGTCTGTGATTCAAAGAAGAGCACAAAAACCAGTATGATGTGCAGTAAGTGTAACATGTACATCTGTAGGTCACACGCTGTTATAACTTCTTACTGCTACGCATGCAAGAAAGTTTAAACAGGACTTCGTAACTGTTTTTTACTCAATTTTTATGACATTCTTTTCTTAGCTGTTCTCTTTAGTAACTTGTTTGCTAATCTTCTGATTATTGCTCCTGTTTTCTTGACATTTTTATTAGTTTACCTCATTATAGTTACTTATGTTGATGTTTGATGTTTTAAATAAATGATAATTTGACAAAATAATGTCTACCCTACATTTTTTCATTGTAACACTTTTTTTTATGTGGGCATCACTGCAAAAACTGACACTTCAAAACAAGTGGATATAAAAATGATAAACTTAGACGAATATTATTTTCAGTATATCATAACAAGTAATATATCTAAAATTCATAACTTTGGGTTAGTTCACCCAAAAATGAAAATAATGTCATTAATTACTCACCCTCATGTCGTTCCACACCCATAAGACTTTAGTTCATCTACGGAACACAAATTAAGATATTTTTGATGAAATCCGAGAGGTATTTGACACGTCCATAGACAGCAATATAATCAACACCTTCAAGGTCCAGAAAGGTACTAAAGACGTCGTTAAAACAGTTGATGTGACTGCAGTGGTTCAACCTTAATTTTATGAAGCAACGAGAATACTTTTTGTGCACAAAATCAAAACACAAATAACGGCTTTATTCGACAATCTCTTTTCTTCCCTGTCATTATCCTTACGCAGATGGCGCAGTAAGCACAGTGAAGGCTTCCGTGTTTTCGTCTGAATGCCGGCTCAGTTTGGCCAAAGTTGATCATGTGAGCAGCACGACGCATGTGTGTGATGCTGACACAGGAGCCGGCCAATAATGAGTCGGTTCTGACATAGAACCTGGAAGTGCTGGACATAAACAACATATGAGAATGACACAGAAGAGAAGATATTGTTGAATAAAGTTGTTATTTTAGTTTTGTTTTTGCTCACAAAAAGTATTCTCGCCCCTTCATAAAATTAAGGTTGAACCACTGCAGTCACGTCGACTGATTTAACGATGTCTTTAGTACCTTTCTGGACCTTGAAAGTGTTGATTATATTGCTGTCTATCGGCGAGCCATATACCTCTCGGATTTCATCAAAAATATCTCAATTTGTGTTCCGAAGATGAACGAAGGTCTTACAGGTTTGGAACGACATGAGGGTGAGTAATTAATGACAGAATTTTCATTTTTGGGTGAACTAATCCTTTAAGTTTGTTAGAACATCCCAGAGACTTGCAACATGCATCACTGACGCCACCTACTGGCTATAATTATTATTTCATGTCACTGTCATGTTTTTTCAGCAGATATAAGCAGGTGTTTCAAATACATATATTTTTTCACTGCAGTAAAATTAAAAAGGTGTTTATTTTAAATGAAAATGAATGGTGTAATTTAGAGGTAAGTAAGTCTAAACACAATAGATTTTTCAAAATAAATGAACAAGTTTAGTGATATTACTTTAGTAAAGTTCGTTTCACTATTTCTTAAAAACGAAGTTATGACTAGGAACAGATGTTTGTTTTTTATTAATTCACTATCTGGTATTTTGTATACAGATGTTTTTTAACCAATATTTCTGATAGTAACCTGTTTGATAGCAAATATTTGCACAGGTTTGAAGGAGCTATAGCCACATTATTACTTAAGTTTAAGGCCACTCCTACTGTATTCTGATCTTGCAACCTGTGGCCTTCGCATGCAGATATATTTCTCAACAATAATTAAAACATTAACCATGAAGTAGTTATGTATTATGTATTTCAAAAACAGTACATTATTATTGCATAGTTACAGCTAAATTGCAACACTGTCGTCTGAATTTTAACAAATTCCTTCATCGAACATTCAAGAAACATAGGAAATATTCTTCAGATATGATTCCGTTGTGTGCAACATCTGCATGACTGTGCATGTGCATCACCAGAGGGCGCGTGCACTGAACACGAGGATTACTGCTCTATTGCTCCATCACAATGTCAATAATATGGTCATATCTGCAATTTCTGTACCATTGAACTCAAGGAAACAGTACATATATTTGCAGTAATCGGCACATGGACGTTTTCATCTGAATGCAGCGCTGGTGTTGCGTTTTAATGTCATGCATCTGTGTTCCTCACGTAGAGTCTGCTTTTGAAATACACGAGAAGACCAGGAAACCAAGGATTCCATAAAGGATTTGTGTGCAATCCAAAACATCATTTCACATATATAAGGTAAGACGCTCAAAAAGCTTTATTTGAATTCCAGGAACAACAACAACAAAAAAAAGCCTCACAGATGTTCATTGTTTATAGGCGTTTATTGTTGTTGTTTTTTTTCAAATGTTATGGCGCGTTTTATCGTATTTTACACAAAGTGCAAAGATCTCATGGAAATGTGGATGGATCTTTTCACATTCCAGCTGCTGCCATTTTGTTTATTGTTTAACCCCCCCGGTTCTGTTCGGTCATTTTAAGCATATTTCACTTTTAACCATTTGAACTCACAAAAGATTCTAAGTGGTTGTATAAAACGCGAAATCTGAGCCACCATTGTAAATCAATCGGACTACAAAACAGAGCAATTACTAAATAAATTGTCAAATAAAATAAATCAGGCAAAATGCAGAACACACACAAAAATGAATGATGCCATAACACATGGCTTTTTCCCCTTTTTTTTATTTGTCAAGAAAAATAAGATTTATTCAAGTGTTGTTCACAGCAGAGTCAAATGACACCCATTTCCACCTCTCTGGACAAATCATGGGGTGAGCTTGACCAAGTCCAGCTCCACCTCTGTGGATCTAATGGGTGGAGGAGGGATCGGTAGAGTTGTAATGGGTAGGGTTAGGGTGTGGTTGGAGGGGGAGCTGACCCCCGCCAAATTATTACCCCCCTAGTATTGGTAGGTTTAGGATTAGGTGTGAGGGAGGGGTTAGGATTAGGCTATCAGGTAGCGACTTCAACAAGGGGGGTAATAATTTGGCAGGGAGTCGAAATTCGGCACGACACTGGCATTTCTGCGCTATATCCTCTAGTAGTTTTATCTAAAGCAAAACGCTCTTCATTCAAGCCCTTTCAGCTCTGTGCACGTTCTCTCTTTCTCCAGACGTTTTTAATTCATTCCAATGGAAGTTGAGCTTAACAATTTAACAACTCAAACATGAACGTGAAGCTCCCCATAATATGTTAGTGAACATATGGCACCGCCCACTCCGCTGAGAGCGGCATTTAGATGAATATGTAAGCATGTGCTGTGTGCTTTCCTCTCAATAACAAAATAATCACAACAAAATTAAGAAACAGTAATCATTTAAAGCATACCAAAAGTAAGCTCTGCAATTCGGCACTCTAGTGAAGTCACATCATGTTTATTTATATAGCACTTTATACAATAGATTGCTTTAAATCAAGCAGCTTTACCATATTTTAGATGAAAAACGGTGTCAGTGTCTCATTTCATCAGAAGTACAACTTCATTTTCTAATATAAAGCAGCTCTCTAGTGTGTTTATGTTTCACTCGCGGACGTTTGACCTCGACGGCCTGAACAGGAGAAATGAACCGGAAAACATTTCCATGTGAAAGAAGGCAGAGCCTCCTCGCACACCTACCTGTTAAGTAATCGCCACAGACCAAAGATGTTTCCAAGCTGTAGTGAACTTTTCTGGAAAGTTCTCTTTGGCAAGCTGTTTTGAACTCCCAAAACAAACTCCAAACGAACTTCGTTTTGGCCTGATTTTGTTTGAAATGGTGTCACATTAGTTCGTTCTTTGATTTCGCATGAAGTATATTGGGGCCTTTAGAGTCAGATGCTGATTTGTCAGCACAGCACTGCATAGAGTCGAACGCACATTAACATTTCAAAATCTGTTTTAATTATGAGTGAACAGTTCCAGATGGGGCGGAGCCCTATTGATATCCTAGCCTTAACCCTAAACCTAACTATCACACAAACCTGTGCACATCACTAGCTTTAAAGATAAGCATCATCTGGCCCCAAAGTGGTTTTAATACATGTTTTACTGTAGTATTAGAGGACATTTGAACCTTACAAGTATAACAACTAAGGTTATAAATGTGACTTCCTTGGACCTTGCTTGCAGTTCATTCTGAAGCTGCACAAGAGACGGTTTAAGAGGAAGAGACGGGATGGAGAAACGGTATAATATTGCGGAGGCCCTGGTTGAGATACTTGAGTCTAATGAAGAGGAAAGGGATGCGATCCTACCTGTGACAAGTGATGAATTTATGGAAGATGAAAGAGATGCGACCCTACATACAATTGATGGATTTACGGAAGAGGAAAGAGATGCGACCCTACATAAAAGTGATGGATTAATGGAAGAGGAAAGAGACCTGGATGAAGAAGCTGAGCCGGAGGAGGAGCTCTTCGATCAAGCTTCTGAAACAGAGGACAATACAGAATTTGACCCAGACTACCACTCTACTGATGGGGAAGAGTCAGAGGGAGAGGAAGAGGAAGAGGTCCCTCCTGAGGTGGAGGCCGCTTACCAGTCCAAAAACGGGAACATAATGTGGACTTCAACAACTCCTTCAGAGAGACGAGGAAGAATACCAGCTCATTGTGTCATCAAAATGACACCTGGACCAACCAGGCTTGCATGTTCCAATACCAAAGACATAAAATCAGCATTTGAATTGTTTTTCCCAGATGAAATTAAAAAGATTTCGATTGAAATGACCAATTTAGAGGGGAAATGTGTGTTTCGTAAAGCCTGGAAGAACCTGGACTGGATAGACTTTCAGGCCTATTTTGGTCTGTTGATTCTGGCGGGCGTGTATCGATCCCATCATGAGGCTTTGGGCAGCTTATGGAACAGTGTGTCGGGGAGGGCAATTTTTTGTGCTACTATGCCCTGAAAACTTTTACCATGATGTCAAGGATCTTCCTCTTTTTACAAAAAGGTTGCAGGGCCTGGCCGAGAGAAATGTGACAAGCTGGCACCAGTAAGGGACATTTGGGAAAAATGGGTCGAACGCCTGCCGCTCTTGTACAATCCAGGCCCGAACGTCACTGTGGACAAGTGCCTGGTCCCTTTCAGAGGTCGCTGTCCCTTCAAACAATACATGCCGAGTAAACAGAGCAAGTACGGAATTAAAATCTGGGCGGCGTGCGATTCCAGATCGAGCTACGCATGGAACATGCAGATCTACAGTGGCAAAGCTGCCGACAGAAAGCCAGAAAAGAACCAGGGAATGCGTGTGGTCTTGGACATGACATCTGGTCTCCAGGGACACACTATCACGTGACAACTTTTTCACCTTGTATGCCCTCGGCGAAGAGCTTCTCCAAAGAAAAATGAGCATGATCGGAACAGTCAGATCAAACAAGCCTGAGCTTCCACCTGCGCTCCTGTCAGTCAAAGACAGGCCCCGACTCTCCTCCATGTTCGCCTTCACAGAGACGCACACTCTTGTGTCCTACTGTCCCAGAAAAAATAAAAACGTGCTTTTGATGAGCACATTTCACAGAGATGCCGCAATAAGCAGCAAAGACCACAAGAAGCCGCAAATAATCCTAGACTACAACCAGACCAAAGGTGGAGTTGACACCCTTGACAAGGTATTTTACTTTCATTCAAGGCCAAATGGCACATGTAAAATGAATTTAATTGTCAGCTGATGATCTAAAGCTTGTTTATTTTTTTATTTTATTTCCAGGTGGTGGCCACATACACCTGCCAAAGAAAGACAAATCGTTGGCCCATGGTGATTTTCTTTAACATGCTGGATGTCTCCGCCTACAATTCTTTTGTGCTGTGGATGGAAATAAATCCTACATGGCAAAAAACGAAGAAACACAGAAGGAGACTCTTTCTGGAAGAACTAGGGAAAGCTTTGGTGACTCCCTACATGAAAAGACGGCACTGCCTTCCCTGCACGCAGGCCTCTCAGAATATGGTAAAGGAAGTACAAGCATGTTCTTCGGGAAACAAAGTCGCCCCCCAACCTCCCTCGTACAGTAAAGTGATGGAAGAGCACGAATGCTCTCCGAGAAAGAAAGCCCCCCTCTCGCCAGTATCAAGCCCCTCTAAGAGGAAAAGGTGTCAGGTCTGTGAATCAAAGAAGAGCACAAAAACCAGTATGACGTGCAACAAGTGTAACGTGCATTTGCGGGTCACACGCTGTTATAACTAGTTACTGCTACACTTGGAAGAAAGTTTAAACAAGACTTCGTCACTGCATATGTGCTGGTTGTCACGCAGTTATAATGATACATTCTTTTCTTGCTGTTCTCTGTTTGCTAATCATCTTATTGTCCTGTTTTCTTGACATTTTTATTAATTTACTTCATTAATATGTTGATGTTTTGAATAAATACTCTACAAAATTATGTGTACTCTACACCTTTTCATTGTAACACTATTTATAAACATAATGTGGGCATCACTGCAAAAACTGACACTTCAAAACAAGCAGATTTAAAAAAGAAAAACTTTGACAAATACTAGTGTTCCTTGGGAAGTATATATCCAAATTCGTAACTTGTGTTTAGAAAATAGGTTTGTTAGAACATTTGGTTTACCAATGCAAAATGTATAATCTGTTTATTGTGCCTTGTTTGTTTTCATTAGTTTACTTTATTAGTTATTGAATGTTGATGTTTTAAATAAATGATAGACTGCAATAATGCATACTCTACAGTACTTCTTTTCTTTGTAACGCTCTTTGTAAGCATAATATGACATCACTTCAAAACAAGTGGATTTTAAAATGATAAACTTCAGCAAATATTAGTGTAAGTATACAGTAGCCTACACATATTCATAACTTGTCTTAAAGTTTGTTAGAATATTGGGTTCCAGAGATCGAGACCAACATATGTGGATCACTAACTGGTTTAAAGTGTGATTTCATGTCATGTTTTTTCCTAATGTATGTGGTAAAAGTAATATAAAATATATTATAGATATTGATATTTTAGTTAGGTTATTTTAAGTTAGGTCTAAATACCATAAAAATGCCATAGTAACTTACATTTCTTTTAAAATATATTTTTTAAAGATAAATTAACTTTATAAATTAACTCTCGCTGGTATTGTTCTAATGTCGTATGTGTCACAGAATGACTCGCGCCGTATTTTCCAAGTGTAAGGAAATCCCTAAAAGTGTACGTGTAGCCTACTTTCTTCTCTGAGGTGAATTTCTCCAGATGTCAGCTGACAGGTGTGAATCTATGGTGTGAACTCGTTTGTTGTTGCGACAACCAGAACACAAGAGAGATACTCACCTCAGAGAAGAAATAACGTGTATAATTATTACCCATGAGCTGGCTGTTGCGTTTTGATCTTAATTTCTCAAAATGGCGCGCTTGTGGTTTTGAACTGCTTCAGTCTCATCATGAACGCGCACAAACGGCCAAGGTCAGGATCTTTGCTAAATAATTAATTACATTTCGGTTTGTTTTTCACAAGACCCTATCGTATGCCTTCAGAACAAGGGAGAAAGTGGCTCCTCAAAAATAAATGAAAGAATGAATGAATAATAATCCACAGTTCAAAATTAAAGTGATGCAAGTATTATGAAATATGACGTTAAAAAGTGTATAACTTTTTCAAAAGTTACACTGTCCAAAAATGACAGCAACAGGTTAATGTTAAGCTTTTTTTCTTGCCTGCCTTGAGCCCACTGAGTTATAAAGTAATCTTGAAATCAAAATAATCAAAATAACTTCCCCTCCCTCTTTCAGCAACATCTCTTCTCTGATTATGTGTTTACTGGTGTGAGGCTCTAATTCATCCCAAAGGTGTTCTATCGGGTTGAGGTCAGGACTCTGTGCAGGCCAGTCAAGTTCCTCCACACCAAACTCACTCATCCATGTCTTTATGGACCTTGCTTTGTGCACTGGTGCGCAGTCATGTTGGAACAGGAAGGGACCATCCCTAAACTGTTCCCACAAAGTTGGGAGCATGAAATTGTCCTATATGTCTTGGTATGCTGAAGCATTAAGAGTTCCTTTCACTGGAATGCGCTGAATCCGCTCTGTGATTTTACGTGGCCTACCACTTCATGGCTGAGTTGCTGTTGTTCCCAGTTGCTTCCACTTTGTTATGATACCACTAACAGTTGACTGTGGAATATTTAGTAGTGAGGAAATTTCACGAATGGACTTATTGCACAGGTGGCAACCTATCACGGTACCACGATTAAATTTACTGAGCTCCTAAGAGCGACCAATTCTTTCACAAATGTTTGTAGAAGCAGTCTGCATGCCTAGGTGCTTGATTTTACACACCTGTGGCCATGGAAGTGATTGGAACACCTAAATTCAATGATTTGGAGGGGTGTCCCAACACTTTTGGCAATATAGTGTATGTCACAATAGGGAAGAAAAGACTATCACAACTTCCGTTTCATGACGACTTTGATAAGACCCCCAAAAGTGTGCCATGGGTTTGGTGAGGGAATGAATGGGGAATAGTCATGTGAGAGGAGGTTTGATGATTGGCCTATTAATAAATCCCACCTCTCTTTTTTGTGCGTGTGCCGCATCCACTAGTATCTGCAGAATTGGTCAGAATGAATAAGTAAAGGTGTTAATAGGAAGACTAATTAAAAAGTAAGGAAACAACTTACTTAGATATCACCGCTGTCACATATTGTCACATCACATTAAAACTTGAAATGACTTGAAAACATGACCTGTGAAGGTTTTTTAGTGTGCAATCTGTCTGGTGAAAAACATCCTTGTGTCTGTGACCATCATGACACCTGCAGTGTTTACCGAGCTTTGATGAATGATGATCTGAAAATAAGTTTACAGCTAACCATCAGTTAACAATTTTTTTTTTTTTTTTTGTACTGCAAAGTTAGTTATTATTTTGGAATAAAATGCTTAAACATGCTTAATCTTTATGAGAAATATATTTTGTTTTAATAAATAGAACATTAATTACATTCTTATTGTAATATAGAATGTAATATAGAAAATAGAATTCTATTGGTTGTTGTTTTCTTGATAGTGCAAGTAATGTTTATTTTTTTAAGCTAAAAAATGTGTCAACTGTACAACAACGACAGGGTGAGTAATTTGTATTTTAAAAACACTTAACTTTTAAACCTTTATTTTTATTTACTTATTTTTTTTATGTTATTTTATAGCTTGACTGGAGGCCAGTCCAGATGGCTTTCATGTCCAGACTGTCTCGGTCACGGAGTAATTCCAGGTCTCCCAGCAGAAAGGACTCGGAGAAGGGCTGTCCGGTACTAACTGTTTCTGAACTTGAGCGTCTGCTGTACACGGGGAAAACCGCCTGTAATCATGCAGATGAAGTGTGGCCAAGACTCTACATAGGTGACCAGTGAGTAGCCCATGAATATATGTGGTTTTGGTCATGCCGTATACCTTATATTGAACAGGTGATTATGATTTATTTGCTTATATTAAAAAAGTATCTAGTTTTTCAAACAAAAAAAATGTGTTGGGATCATAAAATGCTTTATTAATGCTTTGAATAATGCATTTAAAGTGCCCCAGTTATGCTCCTTCAAATATTTCCTTTCATGCAGTGTGTAAAATAGCTGTTTGTGAATGTAAAAGATCTGCAAAGTTTTAAAGATCAAAATGCATGACAAATTAAGTTATTGTCTCCTAAAAGAAAGAATCAATTCTTAAAGGGATAGTTCAGAAGTGATGTGCAAATGTATATTATGAGAAAATGTAAGTGTTTTTTGACATTGGATGCATGTGGGAGACCTCCAAAACAATATAGGAACCTTTAAAATAGCATAATAAGGGCACTTTAATAAAGTGTGACAAAATCCAGTAACTGATACAGTAGAAGTAAAAGAGTTAACTTCTCTCCTGCACAAATAGGTAAACTAGCAATTACCAGTAAATGTTGTACAGTGTACAGTTTTATCACAATAGCCTTTCATACTCATTTCAGAGAAATTGCCTCAAACCGCAAAGAACTCATCAAGCTGGGGATCACACACATCCTCAACTGCGCTCAGAGCAAATGGAGAGGCGGTGCAGAGCATTACGCTGGCATGAACATCACGTATCACGGCATTGAAGCCCACGATTCGCCCTCTTTCGACATGAGTGTGAACTTCTACCCAGCGTCCGAGTTCATTCACAGAGCCCTTAGTACTGGAGGTCAGTTCATTCTTTCAACCAGAAGTTTTTTAAACAATTCCCAGGCTTATTATAATAAAAATAAAGGTTCAAAATAATAGCAAAAAGGGTTTTACAGCCTTTAAGTTTCATAAAGAACTTTTTTTTATTCTTCATTTCTTTACAAAAAAAAAAAAAAAATTATGTACTGGTTAAGTGTGGAAGCTTGTTTCCGCCACTGAATAAATAAATAAAATAATTGGTAATTGCGACTTTTTATCTCATAATTCTGATTTTTTTTCTCGCAATTGCGAGTTTACCCCTTGTAATTCTGACTTTTTTTTCTCAATTGCATGATATAAAGTCAGAATTGTGAGATATAAAGATGCAATTCTGAGAATTGGAATTGGACTCTATATCTCGCAATTGTAAGAAAAAGTCAGAATCAGAAACAAGCTTTTATAGCATACTCATACTTGAATACTTTTTAATTTTTTTTTTTTCTTTTCATGCTATTTTTATTTTCTATTTAGTGTTATGTATAACATATTTGTGCTTATATGAGACTTTTGAATTTATATTCAGAAATTCTAATAAAAAGAGTCAGATATATGTGTGCATACACATGGGGTCTAAAAATGTGAGAACAAGTTTTTTCATTCTCTTTAATTTATGTCACTACACATTACATTAATAGTATAACAATTTGAGCAAAAGTTGAGTTGAACGTTTTAAATTAATTTGTTTTAGAATTTGATATGTAATTTTAATTACAGATATTCAGTGTAGTCTTAGACTTTTTATGTCATCCATGTGAAAATGACAATGCAGTGTCTTTAATTTTGTAGGAACGGTTCTTGTGCATTGTGCCGTCGGGGTGAGCCGATCTGCTACGCTGGTTCTGGCCTACCTCATGATCCGGCAGAACATGACTTTAGTGGAGGCCATCAAGACCGTGAAGGACCACCGTGGCGTAACACCGAACCGCGGTTTCCTGCGTCAGCTCAGCGGTCTGGACAGCGTTCTGCGTGCCAGCCGCAATGCAACATAAACTCACTGGTAGCATTTGAACGTTCTGGCCCAGGCCTTGACCTAATGCATTTGTATTTGCAGTAAATAAGAGCAGAATGTCTTTACATTCAGTGAGTTTATTCCAGCTGTCCTCCTGCGGTCAGTACAAATGCCTTATTACATCAGGAACTCTAAAAATGTACGTAATGCCTTATTCACTGTTAACCATTCACATCTGTTCACATGACCACCCACTGAAATGTTGCTGTGTTAATCGCCGTAGAGAAGTGACCCACGTGTTTTCGTTAAAGCAAGCAGGAATGCTTAAGAAGCCTTTCGCACACAACGTGTTTTTGAGACGTAGGGCAGTGGAATTAAAAAAAAGAACAAAAAAGGTGCAGATAGTTGAACTTTTAATGCTGTGTTTTTAGAACGACATGTCATGCTCAAACTGCTGCAAAAGACCTGAGCGCAATGGGCAAATACATCCGTCTAGTGCATGTTTACATAGAAAAACAATGTAAAAGCAGCACAGTGGGATGCAAAAAATCTGTGGCATTTACAGAATGTTTTTGTGGTTAAAAATGCGAGACATGGGTCAGAGGAACCAAAAAAAAAAGGTCTAGAGACATGTTGAAATTCTCGACTCAAGAACATCGTGTCATGCATGAAACGCTGCAAAAGACTCCAGATGCTAGCACAACAGTCAAACGTGTCCGTCTAGTGCATTTACATAGAAAAACAGTAGAAAAGCAATGCAGTGGAATGCAAAACGCATTCTGTGTGAATGGCCCCCAAGCCTGGTCTAAGCCTGGTTTATGTTTGACACAAATTCACTAAATGGTGCTTTTTTACAGTTAAAAAAAATTGTGCTTTTTTTTACAGTTCAAATGGGTCATTTGAATAGAATTTCAGCTCGACAGAATGTTCCAGGATCAGATTATATTGTGATAGACTTTACAAACTACAACAAAACAAATATTAAACTCTGGCAACATTTCAGCTATTTACATAAACAATACTGCAAAATATGCAACTTTTTCTAGGTTTGCACGTGTTGGATGACCAAAAAAACATTTGTGACCTTGTGACCACCCATAACAATCTAGTGAGCCACACAGAAATGCCAGAGCAACTGTTTAGCAGTGATCTAGTAACCATACACAACACCTTTGTAACCACCTAGAAATCCTAAGGGGCCATTTACACAGAACGCAGTTTTGCATTTAACAACGCAAGATGCAGAGTAGTGGAATGGGGAAAAACGTCCAGAGATCCAGCGTTTTTTAAAAGTTGAACTGTTAACTTGAGCGCTGCGTTTTTAGAATGCTGTGTCCACGTTTAACACTAGCTGCGTCCCAATTCAGAGGCTGCATCCTTCAAAGGCTGCATTTGAACGCCGATTGCGTCACAGCAGTGCGACAAAGGCTGTCCCAATTCAAAGGCTGCTTCAAATGCGGCCTTCGAATGTGTCCTTCATTTCCCATGAAATGAAGGATACAACAGATAGATCTTTCACGGTCTTGCCTACAACAGAATTCATTGTGCACCGTTGACGACAGGATTTTTTGAGAGAAATTGCTGAATTACACTTTCAAACGTAAATATTGTGTTTCAACTTACTCAAATATCTAATGATACAAATGAAAAAAACAAAAAACAAACTTTAAAGCGGTTCAAATGTTGACATATCTTACTAAGATGCTATTATATATAGTTTATACTCTACTATATACAGAATTAGACCATGGTGGATATATTTAGACAATTTGTGAACCCTGTTTTGCTTTCAGACAGTTTAAGGGTGCGTTCACACTTGTCATGTTTGGTTCGATTAAAATGAACCCTGGTGTGATTGCTCTGTTAGCGCGGTTCATTTGAACATATGTGAACGCTGCCATCCGAACCCTGGTACGCACCAAACAAGCGGACCAAGACCGCTGAAAAGATGGGTCTTGGTCCACTTCCAAACGAACTCTGGTGCGGTTCGAGTGATATATGAACGCAACATGGACCAAAGACATGTAAACGAACCAAAAACAGGAAGATGAGAAAGTAGCCCACAGGCGTCAGACGCGCGTCTCCACGCAGCAGATCGCTTGTGTGTGTGACAGAGGGATTCCCGCCGCTGTTTTGACTCCTTTACACATTTTATAAGCTCTTCATGAGTTCCCATCTGGCCAAAATACCATCATATGCAGGCTACGCACACACAACAAGCGCATTTACCTCAGCACACAGCATTGTTTTGGATGTTCGTCTCAAAAAAAGCAATACGTCATGAAATCCGACTAATCAGGTTGTGAATGTATCCCTATGCCTTTAGGTTCGGTATCTTTTGGTTCGGTGATAAAATTGCTAATCTGAACGCTAATCAGACCAGAACTAAATGTTTTTTTTCTTTTTTGGTCTGGATTAAATGAACCAAACGAACCGAACTACAAGTGTGAACACACCCTAATAAAACTTTCAAAAAAGTCCAGTACAAGCGTTACTGCCACTCATCAACGGCAGCTATTACAGTTGCTAGGCGACAAGAACAATCCTCCATAGGCTAGACCATCCCATGTAACAACGCTCAGTCTGACCTTCGCGGCCTTCGAAGGAGTGGCCTTTAAAGTCTGTGTCCTTTGAAGGATGCAGCCTCTGAATTGGGACGCAGCTAATGACTGCAAAATGCGCGAGATATCAAAAATGTCCGTCTAGCCGCACATGTGTACATAGACAAACTGCATTTTTGTTTTTTGAGATGCAGGTTTTTTTTAAGTTGAACTTTTAACTTTAGCGCTGATTCTTTAGAACACTGCAAATGACTCGAGAAAAAATGCAAGGTCTAGAAATTTTTTTTTTTTTAAAGTTTAGCTACTTTTAAATTTAAAATAGTTTTAAAAATGTTTTTTAGAACATCTTGTCATGTGCAAGACACTGCAAAAGGTGCGAACGCAACAGTCAAACATGTCAGTCTAGCATGTTTATATAGATAAACAATGGAAAAGCAGTGCAGTGGGATGCAAATACGTGTTCTGTGCGAACAATGCATTGGCAACTGCCACCAGTTTTGCCAGGTCTGTGCAACAAAAATATCCCAACGGCCAGTCAAAAGTAGCCCAAAAAATAGCCCAATGTGATTTTCTTCATCGGGTGGCCAAATTCTCCACTGAATTTGTAAGTCTGGGCCCCCAGTTTTGGGGGATGTTGGAGCGCCGAAATCGTACATACAGTGGTGGAAATCAACCCACGGAAAAATGTTTCACCACGGCAACAACTTAAAAGTAGCCCAATTCCACAGGAAAACCACAGACTTGGCAACACTGACTGCCACAGACCCCACATCAATCACAACAATCTAGTGACCACATAGTATCACCATAGTAACCAGGCAGAACACCCTAACAACCACCTAAAAACACCGTAGTTGCCTAGCGGTACCATAGCAACTTTGGAAGCTTGTTTTCGACACTGAAAAAAAATAAAAAAGGAAATCGAGACTTTTCTCACAATTGCGAATTTACATTTCATAATTCTGACTTTTTTTCTCAGAATTGCATGATATAAACTCAAAATTATGAGAAAAGTCAGTCTTTTTTCCTCAGAATTGGACATTGTAACTCGCAAATTACTGAGAAAAGAAGTCAGAATTGTGAGATATAAACTCGCAATTGTGAGAAAAAAGTCAGAATTAGTGTTAGTCAAAAATGTCTATTTACAACATGTTTTTGAAGCGTTGATCAACTGAGCCGATCCCAGACATATCTGTTGAGTGCATGAACACAATGGCCAATCAGATGTGTTTAAGAATCCGCTCAACAGCGCTCAAAGTTTTAGTACCGACTTGGTTCCAAAGTCGGTACTTTTCACAACACTAGTCAGAATTGCGAGAAAAAAAGTCTGAATTGTGAGTTTATAATGTCAGAATTACGAGTTCAAACTCACAATTCTGACCTTTTTTCTCGAGTTTATATCTCTCTATTCTGATGTTTTGTAACGTAAACTCGCAATTGTGAGAAGTCAGAATTGTGACATAAAAAGACAATTATATTTAAAAAAAAAAAAAAAAATTATTCCATGGTGGAAACAAGCTTCCATAAGCAACCCCTCAGAACACCCAAGTAACCACTTAGACATCCTAGCCATATCTTAGCAACTGCCTAGAGCACCCTAGCATAAACCCAGAACAGTATACCACATAATATTGTCATAGTGACCATCCAGAACACCGTAACAACCACTCGGATATTTTGAAGGCCAGATTGTCTTAAGCACGGCTCATATTTTCTCCAGAAGATGTAATTTTAACCCCAAATTCAAAAATGTCTTGTTATAGGTGCAGTGTTATGTCTTCTTAGTATAAAGTTTGAAAGTATGATCCATTCGTTTTGCATTTAAAAGCTGGTGTCTCAAGTGTCTTTTAATGAAGGTAATGTAGCTAAACACATTCATCACAAAACTCTAAACTCAAGTGTACATGTGACTATATGCAAATTGCAGTCAGTTTTGTTACACATTAAGTTGTTTGATTTATCATTGATGTGTGCTTTAGTTTGTCTGTATAAATACTACAAAAAAGATGTCATGTGAAGTATTCTACACGTTTCAAGTTATACAAGTCGTCTCTTTTAACTTGTTTTGTATGGTATTGTAAAATATGGTAGCTACACAACAAGTGCAACCTTCTTGTACTTACAAATCCAGCAAATCCTCAAGTGCAGTACAATGTACCAACTGTAGCTGTATCAATTACAGTGTGCTAGTATTATTGTCATTTCTGTACATTTGTATCATTGGGGACAGCTGTTTACTGTGTTTGTGTATGTGTTGGTCGTCGTAACATCTTCCAACCACTGCAACAGCTGGAGCTTAATACTGCCAGGACTGCCAATCCCTTCCACTGTACGTGGAGCTGAACCACACACCAGTTTGTGTCTTAAGAACAAGTGTCGATTAAACTTGTTTTGGACCAAATTTCTGAGTTGAATGGGAACATGCAGCCAGAGACAAACTGGGGAGTTTGTAAAAATCATGATGTTGTTATTTTATTTATAATGCATATGAAATCTAATAAACATTATTTCATTTTTGCAAAGAGTTGCTTTTGTGCTGTATCTGAAAAAAAAAAAAAGTTCAAACCTGTTTACGCGTAGCTGTTTAAAATAGTTTTATCTCTAGCAAAACGGTTTTAATTTTTTTTTTTTTCCACAAACTTTGCAACAAATATAGAGTGCAACAGTGCTTGCCCAATTTTCCAGCGGCACTGGTTCCGGTGTGGTGAGAAATCGAGTCCCCCCATGAACTGGGTCTCCTTTAGGACCCTGAGTGATCCCACTGGTTCAACTGACTTTTACTGGGTAGTATTTTTAGCATCTGATTATAATTCCTGCAAAATCACGTTATGATTTATATCGTTTAAAATGCGTTATAATGACCATTAATGTCTTTTAAATTACATGGTTCATATACTAGTATAAAACTGAAGTTATAGGTTGTGAAATCAAGCATTTTTTGTTTTTACTGTTTTTTTTAGTTAGCTTATATACTAGCATAGCATACATCTATGCGATTAGCCTGCTAGCTTAGCTTATATTATATTAGGTATGTTTTTTGCTTCCAATATAGTTCCCAATTACGTTTCAAGTTAATGATGTTTGTGTGTACTTACCATGACAATTAATTTATTAAAAATTTATATTAGTAATATTATATACTGTACCACGTTGCTATTATTGTGTAAATTAATATTAAATTACTTTTACAGAACATAGTATGTTGTAACAATCCTTATCCTTATAAAAAAAAAAAAAAAAAAAAAAAATAGCATGGTTGTGTTTCCAGTTTGTTTTATTATGCAATACACATTAATTTTATATTTCAAGCATGATGTTTGTGCACTTAATGTAATAAACATCATACAATAGTGAAATAGGTTATAATTAGTCAAGACATCAAGATAACAACTTTTGATCAGGCATTATTGCCTGGGTCCTAAAGGAGACCCGACTCCTGGGGGGACTCGATTCGAGTATTTTTATTAGGGCTGTCAAATGATTAATCGCATACAAAATACAAATTTAAGTTTGCATAATATATGTGTGAGTACTGTGCGTAATTGTATATACTTAAGAGAAACGTTATTTATGTACAAAATATTTTTATTTATATATAATATAAATTATATAAAAATATAAATAAATACATATACTTGTAAATATTTCTCAAATATATACATGAATGTGTTTGTATTTATATATACATAATAATTACACACACTACACCCACATATATTATGCAAACTCAAACTTTTATTTTGTATGCGATTAATCCCGATTAATCATTTGACAGCCCTAATTTTTATATATCATATTAATTTTGCTGATAGGGATTTTTTTTTAAGTCTTTGTTAAAGCATTATAGGCTGATAGAACCAAGCTAATTAGCTACGAGGTTAATCGTAACATTATAAAGTTTAATTTGAAGCAAAGAAGTATTTGAAAATCAAAAGATATGTACAAGACCGTGTACTTAAGGACTTTACTTGGGGGGAAAGAACTACAATCCCATGAAGCATTGCAAAATGTAAAAATCGAATTATAAACTACTCATTTAAAATGTTGACTATATATAAAAACAATATATTTTAAGTTTATTGTAAAATATGCACATATAAATATTTAAGTATTTTGAGATCGACTTCGCAGTGCTTCTTGTGAGTGGGCGGAGCTAAAGAGCCATTTTGCCGCGTTTTGATTGTGGCGACAATCTGATTGGTGGAATTTTTGTGTACAGCATAATGGGTAATGAAGTTTTTCACCACGAATTCAGCTGTTAAACAAGATTATTTTAAGAATAAGTGGAAATAGTGAGGGCTGATGGCTGAAGCAGAGCAAATACCATTGATTAACAACCTCTTATCTCACAGTAGGTCGATCTTTAAAGGTTTATAAGTTAAATCCATTTCCCTATGGAGAAAATTAATTTTTACTTCCGGAACCCGACTGTTTCACTCTGTAATATGACATTAGAAACAGCCATATGTATTGGTGATTTATTTCATGGCACTTGAAAACAAAAATGTAGCCCATAAATATGCCACTATTTGTCTATATGTCATATTGAGAAGAATAAAAAGCTTTGTGTACACTAGTTTATTTATTTGGTTTGTATGCTTGATGGAGATAAATGCAGGATTGTGGGAATGAGCTCAAGACTCAATGTAAAAAACTGAATTAAGATTCTAGTCCACACCGGACCTATATAAGCATTAACATTAAAACACTTATTATAGCGCCTTCATGTGGCCAATTCATACATGTAGTGCATTTAAGACACCTTGCAAATGTTTTGAATTTCATGATGATGAAATGTTCACAAGGAAAATGACTGATGAAATATGAACTTTGTCCTCACTGTCCCTTTGAAGGTTGACTGGAGAATTTCGAAGGCATGTCGTCTGAATGTTGCACCGTGGTGTTGTTTAACCTTTGTTAAAGCCTTGTTTGTCAGAGAGCAGGGCTGAATTTTCACACAGAATCACTGAATGTTTTGGGCTGTTTGTTTGTGAATATGGAAGCTGGCGTTGAGGCATAGAGAACTAAAGCAATCAATTATTTGAAAATGTTTGAAAAGAAACTACAAATGGACTACTAAACAGACATACTTACAATTATATAATTAATGAATCAATCAATTAATTATGTTAATTACAGTAAGATTTTTAATGTTTTTAAAAGAAGTTTCGTCTGCTCACCAAGGCTGCATTTATTTAATTAAAAATACAGTAAAAACAGTAATATTGTGAAATATTATTACAATTTAAAATAACTGTTTTCTGTTTGAATATATTTTATAAAGTAATTTATTCCTGTGATCAAAGCTGAATTTTCAGCATCATTACTCCAGTCTTCAGTGTCACATGATCCTTCAGAAATCATTCTAATATGATGATCTGCTGCTCAAGAAACATTTATTGTGTACAATTGTACAAAATATTTATGTACAATATTTCTTTTTCAGGATTCTTTGATGAATAGAAAGTTCAAAAGAACAGCATTTATTTGAAATATAATCTTTTGTAACATTATAAATGTCTTTTCTGTCACTTTTGATCGATTTAATGCATCCTTGCTGAATAAAAGTATTAATTTCTTTAATTTCTTTCCAAAAAAATAAAAATAAAAATTCTTACTGACCCCAAACTTTTGAACGGTAGTGTATAATGTTACGAAAGCTTTGTATTTCAGATAAATGCTGTTCTTCTGAACTTTCTATTCATCAAGGAATCCTGAAAAAAAAGTACACAACTGTTTTCAACATTGATAATAATCAGAAATATTTCTTGAGCAGCAGATCATCATATTAGAATGATTTCTGAAGGATCATGTGACACTGAAGACTGGAGTAATGATGCTGAAAATTCAGCTTTGATCACAGGAATAAATTACTTTATAAAATATATTCAAACAGAAAACAGTTATTTTAAATTGTAATAATATTTCACAATATTACTGTTTTTACTGTATTTTTAATTAAATAAATGCAGCCTTGGTGAGCAGACGAAACTTCTTTTAAAAACATTAAAAATCTTACCGATTCCACACTTTTGACTGTATATTAAAAACAAAACATTTCTACCATCATCATTTGTTGTGCATTAAGTCTGTTCTAATGTTTTTAATTTTTTAATGAGAAAGGGAACAAAACCGAAAACTGGCAATGGTTTGAATTTTCTGTATTTAAAGAATTCAGAATAACTCTTCATAATTCTTAAGTCTATAAGTCTTAAGGTCATGCAACAAGCAGGAAAACTCTCACAGCTTGTCTTAAATATTAAATGAATCTTCAGTGAATAAACTATGGTGTCTAATGTCAGACTTGTTAGCAGGGTGTGAACAAATAACCATCTGAGTCAGTCAGCATGAGCGGCGCCCAGGATACAAACACTCAAAAGCCTTTGCCCCAAATTTGCCATTAACCTAATAATAATTCTGTCTAAACATGCCTCCTGCATTTTCTTCTGGCTTATTACTAAAAAGCAATTTTTAGACAACTTAGAAACGAAGATTTTGCAGAGTTTGGAAAACAAAATTAGGAGACTTTGGCTGTGATTCATTTTCTTAAACTAAACATTTTCACTTAAAAACATTATTGGGACGAGAAATGTTTATGATGAATCTTTTAAATATTTTAAGAGCTATTCATGTTGAGCTTTTTATATTCTTTCAAGGCCACAAACGTTTTCTGTAGTATACATAGGCTAATATAATAAAAAAAAATACTTATATTATTACTACATTTTATATGAATGCAATTTGATTTGATGAATATGGGAAATTTTTAAAGGAGTGAATCAGTGAATCATCTGATATTTGGGCTCCGCCCCCTGAATTTCAGGCGGGGTTTATTGTCTTCTCGCGCATGTGGATATTTATGTCTGTCTGCGGTCCGTTACATTGTTTGATCTCCGTGTTCCAGACGGAATATTATTTTATTTACAATTACAGTCTCTCAATACTGTAGATGTACCTAAAGAGTCAGTGATTCTTTTGAGTCATTTGAAGGTTGTCGCGTGAGAACGAACAAATCTGAGTATGAAGAATAAACACTGAAGACACCTAGGAGCCTATTTATAATGGTGAGATTATTTTTTTAATTATTTAATCACATTGTTAATGTTTTTTTCTTCTTCTTCTTCTTTAGGCTATCCTTCAGATCAGTCGATTTAAAAAACAAACTGTAAAAACTATTTTTAAAAATCGATTGAAAGAAGTGCTATCTTCTTTACAGCCTTTCCAAACATTTTTCTCTGGTTTCTAACACTAAAATGTACTATATTGGTTTAAGATCGTATTGTTATATCGCACAAAATAATCACGTAGATTTCCCGTAAATGATATGAACTGTCCTCACTTTTTTCAGGGCTTCTCCATCTTCAGGAAATGATTGATATTTAAAGCACCATGCCTCCAGTGACCTCTCAGGAACTCCCTCTCAACATCTATGTGGTCATCTTTGGCACTGGGATATTTATCTTTGTCTTAAGCTTGATATTCTGCTGCTTCTTTATAAGGTAAGTGTTACTGTAATCGTCTGACTATCATTAATGGTTTACCAGAACCGGCAGCTCGGATCATGCGGATCCGGGATCATGTTTACAGAACTGTAGTTTGTCGCTGGACTTCATCAGGGCTCTCCTGTAAATAACGGCTGTGACAGACTGACAGAAAGGACTTCCTGTGGCCTCACGCGCTTCCGAACTCGAACAATTCAGCACTAGATTGTATCTCCACGCTTTTTGTTCACGATGCTATTTTTGACCAAAGGCTTTTGGGTAATGTTATGTCAAACACAGAGAGATGAAAACCTTCCCAGGCTAAATTTGTGTGGTTTAGAAACATACAACATACTACACAGCACAACTCAATTGCTTGTTACTGCCCAACTGATGTCTAGATAGAGACATACTAGATAAACACACACACACATATTAATTAATATATTATAAATGAATATAAGTATTTTAATTCAAGTATACAATTTGTATACATATTTTTATATTTAATTTATATTTAAAGGCCAATACAGCCATTTCATTTCTGATTAAAATATCTTAAAATGCAATAAATGTATATATTTTTTTTATTCTGGCATGATTTTATAACATCATATATTAACATGGTGTATAATGGTATTAAAATTATATGTAGAAGTCGTTGCTTTTTACGAGAAAGAATGTCCGGAAAAATGATTTCATTGATGTCATTTGGAGTAACCAATATAAAGGGAAAATTCTGGATTAAGTCATGCGTTCAGTATCATGTGACAGGATGTGACATCATTCAGACTCCTGCAAAGGACCACATGGTTGTGAAGCAAAGTGACTAACTCTCTTTTAACATTGAAAAATGTTTTCACTTGCTCATACGCATGTCCCGAAACATCAGGTCATTCGGTACAACCGCTATAAAACATGGAAAATGTTGTAATATTTTAAAAAACTTGTACTAAATATAAAATGTTTAATTGTCCTTTTGCTAGCTATCTAGATATCAGCCTGTTAGCATTGTTCTAAAATATCGTCATTTGGTATAACCAAAAGTGTCATTTGGTAAAACCAAAATTTTGGTTAAACCAAATGATTTTTTGGTGACAAATTTTGTCCATCTTGTAAAAAATGACAAAAGCAGTGTTAATTGATTATAAAAACCTCAATCTCATTGTTAACACTTAAACAAAATTAATTATATCTCCATTAGGTTTTTTTTACACTTTAAAAAACGTATTCGTCAATGACCCATATATACTTTCTTAATGTGCTTATTTAAGTTATAAATATGTATGTATTTTTAATAACATCAACCCCATTAATGAACTGTGTGGCCATTTTCTCTTTGCAGTAAATTGAGACATCAGGCTCGGAATGTGAGAGCCGGATACAAGATGGTGAGTGTGTGATGCGAGGTTATATCATAAATTATAACATCAAAAAGTATTTGATACTTACGTCACACTTAAAAATGTCTGTACCTGCGTGTCTCAGAAGCTGCAGGTTTTTTTCTCTTCGCTAATATCACTTTTCTTCATGTTTGAAGTCTCAGTGTGTTTGATCAGCTGGTGTTTTGGGGGTTTTTTAGTGGCTGTATAAAGTCAGTTCTCCTCAGGCTCACACAGGTGTTCTGTCAGAGGAACCACAGCTGGAGAGAATCACATTAATCGTCAATTTTTTTTTTAAAGGGGCCGTTTACACGATACCATTTTCAACTAAAAACGGAAGACTTTTTATGCATTTTGGCCATTCATTTATGGGTTTCAAAGGGTACATTTACACAACAACGGTGTAAAAAAAACCGAAGCGTTTTTTCTTTTTATAGATGACAACGCTGTCAAAATGATCCCCGTTCACACGGATACTCGAAAACGATTAAAAACGCTGCATCATGCATGCCAGTTCAGTAGTTTGCGATGTCACACTACTCGTCTACGTACATACGCATTATTTTCAACAGCAGCTATTTGCACTAAATGACAATAGCAGCATTTTCTTAGCGATATGCTGTTTACACTAGGTGACAATAGCGGTACATTCTATTTACACCATGTGAAAGTATCAGTTCTTTGCAATAAGAGTAATTAGATGCTATCTATACTTTATATTGGCAGATACTATTTGCACCTCAGTATTTTTGTACATTAACAGGATGTAATAATATCATAGAGTGTAAATTATTATATTTATTAAAATTATTAAATGGATGCTACCTTATTGGGAGAATGAAAAAACTCCTAACCCTACCCAAAAAACACTTTTAATATTATTAAACACTCGTTCGCAGTTTATTTCCACTTTTAGAATGTTATTTTAATTTTTATTGAAAATAAATGCGAGCTCTGCAAAAGGCGGATTCGACCTGCGTCGATCACGTTAAAAACCGGGTCTAAGAGCTTTACTCACTACCACTGCGCCACTGAACACGTTGAATTCTGTACGTCGTTTTTAAAACTTGAGTTTCCCAACCAGACATTGGTGGGCGGAGCTACTGTAAATAGCGTTTGCCAACATGGGACGCTATTTGCATTTAGTGTAAATAGAAACTCCGTTATTTTACAGAGCACTCGCGCAAAACGTGCATGCCAAAATACTAAACCCTTAATATGCATGTGCATGCTGTTACCATTTCCACAGATCTGCGTTATTGTTGTTTTCGCTGAAATGATAAACTTGCAAAAACTTGGATTTTGAAACCCGTTTTCAAAAGTTTGGGTTTTCAGGCCCCCAAAACGCCGTTGTTGTATAAATGAACGGCCAAAACGCATAAAAGTTTTCTGTTTTTAGTTGAAAACGGTGTCGTGTAAACAATACCGTTATCATCTCCGTGTAAACAACAAAAACATGAATTTGTGAAAACAAAGTGACGTCATGCGCATGCGTATTTCATGTTCAGTCTATAGGCATGTAGTGTTTCTCTACAAAGTGACATCGCCAACTACTGGCCTGGCAGCATAATACAGCTTTTTTAGTCGTTTTCGCGGATCCATGTGAACGGGGATCGTTTTGACAACATTGTCATCTGTATGTGAAAAATACAAATGAAAAACTTTTCTGTTTTTAGTACATCGTTGTCATGTCAATGCACCCTTGATCCAGAATTCTCTCTCACGCAAACATCATGAAATTAAAAAGAAATGTGTGAAAATACCACACACAATTATTTGGATTATATATAATTCTCATGGTCTTGGAAAATCTGGATGTATGAGGGAATTTTAAAAGGTTTCTAGACCTGGAAAAGTGCCTAACATCTTAAACGTCACCTTAATCTACTTTTTGACCTCATTTTCAAACTTCTCTTTGTCAAATGTATTCTTAGAAAGTATGCTTGTGTTGTTTCAAATAAATGACACTTGCTGTGATTTTTTTATTTGATGCAATGACATTCACACATTTTTAAGTGTGTAAATACTTTTTGGTGCACTATCATTTAAAACATTAAAGATGAATGTACTATGTTTTGCATTGCAGGTCGTATTTAAAGATGAAACAACACGGTTACACACACATGGGGTAAAACCTTTTCTGTCTTTTTGACTATTTGGAAAGTTTTGAAACTCTTCTGATTTTCCCTCTCGTGTTTCTCAGTTAACATGTGCAGTCTGTTTGGAGGACTTCAGGACAAAAGATGAGCTTGGAGTGTTACCATGCCAACACTCCTTTCACAAGAGGTAAATCCCTCCACTGCCTTTTATCATGTTAATGCAATTGAAGAAAAGAGGCTCAACACGACATGGGCCTCCGAACTGTAACAGCCAGACTAGTTTCGGCATAGCGGTTCAGATGTTTTGTCTTACCAGGTGTCTGGTGAAGTGGCTGGAGGTGAGATGTTCATGTCCCATGTGCAACGACAACCCCATCAGCGCTGCTTTGGGACAAACGCACAGCCCGGGAAACTTGCTGGATGAGTTGCTTTAAGCCTCCCTTTCTGCCAAACACCTGGTTACGGACACTTCCAATGCTATACGGACAACATTTTTACCTAGAAATCTCATAGAGTTGAAGCGAATGGCCTTTATTTAAAAGCGCTGCTGTTGTAAAACATCATGTTTTTGTATATGTGGTTAAAAAATGTTTGCAGAATGTTTACACAATAAATATTGTGAGTTTCTTTCTTTGGTGTACTGTATTAATATGGAAAATAATTTCCAGGTATTTGCTTAAAGTTGGAGGGACAGAAATACAAAGTTAATTTGAAATCAAATATATTTTAATACTTTGCATTTTGCTGGGCCTGTGCAGTTCATGGTAATTTTAATAGGTTACACTTTAACAGTTCATAGTTGGACTTCAGGGTAGTGGCTGGCGCTTTTGAAACACTGCTTCATGAAGTTTCGAAACCTTTACGAACCTTCTGTTTCGAATCCGTGGTTTGGAACGTGTTTCAAACTGCCAAAGTCATGTGATTTCAGTAAACGAGGCTTTGTTACGTCATAACTGTTTCGAAATAGAATGGTGCAGGTATGACGTCACTTTGTCGGCCAATAGTTAGCATCACACTAGGATTTTCCATAAGATTTTGGGATTAATGCAACAAAAAAAACAAGCTCTGTGATCAACAAATTTTATGATACTTGCACGTTTTGTCCATCCAGATAATTTTCACAGATGAACACTACTTTTATGAATTTTGAAGCCTAAATGTAGTCGCCAGAAGTAAAAAGTTAAAGGTAGGCTATAAGTGAACTTCACCACCAATAAAGCTTTCGACAACTCAGTTTTTATATAAAAATATTTTCGGACATAACTTACCTTTTCATTGTGATGACGTTTAATCTCCCGACTGCCTCTGTAGTCCCATTTAGCCGCCTTTTTCAAGACATCATGAGTAATACTGATGTATTTTATGTCATAGGATAAAACTCGAAGAGTCTTGAGCTTGTGTTTACTACAGACCTTATTTCCATTTAACCAAAATCCTATTTAAAAAAAAACCCATTGACTTTGGCTTCAGCACTATGAGACCAGAAGTGCTAAAATGTTAATTCGTTTCCGCGTTTTGGCCTACAAAGTTATGTCAATCTGCGTCTCATTTCGAAGGCTACGTCCTCCGGAGGTTGCATTTGAAGGCTGCACACGTCGTCGAGGCGGTTTCTTTTAAGAGAAGTGACCGTTAGATTGCAAAGTAAGTAAGAAATTACAGAATTTTACACCTCACCAGGATTAACAGTGAATTTTATTACGGTTACTCCCCCTCCCCCATCGGCGAATCACTGAACAAGTGTCTATGTCTATTACCCGATCCCTGATGAGCTTTATACATTTGTAGACGTTTTAATGAGGCAATATAGTAGTTAATAGTATCTGTTAGCTGACCCATCCATAGAACAAACAAAATAATCCCTGAAAATTGATAAAAGAATACATATTATACAGACACTTAATATTTAATGGTATTAGATTATTAGCTAACTGCATCTGATAGATTATACTTTCAATGAAACATTTACATGGATCTGTAAAAGCTGTTTTATGCATGTTTGGCATGAGTTTTGTTGTATTTACACCGTTTTGACCAGTGGTGTTTCGAACGCTTCGAAACAGTGAATCCTTTTGCGAAGCAATTGATTCAATTGATTCGAAGCTTTGAAAAGCTTCATTTCTCCAATCACTACTTTAAGGAAATTCATGTTCACTTAAAAGCAAAACCATTGTTATTTTTATTTTAGCACCATTGCAATACTAAAATAGCTTTTATTACTGTTATATATATATATATATATATATATATATATATATACACACACACTACCAGTCAAAAGTTTGGACACAGTAAGATTTGTAATGTTTTTAAAAGAAGTTTCGTCACCAAGGCTGCATTTATTTAATTAAAAATACAGTAAAAACAGTAATATTGTGAAATATTATTACAATTTAAAATAACTGTTTTCTGTTTGAATATATTTTATAAAGTAATTTATTCCTGTGATCAAAGCTGAATTTTCAGCATCATTACTCCAGTCTTCAGTGTCACATGATCCTTCAGAAATCATTCTAATATGATGATCTGCTGCTCAAGAAACATTTATTGTGTACAATTGTACAAAATATTTATGTACAATATTTCTTTTTCAGGATTCTTTGATGAATAGAAAGTTCAAAAGAACAGCGTTTATTTGAAATATAATCTTTTGTAACATTATAAATGTCTTTACTGTCACTTAATGCATCCTTGCTGAAAAAAAGTATTAAAAAAGTATTAATTTCTTTAATTGCTTTTCAAAAAAATAAAAATAAAAATTCTTACTGACCCCAAACTTTTGAACGGTAGTGTATAATGTTACAAAAGCTTTGTATTTCAGATAAATGCTGTTCTTCTGAACTTTCTATTCATCAAGGAATCCTGAAAAAAAAAAGTACACAACTGTTTTCAACATTGATAATAATCATAAATGTTTCTTGAGCAGCAAATCAGCATATTAGAATGATTTCTGAAGGATCATGTGACACTGAAGACTGGAGTAATGATGCTGAATTCAGCTTTGATCACAGGAATACATTTTTATAAAATTATATTCAAACAGAAGTTATTGTAAATTGTAATAATATTTCACAATATTACTGTTTTTACTGTATTTTAAATTAAATAAATGCAGCCTTGGTGAGCAGACAAAACCTTTTAAAAACCTTACGGTGTCCAAACTTTTGACTGGTAGTGTATATTTCAATGTTTTAGTCATTTTGTGTTCGTCTTTTGTGTTTATACAGTTTTGATTGATTTCTTTTTTATTAATTCATTAGTTTATTTTTTTATTTTATTTTAGTATGTCAATGAAAATAACAAAATTAAACATTCAAGTAAAGAACTTTTTTTTTTTTTTTTAAATGGATTTAGTTTTAGTTAACCACTTCACTAGTAAAGTGAACAGGGCGCCACCTGCTGGTCAACAGAAAGAACTGCAGCAGCACGCTGCCATTTTGAAGACTTTAATGGGCTCCTTATGAATGACTTCTATATTACAAGAACATAACAGCACAATGAGAACTGAAAGATATCAGGTTTCCTCAGGAACAAATGAGCTGAGCTTTCAAGGAAAGAAAGAAATACAAAAATCTGTTGAAAGGAATCTTGATTCATCTTTAATCCATGTTTAACAAATTAAGTCCTGGGGACCGTCGGAATACATAAAACAGGACCATGACACATGGAATTAGCATCTCATTCAGGAAAGGCAATAAAAAAAAAAAAATTAAAAAAAAAAATCTGTATAGTAAGGAATGTGCATGGTTGGGATGGGAAGGAGGTGTAAGCGACAATTAAAGTTGGCCACAATTAGCGATCATGATCTTGGCAGAGCACTTCCCGCTGTTGCTTCCTTTGGACTCGATGATGTCCACCACCTCCAATCCACCTACCACTTTACCGAAGACAACGTGTTTGCCATCGAGCCTGTTCATGGAGAAACCATACTTAGGCACTAACATCACCAAATGTAAATTTAAAAAAAAAAAAAAAAAAAAAGGAGCAGTTTACCAAGCAGTGTCAGCAGTGCAGATGAAGAACTGGGATCCATTGGTGTTCGGTCCAGCGTTGGCCATGGACAGTGTTCCCCTCCCTCCATGCTTCAGGATGAAGTTCTCATCCGCAAACTTGTTGCCGTAGATGGACTTTCCACCAGTTCCGTTATGGTTGGTGAAGTCGCCACCCTGCGTGATGAGAGCATGACATCAGTGTGATGTCAACCACAGCATCCTATGACATCACGGGCTTCAGAGCTTACCTGGCACATGAACTTAGGGATGACGCGGTGAAAGATGGAGCCCTTGTAACCAAAACCCTTCTCGCCGGTGCACAAAGCACGGAAGTTCTCTGTGTAGATATTGAGATATTAATATATAATAAGAAAGAGAATGTCTACATATCATCATCATCATCATTATTATTTATAAGAAACCAATTTAATTTGGAAAAATGCTTACCAGCAGTTTTGGGAACAACATCAGCTCTCAGCTATTTAAATAGAAGGGGGAAAACAAGAAATAAATAGATGTGTTAATAAAAAAAAAAATAATAAAAAAAAAAATTTCATTTCACTTGCTAATAATTTGTTTTCTATACATATATTTAAGTAAGCGTAATGTATAAAAAAAAAAAACCTATATAAAACACTTTTCCATACGTTTTGTCTGCATTTCTTAATTTAGGTGCAAAAATACACACTTATTCACTATGCATGACGAAGATTCACTTTTAGACCATAACCTTTTAATGCAAAATTTTAAACAATGAAAGGGAGCCATGAAAATCATAGCAAATCAAATACTGAGACAAACATTATCTAAATAATATTATAGAGAGTATATCTGCGTCGTGATAAGCAAATATCAAAGGATTTAAAGCTTTGCAGTTTTTGCAATTACCTAGCTATTTCTATTTTAAATTAGGTAACCGTAGTTTGTAGACCATATCTTTTGGAACACAACAATAGCGGGAAAAAGACGCTTAAGATGCTACGTCGAAAGAACCGGAGCAGTTTATAATGCCATGACTTCCGCGTTTCTCTGGCAACTTCGACACTGACACGAGCGCGCGAGACACTGATACTGCACGAGGGCGTTTATTGACATTTCTGCAGTACCATTTCAAGGGGTTATCAAAACGTATGGGAATCGTTTATTAATCAAGTCTGAGCACATTTTAAAGAGTCATTACTATAATTAAATGTAAATATTCAGTTTTGGTGAACAAGTTTCGCTGGACGGTTAAACTCCAGCATTCACCCCTCCCTTTTCAAAATGGCATCTTGGGTTTTGAAAAAAAAAAATGGTGAAAATGGCGTCTGCATTGAGAAAAAAAAAAACGCGTGCAGCGCATCGCACGCGCAGACTGCGTCTGTAATCATCGAAAACTCCGCCATGTGCGCTCAGCTGTCAGTCTCTTGTCAATGACAGCAGCACAGCTCATTTTCTGCTGCTCTTAGATGTCATAAGCATCAGAACAGCGTTACATATCAATTACAACCGGCAACGCCGTAGCGTCTGATTAACTGCGAGAAGAAACACTGTTCCAGTTCGGCGCGGGAAAAAACTGCTTCCTCATCCACCCATCTCAAGATGCTGAAACACTTAATCAGATTACACGCACGACACGATTTTATAAAGATTTTTTTAATGGAATATTTCATTAGATTTAAAAAGACGGTGTGATGCGAATGCACATGAACCACCACAATCCAGTCACTTTCTGTGACCTACCTCAATTATAATCCTCCCGATATCTTCTCCATTGATGGTGATGTCAAAAAAAACTTTGGGGTTGGCCATGATGGAAAAAAAAAATCAATTTGTATTAGCAGCTGGTCACCGAATGAATCCTACAAAATGCCGCAGCTCATCGGGAAGTAGGATGTGTGCGAAAACGGGATATGTAGAAGCAGCCAGCAGACCCTTTCTTCAATTGGAACTTATGAAGCCGGGGAACCGCTGAGTGACGTGCGCGTTATCCAATTAGAAGCGGTGCGGATGAATAAATTACCGCAGCGCACGAACGCGGAGATCAGAGGGAGTGCGTTTGATTGATATCCTCATTGGCCCGTTAGAGTAGGCAGAAATTACCTTACTGCGTTCCATCCAATGAGCAACGAGAGAATGGTGTGGGCGTGTACCAGCGATCTGTCATGGCGCGAGGGCGGTGGCCGAAGGCTGAATTCGCCATTACTGCACAACGTTTTATCACGAATAACGAATGTTTTGAAGATTAGATTAAGGATTTTTCTACATTTATTACGTAATTATGCGAACCGAAGTTACATTTAAACGTGCCACAATAAGATATAAAGCGGACTAAGTGAGTCAAAAAAAACTTTATTTTTCCCCTCAAAACCCCGTCTTCCGGACACGCCCCCTGAGCGGCGTTCCGCGTCTTGACACAATGCGGTGCTGCTCAGCTCCAAATAAAGCCAATGAAACTCAATGGGGCTTAAGTCTTTACTTATAAAACATAATGGAAATATTTCACATCTTTAGAAAAACAAATCGATTTCAATTGTACATGTTTAATTCAATTGATAGAACTTAATGATCCACCAACACATGACAGTCAAACATCTTTTTCAACAGTTTGATCAACAAGTGATGCTGGTTTCTGTTTTTCATGATCATGGTCACAGATTTTGATGAATTCATTTTTTTTTCTCTTTCTAACAAATTCATAAACTCTGCTAGTTAACACAGAAGAGAGATGCATACAGGCCCATCAATTATCTTTATAATTATAATAACAATTATTATATAATCAAAGATAAAATTGTATGATACACAAATGACTTCGAACAAACAAAAAAAAAAAGAACAAAAGCACATCCGTCGACTCATGATGCTCCCTGTATTGTTAATATACAAACTGCACTTCGCTAACGGTGCCCAAAGAGCGATGATAAATAATAAAATCAGACAAGACAGGAATCGACAGCAGACTCATCTCCCCTCCACCGTTTCTCTGCCGAGAAAGCGAGCGCTGAATGGAAAACGGGGGAATGAAGCGCATGTCTGACATGAGCTCTTGTCATAGTGTTTCAAATGTTCTTTTTTCCATATCATGGGGTTAAGAGAAAGTTCACATCTGCGACAATAATAATACTATATCTGTACATATTTCACATGAATCCCAATGTTTTCCTCCTCAATTATGAGTGCAGCTATAAACATCAGTCCATTTCCTGTTGTGACGCTCCCACCCACCCAGATTTGTCCAAGCAAAATCTCACTACGGGAAGGTATTTGTCCAAAAAACGCCCTCGTTGTGACTCCTCATGTGCATTTGTGTGTTTTGTAACCTGTCTACAAGGTGCTACTGGGCTGCTTGTGCTCTGTCTGGTTTCACATATTTTGTTGACAAGGAAAACTTGTTTTCTACCAAATAACAGCCCAAACTTGCATATTTAAGGGCGAGTGAAATGCGTCTGCAAGTGAGGGTGCGATTTGAGCCAACAATGATCAAGGAAACTAGTCCTTTCTTGTAATGGTGGAAATCCACAGACATCTACGCCTTACAAATCCACAGGGCAGGAAGACCGTTTTTTAAAAAGAACATTGAGGGGGGAAAAAAACTAACAAGAGACAGACGAAAACAGAGCAGGGTGTGGCATCAAATTAGTCTGAGTTTGTGCCAAAACACACACACAGTGTGGCTTAAGGTGTGTGTGCGCGCGTGTGTGTATTTGTTTGATTCTTTGCCTTTAAATTCCTTCGTGTGTAGGCAAACCCGTGGTGCGCAAAAGGTAATAGTGCACTTCTTTAATGCTACTCTTTAAGGTCTGACACATTGTGATTGCCTCTATTAGCACATTGAAAAGGAAAAAAGGCTACACTTGAGGTCTCCTTCAAGTAAAGAACATTTAAGATCAAGTCATTTGTGGTTTAAAACCATGTTACATCACATGGAGCTAGCTTTGTGGTCATCTTTGGGCGAAAAAAAAAAAAAGAAGGAATAAAACACAAGTCTGCCTGTTTATTAAAAGAATTAGGTTTTGTTTTTGGCTTTCCCCATGTTATTTCTGAAGTGTAGTACTTTAGATCAGCACTGAAGTTAGTCCCTCATCTAATTTAGATTTAAAACAGGAGCTGCAATGAAAAACGAACAATGACCCGACCCCCCCCCCCCTCCACACACACACACAATGTCATTTACACCACACGAGTCTTGATGTGAGATGAGGCGGTCTTTCTACAAATGATTCGAGAGAGCAGGAACTCTTTCAAACTGAAATTCACAATAAAATCTCGACAGAGTTCAGAGAAGCAGACGAACAATAACATTGTCACAGGAGGAAAAAGAAAAAAAAAGATCTTCGTTGCACCTTCCCATGAGTCACTGCATTCCAGTCTCAGGAGGAAACAGTGCAAAGACGCAATCGGATATCTGTTACGCTTCCCAAACCTCCCCTGGACGAGCCGGGAGTGTGCGGGATTAGGGAGGCTGTCTGTTGGACGGTGATGCGCAGCTGATGTATGAGCGGGAAAAGGGGCTCAGTTGCTCTCGAACAGAGAGAGCAGGTCATCGTTACTGTTGTTGGGAAGGTCGGGAGGACCCAAGTAGGACAGCAGCTCATCTGGGTTCGTCAGCTCTGGGAGAAGCTGGAAAACAAAAAGGGAAGTCTGGGGTTAAGAATTGGCCTATGGAAATACCAAGGACTCAAAACTCTCACTTTATAATCATAATGATAAATACAACATAGTTGGCTTTTTAATAGACATTAAAAAACATTATGAAATATATACCAACAAACAGGACCTAAAACTGTTTTGCCACACCTGCCAATGACCGGTGACTTAAGAAAATTTACCAGCCATAAATATTTTTTACAAGCCATGAAACTGTTTTTGCTAAAACAGGCAGTTATGACAACCATTTTAGATACCAGTGAAAATTAATTTTCTCTTTGTTTTTTGTTGTTTGATTAACAATAAGGGCACAGACTGCAGCATGTTTATTAGGCTTTAAAGGGGTGGTTCATTATGATTTCACTTTTTTTAACTTTAGTTAATGTAATGTTGCTGTTTGAGCATAAACTACATCTGTAAAGTTATGACGCTTAAAGGTCAATGCAAAGGGAGATATTTTTTTTAAACAGAAATGGCTTTTTAAGGACTACAACAGCTGGTAGTGACAACGAGCTTCTTCCCAGGTTGGTGACATCACTAACTCTAAAATGTACATAAACCCCGCCCCCAAGAACATGCAACAAGTGTTGCGTAGTTGTTGTAGTAGAGTGTTGTTGCCATGTCGTCATTTTACGCCGGACTGCTTCATAAACGAGGGTCAATTCAACGCTGGATTTGCGTCATGTTAAAAGATTAACATGCCGGCACATGCTAGTGGATGAGTTATATCAACTCCACAGCAACTACATCAATTTATCCACTAATCATTCAGAAACGTCCAGTTTCATTCTAAAAGTTGTAACTTCTTCCTGAGTCTCTCCATCAGTGTCGACTCCGGTTTGAACGATGTAAGGCTGAACACCGTTACTGACAATCCTCATTTTTGCTGCTTGAGATTCTCCAGCTTTGTTGTTGTTGTTGTTGTTGAGCAACCGAAGTGTGAGCTGTTAAAGCTCCGCCCTCTTTTGGGATGCGGGCCGGGAGCAGCAGATCATTTGCATTTAAAGGGACACACAAAAACGGTGTGTTTTTGCTCACACCCACACAGCGAATTCCCTTTCGCATCATCTTGCGCTTGAATATTCCAATGGGCAAGGCTTAAACTTTCGTAAAAATGCAACACTGGCCCGTCAACTGTCCTGAGCGTTGTTCACGTTCATGTTCTCACTACATTGCATTGCTAGAATTCATAAAAATGTTACAGACCAACTGGCGATTGACACAGTTTCATATACTCACCAACACCAATTTTTACTCACGGGTGTTCGTTTTTAGGCCCTGCCTATAAACTAGTTAAAAGTATGTCTGCATTATCGCAGGATTAAATTAGATTAGAATTTTCTGATTTGAAAGTTGGTTATTTTTCTATAATATATACTTAATTTAACTGTTTGCTGCAATGAATTATTTGAAAATGTGAATCAGTGAACCATTCAAGTAATCACAAGGCCTGAATGGAATATTTTTGCAATTTTTGCACTGATTTCGGGGGGAAAATCTGTGGAATGGTTTAAACTTAAGAGTTAAGCCATGGTCACACTAGACTTTGAGCATGTGAAATTTCTACGGACACTGCAACGGTTGTGATATGTCACATTCTGCATCGTCTTTTTTATGAACATAAATTCAAATTATAACAAATATATGTTGTTCTTCTAATTCAGCCAATAGGACTTATCGATCCTCTATTGCTCACACATCATTACATGATGCGAATTCACAGGTCAGAGTTCACCAAACTTTGGAACACACTGAAATGCGAAACAACTTTGCATGAACTTTCGTTTCCGGTCTCCAGCATTCGTATGTGTATGAATGGAATGATAAGTGAAGTGTGACCACCCCATTAAAAGGTCATGTCACATTAGCATAAGTTCAGTGAAATTTTGCAAGGAAAATTTGTTGGACCGGAATATAACAGCGATCGTAGATAGTAAGAAGCGATTGCTTGGGTACTGAACCACTGACGAGACAGCGGCATGTAAGAGTTTCATGACTGAACTTGATATTTCTCCCATGGAATTTTGCTGAGTAATGGTAAATGTTAAACATGCATTCCAAAGCAGATGTGGGATGACCGTTATCCAAAAGTTTTAAATATGATTAATTGCAGAAATGGGACCTAAGCTGGAACGGTTGGCAAGGAAATCATTGCAAGTTGGCAGTGGGTGTACACGGAGTAAAATGCTGCGTTCGATTGAGACTCTTAGCACACCTCTAATTCAAATGGGCAAAAATCATGACTGTTTGATCTGGAATAGCTGATTGATTCTGACTTACATCAAGGGGTGGCTCTGGAACGTCGCCAGGTCCCCCGGGGCCCCCCAGCCCAAAGCTGTCTGTGTGCATCCGGGGATTCTGGGAGGAGTTGCGGGAGTGCATGGGTCCACCGGGGCCACCCATGTTGGAGTTACCATGGAGAGCTTGATGCTGCTGTTGCTGCTGCTGTTGTTGCTGCTGTTGAAGGGGATTGTGAGAAGGGTCCATGCGACTAGAGTGGGGCATCTTTATTCAGGAGGGAAAGTGTAAAGAGATGGTCAGTGAAGCTGGAACACACTGCACAGTAATTTGAAGTGATTTGTCTTGTGCTTCTTTTGAAGCGGTGTGAAAAGTGGCAGCTGCGAGTGACAGACAGGAACACTGTGCTGTCGCACACAGAGCTGTTTGAATAGCTCTTACATGCAATGACATACGTGGATGACAGAAACCAAGATGCCAGTAAAAGACATTTGGGTATCCTTTTAGCACAATAGGTGCAGCAAACTAGCCACACCATTTCAAGTCATATAGTCAATCAAATTTATAGATCTACATGATTATTTCATTTTAGGCTTTAATCTGCAAGCTAGTTGGCGATATAGATTAGACAGACAGACAGACAGATAGATAGATAGATAGATAGATAGAGAAACAGACAGACAAACACACAGATAGAGACAGACAGATAGATACAGACAGACAGATAGATAGATACAGACAGAGACAGACAGACAGATAGATAGATAGATAGATAGATAGATAGATAGAGACAGACAGACAGACATACGGAGAGATGGTAGAGGTCGACCGATAGTGGATTTTACCGATAACGATAACTAGGTTGGACCGCCTATAACCGATTAACCAACCGATACTAAACCATGAAAATGTACTGTACTTATTAAATGAAATATTAATATTAATGTTAAATATTAGTACTTAATCATTCATGTTAGTTCATAGTGCATTAACTAATGTTAACAGATACAACTTTAAAATGTAAAAATGTATTAGTAAATGTTGAAATGAATGATCTAACAATGAACAATACTTCTACAGTAGAAGTATTGGACTCTTTTTGTAAAGTGTTACTATTTCATATAAATCCAAACAGTCATGCTTAAAGATGGTCATCTTTAAATATCTACACAAAGGTCATAACATTAAAAATAGTTACATATGTATACTCTCACACGTTACTTGCTTCTAATTTAGAACACTTGATGATTATCTAATAAAAATAACAGAATGTGTGTTACAGTTGACAATAAAAAAAAGAACTGTAATTGGATGCATTTCTGAGTTCTTTCTGTCGGCTGCATGAACATATCAATTTGCTTTCTCACGTCACTATCATTAAATATTGATATAGATTAATGCAAACAGATGTCAGAATTGCATGTATTTTTGTCTCACAGTTTTAACTGTTTGAGGTACTTCTAATGTTAGTGTCCTCTTAGCCTTGACAGCAAACATACTGCTGTTCTTTCTCTACTAATGCAGCATCTAGTCAACAAATTTATAATGATATGAAAACATGTAGTGTAGTGTACTGTATACATACCGTTTTGTTGTCTATGCTTTAAATCTGCATCTGAAATGTCCCTCTCCATGAAGCGCGCAGTCTCGTGTGTCAAAACAAACTCCACGAAGCGTCTGTGATAGTTTTTATTTCGCCTCTAGAGGTCGCTCTCGTACTGTATAATGACAGCGGACCCTTCTCAGCCACTCCAGCAACAGACGCAACCAACAAAAAAATATCGGTATGGATTTTTGCAGATAACTGATTGTTCCAGCAATCAGTTATCAGTGCCGATTATTTGACAAAACCGATCAATCGTTCGACCTCTAATAGATGGACAGACAAACAGACAGACGGATGGATAGCTAGACAGGCAGACGGACAGACAGACAGACAGACAGATAGACAGATAGACAGATAGACATACAGACATACAGACATACAGACAGACAGAAGGACTGACAGACGGATAGACAGACGGATAGACAGACTTTATCAATCCCTTGTGGTAAAATTATATTTACAGGCAAACCCACCTGTCCTGACATCGGGTGTCCCACAGGTTTTTCAGGAGTAAGGAGCCCACTCGGCAGGTCAGGCTGGTAGGACAGTGGGGGCGGCCCGGAGGCAAACTCCCCAAGGGTCGGTGTGCCGGGGGCATTGGGAAAGTCTGAAAAGCCTGGTTGGTTAGAGTATCCTGAGCCACCTGAAAGATATGCAACAATAAATTAACTGGAGGTCAAAATGCACTTCATCCAAATCTATTATGACTCCAAAGCAGAGTATTTACTAATAAGATGCTTACTGAAATATTTTCATAAGCACATAAATGCTTTTGTGGTCCCTATGAGACCTTTACAATCAGATGCGACAACTACCTTGGCTGGGATAATCAGGTGTGCTGCTGCTGCCACCTTGTGGCAGAGACTGGTAGGGTGAGGAGGCCGGGCCCAGAGCTGCAATCATCTCCATGACGCTGGGCAAGATCATATGACTAGGGCTCAGGGTGCGACAGCGTTTCAGGGCAGGGCCGTCTGGGTCCTCTTTAATATGCAGGTCTGGTTTCACCGGGACTGGCTTCCAGCTACACACCGGATCAATGGTGATCTCCTCATAGTCCGAACTAAACACAAGGAGAAAGAAGTTAAAAACTAAAAATTTTGGCAAAGAAGCTTAAACTTAGACAGGAAGTGGGTGTCTGACCACCACATAAATCAACTGACCACCTTTGATGGACCACAGCTGGACAATACTGGTGATACTAATGCCATGAACCTCACAAAATTCTGGAAAATGCGGCTTCCTTGGAAATGCTCATTAAAACAGCCTGGGAATTTCTAAACAAAAATCTGTGCACTCTGACTCGAATTGGGTAGATGCCAGCCAATCATACTGGATAGGCCTATTTTACTCAGCTATTGCCATTTTTGTGTGCAATACATGTCACATGGTCAGCAAACAGTCCATGTATGGTCCATGGACTGGCAGATTACAACTGATAGTAGTATAATTTAGGATCTGTATTGTCCAATCACAGTTTAGATGCTACAGAGGTTACATTATTGCAAAGAAACTTACTTCTGGATGTAGATCAGAATGCCCAACATGTACTGGTCCACTTCTAGCCCCTCCAGAAGAGCTGTTTTACTGCAAAGAACAATTGAGTTTGTAAAACTGTACAAATATGTCACCTATATACCGTGTGAAACACATTTTTAGGGATGCACCGATATGCAATATGATATTATACAGGCTGATAAGCCAATAACTATTTCATGTTATGGCCAATAATAATAAATAATATTAAAGTAAATATTTATTGTTTTAAGATTAATTAAATAGTATTCTAGTATTATTATTAATACAATAATATTAATAAATATTTGTTAAAATAAATATTAAAGTTCTATACTATTTTGTCCAGATAAATTAAAAATATAACATAAAAACTAATAAAAACTCAAATAATAAAAAAAAAAAATCGGCATCATAACATTGTAATATATACAAAAAAAATAGATATTCATTCTGAGATTTGTTAAAGATTACATTTAACACTGTTATTAAATTTAGAGTTTTTAATAACTTTTAGTGAGTTTTGTATGATGACAAAGGTGATCTAATTGAATTATGCATACACAATTATAAATGCAATGTCATCTTTTTCCCAAAAATCTGTAATATTGGCAGATAACCGCTACGGTACAGATATATTGTGCATCCCTAATCATTTTCTTAGTTTTAAAATAACAAAAATGGCATGAAGACAAAAAGCAAGAGGAGAAGAACACAGTTCTTACTTGCACACAGGACAACGCCAAGTTCCTCTCTCACAGTTGAGCTGCAGGTATGATTCCAGGTCAAAGCACTATGGACAAACAAAGATGTTATTTACCACAGAAAGTCACTTTTTGGTGTCATGTGATTCAAACTTAAGTCACTGGCCCTCCTCACCTGTATATGTCTGCAGTCATGACCCCTGGCAGGAAGCTGGATGCGCCGGAAGGTGATTGGACACTTGAGCGAGACCTTGATGGCCGTCTGTTCCACGCCGTCCTCGCCGTTAAGACCGGGAGTTCCTGGGATGGTACCGCTACTGAAGTTCCTCTTAACTGTGAAAGAAGATAAAAGGATGCGTTGTCATTGAGAAAAAAAGTTTGGGATCGGTAAGATTTTTTTTAACATTTTTAAAAGAAGTCTCTTATGCTCACCAAGGCTGCATTTATTTGATCAAAAAAAACAAAAAAAAAAACAGTAATACTGTGAAATTTTATTACAATTTAAAATACCCGTTTTCTGTTGTAATGTATTTTAAAATGTAATTTATTCCTGTGATCAAAGCTGAATTCTCAGCATCATTACTTGAGTCTTCAGTGTCACATGATCCTTCAGAAATCATTCTAATATGCTGATTTGCTGCTTAAGAAACATTTATTATTATTATCAATGTTGAAAATAGTCATGCTGCTTATTTTTTCGTGGAAACCATGATACATGTTTTTAGGATTCTTAGATGAATAGAAAGCGTTTAGTTGAAACAGAAATCTTTTGTAACACTATACATGTTTTCATTGTCACTTTGATCAATTCAATGTGTCCCTGCTGAATTAAAGTATTTTAATTACTTAAAAAATATATCTTACTGCCCCTAAACTTCTGGATTTTAGTGCATGTGCAAAAGATCATGCCGTTCACTCACTCTTAGTGACACAGTGCTCCGCTGGCAGGAGCCTCTTCTTCATCAGACCCTGAAGCACGGAGCGCACAGACGGCCTGTGAACCAGCTGCAGCACGAACAGATGAGACTACGGGGTAAAAAAGAAACAGGAAATGAACACTGACCCACATAAAACACATATTAGTCAGGCTGTTTGTAATTAACTAGACGAAAATGTGCAATGTGAGTCTCTGTACTTACACAGCAGCAGGCTGTGACCGTTATCTGGATGGTGTTGCGTCCTGGCTGACACACTTGCTTCAGGTAAAGGGGTTTGTGGGAGGTCTTGTTGTCCCCGCGCTCGATGGTGAGAGGTGTGGCGTTGACGCTCACCTGCACCGACGCCGGCCAGTTGGTGTTCATCTGCCGGTCTTCGTGGTGATAGCATTTAAACTGCAGCTCCAGGTCAGGCCTGTTAAACACACGATGGGCATGATTAAACATTGAATGCAACAACACAGAGACATTAAACATTCACAAACACAAAGACTGCAAGGGACAGATGTTGCACTCTGACCTCATCATAAGAGTCTTATACACAGAGTCTCGCAGCTGGAAGACGTGGTTGCTGACGGCCAGGTTGTGCTCCAATCTAAAGGGCTCCAACACCACCCCGTCCCGTACAGGGAAGGTCAGACGCAGGTCATCACTGGGGTTTCCTGCAGACAGAAGAGCAGAGTTTCAGTTACTGAGGTGCCATATGGCTTAAATGTTAAAAAAATTTTTTTATATTTCTCTGGATGATAACATTTTTTGCTAACACAGTTTAAGTAAAGTAAACAATGTCATAATATCTCATTTCACAGGTGCATTTGTTGTCCATTATTTATTCCACAACACCAAGCATCTGATAATAAATAGTGTTGTCAAAAGTACTGACTTCGGTAACAAGTCGGTACTGAAATTTTAAAAGTGTGATGCTTTGAGCGCCGTTGAGCGGATTCATAAACACCTCTGATTGGCCATTGTGTTCACACACTCAGATACATCTGTGATTGGCTACAGTGATCAACGCTTCAAAAACATGTTGCAAATAGACATCAATGCACACCGAAGCGTTTGAAAGCAAACTTGGTATCAAAATGGAATAAAACAGCATTATATGAGTTTTCGTCTCATGTGATTTAGCGTTATTTAACCAATTTTGCTTTGGTAATGTGAGGATTTCTGAGTACAAAAGAATATTTAACAAAAAAAAGTAGGTCCATCAGGAATCGACTGGATTGGTGGTCTTTATATAACGTGGACGGAGAGGTGGACTTAAAAAACTTAAAATAGCTTCAGAAGTGGAGGAAATTACTATATTTTGATAAAAAATTATGAATATGAACACATTGTTTTCTCTAACAACATACACCGATAAAAAGTTCACAATAAAACCAGTAATGTTGAGTAAATATGGTTCATTAACTAAATAAAACATGTTTTGTTAATTTCTGTTAAGTGCTAAAGAGGAAAACTTTTTTCCCATGTGATAGGCATTTAATGTGACAATAAAAGATTTCCATTTACATCACAGAGAATTATAAACAAGGATTCCAGAGATAAGAGGAGGGGTGTTGGCTTATATGCAGTGCAGTGTGTTACCTGTAGGGGGCTGCAGAGAGTTGATATTGGGTTTGACGTCATGGAGGAAGGGCGATTTGACGTCTTGGCCGGGGGACATATACGGCATCGAACTGCCAGGGGTCATGGGAGGGGTGGGATTTCCTGGGAGAGGAGAGCTGGGATATCCTGGCATCGCACGTCCGGGCTGTGAAAAAGACGAGACACATGCGCAGGCATTAACTTCTGCAGCCAGATTATCTTTACAGTCAGATTTTCATAACCGATATTCTGCAAAACAGATTCAACTGTGTGGAGTTTGGACCCCGGCTGCCAAAGTCCGATCGGGGCTCTCACGAGATGGTGAAATATTAACAGGAAGCTCCTACCGACTCGTGTTTCACCAAACACACATGCATGCAAGAGAGGACACCAACCCCGTTGACTGTGGCCTGGTTGAAGGTGCTGTACCCAGCTGCCGTCACTCCTGAGGACAGGCTGTTGTGGCTGTTGCCCTGTCCGTTAAACTGGTCCGCCTGTTAAGCAAACACAACTCTTTCAACATCAGACTTAAAACAAGAGTGAGTCAACCCAATCCCCGGTTAAGCACAGTTTTGGAGAGCTCGTTGCAATGCATTTATTAGAAATTAGCCAAAAGAGGTATCTTACATCTTGTATTTAAAATCTGTAAGCATTGTAAGGCACACTAGGTATTGGAACGGACCCTAAGCGGTGCACACTACAGCGATATGACAATGGCGATAATCTACCACTGTAATTCCAAACCCAGCATGGAATTTAAACCACCTGGGGTGGTTCGTCTTTCACTGGTACTACCAAAAAATCTTTTCACGACTAGTTGCCTCTTTAAAGTTCACTGGCGTATTTGTCAGTATCAAATGCCAGTGTGTTTCTCTAAAAATGGCAGCTTGTTTGTCACTAATACGGACAAAAGGAACCTGTTCTTTGGGAAACATGATACCACTTGCAGCCTGCGATGTGTTGCAATTTGCAAGAGAAAGCTTACTGATAGATTTCAAACTGAAAAATATGACTATTACAGAAAGTACCTAAATTTGGCTACTAGGGTGGTTCCTAACTGCTCAAGCACCTTGATTTGAAGTATCTTACATATCTGTAGCAGGGTTTTTTAAATACTAACTGTATGTATGAGCAATAATACTGATGATCTTTGTACCTTATAGTATTGGCTGGGGTTTCCTGGTCCTGCAGGATACTGGGCCATATTGGGTTGCTGCAGGGGCATTCGGTGGGTTGGGTAAGACGGGGAAGGAGCGGACCGCTGTGGCCCAGGACCATGGTACTGCATGGGCTGGCCTGGGTATGGGCCCCCAGCTCCCATACCAGGACCGTACTGCTGACCCGGAAATCCCTGTAAGAAAAGAACAACAGTCATTCTAGGATAGAAGCAAGTTGTCAGTACTATGTTCATAATTTTAAATTAGGTTTTAACTTGCTGACTCCTCAAATAGACCGTCTTTAAAGGATTAGGTCACTTCAGAATTAAAATTTCCTGATAATTTACTCACCCCCATGTCATTCAAGATGTTTATGTCTTTCTTTCTTCAGTTGAAAGGAAATTAAGGTTTTTGAGGAAAACATTCCAGGATTTTTCTCCATATAGTGGACTTCAACAGTTACCAAAGGGTTGAAGGTCCAAATTGCAGTTTCAGTGCAGCCATTGGAATGGATCTCGACATGCTTCAAAGGGCTCTACACAATCCCACACAAGGAATAAGGGTCTTATCTAGTGAAACGATTGGTCATTTTCTAAAAAAAATAAAAATGTATATACATTTTAACCATAAATGCTCATCTTGCACTGCGCCACGCATTACATAATCACGTTGGAAAGGTCACACGTGACGTAGGCGGAAGTATCATGGTAGAGCGAAAAACTCCATCTTATTTTCTCCAACATTAAAATTGTACAACATCATTGTTTTACCTTTTTTGTAAAGGCTGTTTGACTTAGTCTTTGCATGTTTGCTTTGTAGACACTGGATCGGTACTTTCGTCTACGTCACGCGTGACCTTTCCAACATCACTACGTAATGCGTGGCGCATCGCAGAGCAGTGCAAGACGAGCATTTGTGGTTTAAAAAAATATATATACATTTTAATTTTGTTTAGAAAACGACCGATTGTTTTGCTAGATAAGACCCTTATTCCTCGTCTGGGATCATGTAGAGCCCTTTGAAGCTGCACTGAAACTGACATTTGGACCTTCAAACCATTGGTAACAACTGAAGTCAACTGAAAAATCCTGTGTTTTCCTCAAAAACCTTAATTTCTTTTCGACTGAAGTAAGAAAGACAAACATCTTGGATGACATGGGGGTGAGTAAGTTAGGGAAATTTTAATTCTGAAGTTAACATCTAGTTTGTAATACTGACCCCAACAAAAGCCATTAGGAAAATGTTAGCTTGTGTATCATAGAACCTAGTGGAACAGCCTTCTGTTCGGGAGCATGTCTTATAAATCATCCAGCTCACTAGGCTTTGGAACAGAGGTACTGTGACATCTGAAAGCAGGTCTCCACTCACATCGGAGTTGTAGGGGCGTTTCAAGCCCTGCTGGTGGCGTGGAGGACCCTGCTGGCCTCCAGGGTAGACGGGATGCTGGGGCAACCTCTGGCCCTGCTGTGGGTACATGGGCCCCATGGAAGGGGGTCTGGAGCCGACCATTCCAGAGGGGGCCATGCCAGGCGGGCCACGGGGTCCGGAGTGCGACAGGAACTGGGTGTTGTAAGAGGAAGCACCACCCATCTGCAGAGCAAAACAACACAGAGATCCACACCCATCAGAACCAGCATTCGGTAACAATGGCTGGAGACGTGCCTGCTGCCGTGACTTATGGCCGTCAAGCCCTGGGCATGAAAGGGAAACGGCAACTAGGTCACCACCGTAAACAATCAAGTCCTGTGTGGCCGTGATGTCTGCCATCTAAACCCAGGCAGACAGGCGGCATGTGAAATCTGCTGGAAAAATGGGGGGAAAATACTTTTGCTTTTTTTGTTGCAATAATTAAAGCCATGTTTTTAGAATAAGGGCTCGTTTATCCGCATTCATCCAGCAGGGGGCGATTTGAGTGCAATGAAACCAGAGGTTACTGTGTGTCACACAAGACTGCTAAAGTGGAGTGCAAAGCATTTACCACAAAAAATGATCGGCAAACAGATTAACAGCATGAGGAAAAAAAAAAACAACACAATTTATTTCTAAAACATTTAAGCATGTCGAGATGTATTCCAATAACCTTCCTTTCAGTGCAGTTCACCTCAACAAAGGTCAACCGCACATAACATGAACACAAACAAATCAGGTCGCTTACAGGCCCATAGTTCAGCTCCTGGTTTTGCTTCTCCTGTATCGCGGCGACTGTTGCCGTAGCGGTGGCTGTCGCTGTGGCAGCGGCTGCAGCCACGGCAGCTGCGGCAGCCGCTTGGGTGAAGTCGGTTGGTGGGCGGACTCCATGGGGCGGCATCCCGAGGGAACCCCCTCCGTTATTGGGGTAACTAAAGAGGATAGACAGAAAACAAACAGGATATGAAGTATATCCCATTCATGCTATTAAATACTCAATAATGTGAGCCGGCATATTTGTAAGAGGTGACGTAAGTGGAGCTGATTATTCATGTTGTCGTGGCAGCAAGGTGTTGCGTTAGCAGTCTGGTGAGCCAAGGGGGATGCTGACTGCTCCGAGTCAGTGATTCAAAAGATTTATTGCGATGCAAATTGATCTTAAGGGACGCAACCGTGTGTGTGTTTCTGTGAGTCAGCGCAGGGGTGGGACATTACAGCGCACACATCCCCCACTGTGGTGACGTCCCCCGGCTGCCTGACGTCACGCAACTCCCACGAGGAGCAGAGTCTAAATACAGCCACACAATCACACAGACACTCATGAGCTGCATGGACACTATTTGCTTTCCCTCTCAAGCTTTTCCTCACCTGCCCCCGTATCCAGGCCCGGCTGGGTATCCCCCGCTGGGCCGCCCGTACATGCCCTGCTGCATGTAGCCCTTGTTGGGCTCAGGGTACCCCTGCTGGCTCATAAACTGTGGGGAGTTCATTCCCGGGCTGTTGCCAGGCATCATGTGACCACCGGCTGAGTTTCCGCCTGGACCCATGGGAGCACCAAAAACCTGGCGAAAACAGGAGGAATTTGTAGCTCAGTCATAAATGTAATTGAATATTTTTTGTTTGCTATAATTCGCTGAAATATTCTACATTTTATATATAGGTTAGGCTACATTTTATATATAGGAGACAAAAGGTTATTTCGCCATTTTTTTTTCATAAATCATTGCTATTGGTCACCCTTTACGTCTGTCTGGGGGTTTTGCAAATATTTAACCAATGCAAAGTATTCAAAAGAATTTGTGACTAAACTTCGTAACTCTATTGGCTCCTCAAACTGTCAGTCAAACCTCATAACTCTACCCTCCTCTATCGTGAATGAAGTGCTGCACACAGTTTGGAGCATCTTTGCTTGTTTGCAATGCAATGGTAAATAAAGAATTGACTGTTTGAATAAGTAAAGCATTTTCTTTACTCTACAAAAACTATATATATATATATATATATATATATATATATATATATATATATATATATATATATATATATATATGATATTGTTTTATGTATTCAAGGAGCAGAGAAGTGTATTTTAGTCTAGCATTTGTCATCGAATCACAGCCAATACTGACTTAAATAGCCTGTGAGTAGCACTTCTTCTTTAATAACATTAGATTTTGGCCAAATGACAGAAAAAACTGAGCGCTCACATAGGTACAGTAAACTTAATAACCTGTAAGTTGATGAAAATGCACTTACTGCCTCAGATGCGGCCATTCAAATGATGGACAAAACACGTATGCTCAAAATTCTCCAAAATTTGGTGGTCAAAAACCTTGTAACTCCATTTGAACTTGATTTTGGTAAAATGTTAATAATCTAATGACAAATGCAAGTGTCTGACCATATATAAAGCCCCAAAAGTGTTTTTTTTTTTCCCATTTCCTGAAAAGTAGTGTTTTTGGTGATTTTGAGGTTTCCACCCAACAAATATATTAATTACTTAAAAAATATATATTTTAATATTTAATAATTTAACAATTCAGTTATTAATAATCAATAAATACATAACAAAAATCATATACAAATGACTAAATAATTAACTTTTTAAATATAAGCAGTGCATTAAATAACATTAGTTAATCGCTGAGGTTTTGAAATGGTGAAATTTCACTGGTATCAGTATATGAGTTGGACATGACCAAAAGAGATGTTATTTATTTTTATTAATAGCACATTTTTTTAATTATTAAAAAATATAAATTTAATTATAAAAATTAAGTATTTATAAGAATTTATTATTTACTATATTTATATAATTATTAATAAGTATTTCTCAATTAGCCAAGAACAACTCTGAATGATTCTGAATGCTGATTCATTGACAACAACAAGAATGTTTTGTTTGAGAACCAGACTTGACTAGGACATCCCAGGGACATGCAGTGCTTTCTTTGCTTTGAGGTAAACAAGCCAGTGATGACATCACGGCGGAGACTCCTTCTTACCTGGCTGGGTGAAGGATTGGTTACCCCCCACACTGTGGTTACCACAGAGAGGGAGCCGGCAGGCTGATTGGGGCCTTGCTGCCAGGGGACAGGATCATATGGGTAAGAGGCGTCACTGCGGGGTGAGAGAAACACACAGACACCGGGGTTATTAATGCATCTGAGTGCTTCCTCTAGAAAATGCTCTTAATTCACTTTTCACTGATCTGCCTCGTGTTCTCCACAGCCAGATCCATATTATTCCATCTACATCTTTTGTCCTGGTATGATATCAGCATATGGTGTGAAGTGTGTGTGTGTGAGAGAGACGATCTTTCTGCGACTTCAGACGTGCCACAGCCACATGCTCTGGAGGTACTCGGCACAATGTTTCCATGGCGACTCCACAGTCACTTAGAGACAGGAAAGAGTAACGATGCCAAGGGAGAGGGGGTGAGAGAGTAAGTGTGTGTGTGTATCTACTGTTTTCTGTGTAACTGGATCAAACCAGATCGCTCTCAATAATCGCTCGCCATCTTTCCATAATTAGCCAAACTACATCACACGCTGATTAGAACAGGGAAACGTGTACCTCAGCCATATTTACTTTGACTTGAATTAAAACGAAGCTGTGAGGGATGAATGTTCAATCAGTTGTACTGTTATGTACATCTTAAAAAACATTTTCAAAAGCATGTAAAAATTAGACATGATTTAAGATGTTAAGGCTGTGTAATCTACCCTTCAAACAAAGCCTCTTCTTCATTCATGTCAAATTAAATATGGCGTCTACCCATACGTTAAAGGGCAAAAATGTGCACATGTATGGCTCTAACAGAACTTGCACCTAAACATGCATTTTAGGGGTGCTTACAAACTAGAGAAAAGGTCTTGACGAATAGAAAAGCACCCAATATGGACAAAAAAAAAAAATAGGAATAGAGACCAAAATGACCAATATGAGATAAAGCAGAGTTCGCTGGTATCTTGTTTTATGACCTGTAATGATGCATGGCCAAACTGTTAACATGCAAACGACACTATAACACTCACTAGTGCAAGTGACATAAATGAATCATGTTAAAGCTGCAGTCCGGAACTTTTTTTGATTAAAAATGATCCAAAATCAATTTTTGAGCAAGTACATAACCAGCCAGTGTTCAAAACTATCTCATTATCTTAGCTCGATTCACAACGGTAAGCTTGCAATAATGTTTCATAATAAGAGCGACCTGGTGGATTTCCGCGGGAAATTCGAGCATGCAGCAGTTCGTCTTTGCGTCATTACGTCACGTCTGTAAACAGAAAGAAGAAGTCCAGGCTAGTCGGCTTTATCATGTGAGGATGCTCGTTGTAGCAGATCATTTATAGCCTGTTCTCACAGCAGCTGAAATAATTAAACGTATCATTTTGATGGCGGATTGTAATCCAGAAAGGTTGAAATGACAATCATCAGTGACAACTGGAGATTTACCCGTAGTCAAAAGCAAAAGGCTTTGAACTGTGGAGTCGCTACAGAAATTGAAATCTAGAGGTAACGATAATACACACTAAATACACATAGTCACACAATGCTGATGTTGTTAACATTTACATTTTAAGAACAAAGTATAACAGTAATAATAATTTGCACGGTTTGGCGTGATCCGAGCTAAGTGATCGTAATAATTTATAAGCTCATTATAAGCTTCTTGCCAAATTTGTTGTTTTAAATTCAAAACCAAAGCAAAACATACACACTACCATTCAAAAGTTTGGGGTCGATACATTTTTTTTAATACTTTTATTCATCAAGGATGCATCAAATTGACAGTAAACATATTTATAATGTTACAAAAGATTTATAAATCCAATAAATGCTGTTTTTCTGATTTTTCTATGCATCAAAGAATACTGAAAAAAAAATATGACGCAGCACAACTGTTTTCAACATTGATAATAAGAAATTTTACTTAAGGAGCAAATCAGCATATTAGAATGATTTCTGAAGGATCATGTGACACTGAAGACTGGAGTAATGATGCTAAAAAACAATTAGATTTGCTGTCACAAGAATAAATTACATTTGAACCGATATTAAAATAGAAAAAAGTTATTTTAAAATGTAATAATATTTCACAATATTATTGTTTTATTGTATTTTTGATCAAATAAATGCAGCCTTGGTAAACATAAGGGACTTCAAAACTTGTAAATCTTACAAACTTTTGGACTGTATGTGAGCATAAAAAGACAATATACTCACTAGTATATGCACTGAACAATGACAATATTAGGCCTTTGCTTCTAGTCATACATAGCTAATATACATTTTTTCTTTCTATATTGCATCAAAACTAAGTATCAATAATAGCACATTCTAAGATTTCTTATAGTCTAATTGACAAAAAGGCAAGTCAAACTAAATAAGCTCTAAAATGTCTCTCTTGTGATTTTGTCAGTTTCAGCAGTGATTCTCTTGCACTATTGTGATGCATTGCAATATATTGTAAAGGTAGTATGTAAGGTACATCATGTGAAGGCACATATATGTATATTTATATATATAACACATATAATATATGTATGTGTGTATAATTTCAATGGGAAAAAATCTAAGTGCAGTTAAATACAGTGGACAGTAAATTATCTCTAGTCATTTCACATTGGCAGGAGTGGCAAAAACCTTGGACACCGAAAGGGAGCATTTCAGGTAAAACTTATCCAAGCGGCAACAACTCAAGAGTATCAAGAAAATTAAACCAGCAAGGGTTTATCAAGTGATAACTGGCTCTGAACAGCTTCTCACCCGGACTGACCCGAGACACCTCAACCCTACTGCCACATGAAAGACTCCTCTCTTTAAAGCCCTCGAAGAAAGACGAGATCCCCTTCTTGACACATTTCCACTTCGACCTGCGGCAAAGTATCCGCTGGCCTGCAGCCCACAGGATATTGAGGTTCCAACAAAGGCTCAAAGCGAGTGTCTCGTTGAGGCTGGTCATTGCACTACTGTGGCAAGTAAACAAACTGAACTATCGGCAGCTTAGAGACATTCCATAAGAGGCAGAGGTTTCTTTTAAAGTTCCTCTGCAGGAAAACCACCAGATACCCCTTCTCTATGAAACAGGAAACTGTGGTTTCAAAGCCAAACTCTCTAGAAGCCAATCAGCAGCTGAAAGACGAAGCAGCCAATCAAAATTAAAAAAAAACTCGACACTCAAGCTGATTGAGAGCTCAGCAAATAATAGGAGAAGATGTGGGGGTGTGCGGATTCAGTTTGGGGCCCAATGCATGTGCCACTGTGGGCAATTTATCTTCAGTGTACTGTGGTGAGAGCGAAAAGCCAACTTAGACTTTTTCTACATGTTCAGATTGTTTGCTTCATTATCGCCTCTAAAGCAACATAATTCTCTTTATGTGCTCAAATATCAGTAAAACTTATGAAAATGTGCCAAAAAAACCTACCCACGGGAGCCTGCAGTGCACCATTTACTAAATATTTAAAGGACCAAATTACTATGAAAGCTTAAAATCTACTTTAAAATACCCAGAGCACATTAAGCAATTGGGTTGTATATTTCTCTTTGCTGGTTTGGGGAATTAAGCACACATAAAAGGGTTGTTCACCCAAAAATGCAAATTCTGTCATCATTTACTCACCCCCATGTCATTCAAAACCTGTACGACTTCCATTCATCAGTGGAACACAATAGACGTTAGGCTCGCACACACAAACATACATATACATATAAATCCATACAAACACAGGGCTCCAGACAAAAAAAATTCATTAAGGAGCCATTGGCTACTATAGGGGGAAAAAACAGGCGCCAAATAATTTTTTTAAGAGCCACATAACAATGAATTAAAATTTTTAATCACTTACTTTTAGTCATCCTGTTGTGTTTAAATATGTCCCCTTTACAGTTTCAGCTTTTTCATTTTGTGACTTTTCTGGGAAATGAATGTCACTATTTTCACTTAATACTATTATAGCTTTTGTTAATATTTTGAATCCGATGAGATATATATATATATATATATTTTTTTTTTTTTTTTTTTTTACATTTTTGTTGTTTTAATTTTTTTTGTTTTTAGTTTTATTTTTTTGTTGTTTTTAAACATGTCTGTTTAGTTTGTATAGATTTTTATTTTAGTATTAAAATCTATTTCAAGCAATAAAACATGTTTTTAATAGTTTTAGTTAACTATAATAACCCTGATGCTAGTACAATGTTTATATTGAATAATATGTGTCAAATAATGTTCTTAGTCCTTCCTTTCTGAAGCTACAACAGTTTATTTTGAATCAAATGAAAATAAATATAAATATATGGAAATAAATATGTAAATATATTAAATTTGGTTTGTGTAACCAAATAACAAACAGAGGCAATTGATATACATACTGCTTGACTTTGATTACTTTGAAATACAGCGGGACTCTTATTTTGAAATGTCTGTGTTTTACTTTTGCTGCTCATTAAAGTCCAGATGAGGATTAAAAAATTACGTTGCTACAACATTTCACAACACAATATAATATAAATAATATAAAGTAAACGTGTGAATTTGTATGGTCGCCAATGGCGACCTCAGCAAAAATATCACTCACAAATTAATATTTTTAGTCGCAAATGCGACCGTTTAAGGCACAGTCTGGAGCCCTGCATACGTATAATGAACTGACTGCCGCTGTTATTCTCCACATAAAGCACATTCTGAACCCTAAACACGTTTTGGACAAAAGCCGGTACTGTCCACTGTCAAGGCATCGTGAGTTCACATTTTACAGCAGAAACCGACAAGCATCCTTGTTGTTTTTGAACACAATCTGATAAGTCTATTTTAGCGAATCAGCACGCAGTATTCAGGTCAGGTGACAAAGCTGCTCATCACTTCGAAAAGGCGTGCTAGCTGAGAGGAGTTTCGTCTAAAGGTGAAAAGCTGACTAAAAGTGATCGAGGATGGATAATTTTGACGAACTTGATGAACTAGTGATATCTTCGGGCATAAAAGGAAATTAAAAACTTTTCACGGAACCTTGCAGCATGTTGAGGAGATTACAAAGATTAAGATTAAACTCTGAAACACGAAATTTGGGGTTATCTGCTTTTATCAAAAAATGACTGTTGGAGTTATCTGCTTTTGCTAAAAACAAAAACTTTTATATATATATATATATATATATATATATATATATATATATATATATATAAAAATACTTTCAATAAACTTTAATTTTGTAAGTTACGTGCATTTTTTTTTTAGTTATTATTACTTAATCAAAACAACTCAACTGCAGTTTGATTGATATTACTTAGAATGCACAACAAAACAAAAATAAAACATGATTGATGAAAATTAACTCTTCATATACATACACACACACAGAGTGCTCAGCATAAATGAATACACCCCCTTTGATAAGTAACATTTTAAACAATATCTCAATGAACACAAAAACAATTTCCAAAATGTTGACAAGACTAAGTTTAATATAACATCTGTTTAACTTATAACATGAAAGTGAGGTTAATTATATAACTTAGATTACACATTTTTCAGTTTTACTCAAATTAGGGTGATGCAAAAATGAGTACACCCCACAACAAAAACTACTACATCTAGTACTTTGTATGGCCTCTATGATTTTTAATGACCGCACCAAGTCTTCTAGGCATGATGAACAAGTTGGCGACATTTTGCAACATCTATCTTTTTCCATTCTTCAAGAATGAGCTCTTTTAGAGACTGGATGCTGGATGGAGAGTGATGCTCAACTTCTCTTCAGAATTCCCCATAGGTGTTTGATTGGGTTCAGATCAGGAGCCACTGAATCACTTTCACCCTGTTCTTCTTCAGAAATCCAACAGCGGCCTTAGATGTGTGTTTAGGATCATTGTCATGTTGGAAAAGTGCACAACGACCAAGGGCATGGAGTGATGATAGCATCTTCTCTTTCAGTATAGAGCAGTACATCTGTGAATTCATGATGCCATCACTGAAATGCAGCTCCCCGACACCAGCAGCACTCATGCAGCCCCACATAAGGACACTGCCACCACCATGTTTCACTGTAGGCACCATGCATTTTTCTTTGTATTCCTCACCTTTGCAACGCCATACAGTTTTGAAGCCATCAGTTCCAAAAACATTTATCTTGGTCTCATCACTCCAGAGTATAGAGTCCCAGTAGTCTTCATCTTTGTCAGCATGGGCCCTGGCAAACTCTAGTCGGGCTTTTTTGTGCCTGGGCCTTAGGAGAGGCTTCTTTCGTGGACGGCACCCATGCATGCCATTCCTCTGCAGTGTACGCCGTATTGTGTCACGGGAAATAGTCACCCCAGTTTGGCTTTCTACTTCTTTAGATAACTGCAGTGAACTTGCATGCCGATTTCTTTCAACACTTCTCATCAGAAGACGCTCCTGTCGAGGTGTTAATGACCTGGACGTCTCTGTGAGATGGTTGCAGTTCCATCCTTTTTTTTTTTTGTACCACTTTTGCTACAGTATTCTGACTGATAAGCTCCGGAGACTTTCAGTGGGGTGTACTCATTTTTGCATCACCCTAATTTGAGTAAAACTGAAAATTTTGTTCTCCAAGTTATATTATTAACCTTAGTTTCATGTTATAAGTTAAACAGATGTTATATAAAACTTAGTCTTGTCAACATTTTGGAAATTGTTTTTGTGTTCATTAAGATATTGTTTAAAATGGGGGTCTTTCAAAGGGGGTGTACTCATTTACGCTGAGCACTGTGTATATATATATATATATATATATATATATATATATATATATATATATATATTATATACACATATACACACACACACACACACATATATATTCAAACCAAAAATTATTCAGACATTTTTTATATATTTTTACTAGTGGGTGCAGGACACTATAGTTCGTTTATGTAAGTGAGGATAGCAAAATAAAGTAAACTGTGACATATTATACACAAAAATTCTCAAATAAAAAAATTTGGAACCAAAAATTATTCAGACACTTTGACCAGACCATGTTTTGCCTAAGTGTTATCTGACATAATTAAGATTATTTTTTTCTGACACAGTTTAACTCTTGTCATATTTTATTACCATTTTTTTAAACTATAGTGAATAAACTGAATTAATGAATGAAATGTTCAAGATGTCTAAATAAATTTTGGGTTGACTGTATATAAAATATTTACATAATTTACATTTACATAATTAAACTATTTATGTACAGCATTCACTTTAATTGTATAGATAACATCATTCTGCTTAACTTCCTTTTGTGTTCCACAGAAGAAAAACATTCATACGTGTTTGAAACATCATGAGGGTGAGTAAATGCCAGATTAGTCAAGTTAGGGTGTAATATTACTTTAAAAAAAAATAATGATTCAAAAAAAGAACCAGATTAGTCAAATTTAGGGTGTAATATCCCTTTACAGATGATTAAAAAAAGAACTAAAAAAAAAAAAAAAAAGTTCCACAAAGAACTCTCAGGTTCTTTAGATAACCATCCATGTACTGGTACTTAGCTAGAAGAACTTAAAGTGTAACATCAAAAACTTGAGGACCCTTGTACAGCCAAATGAGGTTCTTGATATGAAGAGTGAACCTGAGAACCATCAGAGAACCTTTAGTTTTAAAAGTGTGCAAAAAAACAACAACCTAACTCATAAAGAGAACTGCACACCAAGGCTAATCTCATCCAGATAAGACTGCAAAACAATTAAAACACATTGCTTCCCTGAAGCTATTACCAAACAGTAGTTAAAATATGCAAAATCAACAATCAAAACATCAGCGGTAGGGTTAAGACTGTTAGATGCAGCGCTCAGGGAAGCAGGTGTCAGTTTGAATGGGGGTTTGAAAGTTCACAATGCCGTTAGAGAGGAAACAGTGGGCGCGAGTCACACTTTGACTCGCATTTGACGTGCAGGAGCTACTGACCTGTGTGGCGTTGGAGGCAGGGCAGGTTTCATGGAGTTGATGGGGTTCATCGGAGGAACCTAGGGGTCTATGGGGCACCCCGAATTTCCTCAACCTAGCAGGCAGTCTGCGAAAGAAAGAAAGACACGTTAGAGTGACAGGACTCAATCAAAACAAAGGCTCTGTTCCGCTTTGGCTCACTGAGGCAGACGCGTATACCGTTGTAGTGGCTTTAACCAATTTCATTCAGAGGGCTCTCAGAAGGCTGCGGTTCTGCCCAGAGGCACGAGGGGTTAATCGACAACTGACTGCGCCAGCACATCTTTCTCCGTGCTTTGATAGGGTGGGTTTTGCAACCGTTTCCTCAAGTTAGAGCATTTCCACCAATCACAGTTTAAAAAGCAGCCAGCGCCGCACACAAAGGAGCAAGATTTGACAGCATGTGGCATCTCTCAGGCTGCTGCACCGCAGTCAGTGTGAGAATTCTCGAGACTGCATCGCCTGAGACAAAAGCCGGTGCAAAGCGTGAGCTTTAAAACAGAGCAACGGGTCGTAACCCATGCGTTCGTGGATGACCCAAACGCTACGTCTTACTGCAGGATCCTCACGCTCTGCGTCGACGGGAGAAGCCGGGGAGGGAGGGAAGAAGGGAGAGGGCTATTTATAGCGCTTTGATTTCAAAAAAGAAAAGATGTGGAAAATGCTGAGGTTCTCATGGCCGCCGCCACTTTGAGATCCGAGCCCTCTGCAAAGATAACGCCTTCAACCCCGCTCAATTATTTAAGCGATCAGGGAGCTTGTTCCGAGCAAAGAGGGTGCTTCTTTGTGCGTGTCCATTTAGATTGAACAACGTTAATAATGACAACAAGACCCCCTCTGCCCCACCCCACCGCCTCTCCGTCTGTCTCCGCTCTCGGGGGTGAAGCTTGATTAGCACACATGCTAATTTGCCGCCAACATCAGTGGCTGTCAGCCGCCCCACACCCCTAACACTCTCCCCTCAACATCCCTCTTTAGGTCAGACACCAACATTAACTGCAAATGTCATTAATTATTAGTGGAGAATCATTAAATGGCATTTTTTTAAATAAAAAATATATAATTAAAATCAGTAATTTTGCCGCCAACATCAGTGGTGGCACACTTCCAACACTCCCCTCAACATCCCTCTCTGCTACCATTTTCTTCTCCTTCCTTAAAGATTTAGGTCAGACACCCCACAGCTGGAAAAGAAAGGTGGATGAGCGCTGTTGAGTCGAGGGGGGGCTGGAAGAAGAGTCACTCAGTGGAGTGACAGAGTTGATCAGAGAGAGCTTCACCTACAGGGATAATAAGAGGATCGAGCGGAGGATGAGAAAGGGAGGTGGGCGGCAGCAACAAAATGAGATCCTCCATTGTCGTGTTTTGATAACCACTTGACTGAAGCAGGCTTAGCAATATTTACATGCTCGTGTGGCCGTTTTCATTAGCAATTACACCAGCCCCATCCGTGTAAATAGCCATTTATTAAACCTGTGTCTGATTTCAGCCTCTTTGCGATGTTATACTGAGGGATTTGCCTATTTGTGTTTGGTGCATGTACTTACAACTAGGGATGCATAATATATAGGTGCTTACGAACAAAAAAAAGACATCCTCCCCCACCACAAACAAAATTCACTTTAAAATATACAGAGTACATTTAGTAATCTGGAGATTTTTTGGTTTGTCATTATTGGTTTGATTAGGCTGATTTAAACATTAACTACAAATTTCCTTATTGATTAATGGAGAATCATTGAGACACTTTGTCATTTTACAGTAAGATTTTTTTTTTTTTTTTCATTTTTATATATAATAAAAATTCATACAATGTATAATAATTTCTAAATGTAAACATTTAATACATATATATATATAATTTTATATTTTAACATTTTTTTTTACAATAGATAATTATAATTTAATTTTTATATATAATAATTCATTTTATTCAAAATATGTATAATTGTAAACATTTAATACATACACACACATATATAATTATTTAAAAAATTAATATATATAAAATAATATATTAAAAATAATAAAAAATAATCAATTTAATAAATTAATTTTATTTTTATAAAAAATAAATACATAATTGGTACAAAAATAAAATTGTATTCAAAATATGTGTAGTAATTTCTAAATGTAAACATTTAATACACACATCTATATATATGTGTGTGTGTATTAAATGTATAAATGTAATATATAAAATAATAATGTATTAAAAATAAATTGAATACATTAAAATTGTATTTTTATATAAAATATATATATCAAATAAAATACATATATAAATACACACAAATGCACACACATAGAATATTTATATTTAGAAAACAATTACCAAAAGTAGCATGCAGATTAGCATTACATTTCAATCTCAATAACACGCTAAAAATGGCATTTTAAAATCCAATTAATGAAATAAATAATCAACAGATTACTCAATTTAAAAAAATATTTATATAACATTGATTGTCAGCTAGAAGATATATTTAGTGGTGTTTGCCCTAGCAAAATTCAATGCCAGAATGCTAGGGTGCTGCTATGCAGTTGCTAGGTCATTCTGGATTGGCCCAAGAATCAAAATAGCCCACCACAAGTCTCTCAATATGATAGCAAAGACCACTAATAAGTACCAGTTCTCTGTATTAAGCCAAAATGCTTTTTACTACTGATTTCTGGAGGTTGTCTTTATGAAATGCATTACCTTATAGCTCTCCAGATTAATTAACAGCCGAGTGATGAGCATTAATGGTGCTTAATTAGCCCAGTGCTGCTCAGCCCACCCCTGTATTCATTAATCTCTCATATTGCAACAATCCTTCAATGAAGGAGCATCTATTCAAAAATTGGACAACCTAATCCATCTGATCTGGAAACACGATATGGTGCATGTGAGGAACACACACACAGTTAAGGACCCCATGATGGCTTTCTTTCCTGTGTTGACATATTTCCTATTGCAACAAAAAGTTTTATGTCATGAATCATAACTTACTACTAGCCATTACAACGTTACATTCTCATTCTAGAGAGAATCTGATAGGACAAAAATTTGCACACGAGCCCAAGTGCAAGACGAGTCATCGACCATTTTAGTTCATTTTCCTAGTAAAGAAACACTTGAGTTTAAATGAGTGTTTTTGGACTCAAGCCACAAAAATCCAATTTCAAACATGAGGTCTTTTAAAACACACCCGGACACCAAAGTAAACATCCTAACACCACACACGTGGCAAGCGCAACCACAAGCCAAGGTTTGTTCAAACCTTCAGCAAAGGACACATACTCTTTTGAAGCAGCAGATCTTATTTTGTGCTGTGAAATAACACGGCTCAGCATCTTTGCTTATTGCTTTCCCTTCACTGTGTGACGGATAACAGCACAAACAGTTCTTGCCCTGGAATGAACAGAACACACTGTTCTTTACTGCTGGGCTCCATCTAACCCCCTCCTCTCTTTTCCTCTAGTTCCACCCCTGGCCTGCAGTGACCTGCTCCTGCTGGGCTTCCCTCCCTTTCTCCAATTCCTCCAACACACGGACCATCCTTTCCTTCTCGTACCATTTCCCTCGCTTGTAACTTTCTCTACCCTACTTCCCTTGTGCCACACCAAACACTCTTATGTCTCTTCCTGCACCCATCCGACAGGACTGTTCAGTCTGGGATAGTAGGACAAGACGACACCGCAGGGGTGTGACCATTCAGGGTACGAAGCGCCTCTGCTTTTTTGCCAAGTAGCACACAAAAGCATGCAGGCCTTTGATTTCTGATAGGCCGGAGAAATGCCTGCGTGTCAGCGCTCTTGAAATGAAGTGCAGATTCAGCTCTCTACAGGGACTGTGCTTTCAGAAGACAGAACCTGAAACAGCACAGGTTAGGAGAGTTCGAGGAACGATCGAGACTGGGATAAAAAGCATCATTATAGCACACCTGAATTCACATTTTCCGTCACTTTTTAAAGCTACAGATAGGGCCCTACGATTTCCGTGATGCAGAAAACACGTACGGAATCGCTGAATCCAGTCATAAAAACAGAATTTCATGTAGTTTTGTCGAATTTTTGATGAATAAATAATGTCAGTACACTTAAATCAAATCACAATATAGACTAGTGTCTGTGAATATTAAACCACAAAAAGACTTTTTAAATATGAATCCTGCATGTTCTGTGTGAATGAATGGCGCAGACACGTGGTTTCATTTACCACACACACACTGAAGCATGTGACGCTCGTGGTGTTTTCAGCCTCTGCTTCCTCACTATATGAGGATATGAATGCATGAACTTCTTCTCCAGAGCTGTTCTGAGAGTCACTTCATCAGGATTTTACCATTTTTTCCCAAAAATCGTCATATCAAACACAGAAACTCAAAGGTCTTCACGTCAACCCGTCAAAATAAAAGTTTGGTTTAACTTGAAGAAATAGTGACAGAATTATATTACTGTTGTACAGCAGAATTTAGCTATGTCTGAATGTAATAATAATACTAACACTAATGATAATAATAAATTATTATTAAAACTTTATTTTTTAAGGAATAATCCATTTTTTCCCATGTTGTAATTTTAACATTAAAGCTCAATTGTGCAGAACTTTGTCTGACAAAAAAGTTTAATTTCATATGATTAAAAGATAAATTAAATATTTTATGCCTTCATTTGATTGCCAGAAAAATGTAAATACACAACACAGAATTTCTGAAAAAAAAAAAAAAATTTCATAGAAATTAATTTTGTTTTGTTTTTTTATTTGATTTTGAATTGTTTTTATTAATTCAATTAATTAGACATGCTTTTTGTTTATTAAAAATTAATTAAACCATTAAAATGGAATCTACAACTTAAAACAGAAAACAGAATTTGAGAAAAAAAAAAAAACTTTTCATAAAAATGTAATTTTTGTTAAACTTTTAATAATTTGATGTTAAATTGTATAATTTTCATGATTTCAATTAGTTAGACATGCTTTTTGATTACTAAAATTTTATTTTATTTTGGAGTTCAGAAAAATGAAAATGGAATTTGTAAAATAATAAATCGGAATTTGGGGGGAAAAAAACAGATTTCATAGGTCCCTATACAAAGTGTATTTTCTGCGTCACTAGCAGCACCAACTGGAATTAACACCTCTGGCACAAAGGTGTGTTGAGTTTGCAGCGGGACTACCTGTTTATCCAAACAATGGGAGGCAAGTGTTTAGGAGCATTATTTTCCGCTAGTGTCACAGAAACCAGTGTTATTAGTCTTAACAAAAACTAAAAACCGAAATGAAAACAAAACAAATAAATACTAAAAAAAAATTGAAACTGAAAAACAAACTAAACAACAACAACAAAAAAAAAATCATTAAACTAACTAAAATAATATATAAATGGGCACAAATTAATTTTAGTAATAATAATAATAATTATTATTACTATTATAAATTTGTTATTTATTATTATATCATGGTTTTATTTATTTTTATTTAAAATAAATAAATAAAGTAAAAATTAAAGCATAAAATTCTGAAAAAATATGCTAATCTAACTAAATCTAACAATTACAGAGTGAAAACTAAAAACTAAACTGAAAAGAAAAAAGTGAAAATAAAATTATAAAATGAAAATAAATACATGAAAAAAAATAACTACATAAAAGGTCTTACCAGAAATTACTCACTCCAGCTTAATGTATACAAACACATCCAAGAGCTATGACAGAAATCTATGCAAAATACAAAACAAAAAAAAATTGTTGAAAAACACAGCTTCAACTTCAACAGAACACCCTCATTCCACATTGTTCTATTTAATATAACATTTGTTGACATATCTGCAAAACCCGAAAGCCAGTGACTTCAAGCCAAGGACAATCCCAGTGCATCAGTAAGAGCAGTGGTAGCTAAAAACCCGCCTGTCCAAAAATCCACAATTCGTCTGCCTGCCAAATGGGGGAGCGCCTTGGGTCACATGGTTAGGCCTACCCTCCCCCACGTAGCTGAAGCCGAAGCTGAGAAGCTGCTGCCAAACAGAGAGAGAGAGAGAGAGAGAGAGAGAGAAAGAGGTTGGGGGCTGGGGAAGGGGACAGAGGATTAGGAACCACAGGAAGGCTGGGCCTGATAACGCATTCCTCCACACATGTGCACACAAACACACACAAACGCACACACACTCGCCGCTCTCTGGCTAAAAGTGTCTCAACACCAGCAACGGAGCTGCAGCAAAGAATGCGGGGTTGAAACTGTAAGCAAGAACAGAGTATAATGAAGATCATTGTGGATATAAAAAGACATGCACCAAGGGAAAAATGGGATGCCGCAATACATATACGCCTACAGACTCTGGGCTATGAAGAACACTGATCATATCTCTTACCTGAGAGACCAGGAAGATCGGAAGCAAATTGCCCTATGATTGACGCAATAAATGCATCAACGCATACATATTTGAGAGTGCCATTTCTGCATTACTCCAACAAAAACATGTAAAAACACGCCGCTGCTTATGCCGTTGGGTGTTGTGACTTGTCAGCTGAAGTCAGAGTGTCGGGTCAGTTTTAAGTACAGATAAACTGACATTGCATTCAATGCAAACATCCACCACCGATCCCCAAAATTGTAATGAGCCTAACTGATGAAAACGGAAATTTGATTCTTTGTAGAGAGACAAAAAAAACTCATACCTGCATCATCCCCAATAATCTTGCTCCACCTTTAGGCCTTGCCACCTTAGTTCAGCGCACAGCAAACACTCTGACATGGAAAATTATGCAAACGTAACTTGAATCCCAGTGTCGGTAGATAGATATAGAGGAGTTGTTTTCGGGAGTGGGAAGCTCAGTATAGCTGCGAGGCGACGCCGGCCACGCTGCTGTTTGTGTGCATAGCGAATGCCACCTTGTAGGTCAGCTTTATTTGTTCAGTGTCCAGGCCCGTGTTTGGTGCTGTTTGAATTTCTCCTACACGTACAGTACTTAAAGAGTGTGTACAAGCCAGTCTGCCACCTCCCTTTGAATAAATTCATTAGCTGCAAACAGAAAGTGAAGAACAACCGGTTTTTGCACACGTCCTCGTCCTGGTATACACCTATGAGAGCAAAGCCAGACGCGAGAGATTCAGAAGGTTTTTGAACACCCAACAGCATGTCAGCATCCAATTATTCTGAGTCAGTTTAAAGTTCAAGAAGTTCAAGAGTTTGCTTAAAAGTCAAAGACAGGTGATTTTCAGCCCAGTAATGCTACAAAGAACTAGCTTAAAGGGATATTTCACCCAAAACAGACACACACACACACATTATATATATATATATATATATATATATATATATATATCGATTAAAAAAAAGTATTAAAATTAATTAATCACACTTTTTTTTTTGCATTGGAGTACTTAATATTTTTATATTGTAATAATTTCACAGTTATTCTGCAAATTAATGTAGAAACAACTTAAAGACAGTATATTTTAAATATTTGTTTAATGAATTTAAGAATGAAGGCCAGCATCAGTGATGCTAATACTGCTACTGATATCTCTATGAAATTGATTTTTTTTAAAAACATTAATTATAGACATTCAAAATTACAGTATAACTGAAAGCTATCAATTTCAACATTTATTAGGCTTTAAGTGAACTTAAAACAATCTTCACATAAACCCATTATAATAAATGTCATATTTACCTGTGGCCTTCCTACCTGTCTAACAGGTGTATATACAGAAATTGAATAAAGTTATCAAACACTTTACAGTCTTCACTGCATAAATAATAAATGAAATATAGATTAGTCTTTATTAAAGCATCAATTTTCTCTGTTACCTTTGTTCTTTGATTAACATTAAATGACAGACATCACAGCAACTGGTTTATTAGGCTACTGTCACTTTAAGAGCTGCCACTGCTGAACATGATCTGACGTGCATCTCATTTTCTCACAACTCTTTAAGTTCATTTAAGACATTATTTAACTAATTTAAGGCTGCTTTTATGATGATACTCGACAAAACGCTATGACGAAAAAACAGATGCTGCGTTAATTGCGTTAAATATTTTTAACGTGTTAAACTGAAAAAAAATGAATCTCATGCGTTAACGCTAATTTTGACAGCACTAATACAAACATATATATATATGACTATATATTGAAGACTGTTCCAACTGTTTTTGTCCAAACTATTAAAGACAATGGGCACCAAAACATTATTGACTTCCACTGTATGGATGAAAAAACCCTGACAGATTTGGTCAAAATATCATATTTGTGTTCCACAGAACTCAGTCAGTCATACAGGTTTGGAATGACATGAGTTTGAGTAAATGGTGGCTAAATTTTCATTTTTGAGTGAACTATCCTTTTAAATGCTACAAACACAAGACTAAATTCCAAGCGATACTACAATGACATCACCAGCATGGAATGTAAGGAGCATCCATGTTTCAAAACACATCTGCGAGCGGTTTGTTTGTGTCTGGAGCGGCAAGGCGCCAGGCTAGCGCAAGTACGTAGCGGTAGAACAGAACAGGCCGTGACTATCTTCACTCAGCAGATTTAGAGGGCCTCTCTAGTTCAAAATCTGTACTGTTCCTCAGCAATCTCCCCCTGAAAATACCATTTCTTTGGCTTCAAAGATAGGGGGAAAAGCCCGTCGCCATGAGGCTTACCTCATCACCATAAAACTATCACATGCTTCTGCTTCTTGTCTTCCCTCCGCTTGGAGCGTCCCGGGATTCTCCAGTGCCAATCACAACTCTTGTAAAGATATTCTTGGTGGAAAGACTTGCTCTCCAACAAGACATTCCCAAAAGAAAACGACTAGGAAAGAAAACTGAGCATACCAATAAAGTCTTTCCTACATTGTATGTTTATTAAATATGAAAAACGAAAGAATGCAGCCGAAATGCACCAGTGTTTATAGGTTATTAGCAAAGCAATCAAGTTGCATCGTCATTCTCGGTGACAAGAAAAGGTTGAGTGGAAGTGCACAGTGGAGCACATTCATTTGGCCGATATCAGATTTCTTCACAGGCATCAGTGAACGGTCTATAAGAGCCCAGGCCTCACCGCTCTAAAACCCATTTCCCGTTTGCGCTCGCTTGAATCAAGCAGCACCGAATGCAAATTGCATCACATTGTATTGATTCTCCTTTAATGACTTTGTTACGCCTCTGACTGTCCTTTACAAAAGCAGAGCTGGCTGGTTCGTTCAAGGGCCTCCGCTTGATAAACTTGTCTGACTTCAATGCTCAGCTGCTCTGTGCGTGTGTGTGTCTCTCGCTCGCTCGCTCTCCGCTGCAACGTGACTCACTCTGCACACAGCAGTGTCTTTCTCTCCCTCGCTGGTGTAGAGGGAAAAACAGGTTGACTGACTGATGGTTTGGCTGATGAACGGTGACAGAGCCACTCGATGGAGACTTGCATAGCAGACAGCTTTCTGCCGGCCAACAGCGTCCCCTGCTCCGTTATCAGAGAGCGATGCTTGCCGTGCGGCAGTAAAAGAGCTTCTGCTTGGATCGTAGCAGAGATGTTACTCTAAAGGCAGTGTTTTGACTGTCGGTGTTTCCAGGGCTTTCGCATTCTCACATAATGCGATACTTCCTACAGATGAGTGGGTGGCCTCTCAAATCAATTTGAGGGACTTGAAAACGAGCAAGGTTCATCCGTATCGTATTCTAAGGAACGTGACGAGCCCTACTCATGCAAAGCAACAAACACGCTCGCATAAAGAAGCTCCCCTGCTGATGACTAGCTGCAATCATGGGACTCATCATGACGAGGCTCTTCACAAAGACAGCTCAGAGAGCCTGGGCTGAGTGAACACGCAAAGACCTTGTCAAGATTATTCTCAACGCCACAAACCACCATCACACCTGCATCCAAAAAAGAAAATTTTGATGAAAAGGCTTGTCCACACCCCAAAGCATTTGCGAATAATTGAGCAATTTGCCTTTTCGCTCATTTATTTTGTCCATTCATGGTGAGGTGCGGCTTGAAATGGAAAAAACAACACCACCTGCCCTGTGACCAAAAGGCCTGAAGAAAACAGCGGCCCAATACTCTCATGGTCACACCACCAAGCCCTGATTAAATCCAGGGAAAATCCTTTTGAAAAATAGATTTGAATATTAAAAGCATTATCAAATTTGCCAATATCCAATAAACACATTGTGTAAAATATATATATATATATATATATATATATATATATATATATATATATATATATATAATTATTTAATGTCTTTAAATAATTAAAAATAAATAAATACAATCGAAAAATTACATATTAATAATAGATATATTACTATAAATAAAATCTACTAAACTAGATCAATTTGAAATATGTATATAATGTAATATTTTTATAAATAAATCCAACATTTAAATAAATAATTTTAGATATAATTAAATTTAAAAAATAAATATAAAAATTCTGTCACTACATATACATACAATTTTTATATTTATTTAAAAATCTTATATATATATATATATATATATATATATATATATATATATATATAAAAAATTAAGTTGAAACATACATATAATTATAATTATTTAATATCATTACATATTTAAATATTTAAAAATAAATAAATACAATTGAAAGCATAATGGATATATTACTATAAATAAAATCTACTTTTGAAATTTGAAATATATGTATATAATGTAATTTTTTTATAAATAAAGCCTACATTTAAATGAATATTTATATATAATTAAATAAATATATACATTTTATATATTTTTAAAATAAAGAAATATAAAAATTATATATATATATATATATATATATATATATATATGTATGTGTGTGTGTGTGTGTGTGTGTGAGACCCTGGACCACAAAACCAGTCATAAGGGTAAATGTTTTTAAAATTGAGATTTATACATCATCTGAAAGGCCGAGATGCAACTATTTGAAGATCTGGAATCTGAGAGTGCAAAAAAAAAAAAAAAATCAAAATAAAATCGCCTTTAAAGTTGTCCAAATTAAGTCCTTAGCAATGCATATCCACTCACAAAAAAAACATTTTTTATATATTTACTGTTGGAAATTTACAAAATATCTTCATGGAACATGATCTTTACTTAATATCCTATTTTTGGCATAAAAGAAAAATCGATAATTTTGACCCATACAATGTATTGTTGGCTTTTGCTACAAATATACCTGTGCGACTTATGACTGGTTTTGTGGTCCAGGGTCACATATATTATTATACAAGTAGACCCACCACTTCATCTTCAACCACACAATGATTCTATGGCATGTAACATGGGCTTTCCAAACAAACACACTTGTAAGCATACAGCCCATCAGTACATCAGGCAGTATTTGGCAAGGAATGATGGTCCTTCCAGTGGCAGGTGTATGAACCCTGTGCCCTATGCTCCTGAGTCCGACCTACTAGAGCTAAAGAGAGGAAGAGGAGGAAATCACTGCTCAGAAGTCAGGAAGAACATTCTGCTGCTGTAACAGGAAACTACAGCGCACAAGCATCTAAGTAGCCTGGTATAAAGTAGACTTGTGCCAATATTCGGTAATGCAATAATGAATATGCACAATAATTTATTACCAATTATTCAAATTTTTATAATGCATTTAAGAATACTTTCCCCATCAACCGTATAAAATGCACATCACCGCTGTATTAAAAAAAAAAAAAAAACTTTCTGTAACAAATTTAACTATTGCTCAGTTAGACTGGAGTGAGGTGAAACCAGAACACAGCAAGATGTTGTTAGCTAGGTGCATTCAATTGTATATGGTAGAAAATTAGACTATTAGTTAAATTAACTTTTTAATGCTACTTTTTAATACTGATTATTAATTATTATTATTATTATATATACCAAAATAATTTTCTGGTCTAGCAAAGAAGCCTCTTCTCTTACAAAGCTATGAAATCACAGATTTTTTTTGCAAAGAGGGCAAGAAAGGATTACAGTGAGAGTGGCAGGTAATTTATTGTCAGTATTGGGCTCGCAGATCACGTGGGTAGGGTACTTTTTACTGTCTGTCTGGATGACCATGTCTGTCAGCCACCACCGAAGACCATTTTTGACCAAGGAAAAACCTGGTATTATTGTATTTAAACGAGTTCTTTTTGTTATAAGAAAAAGAGTTCATAAACCTGTTATACTATGACAACACTTTTTTTGCAACTTATTTCAATATCGTGATAATACTGTATACCGTGATAAAAGCTTCAGCAATTAATCGCAACATGAAAATTTGATACCGTCACATGCCTAGTATAAAGTAATACAAACATTTGATACAACGTTAGTCAGAGGGGTCCGTTTGACCAAACAGCACTACACCTCTGTTTTCTCAGGTTGTGGGTGTATTGTGGTCAAGACTTTGAGGCCTGCGAAAGGAGCCAGGGACTGTTTGTGTACGTGGTTAAACGACGTCAGAGGAACAGGTCAGTTGCAATTCTGCTGGGGCTTTACACAGAGTCAGTAAAGAGTGTGTCAGTGTGTCCCACCCCTGCCCTGACTCACTGTTTCAGTCTGACAAACACGCGCACACCCCCTTAACCATGCACACACACTGCGGCCTCTCTCCTAACAGCTCTACTGGGTGCGCATGCAAGACGTTCACCATCACCAAGTGTGAAAGCCGTCTAAATAAGAGATCCGAGGTGTAGGAAAGCGAGGAGTACTGCTTCTCCATCACTCACCCAGACACGGAGCAGACACTGAGAGCACCTGTGTGGTTAAAGCTGTCAGGGGCAACAGATACAAACCAACATATCCCAGATCAACTGAGTGATAGACATGTTACCATCCCTATTCCCCCGTCAGTTCAAAAGCTCAGGCACTGAAACCTTCTTTCCATCTAAATAGGCACGACACGATTTTGATGTAAAAGAGGTATCAGTGTCTGAACTTTAGAGTCTCCTAGTTTTGAGAACTTAAAGGAAAATTTCACTTCAGAATTAAAATTTCCTGATAATTTACTCACCCCCATGTCATCCAAGATGTTTGTCTTTTTTTTCATTCCAGGATTTTTCTCCATATAGTGGACTTCAACGGTTACTAGCGGTTTGAAGGTCCAAATGTCAGTTTCAGTGCAGCTTCAAAGAGCTCTAGACGATCTCAGACGAGGAATAAGGGTCTTATCTAGTGAAACGATTGGCAATTTAAAAAAAAAAAAAAAAAATTATATACTTTTTAAGCACAAATGCTCATCTTACATTGCTCTGCGATGCGCCATGCATTACATAATCATGTTGGAAAGGTCACGCGTGACGTAGGCGGAAGTACCGATCTACAGAGCAAACGTGCAAAGACCAAGTCAAACGGCCTTTACAAAAAAAAGGTAAAACAAAGATGTCGGACGATCTTGAAGTTGGAGGAGAAAAGAGTTTTTCGCCCTACCGTGATACTTCCGCCTACTTCATGCGTGACCTTTCCAACGTGATTATATAATGGATGGCGCATCGCAGAGCAGTGCAAGATGAGCATTTGTGCTTAAAAAGTATATAAAAAAATTGTTTTTCTTAGAAAATGGCTGATCGTTTCGCTAGATAAGACCCTTATTCCTCGGCTGGGATTGTGTAGAGTCCTTTGAAGCTGCACTGAAACTGACATTTGGACCTTCAACCCGTTGGTTGAAGCCACTATATGGAGAAAAATCTGGGAATGTTTTCCTCAAAAACCTTAATTTCTTTTTGACTGACATAAACATCTTGAATGACATGGGGGTGAGTAAATTAAAAGGAAAATTTAATTCTGAAGTAAACTAATCCTTTAATTAACTCACCCAAATACATCCTATAAATATGAGATCAATCAGTTATATACCGAGCATAAACGTAATATTACAACTAGCATGTGCACAAAATGATGCTAATGCTCAAGTGAACTTGATCTAAGTGCTAAAAATGCAGACAATGATAATAAATAATGCTTAAAGTATAGTAAATAATAAATTCCTTTTTAGAAAAAAATTAAATATTATATAAAAATCATGTTAAAGAATTTTATTTTGGTCTTGTCAAATAAAATTGTTTCATTTACTACAATAAAAATTAGTAAAATGAATTAATATGATGACAAAATATTGACTAAATTTAAAGGGTATTTTTGTCAAGACAAAAACTGACTAAAAGAAAATATAATGAGAACAATCAAGATGGACTATTCACATTGAGCAGCTCTCCTGATCCTGGCCTCTGACTGTACTGGTTCTTGGTTCAAGACAAGCAGGTTTAAGGGGCTGATACAGAGCAGATTTTATTCGGCCCAGATCTGGTACTGGCTCCAGCACCGTCAACAAGCCTGTCAGAAAGTTTAAGGTATGACGGATTATGCAGTCAGATTATGATGAAGGCAGGGGGTTAAGGGTCAGCCAAACCCGACACTCTGTTCGTTTTGTCTGTGACGAGCAGATGGAGAGGTGATGCTGGCTTAGCCGTTCTGGTCCAACAGCCTCCGGGAGTCGCTGTCCGGACTCTCACCTTGTCGTCCTGCCAGCCGGTGCTAAGGGCAACACGGGCCTGAACGTCAGTCACCTTTGTTCTCACCCAGAAATTGCAGAGTGTTGAAAGCATTAGTGTGACAAATCTATCTCGGGATACTTAGAAAAGCACTTGAAAATGCAAGTTAAGGCAGGTCCCTTTCCTGGGTGGTGCTGCTGTCCAAAAACAACTTGCACTTTCATCCAGGTGAGAAAGTTAAAACAACGTTTTATAATGACCATTTCTGCATGGCTCCTTTCAGAGGTGCTTTCTAAGAAAACTCAATGAAGAACCCATGACTTGGGCTGCATATCAATTATAGACAAAGTCTTGGCAAGGGTGCACAGGGAAACGATAACCTTCACTAACAAAAAGCAAGAACAAACATGCCATTTCAGCTGATGCCAATCAGTAAATTATTAAGCGAAACCATGAAGACACACAGTCTGTTGCTGTAAACGAGTCTGCAGTCGGTTGCACAACAACTTTCTCGTCTCAACAATCAGACTCTTTCACTTCTTCACCATCCGCTTTGTTCGCTCACAGAAGGCGAGCGGACAGGCAGGATAGAGATGCAGGGCTAATGAGGCATCTATCAGGGCCCACGGTGTCCCTGTCACTGAGAACAGAGAATCCATTAACCCAAGCGACCTTGCTGGGTTGTGTCCACTCCACAGTAACCAGACAACACCAGTGCCGCCACAGCCTGAGGAGGAACCAGAGGAACGGCTCATTAATGCAGAAAGACAGCCTTGGTAGGGAAGGGTTGTGAGGAGCGATTCGTGCACTCGCGGTTTGGCAGAAAGGAGAATTTCGGGTTGTCACAGATCGATTTGCCTGTGATTCAAATCAGACTCAAAAGCTGTGGCGCACTACTAAGCAAATGATCAACTGAATGACAAAAGAAGCCAGGGTGTCAAAAATTGATTTTTACGTGACATAGTTACAATTAATTATTTGTTTTTAGGTTCTCAAGTTGTAAATGTTGATAAAATGTAACACTTTACTTGATAAGAAACTGCAAAATTTAAACAGCTAAAAGTAATAATAAATATAGTAAATAAATAAATATTTAAGAAATATAATTAATACAATTATATTTAAATGTATATATCAGTGTCAATATATTCCATATATTTCTTTATACATACACACAAATCATATTTTTTATATATATATTTTTTTAATTATATTTTATATATATTTTTTTTATATATATATTAATTGTTATATATATTTATAAATATATTTTATAAATAAATAAATATACAAAATTAGAATAATTTATTTATTTTAAATATATATTTATATAATGTATATATTATATATGTATTTACATATACAAATCATATATATATATATATATACACACATACATACACATTAATTAATTAGGTTATATTTATATTATAAATATATTATATATTTTATATATAAATAAATATACAAAATTAGAATAAATCTTTTTTGTTTTTTATTTTTACACACACATATATATATATATATATATATATATATATTACACACAGTTTTATTCTGAATTTCACCCCTCTTAATGTCTGTTTTGCAACAACTCGAACACAGTCCCCCTGAATAATAAGTCAAATTATGTTGTATGGCCAACAATATCATGTGCGTTTCGCACGCAATGGTCCTTACCAACCCCCCCTTGCCCTCTTTTTGTCTTTATAATGATGAATTGTGCCTTGCCGCCCTCACACGGGGAGGTGCGCCATATGGAGGGTGTGAATGATGACATAGAGCGCTTCTCTCTGGTGGCCAGATTAGATGGAAACAAGCCTGTTTGGGGAGTTGCCTTGTGGCAGGGCAGAGCGGTGGAGGACCTGCGTCAGAGCCCGGCGCGACGCTGATGGGAAGATTAGACATCGGCTGACATTGCAGATGAGAGCACAGGAAAGATTCATTTTGACAGAGCGTTCGGTTTTCCTGCACAACCCTGTCATCATTCTGATCTGATTCTGGTGTTATCAGTTTCGAGCGGCTCGTTTTAAGAACGACAGCTCATGTTTTACGCTCCATGTTATTTTATTGACCTATAGATTTAATTTGACTATTATTTTCAGTCTTCTTGCTAGTTGTAAGCTGGTACACAAGAGGATAGTAAATGTTCTGTACCTGTAACATCACTGGTATGAACGCTACAGCTCAATGTGTCTGAATACATGTGCTAACTGCTAAGCCACAACACTGATGCTGCCCTACAAATATAAAGGGACAGTTCACCCAAAAATTAATACTCACTCTCATGTCGCTCCAAACCTGACATTGTTTCTTCTGCGGAACACAGAAGATATTTATAGAATGTTTTAACAGTTTTTGTCCATATAATGACAGTGATTAGACAAAATTGGACCCCATTGACTTTCAATGTGCGAACCAAAAAACCCCCAAACATTTTTCAAAATATCTACTTTTGTGTTACGAGGAAGAAAGCAAGCCATACCGGATTATCACTTTTAAACTACTATTGTTCTCTTTATTGGTTTGTTAGCTTGTTCATTATTAAGGGTGTACTCACACTAGGCGCTCTGATTTGTGCCCGAGCGTGTTTGACCCCCAAAGCCCGGTTCGTTTGACTAGTGTGATCGCTCCAAACCGTGCCCGGGCGCGGTTCGTTTAGCCGGCCCTGGCCCGCTTGGAAGAGGTGGGCCAGAGCACGGTTCGCATATAATGTGAGCGCTAACCGTGCCTGAGCACGGAACAGTTACTACTTTTGTGTGTGCTACTGTCATCATTACGTTGGCAAACATCTTTATTACTACTCTGATAGTACATTTATCAATTCATGTAATTAATTCGAGTGTATTTGGGTTTATAACGGGTCTGCTTCCCACTTTATTGATGAACAGGAATTGTATTTTGTGAGTAAAGCTGCAAATTCCTCCATTAACGTCAGCTGCCTTCATAATCCTCTGATACGTGCAAGAGAAAATCACTGCACGGCATAAATGATAAATATATTAGGCAGTATCTTAGCGAAAGTGCATTTCTTCCCGTTTTCTTCCATTCAAAAAGTTGCATCGTATATGACGTAAGCATGCTCCGGCCGGGAACATTAAGTGCAGTGTGAGTGCAGGCCAGCGGGGGAGTGGGGAGGTGGGACAATCGCGCTCGGGCTCGGTACGCCCTAAGTGTGCACATAAAAAAAATCTGAGAAAGCCATTCAGATTGCACAGAGAGGTCAGAAAACTCCCTTGACAGACAGACTTATCAAAAGGAGGATGTTCACTCAGCGTCCCTCTGGCAGACACGCACAAGATTAGAAACATTCAGAGCTGTCAATACAAATATGTTTTTTTTCTGGTCGCCTGTGCCTGAAGGAAAGGATGAAAGAAGTTACAGAGAGAGACACTTTACTGTTTGGTGTTTGAACTGCCATGGTGTGTCTAAGCCTTTTCTCAGGTGGCCAAACACCAATACAGTAGTGTATTTGGGAGTGTGTATTGCAAGACATTGAACACAGCATCTAATCCTCCTTATCTGTACCAGCTGTCACCACAGTCAACTAAAAATAAGAGGCGGAAATCGACGCCTTACACCTTCTCACACTGAGACAAACTAGTGGACTAGAGCAAATAAAAGTGTTCAAGCTCAATTCACAACATTCGTGGCATGTTGATGGTAATGTTTTTTCCCCTCCTCAGAAAAACAAAATCTGGGTTACAACGAGGCACTTAACGGAAGTGAATGAGGCTAATCCGTAAATGTTAAAATACTCACTCTTTCAATAGTTTCTCTTTCAAATCCTCTAGAAACTTGTTTTTTGCCCAATTTACTTCCATTGTAAGTTGTTTTGTTTTTTTTTTTGTTTTTTTTTGTTTTTTAAGAAAAGGAAGAAAGAGACCAATATATTTTTTGGCATAATAAACATTATGACAAAAATGCAGTCGATTCAGCTTAACTTGTACTGAAACCAAACTATTCCTTTAACAATTTTCCATAACGATTCACAAAAAATGCACGCAAACTCTCATGATGCATTAATACCAGACATCGTCACTTTTCACAGGAGTGTTCGCACAATCTGGCAGGGTGTAGCATATGGACGTGCGGATGACCACAGCTAATTGTGTGTCTGAATCATGAGATTGGCCAAAAAAAAAAAAAAAAAAACGTGAGTGAAACCATTAGCTGCTTGTTGTCTAGATGAGCACCCCTTTAACTGACATTCCCAGGATTCCTAGCAGCTGGTGGAAAGGTACTCTGGGGTGACCCCTGCGACCCTTGCACATTGATATCCGAGACAAAGTGTCTTTACCTTTCTCTGCAGTTACAGACGAATAAACAGTCCTCAGGCCACAGTCCCTACAGGAGCAATTTGCGTGAGTGGTCAAAAAAAAAAACACAAAAAACCCTGCAGTCCCAAAGAGATCAAAGCTATTCCTGCATTTTCAAACATACAGGGGGGAGTGGAGAACATCAATTTGCAGAGCAAACGGCAGCTGCACTGAAAGGGAAAGAGCTACCTGCCCCCACCTCAGAGTGCTCGCCGTCCACCCCCCACTCCGCCGGTGCGCTCGTCCATCCCCAACGTCCATTACCACCCCCTACACCTCTGAAAGTGGAATTTACTACTCACACCGAGTCTTTGAAATGATGGGCCGTGGAATCATCTCTCCTCCTTTAATCCCGTTAGATGTGCTTCCACTACTGACGTGGCCTTTGAAGGAGAAGCTTTGCTCGTGGACGAGGATCTCGCCAACATTCGCCATTAGTGAGGTATGAAGCCTCCGGATCTCAGTGCCAACGTTATCAGATAATAAAGTTAAAGTTGAAGCACTAAAAATTAGATAAATTAAAGCTAAATTGAAATATTACAAAACGTATATAAACAACAAACGCACATAAAATTACTAAAACTGAAAACTGAAATTATAGAAAAAAATCCAATCAAAATATTACAAATAACAAATAATTACTAATAATAGTAGGGATGGGTATTGACAAATTTCAAGATTCGATTTCGATTCACAAGCTTGCGATTCGATTCTGATTTAATTCGATTAAATTTAATATAGATTATTTTGGATCTATATCAGGTACAGTACATGGCAAATTTTCTGAAGGAAAAAAAATCTCAACTAATGCTATATATACATGGGAGTTAGTTGGTATTACATTATTATATAATACTGAAGCCTGATTTGTAAGTCTGATTAACTGATTTGTACTAACAGTGCACTTAAGGATTTTTATAATAATAAAGTTATAATACTAACTTTACAATCTCCAATTCGTTTTTTTAAATATAAACATTTAAATGGTGGCTGTCATAAAAACTTGTTTATGTTTATGGTCACTGAATATGATTGTAAAGCCGTTTTATTGACGTCTTTCAGTGGTTGAAACACAGATTAAGCGATTACATGAGACATGATACAGATTTCGGTAAGTTGTACTCTATCTTTTAACATACCTTCAGATGTTCATTCATGTTTATTAAAACGGAGGAGATGATCAGTTCATGTGCGCTTCTCTTGAACCGAGGCGCTACAGCGATCTGTCACGCCACATTAAACAGCACCAAAACAGTATTTATTTTTTTTAATTTCGTAATAAAATGGTCAGAATTTGAAATCTGAGACTTTGTTTCATATCAAAAGTAACAATGCACAAAGCTTATTGCGATTTATTAGATGGGAGGCGCGCTACAATGTTCCGTTCATTCATCAACTGAAAACAGGATAGACTTGCCTAATCGATTCCTGGGATTTAAGAATCAATATTGGTTCGTAAAAATGAGAATCGATTAAAATCGAGAAATCAATTTTTTTTTTACCAAACCCTATATAAAAGTACATAATAGGGCTGTAGGGATGGGACGATTACCGGTTTCACGATAAACCACGATAAAATGTCCTGACGGCTAGAATTATCATTTAAAATTTAATTATCATTAAAACTCGTGGTGAATCCTGTCTAGGCAGCATCAGTCTGACGCAGCCGCAGCATGCAACGTTGTTTTTTTTGTGCGAGAAGATATGGCAGAAGGCAGTGACAGAGCTCAGGAGATTCATTCCCCCAAAATCCTCCCCGCCATGGCTGCAGCTTCTGACGTCCGATATTGTACGTACTATTCTTTGTTTTTGCTAAGCCCCAATAAAGGCATAAAAACATTGTAAAGCACCATAAAGTTTTCGTGCACTATATTACAAGACTTCTGAAGCCATTCGATTGCTTAATGTGAGGTACAAATTAATACTGAAGTTAACTGAAACTCATCTCTCCTCAGTCATTCTCTATCAGCATTCAAACAGCGTGTCGCGTTCGGTTACGACAGTAACACGTTGAAACTCACTCCAAGATAAATGTTCCCATTTTTATACTTTATTTCTAGATAAAGGTCTATGGTTTTGCATAAAAAGACTTTATCTTGCTGGAGTTTATTTCTGTTTCTAAATCACATCATCTTTCTACCAGGTGTCTGTTAGATCACAACACTGGAGTAGAGAGCGCTATGAATTGTTCTTCATGCACACAGTAACTGAAATTTAAAACTGTTAATAGAAAAGGCTCATTAAACTGTTGCATAGATATAATACACTACAAATCTATATCTTTTCCCTATATTTAGCCTATATTTTTCTGTCCTATCTATCATATGCTGTTGCCTCATTAAAAAGCTGTGCTATACATTTAAAAGAAATGTCTTTTCATTTTATAGTATATAAATACATGTACTTGTTCTTCATCAATGTATTTTATAACAATACAAAGAGCAATGTGGAACATTTTACCTTTTATTTGTTCCCCACTAAATATATATATATATTTTTAACTATAATAATAACTATAAGAATAACTTTTGCTGCTGAATTATCCACTAACCTCATTTATAATAGTATTTTTGCCATATATTATGAATATAGCCTTCTCTTACTGTGGCAGCTTAAATCTTTGCAAATAAATATCTTCCGAAATTTCTTTTGACAGAGATGGTTGGTTGTTTTAATTTTTCTATTGCTCAGAAAGTGGCCCAAGATTTTTTCAAATCTTGCAAAACTGACATTTATAAATCCATTTTGTACAACCCGCTGTGTTATAATGTGTTGCCTTTTGACGACGGTCATATAATTTAATGTTTATGCTTAAAAAAAAGTGCATAGAGCTGCTAATTTCATATGTTGTTTGTTGATTTTCAAATATAAAACTTGTTGAAATGTTTTCAGTGTGCGTATCAGTTCTTTTTGAACATTTTAATCTCATTTTAACAAAATTTAAATTTTTATACCATCCCATCTCTATAGGACTGCAACAACTTCGATAAAATCTATAATAATCGATAATGAAAATCATCGACAACAAATGTCATTATCGATTAGTCGCATCTGCCCACTGTGCACGGAAAACTTCTGCCAGTCGTGTCAAATTACAGCACTTAATAACGCATTTCTATGGACAAAATGTATCTAAAAACAGTGGAGGAAACCGAGTGAGCTGCTGCAGGAAAGGTACGTGATCCAAGCTGCCCAAAACAGGAGAATTCTTTATTTTAAGCTTCAAGCTAATGTATTAGCGTAATGTTTAACATGGCTTTCCCTGTCAGGCGCTATGACAGATGCGTGTGCTGTTTAATGTGTGATATGTTTCCTCAGCGCAAAACTTTCACTTTATGGTTATATCCTTATCTGTAAGTGTTACAAATTCACGCAAGTATTTCCATTTTGCACGAAGGCTCATTCTGACAGTCTGCGTTAAACTTCAGACTTCACTGAATGAGCGTCGGTGAGCGCATAGCGTCAAACAGACGGGACGCATTAAAGAGGGAGACAATTAATATTCAACAATAATATTTTTTGCTGAAATATCTTTTGATGAACGTTAAATTTAAGTTTAAAATTCAACATATAATTCAAGTATTTTTATTTGAAGAGGTAACTGCGTGTAATTTAATATAAATGTAAGACATTTCTTTCGTTTACAGGATAAAGAAAGTGAATGTGTGTGTTCCTGCAAAACATTCCTCTTATCTGTTAACACTGAGTTTGTGTTTTTCTTTATTATCTTTATTATTATCTTCAGTTTTAATGTTGGGATTTAAACTGTCTTTTTGCTTTATAAGCTCTTTTACATATATAGTCAATATATCTATATCTATGCTATATGTTTTCACAGCATTCAGTTGGCACGTTTATTTGAAGGACAAGACTGGGTAGGATGAGGAATAGTGTGTTTTGTCAATAATATTAAATAAAAAAGAAAATTGGTCTTTTTATCTGATTAATCGATTAATCGAAGAAATTATCGTCCAACTAAAAGATTATCAAAATAATCAGTTGCAGCCCTAGTATATAAATAATAATAAAATAACAGCTGTACAGCTCAAATAATACAAAAGTTTAAATAGAAGAATTAATGTAAGTGCTTTATTAAAAGTATGAGCTTCACACTTCTTTTTCCAACATGGATTTGAAGGAGAGGCTTTGCTTTCGGCATTAGCAAGGTACGAAGCCTCCGGTGACGCGGTCTGGATCTCAGTGCCGACGATATCAGACAGCCGTTTGGGAATGCTAATCATCCGAGGACGGCCATGAGAGAGTCTCGGCACTTTGGCAAACCCCGTCCGGCAGCCTGCAATCTGACTTCAGCAATTTCCATAGCGTTCCTCAAAGGGGCGAAACATCTAATTTGCCAGTCTGGAGAATGTGAGCACCGGAGAGGGGGAAGCAAAATAAACGAGGGCAGATTTATCCAGGTTTATGACCTCTGCCCTCTCGTTTTGATCCGGCAGAGGTGTGTGGTTAATAAAGCAGCGAGTCATTACGGTGTGCCTGCATGCACACAGCTAGTCAATAAGAGGTTACACATCTCTCTGCGCCTGTCTTCTAATGCACTGTCTGCAGGGGCAAAACCGCAGGCGGATTACTGCCAGGCCTATCCGATGATCTTCAGCCTGTTCTGTAATGCCGCCACCCGCCTGTTAACGTGCCGCTTGTGCAACGCCTGAGTGGTGTTAATGCAAGATCTCCTCCCTGATGCACGTCTCCACTGCGTTCCACACGTTAGCTATATAAAAACTAATTTTAGATTAATTCTAGATAAATCCACATGTGTTTTCCTCCATGATATAGCATGATCAACAACAAAGAGCCCATATTAATCTGCGTCTTGTAGTGGTTAGCCATTGACATCACCAGGGAGGGAAAACGGACACGAAGCTGCTCGAACATCGATTGCATTGATCTGTACCTCAACATCTTAATGTTTAATCACAAAGCAGCCCCCTTTACTCTGCAGTCATGTGATCCCATTAAACCCTTTAACCACATCTCTCCCCAGGCGGACCGCGGGGGTCCGCGCTTCATACGGTCTCTCGGACCGCTCAGACATTTAATCCGCCACAATTGATGACCGCAGAACACAGAACTCAAGAGAGGAAATTGACGTAACGGAAGGGTTTTTTTGAAGCTGTGTTTCAGCACACCAAATATAGCCTGGCTAGATCCATACGTGTGGCAGGGACATTGATTTCAACACTGCGTGCGTTGCTCACTCCACGGATATAAAAAGAAACTCCCCCAGAGTACTGAAACAGTGAGGCAGACAGAAAAGAGAGGGCATGGTTCTGAATCTGTCTGTGTGCGCTTTTATGGCTGCAATCTGGAGCGTTACTCTCTCTTTGCAAGCGCCAAACAACGTTCAACCTTACCAACCACCTGCAGGACAAATGTTAACATGCTCCATGTCTAGTTTAAAGATTTCACCCAATTTATAAAGCTATAATATACACATTTAATACTAGCACACTGTGCAAAGCATATGGTTTACATATGTTTTAAACATAGTATGCAACCGTAACCATTTCTAACGGTTGCATGCTACATTGTCAATCATATAATCTCACTACGTGGCATGTTTAACTCAGCAAGTGGCATTGAGTTAAAGTGTTAGTTCACCCAAAAATGAAAATTACCCCATAATTTACTCACCCTCAAACCATCCAAGGTGTATATGACTTTCTTCTTTCAGCCAAACACAATCAGAGATATATTAAAAATATCCTGGCTCGTCCCAGCTTTATAATGGGAGTGATTGGGGGATGAGTTTTTGAAGTCCAAAAAAAGTGCATCCATCGATCATAAAACGTACTCCACACGGCTCTGGGGGGTTTGTGTAAGACAAATATCCTTATTTAAAACTTTATAAAGTAAAATAACGAGCCTCCGGGTGTGACAGCCATTCACATTCGACATGCGTCCAAAAAGCATCAACTTTGACTATGTTGCGTATAATATTAATGGCTTATTTTCTTCATTTTCAAACGTTCATCAGTCTTATATTGTGGCTCTCAAAGCTTCTCTTTCACTTCGTTACAAGCACTTCTCATTACAATTTTGGGAAGAAGGTTGGCACGTTGCATTCCCAAATGCATGCTATAAGCAACTCAGAGCATGTGTAGAAATGGATTTCGCATGGAGCAGCATTTACTGCAAACCAAGCCAATCTGAGACACTGAAAACACTTACTTGCAAGTAAAAGAACACAGTGCCACATATAATTAATTTGCATGATTTCAGTTTTATTTCGAATAATCGGGCATCCCACTGCTGATTCATTTAAAGTCAGGTTGGGTGCATTGCACTGTGGGATACAGTCTCTCATGCAGTGTGGTCTGGGTGTATACGCCACATTTTATCTCATGCAATAAGCCATTCATGTAATATGGCACATATATATAAAAAAAAAAAAAGTACACTATGCATACTGCAAAAATAGTATGTGATTAAGCCATTATGAACACAGCTCAACTTATGGACTCAAAATAAATAGACTAAATTAACGGGAAAAGATTTATGTGTGAAGGAATCGCTCTTCCTGGACGGCCTTTTATTTGTCTTTGTGTGAGGTCCTGGATTAAATTACCTGCTCATCCTTTTGTTCGTACAGAAGGGCCTCTGTTGACACATCCCCTACAAAACTGCTGTCTTCACACTCCCACTCTGAGCCAAGGTCAAGCACAGTGTTTGCACAAACCAAGGTTAAAAAATAAAGCGATAGGTTTCCGGGTGCAATGACTCTATTTTAAAACACGGCTCCTGTCCTCAAAGACATGGCATGCTAATGTATGTGGCTTTATTGTTATAGCTGAGACACGTGCATGGAAGCTACTAATCATTAACAAGTCAATTAAAGTCAGATGAATAGACTGATATGAGTCACGAATGTCAAGTCAAACAGAGTTCAAACATATGAAAAGAAAGAGTGGAGTCTAAGCGTGCTTTCACACAGGCAGTTTAGTTCGAAACAGGGCACGATTAACATGAAAAATTGGTAATGTGAAAGCTGTCATGCGGCACCAGGGCACTGAACCCGAGACCACCTGTAGGAGGTGGTGTGAGTTCGGCTGCACTGGAACTGTGGCGTGATTCGAGTGAATGTGAAAACAACTCAGACTCGGGTGCGCACTTGTTCAGCAAGCAAAGTAACCTGCAGGCATTTTAGCCAATGACAAAGTCATTAGTTCAACAAAACACATGTAAGGGATGACGGTGGTAGAGTTGTCAAAAGTACCGAATTCGGTACTGAAATTTTAAAAATGTGACTCTTTGAGCGCTGTTAAGCAGATTCGTAAACACCTCTGATTGGCCATTGTGTTCACGCACTCATCAGATATGTCTGTGATTGGCTACAATGATCAACGCACAGAAGCGTTTGAAAGCACACGGAGTGTTTGAATTTGAAAGCAGGAGTGTTTGAAAGCAGGCATCTATCAGTGGACCGGTCCGTGATAGATGCCTGCTTTCAAATGCTCCCGTGTGTATCTGTTCTTTTGGTGAAGAGCATCATTTATGTCTATTTACAACATCTTTTTGAAGCGTTGATCATTGTAGCCAATGACAGACACATCTGATGAGTGCGTGAACACAATGGCCAATCAGAGGTTTACGAATCCGCTCAACAGTGCTCAAAGGGTCACATTTTTTAAATTTCAGTACCAACTTAGTATCGAAGTCAGTACTTTTGACAACACTAGTAGGAGGTGGTCTGAGTTTGGCTGCACTGGAACTGTGGCATGATTCACATTAATGTGAAAGCAACTCGGACTCAGGTGCACACTTGTTCAAGTAGCAAAGTAACCTGCGCACGCATTTTAGCCAATGACAATGTCATTAGTTCACATGTAATGGATTGACAGTAGTGATGGTTTACTTTGATACAAGAGAGAGTGAGCGTGCAGAGTAATTGCGGACCAGGCCCCATGATTCGTCTTGCAAGTGATTCGCGGATTAATTGCTAAGTTTAAGCATCATAGAGTGAAAGTTTATCAGTTTTGACGTGTTTTTTCTTGCCTGTTTACACATTTAAGCGATTTTAAAACTATTCCAGTGCTAGAAGAGTCGAAAGAGAACTTAATTCGTTACTTGAGCGCTGTTTCATGTGCAGCCGAAGCGCGCACACAGAGAGGCACGTTTCAATAGCGCGTGAACACAAAATTGACTTCTCTTGCGGATCTCCTTGCGCTTGAACGGACACATACACACAAAATTATGTTAAAATACTTGTCTCGACAAGTATTGTCATAAACACAGTCGGTTATGTCTTAAGTGAACGTAAACCATTGAGAAAGAAATCAGATGTGTATCATTATACTGGATCCGCACATTAGGTCTCAAAGTGACAGGAGCCTACAAATTAGGGCTGGGACAATACATCGATTCTCGACACAATGATTCTGGATCGATTCTGATATTTTCTCTCTCAAATCGATTCTGAGCTTAGTTTTTAGCAGCAGAAGGCACTCTAAGCTAGTTTTTAACCGCACACTCAAATGCTCACAAAGACGACAACTGGAGAGTCATTTAAGTGCTTAAATATACTTGCACCTCAGCTCAGAATGCTTTTATGACATGAGATTAATGTAAACACAGCCCACTGAGAACACCCTTGTAATCTGCTTCAACTTTTTCGAACTTTATAAAAAGATTATTTTAGGTTTAAGTGGTGTGTGTAAAGGAAATGGAAGCAAGCAGAGTACGGGTGTTTCGCACGTAGTGCCATCTGCTGTTAAAAATTAAGCTCAGAATCGATTCGAGAGAGAATCATGATACATCAGAAAATATCGATCCAGATTCTTTGTATCGCGAATCGAGAATCAATGTATTGTCCCAGCCCTACTACAAATACCTGCTGCTGTCTGAGTGTCATTAATGTTAATCAAAGGACAAAACACAGCTTTAACAACAATTAATCTATTCAATTTATACAGTAACATTTAATGATTACATTTCTGTACCTGAATACTACTGTTAGACCTTACTTTATTTGTAACTTTGTTTTAATACAGTTTGAACTTTATTAGTTAAGCTAGTACTTAAAGTGATCTTTAAGTGACAAATGAAATGCAAAGTTTCATTCATTCATTCATTTTTTTTTTTTTTTTTTTTTTGCTGATCCGAAAAATTGTTCGATCCGTGTTAGTATGTCTAGTTATCAGCTTGAAAATAAAAATTTTAATCAAATTTTTAAGTCTAAACTCAAATAAATTAAAGTGTTTATTGGCATTATTTACCAGTTTAAACTTTTGTATCTATATTTTTATATCTTGAGGGTCAGCGAGGTCATTTATCTGCTATAAATATAGAAATTAAAAAGTTTCAACCAAGTGTGATTGGATCATTGTGGGATACAGTGCATTCAAATTTGCACAGTATACATACTATTATACACCAGATACAACAGTATGCTAGTACACTATTTCGAACACAGCCCAATTTATAAAAACAAAGGAGGAAGACGACATGATTTAGATGCTTACATTCAAATTTGGAGGGGGGTGGGGAATAGAAGGGGTGCTGTAATTTTTTTTTCTTGGATTGAAAATTGTGATTTAAAATGCTTGTAAGGCTGCAAAATTGTTCTCATTATAAATATCAATATGACAACACAATAGTAACCCCTTTTATTTTTTCATATTTTAATATAGTAATAATAATAATTATTATTATTTTACAGTAAAAGTGAAAAAGTACAGTAAAATTTACAATACTAATATTTATGGCTGTCTTATTTTCTTCATTCTCAAATGGTAAACCTTTGAGCTTTTATGCAGCAAATTCTGTACGCAAATATTACCTGATAATACCACAGAAGCGCAAACAAACTCTGAGCACGTTTAATAACATTAGACTTAGGCCTGTATCCCCAGAGAGAGCCGACACAAAGCCATGACTCTCATCTTTAGGACCGAAGCTTTACTTGACACTGCCGAGGCCGGCCTGCCATCAATTATTGACTAACTCCTCGCGACGAGAAGTGCTTTTAGTAAACATTTCCTCAACACATAGGGCACATATAAAGACAATGCAACGTTCTGAGTTAAATATTCATGACGATATGTAATGATGTCATCATTCCTTTTAAAAACCCAAAGAACGTCAGAGTCCCTATGCTATTTGTCCAGAATAGCAGATGGCTTAGGTCCTTATCATAATTAAGTGATCTATCACCGATGGTGTTTCAGAATGAGACACCGCATGCAAATTAAGGCCTTAAAAAATAGAAAAATCAGCAGAGGGATGTCTGTGGCCATCATTTGACCCCTGGGGATGGGCAGCGCAGCATTTGTCGCCTACCTGGTCTGTGACCCGCAAACACAGAGTTCTGTGCACAACCTTCACCATCTGTCCATCTCACCTGCTGTGTAGTTACTGGCCTAAAACGCCTCCCGCTACACCAACCTGCCTGTAGGTGTGCTGCCAATATGTAAAGCATCTGGGTGGAGCGCTCTATCATGATGCTAATGCAAAAGGTATTGTGATGCGACAGGCAAAACCCCCTCCCATGCTGCCCCGTGTATGTGTAACAACTCGGTTTCAGCTCAGATCCCAAAAAAGACGGCTGAAACAAGGAAAACAAGCATTAGATCTTGTATGTTTCACACACACACCCCGATACTAACGTGTAGAAACATCTCCTGGAGCAGATCCTGTGGTCTCTAACGACAAAATTCAGAGGTTGGGATTCATAACAAACAACTTAAACTATGTACAACCAAAGAGCCACAATGAGGAGATCACTGTGACAGGCAACACTAGATGCATTTAGCTGTGAAATTCACTTAACAGCATCCCGATTGATCTAATAAAAGCTGTGCTATATAATGCCACACATTTCAGTCATCAGATCAGAGCTGGCCACGTTTAAAAACATGTTTGCATTGAGAAAAACTGAGAATGCACCAGCTCAAACTGAGATTCACTGTCTAGCTCCATATTTCACACATATTTCAGACAATAACCACACTGCATCAGAGTAAAATCATGCACCAGAGACCAAAGCAATGCTGACTGAATGCATGCATTACATTTTATAATGTCATTTCTTTCTTTTAACACACATTTGATGCCTTTTACATTTAAAAAAAAAAAAAAAAACATCTAACCCTGACTGATCACCCAATTCATGCTCTAGAGTCTAGCAGGAGGCATTTCCACTGTAAGCTCATGTGCATGGGTCCATCATTACTCTATTTGATCATTTGAGGGCAACACATATTTACGAAAGATGATTATTGATTTGACAGCTGGAATAAAGAAGTAAAGAAAAGCAGGAAACGATTGCACAGGGCCATTCAAATCACCGAGCATGATTGAGAGCTAACCCCTTTGAGTCTTGGATCACACTAAATATCACTACATACATCTGCGCATACAAAAATTATCAAAATCACTTAGCTAAAGACAATAAGGTGAAATAGATCATACAGAAAGCTCAAATGGTCCGTCCTCACCTTCCACTCCGGCTGCCCGAGGTTGATCTGTTGGCTGGATTTGATTCCGTGTTCGGCTTTCCTTTTGAGAAAATCCTCTCGAAATGTTCAGGAAAAGGAGATCAGGATCTATTTCGATCCTCGCTGGGTTAAAATGGATAAAAACTTAGCCGTTTCTGTCTTTTCTTGGATATCTGAGGTTACCTCAGAAATCGGAAGCCGTGCGAGTACGTTAAAACCGTTAAAACTGGATCATATTATCTGTGAATGTTTCCGTTCGTTACGGATTTCTATTTATATGATCCATAGGTTGTGAGATAAAACGTCCCTAAGCTTTCTGTCTCCCAGCATTTGTGTGTTTTAATGAAATGTTTTTGTGTAAATCCAAAGAGTCGCGGCTGCTCTCGTGTTGCTTCTGCTGCTGCTCCTGCGCGCGCGTGCGTGTGTATGTGTGCGCGCGAGTCTGCTCGACTGCATTCCTCCCTCTATTGCACAATGAGTCGCTATAATTTATTCATGAGATCATGGGGATGGAGGTGCTCTGTCGGAAGAAAGAGAGGCAGTTTTTCTCTTTCTTGCTTGCTTTCTTTCTTTCGTTCGTTCGTTCGTTCTTTCTTTCTCTCTTTTTTTTGTCACTCACCCCCTCATCGCCCTCCCCAGCTGACTGACTTCCCCTCGAATGCGAGACTCGATTAATCGAGCGTCGAGGAATCGAACGAACGAGGCTGGGTTGGGGAGGGTGACGATTGTGCTGCACTCGATGATGAATATAAAGTGCCATTCATTGTAGAATCACCTGTATATTTACACATGTTAAAAATATATAACATGCATTAAAGAGCTATATGAAACGTTTAAAGCTGTTATAATAAATCATTTTTAAGTAAGTCTTTTCTTTAAAATCAGAAGTGTTATTTCATTTCTATACTATTATAGTATTTATTAATATTTTAAATTATCTTTTAATTTTATATTTTAGAAGTTCATTTGAAGCTTGAAGTAATTTTATTATGTGCTTTTGTCATTTTTGTTAGTTTATTTTTTTAATTTTATTTGTTTTTTTAAATAGTTTTAATTTATTTTATTTCAGTTTTAGTAATTTTATTACTTCAAATTAAACTTTCTTTGAAGTTTTTAAGTTGAAGTTTTTCATCCAATATTTATATCTTAATTTATTTCAGTTTTATTTTAATTAATGAAAATGACTTTTTAATAGTTTGTCTTTTTGTTATACTTTTTGTTTATACTTTTTTTTTACAGAAATGTCCCCATAAGTTCTTAATTGAAGAATCACACATTTATTTATTTATTTTTTATGTCTATAAGATCTTAAAGTGTATTAAAGAATCAAAAATAAAGGTGTTAAATTTTTCCATGTCACAAAAAGTACATTTTCTCAGCTTTTTACAATGTATTTTAAAAGCAAAGGCTACTATTAAAAAACTAAATTTGTGTAGAGATGTAAAATTACATTTTAACTTTATTAAAAAACATTTGTAGGGAGACCAGACCAGATTCCAGTTGGTAGATGAACCCTATGACACGAGAATGGCCACCATTGTGGCTCTAGATGATCATATTGTTATGTTAATAAAAGGAATTTTTAGGGAGGGTGGAAGACACTTGAGCCAAAATGGCGCACCAATGCTGCGTTATATAAACATTCAGTCAGGGAATATTTGGCAGGCAGCCTATGTTAATGATATTATTTTACTGACAAGCCAGTGTAGTTTCACACCTGGTGATTTTTTTCTCCACGTGCTTTTTTTTTTTTTGACAAATTTTGGAGTCAGTAAGTTTTTATTTTAAAGAAATTAATACTTTTATTCAGCAAGGATGCATTAAATTGATCAAAAGTGACAGTAAAGACGCAATGTTACAAAATTTTCAGTTTCAAATCTAAATTTTTCTTCTTTTTTTTTTACTCAAAAAATAAGTTTCCACAAAAATATGAAGCAGCAAAAACTTTTTTCAACATTGATAATAATCAGAAATGTTTGTTTAGCAGCAAATCATCATATTAAAATGATTTCTGAAGGATCATGTGACACTGAAGACTGGAGTAATGATGCTGAAAATTCAGCTTTGATTACAGGAATAAATTACATTTTACAATATATTCAAATAGAAAACAGTTATTTAAAATTGTAATAATATTTCACAATATTACAGTTTTTATTGTATTTTTGATTAAATAAATGCAGCCTTGGTGAGCATAAAAGACTTTCAAAAACATTAAAAAAACTTGAAGATATGTATTAATTATGAAACCAAAACATTTTTACAATTACATATTGATTAATTAATTAGCACAATCATTTAATAAGAGTTGGCCTCATTCACGAAACACAAACAGAACAAATGTCTGTACAAATTATTTGTAAAAAAAAAAACAAACAAACAAACAAAAAGCATTTTAAATAGTTAAATTGCTAGATTAGATGTCTAAACAATTTACACAGAAACCCTTCCCCTTGCGTTTCATGAATGAGGCCCAATGTATTCAGGGACGTGTTTTTCACACGGGCAGGTAGCCAAAGTGTCTTTAAATCATGAATTAGAAGAGCAGTGGTGTCCTCTAAAAAGCAGCGGGCAGTGAAAGGATTGGTTCAGACTGCTGCACAACTCACAATAGAGAGGTCAGAGAAGGGCAAACTCAAACTCCCAACCCCTCGTACGCTTAGATGTGAACTCACATTGACGCTTTATTTCATTAATGATCTAATTACGTTATTTTCTCTGGAATAACATGCATGATGAATCATTCCCAATAAGAATGTGAATTGAAAAAGTAAATTTTGTGACTGAGCGTCCAGCAGAAAGGAACAGCAGTGGTTTAGCTGTGAAACAGATGTATTGCAATCTGGCAGCAGTCAGGAGCGCTGTGTTTGGCAGTGATGGTGTCATGTTAAGGTTTGAATTCAGCTTCTGGGCATGAGGTGACAGTGACAGACGGTGTTCATCAACCTGATCTTTCATCTGCTTTCTCTCGCCCCTATATTTGTACGTTTATGATTCGTTCTGATGCTCTTTTGCCTCTGTGATGTTATCACAGAAAGAGGCAGCGCTCTCGTCGTCCATTTTGTTAGTTTATCAACCGCTTGCTTTCATGCAGTGACATAATTGTTATTCCTCTCTCATTCCTCTCCTGTTAAGATCTCGCAGGGTACTGCGAGAAAAACGGGAAGAGAACTGCCCTTAAGACATTGAGTCAATAAAACAGGCACTTTACTACGCCGTGAGGGGATGGGGTCGTGCGATGTTTGTGCAACAGAGGGGTGGGAGTTACATTTTGCTTGCTACAGATGTCAAACTGTCTTAATTTTATAGCCATGCTTCACAAACCTCTCTGTAAATAAGAGCTCTGCATGATTTTAAAATGCAAAGGTTTGTATTAACCAGTGTGGAGGCGCAAAGAGCCCTTGTTTGGTTTGTACTCACCCCTCGCTGAGAATGGTACGCCCCACGCCAATGGCAAGAACATATCATGGGAATTATCCAGCAGAGAGAATGGAGGGAAGGCGGGGGAGAGTGAGAGCGCCGGGGCTAGACTGGAGCTGCTGAGGAAAGAACAATAGATCTGCAGTCTTGATGAGCATGACTGAACGTTAGTCTGGAGGTTTGGGGCCAGACGAAGAGCTGTAGGGAAACAGTGCAGAATATTCTTTGTCAGAGGTAGAGAGGACAAAGACAGTCAGACGAGCAGGTAATGAGGAGACGGACCCCAACACTGTGAAAAACACAATTTTTTCTAATCATTCTGATGTGCAACTCCAGTGTTGGTTTGGTAGTTTGCACCTTCATTAAAGTGCCCCTATTATGCTTTTTTGAATATTACCTTTCATGTAGTGTGTAATATAGCTGTTTGTGAATGTAAAAGATCTGTAAAGTTTTAAAGATCAAAGTGCACAACAGATAAAGTTATTATCTCCTAATAGAAAGAATTAATTCTGAACTGTTGAAACAAACCTACAAAACAATGTAACAAATTTGCATAATGCCAGCCTATGCTCTTCATTGGCTGCTCGTGAACAATGTCTACTTTGCCCCGCCCTCAAACACTGTAGTTGTAGCTGACTGGAAGAGTTTGGTTTGTGTTAATCATGTGGAGAAGACGGCTTTTTTGAGCAATGCGAAAGCAAATCCACTTTCCTGCACTTTCTAAGGATGACGACTCGTGCTGGAATTGAAATGGTAAAACCGATGCCATCGTTACTGTTTGTATCACTGTGTATCAAAACTCTAAAAAACAACCCAAGGGCTGGGTAAATATAGGACAGAATACATGTTGGGTTAGTTTTACCCAGAAAATTGGGTTGTTTATTTAACCCAGCATAATAGGTTGATTCATTTTTACTATAATACTAGCTTATTTTTTTTAATTCATACATACGTTTGGAGGGGGAACTGCTAACTTCAGACCGTCGCCCTGCGTTTCACTCGTAGCCGAAAAATGCTGTGACTAACTCCATAACCTGTCCATAAATAATCAATGTACAATTCTGAGAACATATTTGAACATCCTATTCTGTATGTTTTTGAATAAAATCATAAAATTTTATGCATGGCATCAGGCGTTTCCATTACGCGAAAAAACAGACGTGACACTCGCTTAAGTGACTCACATCGTGCCCCTGTACGTTGCTTTGCATAAAATTAAACAATATACAGAACAATAACGAATTTTTAGATAAAATAAAACGTACACAAATCAATTTGACGGAGCTGCACTGCTCTCATCTGAAGAGGGCGCAAAAAGCATGTGATAAATAACTCAACCCTTAGGTTATGTCTGACCCAGGAGCTGAGTAACACAAAAACTACCCAAACCCTGGAAAAATAAGCCAAAAAAATGACCCAAAAAGGTTCAACACAGGACTTGGGTAGAAAAAATAAATCAAGAAGCATTTTCTAGACAAGTAAAAATTATTGTCTTGTTTTCAGAAAAAAATAACAGTTTGAAAAGTTTGAAATAACATTATTTTGCTTACCCCATTGGCAGATTATTTTGCTTGTTTTAAAGAAAAACTTATTTTTTCTGAAAACAAGACAATTTTTACTCAGCTGAAATTCAGATATGGTAATGGCCGTTTTGTTTCCGACACGCACTGTAAGCTGTAGACCAATCACAACAGACTCGGCCATCTTACCAATCAGAGCAGAGCAGGTTCTCGGAAAGGAGGGGTTTAAAGAGACAGTCTTCAAATGAACCATTTTCAGACGCAATGTATATTATGAGAAAATTAAAGTGTTTTTTTACCTTTGATGCATGTGAACTTATTATAGGAGACTCTAAAACAAAATTATGAACCTTTAAAATAGCATAATAGGGAAACTTTAAAAGTTTGAAAGCAATAGTTCACCCAAATATGACAATTCTGTCATTATTTAGCATCGTCAAGCAACGGTTTTCTGAATGCTCATTGTGATCACACTCGAAAAGCACTGTAGAAATAGTCCATACGACTTATGCATTATATAATTTTCTTTATTTGTGTGATGAACAGAGCACTGCGGCTCTCAAAACTCATTTCCCATCTCAATACAACACAAAAGAAACAAACACTCATAAAAAATAAAAGCCCCAAAAGGAGGTTTTCATAGTGATGCCTTAGAAGAACCATTTTGGGCTCCACAAAGAACCTTTCAGGAAACAATTCTTTTAATTTTTTCCCCAGTGCAGTAACATTTACTGGTGTTCAGTGAATTTTTGCTAGCGAAATGTAGTCATTTTAATAGGAATTCACACAATCAGGAATTTCAGCAGAGGGTGAAAGATTTCCCCATGAAGATTTTGCAACAGGTTCAGTTGGTCATGCAAATTCGCTGCATTGACAAACAGAAAGCTGTGACTTCTATTTGAGTTCGCAACACTATTCACAATGTAGAATGGACCATGGCATTTCGGTAATGTGACCGCACCTTTAGTCTGAAGAACATTTGAATAATCTAAAGGAACTTTACACTCTTAAAAATAAAGGTTCTTTATTGGCATCTATTGATCCATGAAGAATTAATCTTCAACATCCATGGAACTTTTGCATTGAACAAAAGGTTCTTTATAGTGGAAAAAAAATCTTTAGTTTATTAAAAAGTTTGTCACACTAAGAAAAAAAATGGTTCCTTTAAGAACTTTGGGGAAAGATTCTTTTTGGAACGCAAAATGGTTCTTCAATGACATCACTGTGAAAACCCCTTTTGGAACCTTTACTTTTGAGAGTGTAAAGAACCTTTAGTGCAACGGAAAAGCTCAATTCTTCATGGAAACAGATGCCATTATTTGAGTTAAATTAAAACTTTTGTTGAATCCGTACATCATCACAAATTAAATTTGAGAATTTTGGTGGAGTGCATGATTTTCAGTGAAAAACAATGAAAATTTCCACCTGTTTATCTGTTGTAAAGCTGACTTCACAAGACAGTCGTAACCATGAATATGTTGTATGGAAGAAAGTTGTCTGCTTAATGTTCCATGAAAATATATTTTGAAATGACAACAGGCGGTGTAAATAATGGGTGAATTTTAATTTTAAACTGAACTATTTCTTCAATTATGGGCGTCTCCGTAACATTTTTATTGCTTAAAGCTCAAAAACCCAGTGAAAAAAATATCAGAGTGTTTATTAGTTAGTGTGTGCGCGTGAGTTTGAAGTGCCTGCATCACTGCATGCGGCCAGTGCGAGAGGGGAGGGGGGGGATAAGTCAGACTTATGCTCAGCAGCTCCCTGTTGCCCTGGAAACAGGTGCTGAGATTCTTTTGCCTTTTTTCATCTTTCTCCTCGCTATCGATGTCAATGCCACCTCCCACAGGCTCCCCTCCCCCACGACCTGCTGCATCCCCCCTCCCTCCCTCCCTCTCCCCATCTACTGCAGTCATTTAACAATGTCACAGGCTAGAACAACCAACCCCCCTCGTTCCGCACACGCTCGCGAACCACATCGCCCACTGTATGAGGGTCAAACAGCACTCGGCTATTGATCCTTATGAGCGCTGTCAAATCGCGCGTTTTGGCGCGCCGCATCAATCTGACCCCGGCTAATCTCACCGCACGGCCGCCCTAGCGGATTGCGAGCTAGAATGCCACTCTGCCAGCTCTGCCGGTCTTTGTGCTCCTATTGGATGAGCAAAAAGGACAGACAAAGAGTAATCTGACTGCTGAAAAAGACGCCCCCCCTCACTCCCTCCCTCTCACACACGCAGCGTGGTTGACAAATCCTCAACCTGGTACCATCATACGCAATGTACTAATGTGCGCTTGGGATGCAGCTGTGTTTAAAGCTACATAATTAAACACTTATTTGTCTAGGTTCTATTTTCGCTCCAAAGAAAGCATAAAATTAACCGTGACGCGCGCGGTTCCAGATCGATTCCGTTTTCTGGCCTTTTTAAGTCAACATTGTTGTTTAGCGGGGCGCGCGCTGCATTCCATTGCAGTGACTTCTCCCTGGCCCGAAGAGGAACATTCCTGGGAAGTGGCTGACCGACAATAACAGTCGGCAGCAAAAAGGGGGCAGGATCGGTTTGAGAGAACTGTTCTTTCCACCCTTGTTCTCTGAAACACCAAAAAAAAAAAAAAAAGAAAAGAAAAAAAAGAACAAGCTTTACCTCATCTGCATCATCTGGAACAGCGCGTCTCAATTGCTCACAAACTCTGTTCAGATCGCAAAAACAATACGAACTGCGAATAATCTAATCGTATAATCTTGCAGAGTTAAAATAAATAGGCGTATCCACTTAAGTCGAAATAGATTTTTAGTTAAAAAAAAAAAAAAAAAAATCATATATATATATATATATACATATATATATATATATATATATATATATATATATTCAATTTATTAATACATTTAAATAAATATTTCTTTTATTTATTAAATAAATATTTTTAATTATTTTTTAATTAATCTAGATTACATTCTAATTACAATTTTTGTCATGAAATATATATATGTATATATATGTATATAATTTATCAATATATATATATTAGAAAAATATATATTATTATTAAAAGAAATGAATATTTATATGAATATTCAATATTTACATTAATATATATGAATAATATAATTAATTTATTAAATTTATTAATACATTTAATAAATAAATAATTCTTTATTTATGAAATAAATATTTTTTAATTTATTTATTTAATGTTTTAATAAATTAAATATATATATTATTCATATATATTAATTTAAATATTGAGTATTCATATAAATATTTTTAATAATAACATATTTTGTAATATATATATATTAGCCTACTCATTTTAGGTAATGTATTCAGACTACTTTTTAGATTACTTTTAATCTAAATCGTTTATCACCTTGATTTGAATAGGATAATCTTGTACCATATTGATATACATATTGTATATTGATATATACAAAGAGAAATTAAATATATTCCATTCTTTGTTATGGACAACATGAAGTGCATTAAATATTACATTATGTCAGGGATTCCCCTAAAAACAAGGAAGTAGAATCAATGAAATATGAATAATTGACTGCCATTGTCAGAATAACGTGTAATCATGAAATCAATAGAAAAGTAACTGTAGTCTGATTACGAGTATTTTAAAATTGTATATAATGTAATTACAAGTACTTAATTTTTGGAATCTGCTTACGTAATCCAGATTACCCAGCACTGTACATACATATATACTGTGTATATATATATATATATATATGTGTGTGTGTGTGTGTGTGTGTGTGTGTATACACGCACACTACCATTCAAAAGTTTGGGGTCAGTAAGATTTTAAGATTATTTGATGAATAGAAAATTCAGAAGAACAGCATTTATTCGAAATAGAATCTTTTGTTACATTATAAATGTCTTTACTGTCATTTTTGAGCAATTTAATGCATCCTTGCTAAAATAAAGGATCTTACTGACCCCAAACTTTTGAACTATTGTATAAATATGTTTTATCATAGTTTTGTATAAATATATTTAATATATTTTTAAATGTTTTTTTTCTTTTATATCTAAAAATACAGAATAAATCAACAACAGAGACATTATTTGAAAGACTCTACACCTGTTGTTGAACTCCTCACACACTCTTTGTTGTTACGAGGCCAGAAATCAAACTACAGTTGTCATATTAGAAATGTGAAGTCACCTAAGGCGTGGTGTGTTGTATAAAGCTGCTGGATCATATGCAGTTCCATAACTCAGACAGACATTAACAGCCACATCAGCAGCAGAGGCAGCGATTGAAGAGGACGTTCTGTCTGTCTCAATCATGCCACAGCCCTCCTAATTAGAATGAAAGCAGAGAAAGCTTGAAGAAAGTGTGTCATCCAAGATATACGAGCTCTCAAAAAGAGATATCTGTGATTTATGCTTGCATATTGCTTATGTTTTAGGTTTGCCAATGTTTAGGATACTGTAAATACATTATAAAATAGATTTAGCTCTTGTCAGACTCGGCTTAGTATTTATCTGCTGTTGAGCTCGAGGTTCTAGGGCCAGTGATGGTGGAAGTAGCAGGGATAATGAGATTGCAGCTCAGGACAGCAGGCCAATCATGTGATGGGTCAGACAGCAGAGGGTGCAGGAGAAAAAAACCCTCAGGAAAGGACCAACCATCTGACTCAAACAGGGAGAGCTTTTCACATTTAAAGAGAGCTGTTGTTCCTCTTGCCTGAGGTGAATCTCTGTCCATGGCGTCCCGCTGAGGGGTTCAGGCACCAGTGAGCACAGGTTTGTACAACAGACATTATGCAGACCTGACTGAGACACAGTGGGCAGAGGTTAGAAGCTGCAACCTTAACAGAACTAATATTTTACATTCAAATCAAGTTAAATTTAAACATGACAGACATTCTTACGAAGTGAATTGAATTTTAAAGTGAAAAACCAAATTTAACAGCTAAGCCAAGGTTTTTTTAAATTAAATAAATATAAATGAATGGTTTCAATATTTGTAGTGTGGCGCCATCTTGTGGTTATTGGTACGAATGTCAACCGTCACGAAAGGTGAGAGGTGAACAACCTGTCAGGTATCAAAAGGCTACCATTCAAGATTTCATTCTTGTATGAGCCCTCATTTTGTTCACACAAGCAAATCACAGACACTGGACGTCAACAACACGGACTATAACAGCCGATCAAGTGAGTAGATGTAATTTTCCATTTTCTGCACGTTCTGTCTCACTTGTATCATTTGTAAAACTTCGCAAAAGTTACATTGTGGTTCTTATAAAAACATAGCATTTTATTGTATACACAGTTCACAAAATTGAAAGTGAAAGAGCTAAAAACACTAAACATTAAAGCACTACATACTGTATATAACTAAGTATTTATTTAAAGGAAAGAGACCATTTATACAATTTCATAGCCATGAGTTCAGTGAGATTAGCCTGTTATGTAAGGCAGGCAGTAGGTGCCTTTATAAATATGTGATTGCTGTCTGTTCTGTACTCTGAATTTTTGGTTACCCTGAAGTATTACCATGGTAATTATAGTTTCTGCAAAAATACTAAAGATGACAGTTATTAACTATAAAATCATAAGAAATTAGCAGTGTTTTATTAAAGTAATTAGGGTTTAATTAGGGGCCAAGCACCGAAGATGCGTAGGCACCTATTGTATCCGTTAGTTTTCTTATTATTCTGCCGTTTCTTCTACTCGAACCTATAGCAACCCATAGAACCGTATGCTAGAAAGTTATAAAATTTGGCACACTGATAGAGGACAGTTTGATATGTCTCCATGGCAAATTTGGAGTCTCTAACTCAATCCCTCTAGCGCCACCACCTGTCCAAAGTTTCACTTATGTTTATGCTAATAACTTTTGAACCATAAGGGCTAGAAACAAAATTCTGACATTTTCTGTCATGAAAATTCTCCCACCATTTTAAATTATCCGAAAAACCTACTTTTTCGAACTCCTCCTAAGCCGTTACTCTGATTTTCATGAAAATTTAACCAGATCATCTTCAGACCATGCCGACAAAAAGTTATGGAATTCAAGACAATTTCTCAAAACTTTTTTTTTGCTTATAACTTCCGATAGGTTTGTCCAAAAATAAATCTGGTCTCGTTAGATTCGGGGCATCATGCCGAGTCGAATGATATCCCATATCAGCCACTTTGGCCATCGGCCATTTTGAATTTTGTATGAAAATGCTGTATTTTATGAACACATTAGCGTATCATTACGAAACTCGGTTTGGGTCTTTGGCACCATGCCCTGACAGTACGTAAAAAGTTTCGGGGCAGCGCCACCTTGTGGTCAAAAGTTATAATGAAATTTACAAAAATGCTAATAACTTGACTCTGTAGATTCCTTGGGTCATGCCGAGAACATAGATACCAAATTTGCCATAGTCGGCTAAACTTCCTGTCCGCCATATTGTTTTTCTTTAAAAACCTCAAACTCCTCCTAGACCATTGCTCCAAAATTGAATCATATCATCTTCAGACCATGCAGACAAAAAGTTATGGATTTCAAGTCGATATGTCAAACCATTTTCGTATACCACAGCAACGAAGCTGAGGCATGATGCAAAACCGACTCTTGAAGCTGTATCTCTGCAATGCTGTAGAAACATGTAACATGTAAGGGGACCCAATGATTTATCACTTTCAACCAATAGGTAGCGCTGTGACCAAATTGATGTGGTATGGTCAGAGTAAGGTGACAATGACTCATGCAAAGTTTGGTGTCAATATGCCACAGCATTGCAGAGATACAGCTTCAGGAGTCGGTTTTGCATCATGCCTCAAATTCGTTGCTGTGGAGATGTTGTTGCAGAAGGGAGTGGAAGATATTTTAATTAAAGATTTAAAGGTGCAGTGTGTAAATGTTAGCGGCATCTAGAGGTGAGGTTGCGAATTGCAATATAGAGAAGCTACAGTGGCCAACACAGGACAAAGACATCGTCGTCTGAGACAGCAGAGAGTAGCCAGTAGAGCAGTTTGTCCATTTAGGGCAGGGGTGGGGAACGTTGATCCTGGAGGGCCATTGTCCTGCAGAGTTTAGCTCCAACCCTAATTAAACACACCTGAAGCTAATCAAGGTCTTAAGGATTACTAAAGTTACAGGCAGGTAAGTGTTTTTTTTTCAGGGTTGGAGCTAAAGTGAACATTTTGTCCTCAAAGTTGATGTGTTAGAAGCAGGGAAAATGGGCAAGTGTAAGGATTTGAGTGAGTTTGACAAGGGCCAAATTGTGATGGCTAGACGACTGGGTCAGAGCATCTCCAAAACTGCAGCTCTTGTGGGGTGTTCCCGGTCTGCAGTGGTCAGGATCTATCAACAGTGGTCCAAGGAAGGAACAGTGGTGAACCGACGACAGGATCATGGGCGGCCAAGGCTCATTGATGCATGTGGGGAGCGAAGGCTGGCCCTTGTGGTCCGATCCAACAGACGAGCTACTGTACAGTGGGCACGTGAGCATCAGAACTGGACCACGGAGCAATGGAAGAAGGTGGCCTGGTCTGATAAATCGCATTTTCTTTTCCATCACATGGATGGCTGGGTGCGTGTGTGTCACTTACCTGGGGAACACATGGCACCAGGATGCACTATGGGAAGAAGGGAAGCCGGTGGAGGCAGTGTGATGCTTTGGGCAATGTTCTGCTGGGAAACCTTGGGTCCTGCCATCCATGTGGATGTTACTTTGACACGTACCACCTACCTAAGCATTGCTGCAGACCATGTACACCCTTTCATGGAAACGGTATTACCTGGTGGCTGTGGCCTCTTTCAGCAGGATAATGTGTCCTGCCACAAAGCAAAAATGGTTCAGGAATGGTTTGAGGAGCACAACAACGAGTTTGAGGTGTTGACTTGGCCTCCAAATTCCCCAGATCTGAATCCAATCGAGCATCTGTGGGATGTGCTGAACAAACAAGTCCTATCCATGGAGGCTCCACCTCACAACTTACAGGACTTAAAGGATCTGCTGCTAACATCTTGGTGCCAGATACCACAGCACACCTTCAGGGGTCTAGTGGAGTCCATGCCTCGACGGATCAGGGCTGTTTTGGCAGCAAAAGTGGGATCAACACAATATTAGGAAGGTGGTCATAATGTTATGCCTGATTGGTGTATACTTCACAAAGCAGTCTTAGTTTATTTAAAAAACAACAACAACAACAACAACAACAAAACCTTAATTTAATAGCTAAATTGCCAGGAAAGAAGTATGCTTCCCATCCTGAAGAGAGATCCATCAGTCCAGTTTGGTTCATGACTTTTTACTTTAGAATTTTTGAAATCTCGGAAAAAAAAAAAAAAAAAAAACAGAATTACTTCTGGAGCCAAAGCCACTAAAAAATTGTCTGTTCGGTGTTGCTTTACAAGCATACAGTAATATTTTTAATGTATATCCCTTTTGATTTAAGAGTAACAGTCAAGATGAACTAAAACTATAGTGGTAACATGAATATGAAGCAATATCTGATAATTTCTTCTTTAAACAGAGAAACTGTACAAGTGGCTGAAGGACTACTGTGAACACTACACTCGTGAACATCGCTCACCAAAAGACCTGTACAGATTCATCAGAGAGAAGACTGGGCCTATGGAAAGCTCATTGTAAATCTGACTAATGAGAGATTCATACAAGCTGACTTCAGTGAAAATAGTCAAAACAGTTCAGCAGTATTAAATATGTAAAGCTGAACTCTGAAGTATCAGAATAATGAAGTATTAACCTTGGTAATTATTTACCTTGCAAGAGATGCGATGAGACGATTGAATATAATGATATAGGCTGACAAAAGGAACCAGTTGACAATTGACAGTATGAGGATTCTTACAGTTTTGCAAATAATCTTAACATATCACCTGCAATTTGCCTACCAGGAGCACTGTGGACTCTCACTCTCTTAATAAAGCTCAATATCATCTAGATAAAACAAATGCTCATGTTGTGGACTTCTCTTCTGATTTTAATACTGTTCAGTTTCATCTTCTTTTAAAATGCTTTATGGATGATTCTATGAATTAATGAATTAATAAAAGATCAGCCTCAGCGAGTCTGTATCAATAATATCACGTCTTAAATTCTGGTGTACCGCAGTAACGTGTACCGTTTCCTATGTTGTTCTCTGTATACGTCAATGAACTGCAGTGTGATGATGACGGTAATATTTTGCTCATAATGTACTCTGATGATATGGCTTTGGTTTCCTGTCAGAAGGAAATAAATTGCTCCTCACATTTTGAGTATATTGATAGTCTTGTCTAATGCATCTTTGAGCCTACATTCAGTACAAGTTAAATACCTAAGCACTTGTGTATCTTAATTCTTCTAAGGCATTAGTGCTGCCTTTGACACCATTAGTCATTCAGTATTATTAGATAGATTGGCTTGCATTGGGGTAGCTGATAATGCATTTCTTTGGTTTTCATCCTATTTAAGTTTGTACAGATTAAGAATGCTCAATCAGAGCCTGTCTCAGTTACTCCGTTTCATCAACTGTTTGGTTACTTCAAAATATGCTCTTTTGTGTTCAGCAGAAGAAAGAAATTCATACAGGTTTGGAACAACTTGAGGTTGAGTAAATGATAGAATTTTAATTTTTGGGTGTGCTGTCCCTTTAAAGAGGACGAACGACGTCATGTGAAGAAAGGTGAGAGAGAGAGATTACTAAAAAAGGGCTCTCTGTTATGAAGCGGTTTAGACCAGGAAACACTATGACAGAATTTAATAAATATTAATATCATGAATAAATGGTTCTGGTGTTTTTGCATCCCGACACCGGCTCACGTACTGCAGTTCTCAGGAAGTGCCACCAGCTCAAGCTTTCACTCCTGCGAGCTCACTTTCGTTCCGTTGCCTCAAGTAATCACAAGCAAATCACAGACACTGGACGTCAACAACACGGACTGTCACCACCGAACAAGTGAGTAGATGTAATTTACCATTTTCTGCACGTTCTGTCTCACTTGTATCTTTTGTAAAACTTCGCGGAAGTTACACTGTGGTCTCTATAACAACAGTGCATTTGACTGTACACGCAGTTGAGAAAATCGAAAGTGAAAGAGCTCAAAACACTACAACACAAAACATTAAAACACTACATACTGTATATAACTAAGTATTTATTTAAAGGAAGGAAAGAGACGAGATGTACTGGGCTATTTCAGCATATTCCCTATCGGAGTTGAGTTTTATGCCGCGTTCCAGATAACCCTTAAGCCGTGTTTTTCCAACCTTCTACCCAAGGGCGGCGCCAGAGAATTTTGAACGCAGGTGCTGAGGGGGCGCTGGATCATTGACAGGGGGAGCTGGGCAATAACTTGTAAATATGCGTAAAAACGTTTTATTTTTTATATGAATAATAAAATAAATATGAGGAAAACTCACCCACTCGATTTTTAACTGTTTATTACATGATATTTGACTCAGCACAATTTAAATACTTTTTTTTTTTTAAAGCTACAGTCCGGAACTTTTTTTTTTGGTTAAAAACGATCCAAAATCAATTTTTGAGCAAGTACATAACCAGCCAAAACTGGTAAAAATCTCTATCTTTTTTCTTTTTCTATCTCCTTATCTTAGCCCGATTCACAGCTTGTAATAATGTTTTATAATAAGAGCGACCTGGTGGTTTTCCGCGGGAAATTCGAGCATGCAGCATTTCGACTTTGCGTCATTACGTCACGTCTGTAAACAGAAAGGAAGGAGTTCCAGCTAGTAGCTATATCATGTGCTTGTAGCGGATCATTCCTTTTCTCACGGCAGCTGAAATAGCTAAACTTATTATTTTGATGGCGGATTGTAATCCAGAAAGGTCCAAATGACAATCAGTGACAACTGGAGATTCACCCGTAGTCAAAAGCAAAAGACTTGGACTGCGGAGTGGCTACAGAAATTGAAATCTACAGGTACACTAATATGCTAATACACACTAAATACACATAGTCACGCAACGCTGATGTTGTTAACATTAACCATTTGAGAACAAAGTATAACAGTAATAATAATTTGCACGGTTTGGCGTGATCCGAGTTAAGCGATCGTTAGATTTGATAATCATTGGCAGCATGATTTATTGTAGGCCTATTGCTTTTTCCTCAGTTGGTCAGAACAAAAGTGGCAGAAATGTTACTTACTTGTTCAGTAGGTAGGAGGCGCACACACGATCTCTCTCTTTTTTTTTTTTTTTTTTATCTTTGCAGCCGACACTGACCCAGAAAGCACTATAGTTTAAATATGTTTTAAATAGTTTAAAATGTGTTCTTTTCCCCCAACACATTCATAATCATTACTTTTGCCGGTGCTTTGTGTAACCCCTCTTCGTGGGCCTCGAACCTGGGTCTCCGGCATGGGAGACGGGCGCTCTAACAAGGACGCTAAAGACCACAGTCTCTAGTGTCAGTCGCTAGAGCGCCTCTTGAGATCAGGGGAGTGAGGTTTACATCCACAGCTCTTACAGTCCTACGTCCGTTACATTTGCAGCAAGATTTATGCGCGAGCTTGAGTGCGGAATGTGCTATATAACGCCTATAGCTATATAGATAGGTTATTAAAGGATGGTTTAGTAGGCTATTATTATATTAATTAATTTAATATAAAACGTGCGACAAAGTGATTAATGGCCTAAATGAATGACTACTAGAAAAATCTTTAGCCGGGGGCAGCTCTTGGAACCGCTTCACTTTAAAATAAAATGCTATGACTACTAAAAGTGCGACAGTAGCTGGAAATCACGTCATGTATGCGTAATGAGTCAAATGTTTTTATTTTATTTCATTTGTTGCTTTTATTATCAACTTATTTATTAAATATAACACACAACCTGTAGCCTATATAATTGCTGAAAAATTTGTGGGGGTGCTATCGGGGTGCTTTGGTCTTTCTTCGGGGTGCTGAAGCACCTGCTAGCCCCTCCCTAGCACCGCCCATGCTTCTACCTGTGAAAGTGCACTGGAACGGCAGTCAAACCCTTGACTTCCCACCCGTGAACTCGTACTAGATCGATGTACTCCCAGTTCTGACGTCACATAGCCCGTGAAACAACAATGGCAGCCCCTACGGATGCGGTGTTTATGCAAGTGGTACACAGTGAGAGAAATAGACTTTAGGACAACATAACGTTGCAATCAAATTAATAATAATATAATAATGATAAATAATACACACACGATTATGTATTACAATGTTATGTGTCTGAAAAACGTAAAATAAAAGGTATAACAACTTCTCTTGCCTTATGCGCCGTTTTTCCTCCTCCGTTTCCCTCAAATAAGCAAGGAGTAAGCACCTTTGGCAATAGAAATGATTGTAAATGAGCATAAGCCCCGTACGGTCCGCCATGCTGGTTTGTTTACAACTAGCTACCACAATTCCTTGCGTTTAGGCAGTTTGGTGTGACTTGCCTGGAACGCTACAAAGTCGTGGGTCGTGGTTTGAAGTCGTGACTTATGGGCTCAAAAACCTGCCTGGAACACAGCATTATTTACACTACGTAGGCTACTAATGTTATTACTACGTACTGCCTTTTTAAATATGTGATTCCTGTCTTTTACGGTCTCAAAACATTTTTTTTTGTTACCGTAAAGATTTACCATGTAATCATATTTTCCACCAAAAATGTATAAATCTGAATCGAATTAAAGTGAATTAATTTTTAGCGATTTTTTTAAAGTAATAAAATATCATTTTGTTCACAAGGTGAAAATCAGTTATAAAAACACGTTTTAAACAAAGCAAAGTTTTTTTGTACTCTAATGTGGTTATTTATGATTTTCTTACAGATTTACAATATTGTCATGTTTTAGCAACATGCCGCCCGATGCTAATGTCAATGTAAAACTTTCAAACTGTTGTTATACACTATATTGTCTAAGTATTGGGACACCCCTCCAAATCAGGTGTATAAAATCAAGCACCTAGGCATGCAGACGGCTTCTACAAACATTTGTGAAAGAATGGGTCGTTCTCAGGAGCTCAGTGAATTCAAGCGTGGTACCGTGATAGGTTGCCACCTGCGCAATAAGTCCATTCGTGAAATTTCCTCACTACTAAATATTCCACGGTCAACTGTTAGTGGTATCATAACAAAGTGGAAGCAATTGGGAACAACAGCAACTCAGCCACGAAGTGGTAGGCCACGTAAAATCACAGAGCGGGGTCAGCGCATGCGAGGTGCACAGTGCGCAGAATCGCCAACTTTCTGCAGAGTCAATAGCTACAGACCTCCAAACTTCATGTGGCCTTCAGATTAGCTCAAGAACAGTATGTAGAGAGCTTCATGGAATGGATTTACATGTTTTTCAGGGGTTGGGCTTGGCCCTTAGTTCCAGTGAAAGGAACTCTTAATGCTTCAGCATACTAAGACATTTTGGACAATTTCATGCTCCCAACTTTGTGGGAACAGTTTGGGGATGGCCCCTTCTTGTTCCAACATGACTGCGCACCAGTGCACAAAACAAGGTCCATAAAGACATGGATGAGTGAGTTTGGTGTGGAGGAACTTGACTGGCCTGCACAGAGTCCTGACCTCAACCCGATAGAACACCTTTGGGATGAATCAGAGCGGAGACTGTGAGCCAGGCCTTCTCGTCCAACATCACTGCCTGACCTCACAAATGCGCTTCTAGAAGAATGGTCAAAAATTCCCATAAACACACTCCTAAACCTTGTGGAAAGCCTTCCCAGAAGAGTTGAAGCTGTAATAGCTGCAAAGGGTGGGCCAACTCAAAGCCAGGCATCCCAAAACTTTTGCCAATATAGTGTAGTTACCCCCTCAGGTGAATGTTCGCAGTACTGCGGTCACATTACACCGTGTCCTAACCTGGTCCTAACCAAAGGCAAGCCTGCAATCTTTAGCCAAAAAGCGTAACGGCTAATGCTAACGCTCCGGCTGTGGCGGTACGCAGGGTAGGACACCATTACACGATAGGCTGAGAGGTGCCGCATGTTACACTTTCTTCAATGGTAAGAGATACAGACCTTCTCATCTCCCTATAATAATACAATCTCTGTCCTAACCAAACACGATGCGATAAGATTCCAGCGACAAGCAGTCTGTCCACACCAGACGCGACTATGAGACGTGATAAAGTCAATCAAAAATCACAGCCAATCAGAAGAGCGCTTGGGCGGGCTCTCTTGGCATTCGCTACGAAATGGATAAGTACATAATCAAATTAATGAATATTACACCATTTTAACCTAAATATAAATACATACTGAGTCACTGAAACTATTTTTGTCATAGAATACACTTGTCTGTTCACAATGAGTTGACAGTTTGAACGTTCTTGTTTCCTTTTATTTATTTATTTTTTTTTTGAAGATCTGAGGTGAATTGTCCATTGTTGCTTTCAGTACGGCTATACAAGACACACAAAATGATATTCAAACTCACATTAGATGCTTTTAACATTAAATAAAGTCCATAAACAGTACCTGAGATTATCATTGCCACACTTTGTGTTGTTGTTGCAACGTTTGGTAAAACCATACTGTTTTTTTATTATTCTGATTTTTTTTTTTTTTTGCATTAGATGTCTCACAACAACAGCGATCAAATGAGAGAATGCCTCAATCATACCAATGGAAACACTGTTGATCATTCATCAAGAGGAGAATCCAGAAACCAGCACTCACCGACTGATCCTGCAGGCAAAGGGGCCACAAGCCAGACCACATCTAATGAGACTGCGAACATAGTGAATAAAAAACCATCTAGTGAGACTAAAGGTGAAGTGAAAGTAGAAAAAAATGTCGCATCTTTTGAGAAGGCAGAGAAAGGGGGCAAAAAATCCACATCCGACAAGCATAAAGACAAAAATGTCCAAAACCCACCCTCATATAGTGCAAATGAAAACAGCAGGACCTCTCAAAGTGAACCTATGGACACTTCAGATGCTTCCAGCTTAGGAACAAGACCAAAGCGTGTGATAGACCTGGGACCAACATATCCCATCAAGAAGCTCAAGACAATGAAAGACTTCAGCATAGATTCCCATGAAAGGCCAACTCCAATGAATGGACATACAATACTGATAGATGTAAGAATATTGCAACTCCATCCTTAGTTCTTGTATTCTAATCTTTCCTATAACGTGTGCTATGTGCTATTAATTCAGTCATAATTCATATTTCTGGCTTGTTTGAGCAGATACCATATTTCAGAAGTGGTGTAATTGTCCCTTATGAAGTGAAACACGTTTGGGATTCCAACCATGTGAAGTTACCAAATATGTATGTGAGTATGACCATCCAGAATGCTTTTCAAACAAATCTCTCTCTCTCTAAAGAGAATCATTTCTATATAGAGAGCTTTTCTGAACTAGTACCTTATGAAAATAGAGAGGGTATTCATTATTTATTCATAATCATTATTCCCCACAATACATCCCACCAGAAGTCCCGTTCATCACCCTCTCGCTGGGACACCACTTGTCAAGCGTTGAACAGACTCACCAAAGGAAGTTTCTCTATTGGGGATATTCAGGTACTGCAACACTAAACAATGTCATTTACACTAGCTGAGGTGTGTTTATCGATTCATAATGTGACCTGTTATCTGTCTATTGTCTGTTTGTAGACCGCAATAATGTCGTACAATTCCAGCAACAAGGACAAATGGACATTTGAAACATTTCATTATTACGGTCAGGTTAGTGAATCATTCAGCATATCAGAGGAAAGGTAAATGTTAGTGTGAAAATACAAACTGATGACAGATTTGTGCCATTCCTCTACAGAACGTACACGCAATAGACAATAATCTCGGTATGGTGATCCCAAAGATGGTCAAACTGGCACTTGATTTACCTGATCTCATTAAACGGGTATGTTATAGTTTCCTTCTTTCCACAGACACGTGTGTTAATTAAGAATCCTGAAGTACTAGTACTCAAAGTAACATTACCAAAACCTGGTACTCACTGTATGATTTTGGTCATGATTTTGCAGTCAAAGTTTGAATTTATTTTGTCATAGGGAAAAATCATCAAAGTCTTTGAGAAGTTCTGTTGAAAAATGTTTATATGATATGCAACATGTTCCTTTCACATTAATATTGTGCCATGAAAAGTTAAAGTTCAATCTGATTAATTAATGAGCACAAATTCCCTCTTTTCCGCAGCAAGACAGTATTGCAAGGACTTGTTTTTTTTCAGTACTATATAAATCTGAAAGTGTAAATAAAGATAACAGAATGAATGCAAAAGTCCAGTAAACACTGTAAATCATCATCATATTACATTTACATTATATTGCATTCACATTTTATCAATTGTGTTGCTTTCTCTGAGATTACTAAGATCATAGAATCAGCTTTAAAGTCTGTATTGGCTTTTATGCAAGATTTCACTGGGCTCATACTGAACAATCTGACGATCAACTACCATACAAGACCAAAAAAAAAAAAAAGCTGCAAGCAGCAATTATCTGGGTTCAAGCGCTTTAAGGCCTTTAGCACATGTGTAAAAAGGTACTGTAATTTATTTAGCAAGCATGTAACCACTTTGATCATAGATGTAAAAGACCATTTACAGCCAAAACAGGCAATTTACCATAGGAAATAAATGGTTTTTAAAAAGCTTTTTAACAGTTATCGAGGTTGAGCCAAAAACCTTGGACTAGTTCGCCAAAGTTGGTTTTTGAAATAATCTCCAATATTTAACGAACAATTTGTTGGACAGTGGCGGTCCTAGAGGCAAAGTTGCTCAGAATGAGGAGTTCTACCATGTGGCATGAATGTTGTGGGCGATGTAAAAAATAAAATCAATCCTTTACGCATGTGAAAAATGCGAAGCCGCCCCCTGGTGGCCGAATTCTTTAGAATTAGAATCAAACATGCCCAGTGAGTTGCGTTACTATCAGCCTTTGTTAAACTTGTCTGATAGCTGCTCAAACTTCACTGGCCGACGGCAGACATGTTTTTTGAGATGCGTCAATGTCCTCATAAACAGTCATGGCACCTCGGACAAAGACACCGCAATACCAATTTTTGTAGTAGTTGTAGCCATTTTCATGCTTTTTTTCTTGTTATAGCACCACCAAGTGGCCAGTCGCCGCATCCTTTTTCATGCGACCACAGAATGAGCTCTTACATAGGTGTGCTGAGTTTGATGAAAATATCTCATTCCGTTCACAAGTTATAGCCATTTTAATAAAAGTGGCTCCATCCACTTCAAAAGTTTTGGCGGCCATTAGGGACCGTGAATCGAAATTTATTTATTTATTTTTTTGATAACTATTGACAATCAGACTCCAGAGAATCTCGTTGCATTGGTTTGGTTCCGATCGGGTCAAAAACCTAGGACTAGTTCCCAAAGTAGGCTTTTCAAAAAATCCAAAATACCCGGAAATTTTGCTACAACGACGAGCGAATCCTCTTGTCTGTCTTGAGCCAAGGATTCTAATGATATAAGACACTTGAGCCTATGCTAAACAATTTAGGAGTGATGAGCCATTATGTACTTTTGACCGCTGTAGCGCCCCCGTCAGGCCAGTCGGGGTGAGCTTTGGTGACGTTGTAGACGGTTTGAGTACTACCAGCCCTCAAAGTTTCAAGTCTCTACGACTTACGGTTTGGTCTGCCCAGTCAATTTTAGGGAAGAATGCTGATCCTTGGAAATTTTAACAATTACAATAGGGTTTCAGCGCTATGCGCTTGAACCCCTAATAAAAAAAAAAAAAAAAAAAAATTTACAGTGTGCACCATTTGTCAAACTATAATAATGTCCCACTGGACCAAAGAAAATAAACATATTTTGATTAATTGCATTGCTTATACAACTTTTTTTAATGCAATTTTGTTGTATTTTTAAATCTGTACTCTCTGTCTCTAGCCCATTCCTCTACTGCGACAGCAGCAGAACCACGCCATAACAATGTCTCAGCAGCAGATTTCCTGTCTGTTAGCAAACGCCTTCTTCTGCACCTTCCCTCACAGAAACGACACTAGTCCTGGTTCAGAATACGCCAACTACCCAACCATTAACTTCAGCAGGTGTTACACTGATCACATTAGACTGACACCACTGTATTATACTGGTATTGTATCAATGATTTATTTCTTTATTTTTGCTGTAGCCTGTTTGGTAGCCGAAATGACAAAGCAAAACCAGCCCTACAGGCAGAGAAACTGAGAGCCATATTCCATTACTTCAGCACTGTGACAAATGAAAGTCTTCATCAAGATCCAGGTACTGAGAACACGCTTAACACACGACTACTGTACGGTTTGGGGTCTGTACGATTTTTAATGTTTTTGAAAGAAGCCTCTTCTGCTCACCAAGGCTGCATTTATTCAATCAAAAACTGTAAAAACGGTAATACTGTGAAATATTACAATTTAAAATAACTGTTTAAAATGTTAAAATATACTTTAAAATGTAATTTTCAGCATCATTACTCCAGTCTTCAGTGTCACATGATCCTTCAGAAATCATTCTAATATGCTAAAGTGCTTATTATTATCAATTTTAAAAGCAGTTGCACACTTTAATATTTTTGTGAAAACCATTTTCAGGATTCTTTGATGAATAGAAAGATAAAAAAACAACATTTATTTGGAATATAATTTTTTGTAACAATATAAATGCCTTTGATCAATTTAGTAGGTCATTGCTAAATAGAAGTATATATTTAAAAAAACTACTGACCTCATACTTTTGAATGATACATATTTTAAAGGATGAGCAAGGAATTTATTTTGTATTCACTATTCAGTGTAACAAATGTCCTTTAACTTCTTCAGCAAAACCAGATGGGCTGGTTACTTTTGAAAGGATTTGCATTCCGCCACAACATCTCCCTAACTGGAAGAAGTAAGTTGCACTAATTTAGATGGTAAATAGACTAAAGTGAGTTGATACACATCTCTTACTGATTGTGTTTGACTTAGTCGGAAGGAGACCCTGAAGAACCTTCACATCTCTTCAGAAGGATCCATTGAACAAGAGGGAACAGGCATGCTACAGGTCAGTTAATTTAAACATCACAGTTTTGTACTTGTTCTTCAGATAAGTTTCACCTCCATCATGTTTTCTTGAACAGGTGGACTTCGCCAGCAAATATATTGGTGGTGGAGTGCTGAAGTCAGGACTGGTTCAGGAGGAGATCCTCTTCCTCATGAGTCCAGAGCTCATCGTGGCCAGACTCTTCACAGAGAAACTGGCTGATAACGAGTGTCTTAAGATCACAGGTACTGCTGGGGGAATTGACAAAAATCGTAAACAGTTTTCCGTCAGGTATATGGATAGTTCATCCAAAAATGTATACCTTGAATGCAATGTAAGTCTCTTTGCCAAATACATAAATTTAAATGGTTAGTTCACCCAAAAATGAAATTTCTGTCATTACTCACCCTCGTGTCGTCCCAAACCCTTAACATTCGTTCATTCTCAGAACACAAATTAAGATATTTTTGATGAAATCTGGGGGTTTCTGAACCACACATAGGCAACAACGACATTCTGGACCTCAAAAGGTGCGAAGGTATTAAAAAGACAGTCTGTCATTCTCCTACACTGTTTACGTTGTAAACACAGTGCAGCACTTCCGTGTTTACGTCCGAATGCCGACTCCGTATTGGCCGACACTGTACACGTGAGCAGCATGATGTATGCGTGTGATGCTGACGCAGATGCCAGATAATAATGATTTGGCGTTCTGACGTAGAACACGGAAGCGCTGCACTGCGTTCACTTCGTCGACAGTGTAGGAGAATGACCAGGAAGTGAAGAGATTATTTAATAAAGTTCTATTCTAAGACTATTTTAAAGATGTCTTTACTACCTTTCTGGGCCTTGAAAGTGGTAATTAAATTGCTGTCTATGAAGGAGTCAGAGACCTCTCAGATTTCTTCAAAAATATCTTAATTTGTGTTCCGAAGATGAATGAAAGTCTTACGGGTGTGGAACGACATGAGTGTGAGTAATTAATGAACTATCCCTTTAAATGCAAAATAAAAATGTCATTCTGTTCCACAGTCACAGAAATATCAGTAAATTTCATACTACACAAACAGTAACTTCTTTGCTGACATACTGCTGAAAATAACATCTTAAATTTTATGAACATATTTCAAGAAACATGAGAGTAAGATGATGAGTAAAACATTCATCAGTCTCAGACTGATTGTGATGATGGATGCATCACATTTTCTTCATCATAGTCTCATGTCTAATGTCTCATCAGGGCCTCAGATGTACAACATTACTTCTGGCTACAGCCAAACCTTCTCTTGGGTGGGTCCATACAATGATCTCACAAAGCGGTAAGTGCTTAAGACAAATGCACAAAATTCAGTAGTGTTGAATTTTTCAAAAACATTGGTTTTACAGCTATAATTAAAGTGTAAATTGTGTCATTCATTCATAGGGACACGTGGAAGAGACGTTATCGGCAGATTGTTGCCATTGATGCTCTGGACTTCAAGAACCCAAAGGAGCAGTACACTAAAGAGAATATAACACGAGAACTCAACAAGGTACTAGTTTTTACATGTTTAAATATTGATGTTTGCTATTGTATGAATTTGTTATCATAAGCTTATACTGTGTGACTCTCAAAGGCATATGTGGGATTCCACGGACACCCGAAAACAGCCATCGCAACGGGCAACTGGGGCTGTGGAGCCTTCAAAGGGGATCCTAAACTCAAAGGTAAATAAAGACAAAAACACACATATGATCTAGAGAAACTGCAAACACTATTGATAGATTATGATAAATGCACAGAACAGAATGTGTTTGTCTTCAAAAGCTCTCATCCAGTTGATGGCTGCCGCTGTGGCTGATCGAGACATGGCTTACTTCACCTTTGGCAATGAACATCTTGCATACGAAGTACAAAGAATGCATGATATACTGGCCAAAAACAGAGTGACTGTGGGTACGTATATTCACTGCATTTGAAACAAACAGGAGCAGATAGGCTTATGTGCTTGTATCAATAGAAACTCGCAAATAAAAAATCCAGTTAATAATTTTCCCCTAAAGAAATATATCTTATTGGACAGATATAGCATGAGCTCTGAGGTTAATGATATACATAACTGCTCAAAAGTAATTGATACTTTTAATGAGCAAGGACTGATTAAAAGTAACTGTAAAGACATTTATAATGTTACCAAAGATATGTATTCCTAGTAAATACTAGGGGTGTAACGATACCGTCATGTCACGATTCGATACATATGACGATACTGAACTCACGATAAGATATTATTGCGATACTCCAAGACATATGGTAAAAGGATAACAAAAAAATGTACTGTTGATTAAAATGCTACATTGGGTATTACATTGGGAGTGAAAATGAATAGGCTTGGATTTGGTGCTGGTAACTCAATGCACAGGACAATGGTGACACCAGAATAAAAATATTCATTACTCTGAAGCTAAAACACAGATTTATTTTAGATTAATCATTGCATTATTATACATTATATTCAACATTATTTATAGTAGTTTAATGTAGTACTGGCACTAAAACTCTGTAAACTTTTTTGTGAATTTTTTTCTAAAAAAAAAAAAAAAAAAAATTTTACTGACCACAAACTTTTGAACATTACAGTATGTTTATGTAAAAACCTTCAGTGTTATTTGAGTTTTTAAAAATGTATGTATTTTTAATAGCTTAATTTAATAGCCAAATTCAACAACCAAGGGCACTTAGTGCTGCTCTACAAATGCACAGTAAGAATAATATTACTAAAGTAACTAGTTCATATTTGAGTTTTGGTTTAGAGCACCCTGATCATTTCTTCTTTAAACAGAGAAACTGTACAAGTGGCTGAAGGACTACTGTGAACACTACACTCGTGAACAGCGCTCACCAAAAGACCTGTACAGATTCATCAGAGAGAGGATTGGACCTATGGAAAGCTCATTGTAAATCTGACTAATGAGAGATTCATACAAGCTCTCTTCAGAGAAAAGTAATCAAAACATTTCAGCAGTAATAAATATGTAAAGCTGCTTTGAATGTATCAGATTTCTGAAGGATCAGAATAATGAAGTAACAATACTAAAAAAACTGCTGTATGTAAAGTATTTCTGGACCACAGGTGTCATTTAGTTAAATTGTTTACCTTGATTAAAATGATTTATAGTAATCTTAGTATGATCTGGTAAAGTGCACATATCACATGTCATCATTAATGCAAAATAAAAACTTCACGTCAAATTTATAGTTTTCTTGCAACAGTTATTGGTACAAACAAGCAGACAAACTGAAACAGATGCTTTATTGAATGAAGTCTTATAATAATATTCAGGAATAAACATAAACCTAAGAAAATAAATAAATCCTTTTATTTTGTCTGTAGAGTCTTTCTGCTTGCTGCGTAATCTCAGTTTATTACTGCAAGGACAAAATGATTGTTTCAGCTTTCAGTCAGCTATTGAATTCATGATAATTTGGCACAGAGTGTTTAGAGAGTGAATGAGCGGGATGAAGATGAGGAAGAGGATGAAGAATATGTTGTCTTTACATAAAACTGCTAAACGCAGGCAAGCTAACTATTTCCTTTCACAATAATTTAAAAATGCATAGGGTTCCATGCATGTCCTTTAATGTCCTCATGCTATCATGACTTTTCAATACGTCCCATTTGAGAGACGTCCATTCTAACTCGGTGCAAGCATTTCTTGCGCTTCTCTCTGTGATTTTTGTGCGTATTCAAAAGTAATTATTATTATAATTATTGAAGGGAAACATCAAGTGGTTCAAGCTGTGTCATTTTAAGGCTCTATTAAAACCATCATCAACATGCCTCAGAGATACATGCATGCAAATTGATCTCATTACCATGTAGTTTCTAAAAGCTTGCATCCTTCCAAGAAAATCTGCATAGATAGGCCTGTCATACCTACAGTGTAAAGCAAACCTGTGCTTTGGTCAGGAGATACCTAGCTGCCAGCTTGCCCTCTTTTAACGCTATTAGCAGGATATGAGATTCCTGAAGAACAAGGGACGGAGGGATGGAAATGAAGTGAACGGATGGGGTGAGGTGGTTAAGACTGGCCCTGGAAGGCATCCAGGTTGAAGGCTGTGTCCAAGAACCGCTCCAGCTCCACAAAATGTGCCTTCTTGTTCCCTGTGGCAGGGGCAGCTGCAGGTTCTCGGCCGGCGTACCTGAGAAGAAAGCAACACGAGTGGGTACAACAACAGATAAATGTTGCATGAGTGGATAGCATGAAAAATTATTCAGGTCACCCCAAACAAATAAAAACAAATTAAAATTAAATTTGATATTAATTTTTTTTAAATTAATAACTAATAAATTATTATTAAAAAAATACATTACTTTTGTCTTAAGAAACTGAAGCCTATTTGTATGAGCATTAAAATGGTTTGTATTGCAATGCAATAGTCATTTTTATAGTAAAACTTATAAACAGAAATAAATAAATGTGACTCAAAATGTGCTGGCAAAATGAGTCAGAATGCGCATGGGCTAATTTCGAGCTACAGGCAAAACAATTGAAAAATGTCAATTTTGGTCGAAATTGAGGTTTTTACAAAAATTAGTTCATTAAGCCCTCGTTTAGCAATCCCAACGCTCCAAATAGCAAGTATACATCTAAAAGTATCTTTACTTGTACGTTTTCTGAGAGGAGTACCTTTCCTTTGACCATGAAAAATGCAGTTCTTCTCTGCTCGCTTCTGGACGACTGGCGCTTCCCTCAGCACAAGTTTGGTATCGTTGTAAAGCGCAGCATTCCAACTTTGTGAATATTTATAGCGAATTCTTGATGGTATGAGTCTGAACCAATGAAAATTGATTTTCAAACTCAGGCTGATGTAAACAGAATGATCTTACTCGCGGTGACTGACGCCTCAGACAGCGCGTGATCCTTATATACACAGAAATACAGTATTTCAAACCTTCTTGCCGAGTATTCATGAAAACATTATCTGTTATGTCTTAAGTGAATGTTTGGTTAACTGTTGGGGAAAAACATCTTATGTGTAACATTATATTAGATCGGTGTGATACAGTAGGTCTTAATATATAGGCTGTCTGTTTCATTAATGTTAATCAAACAATTGTGGATACATGGAAAAAAGTTGAATATATATATATTTTTCTTGTAGATATGGGTTTTGACTTGGTGTGTGCTAAATCTAGTGTTATTATCAGGGATTTTAAGGTATAGTTGCTAGATGATTTTGTTTTGGAACCTTCAGAAAACTTTAACTCGATTTTTCTCAAAAGTGACTTTTTTACTGACTCTATCGACTTCGAACAGGTGTAGATCAGTCATTTTTAGTCAGATTCCAACAAATCATTCATCATCTCAAAAGAGAATGTGAGAATAACAATAACTCATTTTTGAAAATTTGCTCATTGCGACTCATTTTGCCAGCACGTGTCACAAATATAAAGATCTTTTATAGTAATACTATATTTCTTTAAAAAAAATAGCAAACATTTAAAGTAGTAGAACAACTACTACAAAACTGCATAAATAATTCACAATTTAAATAATATATAAATAATAATAACATCAACAATAATAATATAATTTAAATATTTCTCTCATTACAATGACAAAGAAAATTGTTGTAAATAACATCAATATTAATTGACACATGGCTTTTTTCTTTATGCCAAATATAATTATTTTGATTCTGAAGTAAAATATGGTTCTTGAGAGATTTTGTGATATTTTCCCCTTCAAATGAATCAAAGGAAACTAGTTACCAAACGGGACGGGTGTTGTTGAAGGTTCTGCTCATGCGTGGCTTGACATAGTCGTAGTAGCCTTGATTCTTATGCTCTTCCTGGCACCACAGCAGCTGAGCCTGTGGATACTTCTCTGCCTCTGCTTTCACCAGGTCAAATGGGAATGGAGAGAGCTGGACAACAAAACATTCTAAGTCAATCCAACAAATAGCTGAACTACTTTAGGGTGAAGGCATTAAGTGAAAATTATAATGGTCAGGAAAGAAAGCCTGACTAGCAATACAAGAGTACTTATCATGGGGACATAAATACAGAATATGGCCCAATGAATAAATATAATAATGAAAGTGTGTGCAGGTACCTGCTCAATGCGGCTGATGGCTACTAAGTCCTCCAGGCCTCTGGTCTTTCGTTCTTTGGTGAGGTCATAATAAACTTTCCCTGAGCAGAAGATGAGATGCTTCACTCCCGCTGAATTCTGTGATGCACTGCCCTCTTCTGGAATCAGACGTCTGAAGTGTGTGCCTGATCAAACCCAAAACACACCAGACCATTACTACAATGTCCAGCTAGTGCATTTTTATGACAAAACATTCCTAAGATTTTAAGCACACACCTGGTAACATGTCATCAAAACTTGACTTGGCCTCTGGGTGCCGTAGCAGCGATTTAGGCGTGAAGATAATGAGCTAGAGCAAACAAACAAAAATTAAATGGGTCCTTGATTATGATTTCACTTTTTTAACTTTAGTTAGTGTGTAATGTTGCTGTTTTGAGCATAAGAAATCGCTTTTTAAGGACTACAAAATACGTCTGGTAGGGACTACAACAAACTTCTTCCCGGGTTGGTGACATCACAAACCCCAAAATTTACATAAACAATGCCCCGGGGAACATGCAACAAAGGGGGTGAGTCATGTTGGGCTGCTTTAGAGAAGAGGAAGAGTTGTAGTAGAGTGTTGTTGCCATGCCGTCATTTTACGGCAGACTGCTTCACAAACGAGGGTCAATTCAATGCTGGATTTGCACAAAAGATTAACATGACGGCACATGATAGTCGATGAGTTGAATCAACTCCACAGCAACTACATAAATTTATCCACTAATCATTCAGAAATGTCCAGTTTCATTCTAAAAGTTGTAACTTCTTCCTGAGTCTCTCCATCAGTGTCGACTCCGGTTTGAACAATGTAAGGCTGAACACCGTTACTGACAATCCTCATTAGACCAAATAAGGACAAATTTGACAAACTAATAAATGATCTGTGGGGTATTTTGAGCTGAAACTTTCTGACACATTCTGGGGACACCAGAGACTACATCTTGTGAAAAGGGGCATAATAGGTCCCCTTTAAAACTTCATTTAAAAGAAAAAAAAAAAAAGTTAACTACAGACAGGGTTTCCGACCAATTAATTTTCATGACTTTTCCATGGCCATGGATTTTTCCAAATGCCATGAGCCATTTTGACTGAATCATTAAAAACTATCCAATTAAATATTTTAGTATAAATATTTTTAATTATGAGGGAAACTTGTAGAGATGATAAACAGAGTGAAACGTCTCTTACAGGCTTTCTGAAGGGTAAAAGGATCTGCCTCCGAAGAACATGGAAGTAGTTTGCAGGAGTGGAGCAGTTCACCACGATCCAGTTACAGTCATAAAGCTGCCGGACGGCAAAGTCCTCTGTGATTTTCTGTGGCAAAAAAATGAGTATTAAACATTTTGTTAGAATGATAAAAAAACAACAGTGCTTAGTGGAAATTTCCATGTATTCTACCGGGAAAACGTCAGGGTCATCATTGCACATCTGCAGGAATCTCTCTGGGCGGGCAGAGGAGTGCTCTGGTCCCTGGAAACAACAGCAAAAAAGCAATGAACAAGGGAAATGATGGAAAGATGAAATAATGGATTTCGGATGAAAAGACCTCACCATGCCCTCCATGCCATGAGGCAGCAGCAACACGATGCCGTTCTGTCGGACCCACTTGGCCTGGCCGGGGGAGATGAACTGGTCGATGATGCACTGGGCTGTATTATTAAAGTCTCCAAACTGAGCCTCCCAAAGCACTAGAGCATTTGGGCTTGCCATGGCAAAGCCAAGCTCAAAGCCTACACACAATGATACGCAGACCTGAGGACATGCTTGTTCAGTGGGCATAAAATGTGGTACACTCTGCAGCTTATTCTGGGTTTGTTTGACTCACAGCAACCAAACACAGTTCACTTGGTTTATACCCACCAAGAACGCCATATTCTGACAGGGAGCTGTTACACACGGTATAAGGAGCCTGGTTCGGGTCGATGTAGTTCATGGGAATGCAGGTCCGTTTGTCGACGTTTTGATCATGTAGCACATGATGCCGGTGACTATATGTCAATAAAAAGGGAGACTGTGAAGTTGCTTTCAAATCAAGTTAATTTAAGAGCAGAAGATACAGCTATTCTCACCTGAAGGTCCCTCTCTCCACATCTTGACCACTGAGACGCACATGAATGCCTTCCTTTAGCAGAGAGCCGAAGGCCATGTATTCTCCCAGAGCCCAGTCTACTGAGCGGTTCTGCACCATCGTAGCCCTGCCCTTCAAGATACGGGTGAGACCTTACAGGAAGACAGAGACAAAATGAGCTCAGGGTAATGATGCTAAGGTACAGATGCTGACTCAATTTGAGCTCAAGAATAAACTTTATAGTGCAATTTTTGGCAGATTTTAGTGGTGATTTTTGGAGTTCCTCAATCATTTAATCTTGCATTTAGCTTACTCTATCAACAACCGATGATTGCCCTACATGTTTCAAGATTTTAGTCTTTGCCCATTAAAGGGGACATATTATGCAAAATTCACTTTTATAAGGTGTTTGAACACCGACATGTGTCCGTAATGTGTAAACAACCAGCCTACAATGGTAAAAATCCACTCACTCCATAGACTCCCAACATCTGAGTAACTGAGGACATTGTGGTTAAATTGTATTTTTAAGGAAATGTCCCGAAGAAAGAATGTGAAGTCTTGCACGTTTACAGCAATCATTTTACGCCAGACTGGTTCACAAATGAGGATGTGTTCAACGCTGGATTTTTACAAAGGTTGATTCTGAAAGATGGGTCAATACCAACGCTTCGTGCTCATATCCAGAACTGATGCTGCCCTCGTGCCATCGGAATTATTGTTAACAAGTTAAAAATTTGTTAAAATTCCTAGTTGAAAATTGCACATGACCACCCTTTCTGACATTTTTGGCACACGAGATTGCCCTGTTTTGTTGTTGCTGTTATGCCGGAGCATGAGTTCTTGAAACTCCGCCCTCTTCTGGAAAGGGGGCTGGGAGCAACAGCTCATTTAAATTTAAAGGGACACACAAAAATGGCGTGTTTTTGCTCACGCCCAAAAAGTGGCAATTTTAACATGCTCTAATAAATGATATGTGTTTTTTTTTTTTAACTAAACACCAGGGGCATAATAGGTCCCCTTTAAAGTATATAGGAGCTGTAGTTTTATTACCAGAAATAGCCAGTTCCCAACATGCTATAAAAAAGGACTTTGGGTACAGGCGATCTGCCTTTTCGTATGCAGAAAGGGGAATAGAAAGGTACCTCCATGGATTGTAAAATCATCCACAGGCACAGAAGAAGCCACCTGACCGACGTGACTGAGCACTTCCTCATTAAGACCAGTGGACGGACAGCTCATGCTCTTAGGTTGACCATCCAGAGTGAAGAAACCTGTTAAGTACAAATGTCAAATCAAGCAGATTTCAGAGCAAATACAAGTATACACACATGTACAAGTCTTTCAATACTGTTTGTGGACATTGTACATAAACACAAACACACACCTGGCCAAGGTGAGTCAAGCCAGTGCTTGATGTGCAGGATCTTCTCATCTTTAGAGCGATTATATGCCTCTTCACAGATTTTGTCATACTTGGCAATTTCCTCCTAAAAGGACAGAAAGGCAACATTACATTAATGTAAATATTCACTTTAACTCATTTTAGGAAGTATGTATCTGACAAATAAAGTCAATATTTCCTATTAATGTCATTGCAACTGTACACTACTGGTCAAAAGTTTGGGGTAGGTTTTTAATGTTTTTTAAAAAAAGAAATCACTTATGATAAAGCCTGCATTTATTTGATGAAAATAAGTACAGTAATATTGTGAAATATTATTACAATTTAAAATAGCTGTTCTTTATTTTAAAATATTTTAAAATGTAATTTATTCCTGTGATTCAAAGATGAATTTTCATTCTTCGGTGTCACATGATCCTTCAGAAATCATTGTAATATGCTGATGTGCTTTTCAAGAAACATTTATTATTATTATTAAAACTGTTGTGCTGCTTAATATTTTTGTACAAATCATGATACATTATGTCTGAGGATTCTTTAATAAAGTTCAAAACGATTTGAAATAGAATTTTTTTGTAACATTATAAATGTCTTTACTGTCCCTTCTGATCATTTGAATGTGTCCTTGCTGAATAAAAGTATTAATTTCTTTTGAGTAGTAGTGCATTTATTCATATTAGCAGTAATATTTGGTTAATCTGACCTCATATTCCTGTCTGCTCACGGCTCCTTCTGCAATGAGCTTTTCAGCATATTTTTGCAGAACAGGTTTCTGTTTCTTTATCTGTTTGTACATCAGCGGTTGAGTAAACATCGGCTCGTCCATCTCGTTGTGGCCATTTCGTCTGTAGCCCACCTATAGAGCAAAGGTGAATGAGAGTATCAACATCTAAAGCACATTTGACACAGTTGGCAACATTCCCAGTTGAAAAAAGAAAAAAAAAAAGATAAAGAGAGTGCTTCCCTACCAGATCAACAACCACATCTTTATGAAAAGTGGCTCTCCATTCTGCAGCCACATTACACACGTACATCACAGCCTCAGGGTCATCTGCGTTCACATGGAAGATGGGAGCGTTGACCACTCTGGCCACGTCGGTGGGGTATGGCGAGGAGCGCGCCATCCGAGGGTCAGTGGTGAAACCAATCTAAGGAGAGGGGAACAAATGATATTTAAATAAATGCAAACACTTATCTCAAAAAAGTCAAACTCTTTTAGTGATTTCAGACATTTTTAAAAATTACTCTCACTTGTAGCTCCTATAAATCCATATTTTTGTAGAAATTATAGAAAATATACACTACCATTCAAAAGTTTTAGGCCAGTAATATTTATTTTTTTAAAAGAAATTAATACTTTTATTAAACAAGGACATGTGAAATTAATCAAAAGTGACAGTAAAGACATTTATAATGTCACAAAAGATTCTATTTAAAATAAATGTTGTTCTATTGAAGAATCCTTAAAAAAATGTATCACTGTTTCCATAAAAATATGAAGCAGCACTGCTGTTTTCAACATTGATAATAATAGGAAATGTTTCTTGAGCAGCAAATCAGCACATTAGAATGATTTCTGAAGGATCATGTGACACTGAAGACTGGAGTAATGATGCTGAAAATTCAGCTTTGATCACAGGAATAAATTACATTTAAAAAATATATTACAATAGAAAACTTGTTTTCAATTTTTTCAATTGATATTAAATTGTATTACAATATTGCAATTTTAACGTATTTTTAATCAAATAAAGTCTTGTTGAGTATAAAAGACTTCTTTCAAAAAATCTTACCGCCCCTCAACTTTAAATGGTAGTATATAACTAATTTCTATTTGAAAAGATAATTCTCTGCTGGTGAGAGTGTGTGAGAAACAGACCTGATTGTTTACGACCACATGAATAGTGCCGTGGGTGGTGTAGGACGGCAGGTCACTCAGGTGAAATGTCTCGTAGACGATGCCCTGACCTGCAAAGGCTGCGTCTCCATGCAACAAGATGGACATCACCTTCAGAGACAAGGACACAGTATTCTTACTGACACCATGTCAATCATGTCTTGTTTTCTAATCACAAAAGGCGATTTAAGACAGTTCTAAAAACTGCTGACATAATCACACCACAATGTGTTTGTTTTGAGGGAACTGTTTGATCTTTGCATACAGGCCTGTTCATCTGTCAGTCCACATCTGTAACTCTGAGATCTATATACAAGCATACTCCTTGATAAATTCAACTTTAAGCTAATGTCTGCATTTGAAATTTTCTTCATGTTTTCACACTTGTGAACCACACGGGAAGTTCACACACCCTATTGCCGTCAGAGTCACCACAGTAGAACTGCTCTGCCTTGGTCTTGCCCTGCACTACAGGGTCCACTGCCTCCAGGTGTGAAGGGTTGGCCATCAGGGACAGTGTGATGTGGCGTTCAGTGACCCGGTTGATCCGTCTGTGGTACATACCTAAATGATACTTCACATCACCTGAGCCCTGGAGGAAAATCACAGACAGAAACATGAACAGGACTGGAATGTCAACACCCAATATTCTTTGTTTGAGAGGAACATTACATACATTAGAGTTTAAGAGTTTATATTCTTTCATTTTCTCAGAAATATGAGAGACGATGTTTTCACAGAAAGATTGTGTGCAGAGCTAATTATGTAAACTACCATCACGGTAATGAATGTTTAATATATTACTGCACTGGTTGTTCCAGATTTGAATCATTTGTCAAACATTACCACTTTAAAGTCATCATGAAATGAAACTTCACTTTATTTTCTACATGCATGTTATTGCGAACAATTCATTTGTGCGTGTTAATTCTTTTTTTTATTTTTACCCCCCTCCCCCCACCTCATAATTCTTAAAGGTTTACTTCAGAATTAAAATTTTCCGATAATTTACTCACACCCATGTCATCCAAGATGTTTATGTCTTATTTTCTTCAGTCGAAAAGAAATTAAGGTTTTTGAGGAAAACATTCCAGGATTTTTCTCCATATAGTGGACTTCAACAGTTACCAACGGGTTGAAGGTCCAAATTGCAGTTTCACTGCAGCTTCAAAGGATGATTGGTCAAAAAAAAATACTTTTTAACTACAAATGCTCATCTTGCACTGCTCTGTGATGCGCATTATGTAATCATGATGGAAAGGTCACACGTGACGTAGGTGGAAGTACCGACCCAGCAGCAGAGTAGGGTAGGGCGAAAAACTCCTTCTCATTTTCTCCTCCAACTTAAAAATCATCCGACAATGTTGTTTTACCTTTTTTTTTTGTAAAGAGCGTTTGACTTAGTCTTTGCATGTTTGCTTTGTAGACACTGGATCGGTACTTTCAACTACGTCAAGCTTAACTTTTCCAATGTGATTATATAATGCGTGGAGCACCACAGAGCTAGTGCAAGATGAGCATTTGTAGTTTTTTATTATTTTTTTTTAGAAAATGACAGATCGTTTTACTAGATAAGACCCTTTTTCCTCAGCTGGAATCATGTAGAGCCCTTTGAAGCTGCAGTGAAACTGCAATTTGGACCTTCGACCCATTGGTAACTGTTGAAGTCCACTATATGGAGAAAATCCTGGAATGTTTTCCTCAAAAACCTTAATTTCTTTTCGACTGAAGAAAGAAAGACAAACATCTTGGATGACATAGGGGTGAGTAAATTATCAGGAAATTTTAATTCTGAAGTGAACTAATCCTTTAATCAAAATGTCATAAATTGATCTTTTGACTTCTCTCTGGTGATGCATGGCAGAGTTCTTCAATCGTTTAATCTGCCCAAACCCACTCCTTTCTTAAAATTCACTGCAAGCTCACATTTTGCTGATCTGCCTCCATCAACAACCGATGATTGCCCTACATGTTTTTCTTTTTGATAATCTGTTTCACTTAGACACACATCACAATAAGGAAGAAAAAAAATCTGTCGCTACTTCTTTTTTATCACACCTTTGAAAGAGAAGTGAAATATTTAGGTTTAATGTTTCATAGCATAGAATATGACTATGCGTCTCATGGAATAGAAAGACATCGATTCACCTCAACTGGACTAGACATGGTAAAAAGTAGGAGTGTAACGGTAAACGTATTCATACCGAATATTTTTGGTTTCGGGTCTTTCAATTTGGTACACATGTGTACTGAACTAATGTAGCATTGTTTTAACCACTGCACATGTGAAACTTCTGTTGCTGATATCAATATACTTTGATTTTGCAAACGCATCTGGAAAAATAATGTAGGACACAAAGTAAGCTGCTGCGGGAAAAGTACACAATCAAAGTTGTCCAAAACATGAGATGTGCTTGATATTTACCTCTTAAAATGAACCTACAAGCATACAGTTTAAAGTGGCTTTCCCTCCTGTCAGATGTGTGTACAGTTTAATACATTTGAAACCTATTTTCCTTAGATCATAACTTGCATCTTATGGTTATAACCTTATCTGCAAATGTTGGAAAGTCATGCCAGTATTTTGCACCATGACTTCAAAACCAAGGTAGATAACTGTCATTTTTGAGGTAAAATTGCTGAGATGGGGCCTTAGAAAAAAAAGTAGATCAGTCTTTTTAATTGTGTGCAAACTATGAAATATTTGTTCTGTAATCTATTTAGGGAGTTGAACTGTGAAAGTGGAACTTCTGCTGAAGGAAATGATCAGTTGCTCACCTCATCCGCAGCTTCCAGCTTTGAATCAAACTGGCAGAAGATCTGCTCCAGCTCCTTACGGATCACATTAGCAAGCACGTTCAGACGACCTCTGATGGAGTCCAGACAATTCAGACATGTTTTAATGGCCCTACATATGTAGCCTGATGTACTTCCCTAATTAAAATATATCATTCAGTATTTTGTTCCTCTACCTGTGTGGCATGCCCATAATAACGTTCTCCACTCCATTCTCACTGGATTTGTCAATGATAGTTTTGAGTGCAGGAATAAGAGACTCGCATCCCTCCAGACCAAAGCGTTTCTCTGATGACCACTTCCTCTGCAGGAACTCCTCAAATCTGATAAAACCACAGCATTACAAAAACATTCACAAAATGTTCATAAACATCCTTGACACACTAGCATTAGATAACATAATATCAAACCGCTTTTTTCATCTGCAAACAAATGATGCAAGAGTTTTCACAGAACGAACTTCCTTTTTTTTTTTTAATGACCTTTAACCAACTGGTATCAATTTTAGTGGATGTATGAAGTCAGTTGCCCTTTTGTGAAAGGCTTTGCTTAATCCTAATTGGGTGTTCGGGGTCAATATGACCCTTTTCAACTTTCAACAATTTTTTTTTTTTTTTTTTCAAAAATCAATAAATCCAGCATAAATCTAAAAATTTCCACACATAAACAAAGGCTTGGTACTAGAGCACAAATGCAATGTGAAACGAACATGACCACACACACACACACACGTGTGTGTGTTCACTCTTCACTCATGTTCCTATCTGATTATTGCTGTTTTTTTTTGGTTGTTTTATTTACTATTTTAAAATTAATTTCTTATTCTAAAGTTATTTATTTTTTATACATTTGGATTATTGAAATAAATAATGTGATTACAATCAAGTCTTGTCTTTTAGTGGCAACTCATGTGGCATTATTGCAAATTTATGTGGCAATGTTACAAAAACAAGATGCTTCAAAAGACCTCAACAACAACAACAACAACAAAAAATTGTCAAAAAATACTGATTTAATGTATTTTATAATGTTTATATTATATATATATATATATATATATATATATATATATATATATATATATATATATATATATATATATTATATTCACAAAATATACATCACAAAAGCTGTTATAAGAGCAGTTTGCCACATCCAGATCTCTGTGGGATCTCTGCTGGATGTATGTTTTTTTTCTAAACCTGTATGTGCTACAGATTTTTCTCTAACCAGCAGATGGCAGAATTCTGCCTCTAACACCTAGATCAATATCCAAAAACAACTCCTATTTAATTTTGATCATGATTAAAGTGTTTTGTTTTGTTTTTTTTCATAAAAATGTAATGAGATATTGATCCCAAACACCCCAAGCGTAAACTGAAAAAGAACAACATATGAGGGTTAAAGTAAATTATTTAAATGGCAAATCATTCAGGTCTCCAGAAAGCTATGGCATGGGGCAGACCTGGTTGAGCGGACCATACGGGCCAGTAGCGTCCTCTTCTCTTCCAGAGTAAACTGCAACACACCCGGCTTCTCAAATTTCTGTCTGATCCACTGGCATTGCTCCAGGTCATTGATGAACATGAACTCCACCCCGATGTGTTGACAGTAGGCCATCTGCGTAGTGCAGCGAGAAGTCATGTTTTTGTACATTAAACTTTGTATATATAACATTGATTAACTTTATGTACTGCAATGATACTAATATATCATTCATATTCAAATATCATTGCATTATATGTGTCTCAAATGGGGAAATACTTGGGCAAGCACCTCTAAACGCCGGATGATTTCCCTGAGTGGAAGGGCACTTTCACTGCCCCCGATAAAGGTAGTGGTGGGAAGCCGGAAAACTTTATCCAGATCCGCTTCTTCCAGTCCGTAGAAGCCTGACAGATATGCAAACACATGGATGGGGAAGGGGGAGGAAGGGCAAGCAAAACAAAACACCACAGCGGATCCGACCGGCACATGTAAACACAGAAGACAAATGGAACTGCGTTAGAGAAAGCAGGGATGTGGAACAATGTTTATGATTTAAAAGTTTTTTTAAAAACAGTAAATAACAGCACATTCATGCACATAAGACACAGAACAAAGGCTAAGCCAACAGTGTTAGTAGAGGGAAAAGGAAAGATGGTGAAAAACAGATCTATTCAAGCCCAGTCCACTAGTGCCAGGAGTAATGCATGCATGAGATGCTACAGATAGCAACATGTTGGTCAAAATGCGCATTTTGACCTACACAGAAATGCGTTTCATTGTACAATTTTACTTCTGTTCTCACTGATTAATAAGCGATGTGAGCAAGTTTTTATCTGCAAACCATGAAGTCTAAAAGGTTGATGAGCTGAAATGTAATCTAGAGTCATTACAATGAGTCTCGCATAGCAGATTGCTCTGACCTTTGATCTCAAGGTGTGCAAAAACACTGTTCATTTACAACGTGTACCATGAGCTGTTCCCGTTTATCCACAATGATGTTATACCTTGACGCTGCAGGCATGTAAACATGATAACATGTTCTTGTAGCACCAGTAAAACAAGATTACTTGTTTTACCTCACGAACAGAGACAAAATCAAGAATGTATTTAAAAATAGTTTGTCAAGTCAAAAGTGATATTCTAGTGTCTAGATATGGCTTTCTGACAGGAAAATCTAAAAGTCAGATCACATTCGAACATTGTTCATTTCTGTAGAACAAACTATGTAGAACTATTACCTTGGTAATAGCGATGTTTATATTAATATGGGCACCATGAATTACCATTACCAACTGAAATCAACCAAAGATGACTTTGGGAGAGTCTAACAGCATGTCACAGCCTCAAACTTGAGCACTGAGGCTAAAACTGACATTCCATGAGGATGAGGACATTATGTAAGAAACAGACCCTAGGCAAGGTTAATGAGGGAAATCGCCACATATGCCAGCTGGGGCTATGCGAGGACCAGAACGGTGCAGTGCCACGTGGAGTTACATAAATGTATTTCTGATAAGAGTTGATGACAGTTTAAAGCTACATACCGAATAAAAGTACAAAAAGGGAAAGCTGTCCATGGAAACCAAAAAAAGTACACTCTAGTGTTCAGTTAGCTTTATTGGACTAGGCCGAAGGACAGTGTTCGGATATGCAAAATCAAGGGCATGGGTTCCATTAAATGCTAAAAAAGAAAGCAAGGCTATGCAACTCTAAAAGTATTTAATCACTGATTTTTGATCAGGGAACTGGTGGGAGCTTCTAAAAAATGCTATTATCTCAAGTGCACTAGCTAGTCCTCATACCTCCAGCTGTAAGGTGAGACAGACGGGCTTTAAAAACAGCTGCATCTGAGGAATCAAAAAGCATTACATCAAAAAAAAAGAAAAAATTAATGCCCCCAGTGTGGACGTGACCAACGTTACAAAGTGAATTTTTTACCATGCAATGACCTGAAATGAACTGAACCTGTGAGGTGTTCTGAGGAAAAGCACTTAGCACAGCATTTCCATTGAATGAAACGCAGAACAATGCAGTGCTGAAAAACTGAGGGCCCTGACATTGTCGGAGAGGGAAAACTGACTCATCCCTACCGTCTAGGGATACATGATATATCGGCCACATTATCGGTATCGACCGATATATGTTCATTTTTAATGTTATCGTTATCGGGCCGATAAGAACATTTGGTCGATATATTAAACCAGATAAATAATGTATTATTTCCTTCAGCTGAGACACTTCAGATGCGCATTGTTCTCCCAAACGGTTTTGAATTGCTTGAAATATGATTGGAGTCACTTCAAGAAAGAAAATACAGTTAGGTGCAACGTCATATAGGCTACATAAAATAAAAATAATGGTGAGACTTTTGTTTTCGTAATCAGGCTCTCAAAAATTTTGATTTAGATTTATCAGCCAATATATCGGTTATCGGTATCGGCCAAAATGTTCATATCCGTGCATCCCTACTACAGTCAATAAAGTACAGACGGATGGCTCACTAGTATTGAATGCTCATTGATAATCAGCCTGGCAGAAAAAACACGATGGCAGAAAAACAAGTAAAATCACTGGCAGACTGATTTTTCTTGTAAGCATAAAATACAATTTACTGAGGTTTATGCTTAACAAGAACATTTTTTCAGTAAGGTAAGAAAAATCAATTTAATTCAAGATTTCATTTTCGGAAAACAAATCCTCATATACCATCTATGTAATATTTCTTCTCAAATAAATGCTTCTCATAAAAAAAGTTAAGATAGTATACTATGAAAACAGGGCAAAAATACTGATTAAAAATGTTTATTTGCAGGCTGTGTAATGGATAGTAATGAGATAATGCACACATCTTTTTTTACATATTTTCATGGCACGAGGAACCTTAAGATCAGGAATTATGACATTTGATGAGCTTGTGTGGGCCATTTCGATGGTTCACATTTCTCAAATTGTTGTGTTGACTGTTTTGATGGTAAACTAACTAGAGTCTTGCTTAGCACACTAACTGCGTGTGTGTGGCTTATCTCTTGCTAAAAGTTTCCAATCATCCCTGTTGAATGCGTGTGGGCAAATAGACCTCTATAAACAGTATGTGCACAAAACAATGTGAAAAAGCAACTGCTATTCACAGCATCCAGAAAAACAATCAACAGCCTAGACATTACCAGTGCAATAAAAGAGTCACTGTGAGGGGAAATGAAAAAGGCAATCTGCAGAGAAAGAAAGAGGAACTACAACATGACACTACATGAGACAAGTGTCACACTGACAAACATAGACTTCTGAGGCCAAGAGTGAGACATGAGCAAACATCATTTACAATGGGCAATGCCAGAGGCCTGGATATGCAGTGATAAGGTACAAACTGATAGGCTCTGATCCAAAACTTAATTTGGCAGCATTTTTAGTAAGGGGCACAAAAGTCTAGTCAAATGCCATCTATGTCATCACATATATACACTATCATTCACAAGTTTTAGATCAGTAAGATTTTTTATATATTTATATTCATCAAGGATACATTAAATTGATCAAAAGTGACAGTAAAGACTTTTATAAGGTTGCAAAAGATTCTACTTCAAATAGAATCTGTGCTTTTAAACTTTCTATTCATCAAATAATACCTAAAAAGTATCACAAATTCCACAAATAGGGCCCTATGAAATCCGTCTTATTTTTCCCAATTTTTTTTTTTTTTTTAAATTTCATTTTATCTATTTTAAATTTTTCTGGATTGTGTTTTTTTTCCATTTTCATTTTTTTTTTGGTTACATTAAATTTTAGTATTCAAAAAGCATGTCTAATTATGAAACTTATACAAATGTAATATCAATTTTTTTTAAAAGTTTAACAAAAAATCTTTAAAAAAAAAAAAAAAATGTAGGGCCCTTTTTGAAATATGTCCCTAATCAAATTCTAATAATCATAAAAACAACAAAATGCAAAAAAGAAAATGCATTTCTATGACCCCACCCCCCCGATTGTATTATTATTATTTTTATTATTACTACTAATATTATTATTATTATTAGTGTTCGTATTATCATTAAATTGAGATGTAGCCAAATTCTACTGTACAACAGTAACATATTTCCGTCACAATTTCTTTAAGTTAAACCTAACTTTTATTTTGACGGGTTGCTGTGAACACCTTCGAATTTATGTGTGTTTATGATATGACGATAGTTTTTCTCAAATGAAACGGTAAAATGCTCATGAAGTGACTAGAGTGGCTCTGGAGATGAAGTTAATGCTTTCATGTCCTCATATGAGATGGCAGAGGCTGAAAAACACCATGAGCGTCACACGTGCTTCAGTGTGTATGTGGTAAATGAAACCACGCATCTGCGCCATTCATTCACACAGAACAGTATTCATATTTAAATTTTTGCAGTTTAATATTCACAGAAATTAGTACTGACGTACTTTTTATTTATTCATCAAAAATATGACAAATTCCATGACATTCCATGTTATATACAGTAAATTCGGTTTTTATGACTGCATTCTGTGATTCCGTTTGCGTTTTCTGCATCGAGGAAATCATAGAGCCCTATATTAAGCAGCACAATTAACATTTTTTCCTGTTAAACTCTTACCAACGCAAAAATTTAGAACAGTAGTGTATATATAAGGTCCAATTAATGAAAATGCGTAATTTCACCTAAAAATATGTGTGTGCTATAGGTATATTTGGACTTATTAGAGTATTGCTCTATTGTAATCAACAGAGCATTAGCAGCTAGGTTTCGGAACAAGACCATCGTGTCCAATATCACACATTTCCCAGGTAATGTTTATATTATGTTGAACCTGCACACAAACAACACTCACTGCTGAGTGCTTAAATTTTACCCATTGCAAACATTCAAACAGGTCTGGACCACATGCATGCTTTACGGAAGGGTGGAGGATATACACAGAGTGTTGAACAGCACAAAAACAAGCCATGCCACATAAAAAGACTCAATTTCTCTCCAACGCCCAATCAAAACCTCACCAAGTTTATCAGAGGATGTTATTATATCTGCAGGGACACACGAATCGAGATCTGCATCCATAATTCCGAGAGGATCCAGCTGTGCAACGTGGTGCCCCCGAATCTGCAGGGAGTTCCAAGAAAAAGACGTACAGATAGAAGAAGAAAAAGGGGAGAAAGAAGGACAGTAACCCAAAGAACAGTATGGACAGTTGAGGAGGTGAGATTAGGACAGAGTGAGTGTGAAACCCACCAGAGACAGAAGAACAGGGACAGAAGGACACAGAGCAATGTTAACAGCACACTGAATGAGTACGCTTGCAATCACACTGAACACCACAAGCAGTTCTCACCAGATTGATGGAACCCGATAGATACTGGGGCATTGTCAAAATTTACACAACTGACGCCCAAAGGGTCAAGTTTGGCTATATGATGGCCTCTGACCTGTGAACAAGGCAACAGCACTTACAAGCTAACAGAAGAGTGAAATCACTGATTAATTTTCCTTATTAAGGAAATTATATATTTATATTAAAAGGGACCTAGCTGAGCAAAGATATTTCATTTTAAAAATATTTGAGGGGCAGGAATATGTTCAATTCAATTATGTGGAGCTTTGCGGATAAAGATTGTGTATGAGGATCATACGAGGCCCTCATCTACTTTATCCAATGTTTTAGACCAGAAGTATATAATTGAAACATGGAAAGTTTGGAAGGAAGGGCATTATATTTAGGCAGTGTTGACTAGGGATGTGCGAGACTAGCCGACTAGTCAATTAAATTAGGCTATGTTTAAATTACCGTCATATTAATGTTACATATTAAAATTAATATATTATTTTGAAAAGTGTATATCTGCAGCAGAAAACAATATCATTTAATTTTACCTCAGATTTTGCATGCGTTGGTTTTCTCTGTGGCGTTCGTGGCGGGTTCAGAAAAATGTCCGATCGTAAGATGAGCAAGGTGAGGGAGTATTTTGAAAGCCTACACAAAACTATTCCATTTTCTTCAATGTTATATCAAACTAGCATGACAATTAAGCTTGCTTAGGCTTGTTATGTTAATACTTCCTGTTATAAGGGGCAATACGGTATGAACATTTTTATTGGATTAAAGAAGAAACATTATGAATGAAACTTACTTGACATTTGAGCAGTTGCTATATCAACATCCTAACAAAATAAATACGGTTAAATAATGTAGTTGTCAGTACACCGAGTTTTTCCTTGCGATTTTTGCCGCCCGTCATGTGTACAGATAATTTTAATACATAAGCACGCTCAAACTTGGATGGTTGCCGTGGTAAAGAACAACAATACCTTAACGTGCTAACTTTTATTTGAGGAAATCTGTTTATAATAAGCTATTAGGTTTAAACTTATTGGTCCTGCGCTTCCTATTGGCTAATGTTGTTTAAGTGAATGCTAAAATTTAATATATGAGCATAATGCAAGGCATGCATATCGCATATTTCTCGCATATATTTATTTTTAGTGGCATTCAGTATGGGATTTGACTGTTCATAGATTGTGATCTTGAAAACTGATTGCATATACAGACTGTCATTGGGGGGTGGGGTTAGACTAGTCGGTTGCAAAATTTCCATTTAAACAGTTATGAAATTACATGCACATCCCTAGTATTGACATACACTACCAGCCAAAGGGAACACTGAATTGTTCTTTAATCTTTAGTCATCAAAACAATGAAATAACACAAATATAGACTATCGTTCAAGAGTTTAGGCTTGGTAAGATTTATTTTATACTTTTGAAAGAAGCCTTTTATGCTCACCAAGACTGCATTTATTCACAAATACAGTAAAAACTTTTTCGTGTCCTTGCCTAAAGTTTTCATTTCTTTAAGAAAAATAAATAAATCATACTGAACCCAAGCCTTTGAACGGTAGTGTAAAAAAACAGAAATTATAAATATAACACTATGTTGAGGGGAAACATGTAGCAGTTAAAGAGTCCTTTCCTCCAAACCTCATACCTGGTAGGCACGGATGAGGGACTGCACGGCAAGGTGGTCTTCCACCAGTTTTTCCACATTGGGCTGAGCTCCAACCAGCGCCTGGGCCTGAGACAGTCCTGAGAGACTCACCCCCACTGGAGGTGGGCTTTGGTAGGCAGCGCCAGGGGGAGCGCCTGCATTGGCGTTACGGAAGAAGATGTCCCATGACTGTTGAGAAAGGAGCACAGTGTAAACAGTAAGAGATTAAGTACAATAACAATATTTCAAGTGCTGTGCACGAATAAATATTTGTTTTACCTAAATGTGTCCCTAATCCTGAAATACAGTGATGTCCACCTTAGGAAAATTGACATTTTCACCCTTTATTCAAATACTATTTTACATTTTTTAAAGATTTCGTAAGCATACTGTAGTTGTGCTTGAAGTCAATTGTTTTATTTGTGATAACACCATGAAACATGCCAAATTGTGCCGAGTCTGTCAACATCATTTTTAGCCAGGCTGTCATACAGAGAAATTACGAACACATGCAAAACCAAGTGAGAACCAACAAAATATTAATAACTGATTATGTCGTAGCCAATGTATGCTTTTTTTCTGTGAGTTTTTTGTTTTTCCTATGCATTTTTTGTATAGTACAATAAAACCTGTAACTGTAGTTTATTTGCCAAATAATTTGGTGAGAACAACACCTTAACCAAGTTTAGTGTTTCATTCTTCCCACATATTTAAATATTTCCCTCATATTTTGATGATTTAACCCTTAATGATTCCTTGATTGTTACCGACGATTTAGTCCCTTGGGGTCAGATTGACCCCAAACCTTTACAGAGCGATTGCATAAGGAAATATAATTTTTTTTTATGATAAACTATATATAATTTTTTTTATTTACTTCTCATCTATGCATTTATGCTGTGTTTTTGTGGATATTTTGTATTTTTTTTTACCTATTTACTGCACAATTACTTAAGCATGTCATTACTTGGCTTATGAAAAATTGATTTTTTAATGAAAAAAAAAAAATCACTTTAATGATGAACTTAATTAAATCTAAACTGTATTTGGACATTGCTCTATGTATTAGGGATAGAATACTACCATCTACAGGTTTGTGGAAAAACTTTAGGAATTATAGTTAAAGAAAGTGCAATGACCACATATATCCAATAGAGGACAATAGAGACTGTATGTTTGTGTTTATGTGTTTATGTGTGTGTGTGTGTGTGTGTGTGTGTGTGTGTGTGTGTGTGTGTGTGTGTATGAGAGAACGTTCGTTCCACTTTGTGTTTATGGTCAAGGACCAGACCTTTATTTACATGTAAAAATTTTCAGATTTAGGCCAGTTTTGTTGATTTTATTTGCCAATTTCTATAAAAATGCTCTCTGTCGCAGTCACACACGTGTGTTTGTGTGTGTGTGAGATAGAAAGTTCGTTCAACTTTGTGTTTATGGTCTAGGACCAGACCTTTATTTAAATGTAGAACATTTCAGATTTATTCTGGATTTATTTTTTATTTTTTGACAAATTTTAAAAAAAAAGTAATTTTTTTATATATTTTTTTCTAATATTTAGGAAGATTCACAGAGTCTCATGCCCCTGAGATGAAGGGAACACTTTTTATAAACGAAGGAAACTGTCAGCAGGGTCAGATTGACCCCAAGGACCCATTAAGGGTTAATTGAACTTCTAGGGTCATTAAAAATAAATATCCCCTCAGGACATCACTTTTAGCCACTACTGTACATCCACTGATGCACATCAGTAATTCTGTTTTGTAAAATAAAATGTTAAACAAGTAAAAGCTGCTGACTAGCAGTATCGGTGTCTTGCATCATCACACAAGAACTTAATCTGAATCATCAATCTGATTCATCCTCCAAAGTCTCCAATACAGATGGGAAATGCGGTCACATCTGAGTAAACTGTGGGAAGGGGTCAAATTTCAGTAAACTGCTTTTCCGAGCAGCAAAACGTCACTGGATAAGCTAGATGTTTAATTGCATAACCAAAGACTTTAGATGCAATCATCTGAAAAGCTTTAGGTTCATGTAGGGACAGAAAAGAAGAGCAGTTTGAACCCTAGACCCCGTCCGACCTGGTTCTGCACATGAGGGCTTACTTACATACACATCAGGTCACTGTGATTCAATGACATTACAAAGGACCTCATACTAACCTGATAAATGTCTAATAGGCTTTCCTACTTTGAGGAGCTAAAGAGCTCAGTGTGTTAAATTGAGAGAGCCGGTGGTGTATCATCTCGCAGCAGAGCACATGAGGAGAGTCTGCACTGTAGTGTAACTCTACTATGCATTTCCTTCAATGTAAACCCTAGTGCTCAAAATAATTAATTGGAAATTACCTCAAATTAAACAAATTAGTTCAGTCAAATTAACTTTTATGAGTATTTAGCACTCTCTTTTTCTTTCAAGTTCAAAGAACTGATATATTTAAGGTAAATTGAACTGTTTCATTGTTTTGAGTTCTATGAACTTATTTCTTTTAGTTTAGAGAAACTTAAGTTTAACTGAAACTGGGCTGGGATTTCTATTTCCCAGCATGCTTTGCCCATGGCACTCAAAAGGGCAAGTAAATGCTAAAATTAAGTGTTATATAATGTTTTTTTTGTGCAAGATTAATGTTTTGTTATGCTAATTTAGAAGAGTTTCTGTTAACGTGGGTTTTTGGAGAGTTACCATCGTGGTGACAAGTGGTACATGCGGCTTGGTTTGAGAGCAAGTATGTTAAATGCTTTATATTGCTGTACTCATTGAGCAAGTGCTATACAATGCTATTGTTAACATGTTAGCAAATTAACAAGTTAGCATTTTCTAAATTAGCTTGTTATAGCTAGCTAAGTTTACACTAATAAATTTTTTTATATTGAGGTTAAATGTATGAATTAATGTACTCAAACATTTCAAGTTAAGTACAATTAAAATGTACGAGTTCTGCTTGCTTAAACTTTGAATTTCTTAACTTAAAAATTGACTCAAATTTTTTGACCCAACTTATTTGGGTTTACAGTGTTCATAATTTTAGTTTAATCAGTTTATGTACTTCGTGTACTTTTGCATAAGTCTGCATTTTGCTTTCTTCATCACTGCCTGCCTATTTGAAGAATCACTTGTGTGCTTTACTTTACTGTCACTCAGTACTCAAAAAAGGTCAAAACAGTTCAAGCTAATTAATATAAATGTCATAAACACCCATTACTGTCCGTCTATGCATCTAAAGGTATGCTGAAGTATGTCGTTTAAAGACTGATAAAGATACTAAATGAAACTAAATGAAAGGGTAACGAAGAAGGTCTGACTTCTGATAAATTCATCACATTCATAACATTTAGTTCCACTTTTCAATACATCCGGGAACTTTTCAATACATCCGGGAAACCACACAAGGGCATGTGACATGGAGAAGAAAAGTCTTACATAATATCCCTGCCAAGCTAAGCTTACTGTCTGAGTGGGGAACCAAAGTCACATTATGAAACGAGTATGTCCTCAAGCATAACCTTGAAGATCAAGCAAGTTCTTCAGTTTACCTTCAAACTAGAGAAACAAATCAGTCCAATTCATAAATGAATCTGACAAGATCTAACTGAAATGTTAATGTTTCATTCACAAATTAAAACATCGTTATATGAACTCTCATGAAACTGTCAAGGAGAATTAGGCCGGATGTCAAGATTTTTCAGAAAATTAATGATGCTTTTTGCATGCAGTCCTCAATTTTTGTACACCACAAAAGAAAGAAATATGAGTTTATATTACAATAACAAGAGAACTGCTCATACACTGAAACAACTACCCACTTCACCTTTAAATGTACTTAAAGACCTTTGAGAGGTGGAGTAAGTCATTACATTGTGGTGAAAGATTATACAGTTTTCTGTAGTACAACATGCACTGATTAATCGTTCACAATATAAACATAAATGCGTATTATGAAAGTAAACAGGGTGAATTTTGATTTCACATGGATTTTAAAGTCACCATGAAATCAAAACTGACAATTCTTTTTTTTTTTTTATAGAATATTGCAGTATTTATTATGGATGATTTATCTGTGCACAACATTATTTTTTTTAACTAACGTGCCCACATAATCTTTTATCAGAATAACTACCCCTCCATCTTGCAGCGACATCTCTTCTCTGATGACATGTTTACTGGTGCGAGGGCGGGACAACCTGTCACTCACATGACATCGACCAATAAGAAACGACAACGATCCAGTTATGCTTTGATCTATCTACATATGACTGGACCAAAGCAGCCAGGATTTCTTAACAAAATCCTCTATGCTGAGAGCCGACGTCTTACCTTGTGCACACTCTTGGGGTTCTCCAGCCATGCGTAGTACATCTCCTCCACATAGTTGGAGCTTGTCCCATTAAGAAAAGGCTCAGCGGCAACAGGGGCCGTGTAGCACCTAAAGGGCTGAAACGTCCTTAGGGCCCCCGGTGCCACTGTTGTCCTCTGCTGTGAGATACTTTGAGCACTTTGTGAGGCTGTGAGCGGCCGGAGCCGTGCAGCGCAAGTCCTTAAGCGATGCATCGCAGTCTATAAAACAGCTCCACCGCCTCTCCAAACCAACCTCCCGCAGCACTGAATCCAACAGGTCCTGGATGTGTTCCTTTAATAAAGGTACTTGTCCTCCTACTTGTCCACACAAGGCCTATTCGAAATCCTGCCCATCCCGGGAAGCAGAAGAAAACACCACATGAAGCATGTCAATAAATAAAATGAATAAGATGACATTTTGGCAGTAAATGTTAAGAAATGAATACTTTTGCTCAGTAGGATTCATCCCAAGCGTGAGACCCTTGAATATGTGAGCTGTCCTTTAATTTATGAAGACTGATTATATGCATGCAGAACAGCATTTTTAAACCCTGAAACACTCTAAATGACATCCACATCTAAAAACAGTTGCCATTTCTGCAATACGGAAGTTCAAACCCTGCATAAACAGGACACTTGAACTAACGTTGCATTAGGCTGTATAAGTGTAACGTTACAGTAAATCACATAAATATCACCTTAATGGAAACAGAAACAGTCATTTACAAAGAAGTAAATACCGCTTTAAGTTTAAGGTACCAAAACGTTCCTTGTCAAGTAACAGTGCGTCAGAAAACTAGCTTGAGACGAAATAATTACAAAAAATGTTTATTATAATAATGAATTTCTGGTATTAACTTTTGATGACTGTGGCATAGAGAAGGGCTTTTCTTACCCTATAAGATGAACAAATAGGGCATGAAATTAAGATAGACAGAGCAAAGGAGCCACTATTAAGTTATAAAATAAGAGTTTAATCTCTTAGCATCAGAGAATGTCTCAGAGTAACGGAGCACACCGGCTAGCTTCAGCTAACTCGAGCTAAAAACAAAACTCTCCATAAAACCTTCAAACGTCCGTTTAAACTGCCCATACATCAGTGGAAGAGAATAAATTATCACGTTATACAGCTCTAATAACAAATACACCATTAAATGTGTCTCATTAAAGAGTTTTCTCGTCAGTGCCGGTGAGGTTGCTGACTGATGCAGAAGTGACTCGCTAACGCCTCACTAACAGGAACATTAAAACGTGAAAAAACGATGCGAAAACAGACATAGAGGCGATTCAAATACTTACTCTCAGAGCAGGAGATTCGTCAAAGTGCAGTTAAATCTCATAAAATTAAAGAGAACGAGTGAAATTTCAGGAGCAGGATGCGTCTCGTGGCGGCTCGTATTCAGATAAATGAGTCGTTCGTTTCTAGGCAGCACGAGCAGCAGCTCTGCGTCACGAGCGCGCATGACGTCAGGCGAACGACACAAAAAGTTGCGGTAACTTTTTTTCCTGATTTTTTTAAAAAAAAATTTATGAAAATACCAAATACATAACAAGAAGCGGTCTCTTTACAAAAAATTACATTACATAAAGAAATTTAAATTCTACATAAGCCTTTTGGTACGATCTATAAAACAAAAAAAGAGCTAAAAAGTATGTAGCTTTTTTTTTTTTTTTTTAACCTGGCGATAGCCTAATAAAACTAATAATAAAAAGTTTCACTTTTTAAATTAAAAACTATCAAAAAAACAAAAACAACAAAAAACAAAAACAAACATAATACCATGCAGTAGAAGACCATGTAAGAATATTCTATCAATACCATGATATTTGGATATGGTGATAATTCATTACCATAGTACAGTTAATCATTCATTACGGTGTATCACCATTTTACACCATTAGGTCTACTTATGGTACCACCATTTTAGTAAAGGTTTCATGGACGTTCTTCAGCAATTTTGTTCCTAAAGTATCCGAAACTACAGATCAATATGTAATTTTCTGGAAGACTTCGGGAAAAGTCTTCATGGATCAGAACATATTTTTGACCTTTAAACTCTTTAAAAGATCTATTTTGTTCTTTGTTTTGAAACATAATTTTAACTGATTCATGAAAAGCATATATATAAACTTAAACATATAAAAGCATATAAAATAGTGCAAAAAAAAAAAAAACATCCCCTGTTTATTAAAACCAATGACATGACATGACAAAACAGCAAGAATAACCAGAACTTTTCCTTAACCGGAAATGATTAGCATGTAAACATGACCATTGTTGATTCATTTGGGCAGAGTACTGGACAACCTGTGCAAACAACTGTGTATTTACACCACAGTTTTCACTCAATACAAACAGATGGTTTTAGTGACTCAGCACTCTAAAGTGTGCATGACTTTGGCACAGTTGTGAAATAAATTCACATGTTGTTTTCCCATATCTTATCAGCCGTCAGCTAGACCTCCCGGCTCATTCAGATAACGGCCCACACGTTTGTTAGCAAGACCGCCATGTCAGCAGAACAGTATCGTTCTTCCATATTGATCTCATTTGGCTTTGTACATTGTAGATATAAAAACCACTACATGGGTTTTGACATCATCTTTTTATTGGTAATACTGATTACATCTTAATACATTTCTTATAGCACACATAGAGAGAAAAAGAGGGAGAGCACATTGGAAGAACAGATATGAATATTAATAACGAGAAGAACCAGGAGAAACAAAGATTTTATAATAATCTAACTTTTTTGTGACTGAATAAAATCCACATTGCAGGATTTGAGATCACATACAAAAAAAAAACTCTGCAAAGTTGGAAGGCTCATCTTCAGAGAAATGTGAAGACATTTAAGCAAAGATTAAAAAAGACATTGGGAGAAAATGTGAATACTACAAATTGACCGCTATTGTTTTGATGTTGTAAGAGCAGCAATGCGTCACCACTAGAGAAACACAACACTGATTCACTCTTTCACATGTGTGTAACACACTCAAACACACTCAGACGCACACACAAGCTTCTCGTTAGTGGCCTGATTAAATTACTTCAATCGTCACTTGAACCGTTTCATCCTACAGGCCATTGATTGGAGAAGTATCCAGTGGATAACAGAGATTAAACTCTTTTGGTGGTTATTCACTGCAAATGAGGTTCTTCCTCAGTATTTTTGTCTTGTTTTCCTGTACAAATATCTAAACTTTCTGAAATCAAGATACATTTACTTGAGAAGCGAAATGACAAGATATAAGTATCAAAATAAATTGAGCTTTTGCTTAAAACAAGAACAAATATCTGCCAGTGGGGTCAGAAAAATAATCTTGTCTTCCATTTGAATTAAGTCGATTTTTCTGACATCGTTGGCAGATATTTTTTCTTGTTTTAAGCGTAAAGTTACTTATTCGCTTCTCAAGTAAATGTATCTTGATTTAAGAATGTTTAGATATTTACACTGGAAAACAAGACAAAAAAACAAAACAAAACTGAGGATAAAACTGTTTTTGCAATGATTTAGGTTTAAAACATTTTTAGTGCATGAAGATTGTGTTTCTGTTTAAGCATAAAAGTGAGTGAATTCTTGAATATCTTTAAACATTATGTTTTTTCACTAACTATAAAAGTGTGGTTAAGAGCGCCCCCTACAGGTTTAGACAGCATTTGAGCAAAGCACAATGAGGGCTGTTGATTAAATGCAAATCAGATGCTTACATTGAACACAGACATAATTCGAGGTCCCTTTTGTAGACTGGCAGCCAAAGCACGATCCATTCCGTAATAAAAACACATGCATCATGTGACCAAGCGTGACAGCGGCAAACGCTGCGATTGACCCACGCTAATAAACACATTGTTCATTATTTCACATTTTCACATTTGGGCTCAGCCAACACTGCTCAAACAACAACAAATGCCTTTACAAAAGCATGCCGTACAATCAGAATAATTATGTTTTACCATGATAGTTATTATCATTAAGTCATCATCATCATTTTTAGACAAAATAGTTATATGCACTTACAAAGCTCAGAAAATAGATAGAATCACCAGCATTCAGTATAAAATAAACAATGAAAAGAAGAAAAAAAAAATTCACCAAAATGTATTATTGTGAAGTGTAAGTTCATGCAAATAGTTTCCATCTACAATATAAGTTAACACTATGCAGCGGTAGTTTTACAAGATATCTATTTATTGAGCTGTTGTATTTTTCAATGATCTTCAATAAACACGTATAAGAAATAACATCGGTTTGTCGACATGCAGATTGCTGTTTGCGGTGGATGTTGCATTTTTCACCATTTAGAACTACAAAAGTAAAAGTCTCATTTCAGAATAAAATTAAAAGCAACAGAAAACAAACTTACGGAAGCATGTTTCCGCCACTAAATAAAAAATTAATATTAATTGTGACCTTTTCTGACTTTTTTCTCGCAATTACGAGTTTGCATCTCACAATTCTATTTTTTTTTTCTCCTAATTGCGAGATTTAAACTTGCAGTTGTGAGTTATAAAGTCGGAATTGCGAGTTATAAAGTCAAAATTGCGAGATGGTCGCAATTCTGACTTTTTTCTCAGAACTGCGAGATATAAACTCAATTGCAAGTTATAAAATCAGAATACCATTATATAAACTTGTAATTGCGTTTTATAGTCAGAATTGTTATATAAACTCGCAATTGTGAGAAAAAAAGTAAATACTGACTTTATAACTAACTCGTAATTTTGACTTTTTTTTCCTCAGAATTGAGTTTATATCTCACAATTCTGACTTTATAACTCATAATTCTGACTTTTTTTCCTCAGAATTGTGTATATCTCACAATTCTGACTTTATAACTCAATTCTGACTTTTTTTTTCTCAGAATTGAGTTTATATCTCGCAATTCTGACTTTATAACTCATATTTCTGACTTTTTGTCTCAGAATTGAGTTTATATCTCACAATCTGCAATTGTGTCTTATAAAGTCAGAATGTGAGATATAAACACAGTTCTTTTGTCCCCTCATAACTGCACATTATAATATGAGGATGATATTGAGTTTATATCTCGCAACTGCGACTAAAAAGTCGCAGTTACCTTTTTATTTTTTATTCCATGGTGGAAACAAGCTTCCATACAAACTAGCCTCAACAAAGGTCATGTGACTTCAGTTAGCGGCCCACATTCAGTAGTAGAGAAATCTTTTGACGAGACGTCAAAAACAGTACCAGTTGTCAGGAAGCCCCCTAATCAAACCATATGCGCAAATATTAGACTGTTTTCCAATTCTGCTTGATAGAAAGATGACTAACAAAAACATCCCTTCAAATCTGCTGAAAAGAGTCGACTGTGCGTTATGGCTTTCAACACTTTAATATAGTGACTATGCTTTCACATTCAGGATATCAGTGCCATTGCAGTGTAAAACCACACGTACACACACTCACACTCTTAAAAACGATACAAAAAAACAAAAACAAAAAGAACAATACTGCCTTAATTACACCACATAAATTATATATAAAAAGTTCCTTTGTGTACAGAACAAAAAGAAAAACGAAGAACTATAGCTGTAGGTGCCTGAGTCGAGGTGAATCACAACGTTCATGTGACGAAGGTAGAAACTTGTTAAAATTCGTCTCATTGGTTGCTGATCACCGTGGTAACCAGAATGGCTATTTAAATCTCGAACACACGTGGCCAGTGAACAGCAGTACTTTTTCTCGCTGCTTCACAATAAAGGCCCTTAAAAACAACATACTGTACGCTCTCAAAATAGTCTCGTCGGTCCTACAAGATCCCTAGAGAAAAAGACTTTTCACTGTTCAGAGAGAAAACTTTACAGTGAAATGATCGTAAACACACCGCAAAAAAGGATTTTCTTTTGTCTTGTTTTCCAGTTCAAATATCTAAACATTCCTCAATCAAAAAGCATAATGACTACTTTATGCTTAAAACAAGAAAAAAATTCTGCCGATGGGGTCAGAAAATTTTTTTTGATTACTCTATTGGCAGATCTATTTTCTTGTTTTCAGCAAAAACCCCACTTAATTTTGATCTTTTTTTTTTTTAAGCAAGACTTAAAGGGCTTATGACATGAGAAATCAAATTTGCCTTGATCTTTTGACATATAAGAGGTTTTTGTACCATTAAAACATCCTGCAAGTTACATGGTTTAAAACATCCTCCTAATTATAAACAGAGCATTTGTTTAATCAAGCTCCAAAAATGGTTCGTTTTGATATTGTGGGATCTGTGATGTCACACAGGCAAGTACATTTGCATATGACCGCCTCCAGAGCAAGACATCGATGAATAGTTATACATCATCGCATCATAGTCCCCGCCCACTGCCATCAGTCGCTTAATGGCTGATATTTGCCTACATGGATAATGTTTTAAAAACACTTATGTGTGATAGCGAGTGGGCGTTGATACTGTTTTCTATGCAATGATGTTAGCCAATCATAAACAGTGACCGTTTACTGACAAGCCTTAAAGGAGCCACTCCTTAAAAACGGGTAATTTCAGACAAAGGGTCAGAATGAAGGCTCATTTTATTCTGACCCTTATTCTGAGAAAGAATGCATGTGTTCAGTACCTGTGCATTATGTCTTGAAATGACAGCAGCCTAATATTCCTGCTGTCTGTATGTATTTTTAATGTTAATCAAACAACTAAAGACAAGGAAATCACTCATTGCTCTTGACTGAATAGCTTTTCTAACTTAATAATTAAAAATTAATAATGATTAATCTTTATTTAATTTATACAGCTACTTTATTCAAATTCTGTACCTGAACTGTTTGTATATATAATATCTTAGAACATTTTGCTTCTCAAGTAAATGTATCTTGATTTGAAAATGTTTAGGTATTTGTACGGAAAAAACAAGAAAAATTCACATTCTTACAATCTCACAGACAACTTTAACAAAACTTGGTAAATAGCATCCCAAATAAGACCAGATCAGCACCAACTGTCAACTGCTGGCCAATAAACGAGATTATGCTCCGATTTAGAGACAAACAGCTCTGATTGAAGGAAATTCAACTTGGCAACCTGCAGATATACGAGGCAAACCTCAATGATGTGATGATGTCAGCTGCCTCCAAGCGATCTGATTGGAAAGTCAATGGTGACCACGAAGCACCCTGATAATACAAACACTGATCACGGTTATGGGAAATCTGGTCGCCATCACAAATGAGTTTTAAATCTTAGAAACTACGTGTGTGCTGCTGCTGTTTTATGTTATTTAAACAGAGAGCGTGAACTTGAACATGTACAGCGCTGCCGAAGTACACTTCAGATTACTTAAACACCAAAAAAACAGAAACAATCGATAATACTTAAAATCCATGCTTAAAAAAAAAAAGAGAGAACTCAAAAGTGTTTTAAAACGAAACAGTAATTTGACCATCAAATATACAATCTCAAGAACAACAGCAATCTTGACGGAAGTATTAATCATTATAATAGTAGTAACAATAACAAGAATACAATAATAATAATAATATTTTATTAAAACATGATCTACTGTATTTGGGAGTACCTGGGCACAGGGGGCATAAGGCCAGTGAAGACAAAAGTGGAGCGCAAAGGACTGTGGATAAGAAGGCAATCGTGCAGGTTATTATAACTCTAGACGGGAATCTGGAGTCTATGATCGCTCTCGATGATTAATATATGCAGTGCTGCTCTTGCGTCGGTGGTGAGTCTTGGCATAAAGACGTGCTGGGTGGAGTCGGAGGTGAGGGGTGGTCTGGACGCTGTGTTTCGAGAGCAGCCCAGCAGGTAGAGAGATAACTGTTGGTTAGCATGCAGGGGGAGGACGGCAGTGTCCAGCGTTGGAAGGCTGGAGGTTTGGGAGCGCTCCGACACTGGACCCCTGCTGCCGTCCTATCAGTCCTCCCTGTCCTTCACCTCCACATCTAATGTACCCGCTGCAGAGCCACTCTGAAATACAAAAACACATTATATGAAAACTAGTTAAAATCAACTTGCAACACCGTGTTCTTTAAAGAATGCTTGCTCTAAAAAGTAATTCAGGGGACTTGTTACCACAACTTAAATAAATGCATGGTTGCAAGTTAAAAATTCTAATTTATTGTTTGAATTAAACCTTTTAAGTTGCAAAAATGATTTTGTTCTGTTGACATAATAATGTTGATCATTACATCAACTTAATATTGTCTGTAATTTAAACTCAAATATCAAAAAATTAGGTTGTAATAACTAAAATTGTCTTGATAACTTCGGAAATTGGGCAGTGGATTTCTAGTTCCCAGCATGCTTTGCATAGGACTGGATAAGGAGAATAAATGTTGAAATTAAGTGTTAATTTGTAAAGGGAAAGACCTGTTAGTGTTTAATGCTGTTATGTTTGACATTTAAAAGAGTTTCTGTAATGTTGAACTTTTTGTGGTTACCATTGTGTACATGAAGGTAAACACTACATTGACTCTATAAGCAATGACTGCGCTAATGCCAGTGACGAGTAATATCTTACTTGTTCATTAAATATGCATGTTAAATAAGTTATGTTAGCATGTGCTATGATAGCTGTTGATTTGAACTGAAATAGATAAGATTAATTGGATCCAGGGCTACAACTCTGGTAGTTGGAGCGACTTCATTTTTTTTGAGTAATCAACTTAAAAATTTGTCTTTAAGCTACAAATTTTTAAGTTCCTCTAACTCAATATAGCTTGTTGGTTGAATGTATATTCACTCAAAGTTGTCATAACTCAAAAAAATTGATGCAAACTGTTGCATTATTTTTTAGTGTATAAAATGTATATGCAAAATGCACATCAATTATATATAATTATATATAAAAAACTATATATAAAATAATAAAAACTGTCATTTCATTTTTAGTTTTTATTTTATATGCAATATATTATTTATTATTATATATTTAATAATATATAATAAAATGTCTCTTCAAGGGAGCATCAACAATACAGTAAAAAAGTATTATTGTGAAATATCATTACAATTTAAAATATTTTCTATTTGAAAATATATTGTTTGAATAAAAAGTTAACAATATAAATGTCTTTACTGTCACGTTTGATCAATTTAATGCATCCTTGTTGAATAAAAATATTAATTTCTTATAAAAAAATCTTAATATAGTCAATATTCTTGACTGTAATCAAAAGAGCTCACCCTCAAGTCTCCCTATATTCTGGTCTCTAGATATGTCCAGAAATCCATTTTCACACCGACCAAATAACTCAAACTCTATTGTGAACTAGATTTGGGTCAAATGCTAAATGCAAAGCATCACCTTCACTGGAGAGGAGCAGCTGGCGCACCGGAGCAGTGGAAATGAACGTTCTGCCACTTGGAGTCCCGACGGTGCCACACGCGAGTCTCCTCCGATTGGCTGCTGCGCGGCCGGCCCTGTCCATCCACAAACTGGGTGAGGCGGATGTAGGCGATGCAGGCGGCGTCTTCTCCGATCAGGTGCACATGAGGGTTGAGGATGGTGGTGTGGATGGGCTTACTGTTCTTGGAAAGCACTGTAGAGAAACACACACACGGAGAAAGATCAGTGCATGGTGATACTCGCATTTCCTGTGAATTACACATAATTGATGTTAGTCCTTCTACTTTAACACTTACAGTTCTCAAAGTAGAATCTATGGAAGTCCATCCCCTCAACTAGGTTCCCCAAAGCCTCGGGTTCAAAGGAGGTCAGTCCAGGGTCACAGATTTTCCTATTACAATGATCCCATTGTGTATTATTATTCATGTAGCTGCTATAAACATGTGGACAGTTTAACTAACTTGCTCAGTAAGGTTCTCTAATTAAACATTTGCTCCACTATGAGAGTATAACTGACTGTAGAAGAAAACAGTTTACATTAATGCCTGCTATAGTGTCCCTTGTGGCAACACTGAGAATGCAACACAACATTTAAAAAATGGCTTGAGGAACTAGAAGCATTTGCATTCTTGTATTTGTACAGAGTATGTTTTGTGCCGAAGTGTTTGCGAGAAAGCACGAGGTGACGTACGCATAGGCCTCAAAGTCCCCATTATTGATGGCTTCTATCAGCTGCTCCGTGATCTTGATGATTTCCTGTTTGCGTGCTGTAAGAGAAAACACAGACACACACAAACACACACACACGCAGTTCAAGCGAATTAATCCCACATTGGTATCACCATTTTTTTCACTCAACATTATGATTTATGTAACATATTTTACTTCAGGTATAGGAATATTTTACATAAAGACATGTAAATTAACACCCCGATAAATTTTGACTTGTGCGTCTTTTAGTCCATGTCTATTAGCTTTGAGATCTATATGTTAGTGTACCCCGTTTAAATATACTTTTAGCAGATATATGCTTAAAACTGAGTAGCTCTTTCTGGAAAATATAATTGTCTTTATTAATCTTGGTTTGGTGTCAGTAAGGTTTTTGTAAGAAGTCTCTTGTGCTCACCAAGGCTGCAATAATTTGATCAAAAATACATTAAAAACAGTAATATTGTGAAATATTATTATAATAATTTAAAATAACTTTTCTATTTGAATATATTTTAAAAAGTATTTTATTTCTGTGATCAAAGCTGAATTTTCAGCATCATTACTCCAGTCTTCAGTGTCACATGATCCTTCAGAAATCATTCTAATATGCTGATCTGCTGCTCAAGAAACATTTATGATTGTTGTTAATGTTGAAAACAGTTGTGCTGCTTCATATTTTTGTGGAAACCGTGATACATTTTCTTTTAGGATTCTCTGATGAATAGAGTTCATTTGAAATGGAAATCTTTTGTAACATTATAAATACTGTCACTTTTGATCAATTTCATGTGTCCTTGCTGAATAAAAATATTAATTTCTTACTGACCCCAAATTTTTAAATGGTAGTGTATGTCCCGCCCAACTTCCTGTTTCAATAGGAAATACATCAGCACAGGAAAGAAAATTTTGCATTCATGGAATCTTTTAAACTATCAACTGACAGAGCCAAAGCTAAATGTTCCTCTGTTGTACATGACAGAAACAGACAAATGTCAAGCTTAAGCAAGAGTTAACGCTCTGAAACACCGGCAGAGGTCAGAGAGGTCAGATCCTGAGAAAGGTTTAGTACTCCAGCTCTGTTTTGGACTTACCTAGTTTCTCAGTCATGGTCTTCAGTCTAGACCTTCATCCATTCCTCCTCAATTCTCTGACTAAACTCTCCCTCCCAATAAAGTTTTACCCTCACCTGATCGCTGACTCACAAAAACACTTCATCTAATCGACATTTCAACCACTTTCCTCCTCCACGTCCTCCTCCGTCTTTTCCTTGGTAACCACATGGAGCTAACTGAGCTATTCCTGGATCCTTAGATAAGGCTTACTCCATGTTTCCTCTCCCTCTCCCTCCCTTCACGGCTTCCTGCTCCACTTTAGAGGAGCTTAGTGGCCTCGACATGTCCTTCAGTTTCTCCTTGTCAATCTGACACTGCAGGCCTGATCTAAAGTCTCTGACTATGGTTTCAGCTTTGATAAACATCCCACTTCCTTCAAGCGAAAACTGCATGTATGGAAGTACATCAGAGATTACGCAGTTCCGTCACTAACACAAACTAGACTCAGGAAAACGTCCCTTCAGATGTTTAAATGCAGCGTTTTTATCAGGGAAAACAGCCTCCTGCTACTTCCGAATGTCATATGTTGTTCACAGGGTTGATGGGAATTTTGAGATGGTGGTGTCAGCTGCAGACTGTTAAGGCCCCGATATACTCAAGGCAAAGTTATTTTTTGTTCTTCGCTTAGGGGTAAAAAGAAGTTTGAAATACCGTGCTTTGTGCTTTTCTCTCAATATCAAAATAAAAACAAAGGCGATGAGAAACCAGCAGTTAAAGGGATAGTTCACCTAAAAATGAAAATTACACCATGATTTACTCACCCTCAAGCCATTCTAGGTGTATATGACTTTCTTCTTTCAGCTGAACAAAATCGGAGTTATATTAAATAATATCCTGGCTCTTCCAAGCTTTATAATGGCAGTGAATAGAGGATGAAATTTTGAAGCCCAAAAAAAGTGCATCCAAGCTAGTTATTATAGTTTATAAAGTTGAAATATGTATATTTTTCTTACACAAATGCATCGCTTCGCTTCAGAAGGCCTTTATTAACCCCCTGAAGCCATGTGAATATCTTTTATGATGGATGGATGCACTCTAAACGAACTTAATTTTGGCCTGATTTTGTTTGAAATGACGTCACACCAGATATCACTTGAAGTATATCAGGGCCTTTAAAGTCAAGTGCAATGTGGACTGGACTTCATGTTAAAAACACACACACTCACTCCACTATATACTCACTCTGCACAGACACAGAGTGGGGTGGGGTTGGGGGAGAGGAGGGCTGGGGAGGGGGGACAGAGGTTCGGGAAGAAGTCGACTCAGTCTGAGGTTGCGGGACAGGTGCACGGCCCACACTGCTCACCAGATCTGTGAACCGGGCTGAGCGGATCGGGAAAGGGAGGAAAGCATTAACCCATCGACAAAGAGAAAGATGGAGAACATGTGAAGAGATGAAAAGGAAATGAATGACAGCAGCCTCAGACAAATAACAAGATGCACGGGGCAGTTGTGTCTGAACAAGGGTAAACGGGCTGAATGACAGTATGAACAGGGTCCAAAATTAAAAGTTTGTGTTTTCCTTGTTAAATACCTCATTCACATTATAATAAGTAAGATCAGTGGCCTAGAAAAAGCTTTAATAGGCACTGAGCAGGTCGGCTCATGGGACCTGACATATTAAGATCATACAGTATGACTAGCTGAATATGACTCACTTTATCTCAATAACTCCACTGTTACTGGAAGGTTAAAAGGTATAAAGCATAATACACTGTCCAAACTGCATGATAAGAACCACTGCTGACAGCTAAATAATCACTTTATTATTAAATTACTTTATTTAATAGGCCTACTTTAATTTAATATTACATTATTAAATTAACAATTAAATACATAATAGATTATCAATATCATTATTAAAACATTAAAATGAATAATTCATTATTATAAACTAACTTTAAAGACAAAAAACATTTCAACATAATAAATGACTAATTAATAAATTAAGTTACTTTATTTAATACTTTAATATTAATTACATTAAGTAAATTAAAACCAAGTTTTATTCTTATCCTTATTATTATTATTATATTAAGTTACTTAAATATACAAACTTAAAATTACTATTATATAAAATACAAAAACAGATTATCAATATTAATTTTAATTTTAAATTATTAAAATAAACAATTATTACAAATAACATTAAAAACCAAAATTATAAATAATTATTAAATTAAGTTACTTTAATAATAACAATAATTATTATTATTACTGCTGATAATAATAATAATTATTAAAATAAATAACAATGTTAATATTAATTACTAATATTAGAATTACAATATTAATTATTACAAAATACTTACTTAAATGAACAAAAATATATTTCCACTAAATGCAACTGCCAAAAAACTTCATTCTGGACCCTGTGCATGAGCATCATTGGTTGGGTCTGCAGGGGGCGCTGTACTCACTCTGCATGATGGGGGTCTGTGGAGGGGATTGGGTGGAGAGGGCAGCTGCTTCAGTATCAGGAACGGCTGAGGGTCCTGAGCCCCTGCGGGCACAGCCCAGGATGTTGGTCAGCTTGGTGGCTGTTTACACATTTGGGGGTGATAATGATGACCGATGGCAGGTGGGAACAAGATACCAAAGATAGATTCATCCAAACTCATGCGTCTTAAAGGCACAATATGTACGATTTTGGGATTAAAATATCCAAAAACCACTAGAACAAAGTTATATATTTTGTTGACTTAAATTATTGTGTACTTAAATCATCCCAATTGTTTCAAACAATGTTTAAATCCAGAGAAATCAGCTATTTTAACCAGTGTAACATTCCATGTCACTACGTCGTATCCGCGTTACCCTCGATTTCCAGTTTGAAAACCATGGAAAAACCAAAGACGCTTTAATATTTTATGTGTTTTTATTAGACAGGTGAGGAACTCGTAATACAGTAACAAAGTTCAAGTTCAGAGAAGGAGGCAGACGTTAAACATAAAATTAGCCGTGAAATAAACAAACAACAAGACGAAAGAAATGGTAGCGGCCGACTGCGGCATATAAGCATAATAAAAACAGCAACGTAAACTGTCCCAGGCTCTCGGCCCCACCCTGCTTCATACCACAGTAACGTTAATAAAACTTTAACGTCATCAAGCTACCCCTTTGTTATTGTTTTGAATAACCTCTAGAGGTGGAACTTACATACTGTGCCTTTAAAGGGGTGTGCATGCAGGTAAGGTGCCTGAGTGCATGCTATTCCATTTGCTGTCTTAGGGGGGCAGCGCACAGGCAACAACAGGGAGTTGATCAGCAAGAGAAAGTGGGTTGCTTGCATTAAAGGGGATATTTACATTTTTTAACAGTCTTTGCTCTTTGGATACTACAGATCAAAACCCTTTCCTGTTGGGCTTCAGGAAAACCATGCTTGCACTGCGCTCAAATTGACTCCTCAGTATGGGAAAAATTCTTTTCTCCACACTTATTAGGGGTAAAAGGGATAGTTCACCCAAAAATGAAAATTCTGTCATTATTTACTCAGCTTCATGTTATGCCATCTTCAAAACAATTTTTTTTTATGAAACCTGAGAAGTTACTGTAAACCCTAACGCTCAAAATAATTAATTGGTTTGAGTAGCACAAACTCAAATTAAACAAATTAGTTCAATCAAATTTACTTTTATGAGTATTTAGAACTTTCTTTTTCTTTTGAGTTCACAAAACTGACACATTTTGGGTAATCTGAATTGTTTGAACTTTTAATTTAGACAAACTTAAATTTACCTGAAACTGAGCTATTTCCCAGCATGCTTTGCCATGGCACTCGAAAGGGAGAGTAAATGCTAAAATTAAGTGTTATATGATGTTTTTTTGTGCAAGATTAATGTTAAGTGGGAGATTTAGTACTGATTAATGCTTTGCTATGCTAATTTAGAAGAGTTTCTGTTTTGTGTTTTTTTCTCTCCCACTTCACTTCCTGTCTGCTTACTGTCCTATCATAATAAAAGCGAAAACACCAAAAATAAATTACATGATAATTTTAAGTTAAATGTATGAATTAACTTACTCAAAATTTTCAAGTTAAGAGCAATTAAAATGTATGAGTACAAAATTGAAAATCGGCCAGTTCTGCTTACTTACACTTTGAATTTCTTAACTTAACCCTTAACTGTGCCAACTTATTCGGGTTTACAGTGCTCCATTGAAAGTCCAGGTAACCACAACTTAAAAGATCAACTTAAAAGGTCATGTAAAATGAATCCATATGAATCGAACAGTTTAATCCAATTCTTGTGAAGAGATATGATCGCTTTATGCACTGAGCATAAAAGAATTTAGGCTTTTATTGACACAATGATCGACATGATGCACGAGCACAAGTGAGGTTTGTTTTGAGCTTCCATGTTTACCAAATGTGATGCACTCTATGTATGTGTTTATATGTAAAGAAAAACCCAAATTAAATCTGCTCATCATATAAAGTGAGTGTAACTCTTCACAGGATTTTGAACTTTCAATGGAGGGACAGAAGCCTCTCAGGTTTCATTGAAAAAATATCTTCATTTGTGTTTTGAAGATGAACGAAAGTCTTATGGGTTTGGAACGACATGGAGATGACATAAGTAAATGATGACAGAATTTTCATTTTTGAATAAACTATCCTGTAGGAACTCTTTCTAAGCAGAAATACCACAGACAGCATCATGCAAATTACACTAGACTTTAAACTGTCTGTTATTACCCAAACTCATCTCATCGACCCATATTTTCATATCTATAAGTCACCTCAAGAGGAGCAAAACTCAATTGGAAGCGGTTTATTTTCAGGGATTTGCTGAAGTTAGTGAGCGCTGATGGATGCCGTGCAAACCAGCCAGGCCAAACCAAACGAGTGCAGACCAGTCATTCTGCGACTTACAGAAGATGGCGGGGGCGGAGCCTGGAGGTGATTGGCTGACTTCAGAGGGGGCTTTAATTGAACTGCTATCTAGGCTTTTCCCTATTGTGCGGGAAGGAAAACGTGGGAAGAGATTGGAAAGATCAGACTCAGAAAGGAGGGCATGCAAAGACGGAACATGGCACACTATTTAACAACATGACAGCAACCTATTATTGAGGCGGAGCCATTTACAGGAAGGGTGACAAATAGTCCCACTCACTTCTGTTACTTTTGAACACGACATTTCCACATAATAAAAAAAAATGTGCAAGGTGAACCAAAGATGACACATACGCAGAGACTTAGCCCACATCTCTCACATTTCTAGTGTTCCTAGAGATAAAAATACATTCAAGGTGCCCTGGAATGTGTCGCCCAGAAGAGCAGGATGGGAAAGAGCAGATCACTTCTTTTGTAACTTACAGAGTCAGAGGAAGTCATAAGGCCTGTCAGATGAACCTCAGGGATATTATGTCACAACAATAGAAGACACAAATTACATTTATTACAATAAATGCTTTGGATTTTTTTTAGATATGGATTGTTCAGGATTGACCTGATATGAAACCAGATAGATCAAAGATCAGAGATAAGGCAACCTATGCATGCCTGTGACTGCAGCAAACACACTGTAAATAACCTACTTTAAATTAAAAAATATAAAAATAAATGTCTGTTGAGCAGCTGTCTTGTATCAAGCAAGATTGGGCAAACAATTAGTATCCTCAATTCCCAAACATTTAAAAAGTGTAATTAAAAGGAAAGGTTATATTTACTACATTGTTTTTATTTACAAAACACAATTAAGTTGGCCAGTGAAAACATTGGAATTTTTTTCTTTGTACTTTCGTCAATTAAATAAAGGTTAAAGGGAATTAACAAAATAATTTTTGATTTTTTTTTTTATATTTTACAAAATGTTCCAACTTTTCTGGAATTGGGGTTGTATTTAATTTATATAAATTTAAGAGAATTAAAATAAAATTGTCATTTTCTAAAAGCAATAATCCATTTGAGGCCGTGCAATACAGTAATTTTACCATGATTAAGGGGTTGTGAATAGTGCGGTCAAATGATTAATCGCGATTAATCGCATTCAAAATAAAAGTTTGTGTACATAATTTATGTGTGTGTGTACTATGTATATTTATTAGGTATATATAAATACACACATGTATATTCATGTATATATTTATAAAAAAAAAATATTACTCCATTACTCCAGTCTTCAGTGTCACATGATCCTTCAGAAATCATTCTAATATGCTGATTTGCTGCTCAAAAAACATTACTTATTATTATTATTATCAATGTTGAAAACAGTTGTGCTGCCTAATGTTTTTGTAGAAACAGTGATATATATTTTTTTTTTCAGGATTCTTTGATGAATAGAAAGTTAAAAAAAAAAAAAACAGCATTTTAGATATTTTGTTTGTTTCTTTGTTTGTTTGTTTCTTTGTTTGTTTGTTTATGATTTAACACCATGCAAGCTACCTCGGCTATATATTTTAGATATTTCGTAACATTTTATATATTATTCCTTTAGATCCATTTAAAGCATCCTAGCTGTATTTTTGAGTGAAACAGGAGGTTAAAGAAGAAAAAAAATGCACTTGGCTTGATTTTATCCATCAGGAATTCACTAGATTAAGATAAGTATCTTTATAGTGCTTGGTGTTGTCAGTCCTTAGTAAAATCACTGTGAACGCATGGACTCTTGTGGCGTACTGCTTTAATAAAATGCAACAAAAACAAACACCACTCACCTTTGACGTCTTCATCCTCAATGGTGGTGTTGCTGCTGTCTGAAGATTCCTGTACGGCAGACAAAAGCAGTCAGTGTCCGACCTCACACCTTCACTAACACACATTTACCAACAACAAAAGATTTACTCAACAAACAGCGACTAACTCCGATAAAGCACCACCAATACAAATACCACTGAGACAAATGGGATAATCATCACCACAAATGGAGTTGTACATATTACACTTCAGATGAATGACATCGGCAACAGTAGTGTAGTAGACAGTCACGGGCTGATCTGAGCCCTATATCAGAAGCAGGTTTAATCTCAGGCTCAGCCACCTGGTGAGGCTGTAACACAGCCATTCAATGAAACTCAGATCCTCTACGCTCTGTTGTGCATCTCCACGTCTCTTTCCCAGATGGCAGCATTGAGAACGCAGCTGCACCCTCCCCTCTGCATATATATGTAACCACCCACCCACACACACACAAACACATTTAATAGCTCGCATTTAGCTTCTGAGGTATAACAAATGCAAATGATTGAGCCCCCGTCTTCTCGTATTTCTCTCTACAGGTTCCTGTGGGTGTTATCGGCCCACCGCAGGCACCGTGAGGGTTTGATCCACAGACAAACGGACGGTGAGACTTCACCCAGCTGTGGCCAATGCATATGAGGCTGGCCGTCTAGAAACGGAGATGCCTTGTGGAGGCAGGATGGAGGCAAAACTTTTTTATAAAAATGGGAAAGTTTGATTGGATAAATAAAATGAGGTCTTTAATAAGAATGAAACAGATAATAGTATGAAATATTTGTTAAAAAAACATTCTGGGCTATGTGATGAGCACTAGTGATGAGCTCATATATATTCCAGGCATGTTTAGCTGTGGTGCTCATATGGGAGATGCAGGGTCAGATCTGGCCTGCGTCATGCCCTGATCCTATTCCTATTATAACTTTTATTAGCAATACAAATAGCAAAATAATAATTGTAAATAAATGAAGTCTCTTAATCACACACTTAAAGGGTTAGTTCACCCAAAAATTAAAATGATGTCATTAATTACTCACCCTCATGTCGTTCTACACCCGTAAGACCTTCGTTCATCTTTGGAACACAAATTAAGATATTTTTGATTAAATCCGATGGCTCAGTGAGACCTGCATAGACAGCAATGACACTTCCTCTCTCAAGATCCATAAAGGTACTAAAAACATATTTAAATGTGAGTTCAGTGGTTCAATATTAATATTATAAAGTGATGAGAATATTTTTTGTGCGCCAAAAAAACAAAATAATGACTTTTTAACAATATCTAATGATGGCCGATTTCATAACACTGCTTCATGAAGCTTCGGAGCGTTACGAATCGAAACAGTGAATCGGAGCACCAAAGTCACGTGATTTCAGCAATATGGCGGTTTGATACGCGATCCGAATCATTGATTCGACTCAAATTCATAACGCTCTAAAGCAGTGTTTTGAAATCGGCCATCACTAGATATTGTTAAAAAGTGTTTTTTGTTTTTTTTTGGTGCACAAAAAATACTCTTGTCGCTTTATAACATTAAGATTGAACCACTGTACTCACATGAACTGATTTAAATATGTTTTTAGTACCTTTATGGATCTTGAGAGAGGAAGTACCATTGCTGTCTATGCAGGCCTCACTGAGCCATCAGATTTCATCAAAATATCTTAATTTGTGTTCCGAAGATGAACAAAGGTCTTACGGGTGGAGAACGACATGAGGGTGAGTAATTAATGACATTATTTTAATTTTTGGGTGAACTAACTCTTTAAAGTCAACATGAAACGTTTTTAAGGAAATAAAATAGAAAAAAAAAATACTATATATAGTATATAAAAAATACTATAAATACTATATTTGTTAACGTTAATGTTAAAGTTTGGGGTCAGTAAGATTTTGTTTTTGAAAGAAATAGTTTTATTTAGCAAGAATGCATTAAATTAATCAAAATGTAGAAATTAAATTAAATTAAAAAAAATAGAAAAATCATCATTTATTTAAAACTGAAATATTTTATAACATTATAAGAGTCTCTTATAATGTTACAAAATATTTCAATTTTAAATAAATGATTTTTCTACTTTCTATAAAATTAATATAAAATGAATCATGGTTTTCACAAAAATATGAAACAGCACAACTGTTTTCAACATTGATAATAATAATGAATGTTTCTTGAGCAGCAAATCAGCATATTAGAATGATTTCTGAAGGATCATGTGACACTGAAGACTGGAGTAATGATGCTGAAAATTCAGCTTTGATCACAGGAATAAATTACATTTTAAAACATTCAAATAAAAAAAAGTTGTTTTAAAATCTAATAATATTTCATAATATTACAGTTTTTACTGTATTTTTGATCCAATAAATGCAGCCTTGTTGAGCTTAAAGGCCTGTTCACATCAAGAATGATAACTACAAAGATAACTATAATGATAACTATATTTGCGTCCACATCAAAGAACGATTGTTTTCCATATATCCATTTTCTTGGCTTTTTCTGGACCTCGGTGATTAACTTCTCCGCAATGTCGTCTGCCATTTTAAATGCGTAAATTTTTTTCTTGGTGATTAAATTAGCAAATGTGTCATATTACCGAGGTAAAATGTGTTCTGAATGCAGTTTCACTTTGACTTCTTGACTAATTTCTGCTCAAAACCACTTTGACTATCATGGGTCAAAGGGTTAGACTGAAGCATCCGTTTCATCGTTTTAACTGAAACAATTAACATTGAACACCGTACTAAACACCACACTCTTTCTCAAACACTTTCCCATCATAATGCGAGTACATGCTCACTCACAATCCCAAAACAACATCCTCGCTCGCACCACAGAATAAAGAGACTGGCAACAGACGACAGAAGCAGAGAGAGGAAGAGAGAGAGGTGGAGGATGAGAGAAAGAGGATGGGGAGGGAGCTGGGGAAGGATGTACCTTGATCCCATCCACTGGGTTATGGATAACAGTGGTCTGAGGCTCCTAAAGAGAGAGAGAGAGAGAAGAGGAAGAGGAGGAGACAGCGAGAGAGAAAGAACGAGAGAGAAAAAGACGAGCAAAATGAGATGGAGGTGAGAGATGGCAAGAATAAAACAAGTGTTAGTAAAAAAAGACGAGAAATGGAGAGAGCGCAATCTCAGTTAGAGAAAGAGAGAGGAAGAGGAAGTCGATGGAGGTTATTAGTCAGAGCCGAAGGTCAAAGCCCAACATCTGAAGCCAGTCCAGAGATGTGAACGCATATAATCCCAGAGCAAACACTGCAGAGCTAATGAGGAGTTCAGCAAATCTACAACTTTTTGAATAACATTTTAAAGTGCCCCAAGAATGCTTTTTTGGATATTACCTTTCATGTAGTGTGTAATATAGAAAAAATGTGAATGTAAAAGGTCTGCAAAGTTTCAAAGTGCATGATAAATGGAGTTATTGTTTCCAAAAAGAAAGCACAAATTCAGAAGTGCCTGAAACCGTCCCATACCGGTACGAATCCTCAACTAGTTGGAACTGGAATAGATACTTTGACTGATGCGACATTTGAAAGCTGCCTGAATCATAATCACGCACTGTTCGCTGTTGGCCAGAGGAGAACTGAGCTTGGATTCTTCCAAGGTTTTTTTTCTCCATTTTAAGACCTGTTTGCCACCTGATGTCACCTGTTGGAGTTTAGGTTCCTTGCTGCCGTCACCTTTGGCTTGCTTAGTTGGGGATACTTGACATTTGATATTCAGCAGTGTTTTGATCTGCCTGCATCGACACCATTGTATGTGAACTGAACTGAGCTGGATGAGGACATCACTGTTTACTCCAGTGCTGATATCGATACATTAACTAAATTAATAACTATTGATTCTTACAACGGAATGAATCAATACTGAATTTACCAAAGCTGGACAATGACACCAATTTTTTTTTTTTTTTTTTTAAAGCTGCTGTGCAGCCAAAAATTATATACCAGTTATCACTGTAAAGCTGCTTTGACACAATCTGCACTGTAAAAAGCGCTATATAAATAAAGGTGACTTGAGTTGACTTGAAACGAGTTGTCAGTAATTCTAGGTTTGTAAGAAATTTGCATAATTGAAGCCTACGGTCTTCATTGGCTGCTCGCGAACAGTGTCTACTTTGCCCCACCCTCAAACACTGTCACTGTAGCTGAGACTGGAAGAGTTTGATTTGTGTTGTCGACATGTCGAGAAGACGCTTTTTTTCTGTGCTGCGAAAGCAAAACCACATTGCTGCACTTCCTAAGAATGAGGACTCATGCTGGAATTAATACGGTAAAACTGACGCTATCGTTACTGTTCGTATCACTGTGTATCAAGTGCTGAGGAAGATCTGGAGCTGAAATTCAGATATGGTAATGGGCGTTTCATTTCTGACACGCACCGTAAGCACTCCACCAATCACAACAGACTGGGCCATCTGACCAATCAGAGCAGAGCAGGCTCTCAGAAATGTGGGGTTTAGAGAGACTGAATCTTCGAACAAACCGTTTCAGACACTGTGAGAAAAGAGCCAATGCTGCAATGTGTATTATGAGAAAATTAAAGTGTTTTTTTTTTTTTAATTTGGATGCATGAAAACCTATTGTAGGAGAATTCAAAATTAGGAACTTTTAAAATATAGCATAATTAGGGCACTTTAATACGAAGAGCTTTCATTTTAAACAAAATATAGATATAATCACAAAGATACAGATACAGTTAAACAGGCTGATGCTGCTAGTGTGCTAACAGCCTTTTAACAAAGTTTTGCTCTTTAAACTTTATAAAATATTGAAAACCTGCACCTAAAGTAATCTAAAATGGCCTATAATTGCAACCAGACACTCAAGTCACACTTCAGACTATGTTTGAATATTATTGCATTAGATCAGGGTAAAAAAAATCAAAATAAAACACTTACTAAAAGGATGTAATATTTTATTTGTTTAACTGCATGGACATTAGAAACTTGTGAACTTGTTTTGTTAAATTATTGAATATTAATTTAAACTTAAAATTTAACTTAACTTAAATATTAATTTAAACCATGGGAACTTTAAGTAAATGTCTTGCATCAGCTGACAAAAAAAAAGGTTGGAAATCCTTGAATTAAATTAATTAAATTAAATTAAATTAAATTAAAAATGTAATTAAAAATTAAATTTAATAAAAAAAAAAAAGCAAAACATTTTACAAAAAGAAGACTGTTATGTCTGAAATTATGTTATGTTTTCAGATGCCACTTCATTTTCATGTTTTGATATTTAATGCAATAACATTTAGACATTTTTAAATGCGACTCAAGTGGCCAAATACTTTTTGGGGTCACTGTATCTCTCAAAACTTTGCAACTTTGAGGCTCTGAATAGATATAGCTAACAATTTTTTTAATAAACAACATAAAATCAGGGTTTTATCATCAGACAATATTGTACTGGTTATTAATCACACTTGATTCAGTACAATAATAGAAACAATGAAACTAAATCATTTCTAAACATCAGACAGTATTAGGTTATATAAAAAAAGCAAAAATGCACAGACGTTCACACACAAACACTTATATTTCAAGCAACATTATAATGGTCATAATGACAGTCAAAAATAGTGTAAACACAAAAAGCCTACGTCCAAGTTTAGTTGGCCTGCTACTGATCCAAACAATAAAAAACACACAAATGTTGTCCAAACAGCGTTCATGCACACTCAACACACATCTCTGTGAAAACATGAAGCTAACTGATGCTCTAAGCATCAAAATTCATGAAATTTGGATTATAAAATTGTTGATCATAACATTAACATGGTTTCGATGACAAAGATGAAGAATGCGCTTGGATTCAAGCCGCTGACAGACACACAGCGTTTACAACAGGTGGCCTGAGGCGGACCAGACGCTGACACAGACAGACATGTGTGAGACAGGAGAAGGAAGCCAAAGCGACAGACGAGTCGGACGAGAAGATGGAGCGAGAGAACAGAGAGGAATAAGGAGGTAAATACCAGAGCAGGAGAAGGGACGTTTCCTTTGGGACTGGTGACTATGCTGTTTTTCGCACTGTTTGACTGTGGCTGTGCAGAACACAAAAGAGTGTTAAAGGGTGTCAGTGGGTGTTTAAGGGCGAGAGGACAGAAAGAGAGAAATACAGAGAGAAAGAGAGAGAGAATGTGTTCAGTGGTGAGGGAGTGGATTGTGTTTTATCTCAACTCATAATTCATAAATTGAGCCGGTGGTCTTGGAGATACATTGAGTGCCCTTTGTTCATCATTTGAAAATTTAGATGAATCTCATAAAACCTGTCAAGTAGACTTCCATGACCACATCACATTTCACTACAAAATTAAAAAGGAAAAAAAAAAATTTATATGAGCAATATCACACGAGTAGTCCGATGCGATATTGGCTGTATATCAGATCTGATATACAGCCATATCGCACGGCTACTCGTGTGATATTGCGTTTATACAACAGTTCGATGGTACAGTGTGTAAATAAATAAGAAATAACAACGGAGTGTCTTTAAAACCCTCTTTAGTACAGAACTACTTCCTTCCACCATGGATTCAAATCTTAAGTTGACGGTTTGACCAAGCCTCGATTACTAATTTTAAAATGTCACTGCTTGCTTAAAATGAACCCAAAATAGGTTGGAAATTAATATTTATTAATAAGTTTAATAAATAATAATTAAATAATAAACATTCAAATTGCTTAATAATAAATGTTCACCCTTTAATTATTATTGTTGTCTCTAGTAATTATGTGTCTGTTTTTTAATTTCCAGCCAATTTTGGGTTCATTTTAAGCCAGACATATAGTCATTTTTAATCAATAGTTCAGTTAAATAAAAAAAAATAAAAACCTTTAACCCAACCGCTGGGTCAAAACAACCCAATCGCTGGGTTTGTCCATATTTAACTCAACTTGGGTTGTTTTTAACCCAGCATTTTTTAGTGTGTACATGGTTTTTATGAGGTCCAAGCTGATCATTTGCTGGTCCAAATGATTAACCAACTGGACAATCAAACAGTGAGGATAAAGTTGACCTGGTAGAGCATCTTGATAAATCTAGTTGGAGCTAGACCGCTGTGGACCAGCAAAAAACAGCTTCTCCAGCTTAAGAGGTTATGACCTGTTTCCAGAAAGCTGAATGAAAGCATTCAAAATAAAAATAAAAACTAAGCAAACAAAAGTAAGCAAACAGTTCCAAAAATCTGTGCTTGGTCCATTGTTTTCTTAGAGAAAGACGCAGTAGGAAAGCACAGCTGGAGGAGAGTCCTTCTGAACATCAGACAGACACATAGACGCAATAACGAAAAGCCAAAACACAAAAGACATTCTGCGCCACAATCTAAAACATACACAACAACGGTCAACATTGACTCGCTACAACCCTACACATCATCAATAACGTCAACGCAAAAACACTACGGCAGGTCTGAAGACCCTCACCTGCGTCTGAGGAGTCATCTGACCCTTTAAATCAATCGCTTGACATTTGAGCAAGAGAAGAATCAATACAGAGGAAGAGTAGATGTATTCGACATTGTGCATTAAATGACATAAAAGCCCAACAGGATGAGCAAATGAATGAATGGATAAACAAGAGTGAGATGAGAAAGGGATGGAGGGATAAAGAGATTAGGATTAAATATCATTCTCACCATGTACTGAACGGTGGAGCTGGATTTCCGTTTCTGGGTGGGAAGGAGGTGATGGAGGGATGGAATGAGAGAGTTAAAATACATGTTATGATGAGCGATGAGATGAACATTAATCACACAGAATCGGACAGACATATGAGAGGGAGGAAGGTTTAGATAAGGTGAAGGCATGGGATTTGGCAAGAAAGTAAATTTGTCTGGTGGATAAAAGAGGTTTTGATGTGGTTTAATGTACAGAACAGCCCTTCTCTTCTCAGTAATCCTTAAACTTCCCTAACATAATATGTTACTGTGAACACACACCTGCTGATGGGAGTGAGTCAGTTTGACAGAACAGTTCCTGTATCTTTACAGTCAGGGCATTTTCAGAGGAAAAAAATGTTCAAGGTTTGATAGACAGATAGATAGAAACAATGATAGATAGAAAGAGCGATAGTTAGAAAGAGCAAAAGAATAAGAGATAGATAAAGTGAAGGAACGAGATAGAAAGAATGAAAAAACAGGATAGATGATAGAATGATTGACAAAACTAACAAATGAACAAACAAACAATAGATAGAATGAACAAACGAATGAATGAGCGAACAAATGAACAATGGATAGATAGAATGACCAAACAATAGAACAACAGATAGAATGAACAAACAAACAAACAAACAATAGATAGATAGATAGATAGATAGATACAATGAACGAATGAACAATGGATAGATAGAATGACCAAACGATAGATAGAATGAATAAACGAACAAACGATTGATTGACAATGACAATGAACAAATGATTGACAAAATGGACAAACAAATGAACGAACGATAGACAGAATGAACAAACAAATGAACGAATGAACAAACGAACAATGGACAGAACGATAGATAGAATGAACCAACAAATGAATGATAGATAGATAGATAGATAGATAGATACATACAATGAACGAATGAACAAATGTACAATGGATAGATAGAATGGCCAAACAATAGAACACCACATAGAAAGAATGAATGAATGAAAAAATGAACAAATGAACGATAGATAGATAGATAGACCGACTGACTGATAGAATGAACAAACGAATAAACAAACTATACACAGGATGAACAAACAAATTAATGAGAGATAGAATGAACAAACTAACAAATGTTAGATAAAACGAACAATAGACTGATAGAATGAACAAATGAATGAACAGCCAAACGAACCATAGATAGATAGATAGATAGATAGATAGATATAGATAGGAGAAAGAATGAACAAATGATTGACAAAACGAACAAATGAACGAAAGATAGAATGAACAAACTAACAAATGTTAGATAAAACAAACAATAGACTGATAGAATGAACAAATGAATGAACAGCCAGACGAACCATAGATAGATAGATAGATAGATAGATATAGATAGGAGAAAGAATGAACAAATGATTGACAAAACGTTCAAATGAACGAAAGATAGAATGAACAAACGAATGAATGAATGAACAAACAAACAATGGATAGATAGAATGACCAAACTATAGAACGAAAGATAGAATGAATGAACAAACAAATGATAGATAGAATGAATGATTGACAAAAAAAACAAACCAATGAAAGAACGATAGATAGAATGAACAAACAAATAAACGAATGAACCAAATGAACCAAATGAACCAAACAAACGACAGATCGAATGAACGAACAAAGACAGATGAGAATAGACAGAATGAACAAACAAACAAATGAATAAGATAGAATGAACAAACTAACAAAGGTTAGATAGAATGAACAAATGAATGAACAACCGAACAAAACGAAACTGAACGAACAGATAGATAGATAGATAGATAGATAGATAGATATTTGACTTCCTGTCCATTTCATTAATCTGTTATTTCTTTCGAACTGAACTTGTGTTTGTGAGGGTCTCTGAGAGTTAAACCATGGTCATCCAGGCTTCCCCTCACAACTCATCCCGTAGTGATGCTCTTCACCCTACTGCAGAATGGATGGCAAGACAGCAAGAAAACGAGAGCACAGAAAAAAGGAGGGAAATGTCAGAATGGAGGAGTGTAGCGAGCCAGTTGCTAAGCAATGAGTGAGGTGCAGTGAAAGTGTCTATTTCTGTCTCCCGGCTCCCGGGTTCAAACCGCCAGCTATTCCTGGAGCGAGAGCTACATTCCCATCGAGGTGGCCCACCCTCCGCTGCTTTCTCACACTCATACTCTGGATCGGGATGGATACTGTGGATCCAGAGTGAGGCGTGGGAGGAGGAATCATGGAATGATTGGCGGCGAGAGACGGAGAGTGGCTCATTAGCGCAGTTGACAATCAGAGGGCCGATGAAAGATCACACCTGCCTGAGCGGCTAATGAGCGCAAAAAAAAAAAAAGTAATTATTCCCGCCGCAGGTGCAGTTTTGAGTGAACTTGTGGATGAGATCCACTCCGTGGCTAACAGGAAGTGAACTCAGCTGAGGATGACCGCAGGCAGATGAGAGAGAGGCCCGAGAGAAAGTGAACAGAAAATATGAATGCAAGACTTCAATACCATTCAAAAGTTTGGGGTCAGCAAAAAATTTACAATTTTATTCAGCAAGGATACATTAAATGAATAAAAATTGACAGTATAAACATTTGTTACAGAAGATTACCGTTCTTTTGAACTGTCTATTAAAGAACACTGAAAAAACAATTTGTTTCCAACAAATAGCAGTAAATTGTTTTCAACATTAATAATAATAATAATAATAATAAATGTTTCTTGAGCAGTAAATCAGCATATTTGAGTAATTTCTGAAGGATCATGTGACACTGAAGACTGGAGTAATGATACTGAAAATTCAGCTTTGATCACAGGAATAATTTTTATTTTAAAATATATTCAAATACATATAAAACGCTGGAAGCTTGTTTACACCACTAAAGAAAAAAATAAAGGTAATTTATCTCACAATTCTGACTTTATAACAAAGCAAATTCTGAATTTATAAAACGTAATTCTGACTTTATATCACGCAATTCTGACTTTATAACACGCAATTCTGAATTTATAACACGCAATTCTGACTTTATATCAAGCAATTCTGACCTTATATCTCACAATTCTGACTTAATATCTCGCAATTCTGAATTTATAACACGCAATTCTGAATTTATATCAAGCAATTCTGACGTTATATCTCACAATTTTGACTTTATAACTCACAATTCTGACTTAATATCTCGCAATTCTGACTTTATATCACGCAATTCTGAATTTATATCTCGCAATTCTGACTTTATATCACGCAATTCTGAATTTATATCTCGCAATTCTGACTTTATATCACGCAATTCTGAATTTATAATTTGCAATTCTGACTTTATATCACAATTCTGACCTTATATCTCAATTTTGACCTTATATCTCGCAATTCTGACTTTATATCACGCAATTCTGAATTTATATCACGCAATTCTGAATTTATATCACGCAATTCTGAATTTATAATTTGCAATTCTGACTTTATATCACAATTCTGACCTTATATCTCACAATTTTGACTTTATATCACACAATTCTGACTTCATAACTCACAACTCTGACTTTATATTACACAATTCTGACTTTATAACTCACAATTCTGACTTTATAACTCACAATTCTGACTTTATAACTCACAATTCTGACTTTATAACTCACAATTCTGACTTTATATTACGCAATTCTGAGAAAAAAGTCAGAATTGTGAGATAAAAAGTCGCAATTACCTTTTTATTTTTTTATTTCAGGGCGGAAACAAGCTTCCATAGAAAACAGTTATTTTTAATTATAACAGTATTTCTCAATATTACTGTTTTCATTGTATATTTGATCAAATAAATGCAGCCTTTGTGAACATACGACTTCTTCAAAAACATTTAAAAAACTCTTACTGACCCCAAACCTTTCAAAAGTGGAAGCAAATAATATCAGGATATATTTTGTATCTTTCAATGTCAGTATAGAACTAGTAAAATTTCTACAGTTCACCCAGCAATGAAAACTGACAGCCAGAAAGAGGATAAGAAATCTGAGGCCCGTGCAGCTAAAGTTTTACCCTGTAACGCAATGTATAAAATTAAAGCATAATCACCGAGACGCTTCAGCCAAAATATCCTAATTTATTCAGGACTGAATGTTTCAGAAACGCAGCATCAGCGAGGGACAGAGTCGCAGGATTTTCCTTGGAGAGCTTTTTAGCATCAGGCCTCATAAAAACTTGCACACTAAAAGATTACGTAACGTATGATTAATGCTGCGAGTGGAGGGGATTATTCTCTAGATTAGACTCCACATCCAATCCCTAATAGAGAGCAGTCACAGTTTCATTTCTAATTCTGCGGTGCAATAGAGGTGAAAGCCGACCTTTTTACTCTGTCTGAGAGGATTATATGTTATCAGAACAAATGAACCTTCAAGTGCACTTTCTCTAATAGCTCATTAAGGGTCGGAAGTCAACATCTGTGCGCGTTCACCTGATGCCGTGTGACGCACACTGGGCCATACCGAGCACCGGAATGCTTTAAATGGGACTGACGGCGATTGGGGAACAAGTCGAACAATGACTGAGGCTCAATGGGTGAATTATAAAGGTATAAATGACATAAGATGCAGAAGTAATTGAAAAGCCAATCTTATACTTAGACTGGGCGGTATGACCATGTTTACTTTGCAACGACAAAAACGGGTCAATTGGTATTCTGATACATCTTTCTACTGAAGTATGCCCAGGTGTAATTTTGAAATGTAAAAAAATAGTGTAGGTTGTTTAGAGATGCAACAAGAGTTGCTATTGTTAACTTCAACTAAAACTATTTAAAAATATTTTTTGTTAACTAAAATAAAGCTGAACTAATATATATATAATATATATATATATATATATATATATATATATATATATATATATATATATTTTTTTTTTTTTTTTTTTTTTTTTTTTTTTTTGTTACACATAGTAGACATGAAAATGAAAATTTGCTGTTAATTTACATGTTCGGTTTTGCCTGTATATGTTTTTTGACTCTCAAAGTGACGGCACCCATTGACTTGCATTATATGAATCACCAAGGCCCACTTTTTAGCTAAAAATCTTCTTTACTGTTCTACTGAAGAAAAAAAGACATCTGGGATGTCAAATTTTCATTTTTGGTCTCTTTAAATTCAGCTTTATTATTAAAAACTTAAACTTAAACATAATTTTTAAATGCCTTGGCTACTAACTGAAATAAGTTGAAGTACTGAAATTACTAAAACTAAAAGTGAAACAAAAATACACTAATGCTAAATAGAAATATATATAAAAAAAAAAAAAACTAATAAATGAAAGTTAGAAATGTTGCCTTGGCATTTTACTGAAACAAAGTTGTACTAAAATTACGAAAACTAAAAGTGAAATAAATTAACACTAAATAGAAATATTTAAAAAAAAACAAAAAAACATAAGAATTACAAAAGCACAAAATAAAGTTACTAAAACAAACAAAAATCAAAATGAAAAAAATATATAAAAATAAAATTCAAAATATTAAAAATACTAAATACTAAAATAGCATAAAAATAATACTAAAATAACACTGGTTGCAACTTCACAAAGTCACAGTTGTTTGTATTAAGCATATTTTACACCTTTAAGTGCGGCTCATCCAATTATATTTATAATCCAATTATATTTATACTAATAACCGTTTTGAATTATCGAGTTGCGAATAAAAAACAGAATTAGATTATCTGTAAACCATTTTATTCACTGAATTATCCAAAATATGCATTAGTATGCAGTTATGTGATTTATAAATCATTTCTGGATTGAAATAAATAGCTATATTGTGAAGCTAACGTAATATTATTCATATTATTTAATAAGATTATTACACCGCGCACCATTTCCTCAGTGTCCAGCTTACTTAGTGAAGAACACTTGAATCTAATCTTGCAGAAAAGACACAAACACACAGAACACAGAGACGCAAACACACAGATCTGCTTCAGACACACAGTAGACGCCAAATCAAAACTTCCACCAATTAATAGACAGGAAAAGCTCAGGATCCCTCCTCTGCGAGAAACTTTGCGAATGCGAACAGAAAGAGATAAAAGGTATGAAGAAGGGAAGAGGAGAAGGGAAAAAAAATGTGGTCTTACCTTGACATCGGCCTTCTTGTTGAGCAGGCTCTTGGCTGCTGTAGACGGGGAGAGAGGAAGCGCAAACATCAGCACGCTGGGATAGGAGCAACAGTCAACATTACCGGAGCGCTAATGGTGCTCGGCCAAACATGTCACATAACCGTCAAAGCCAGCTGGGGAAATCCCCCCCGTCCCACATCCAGAGGATTAAATGCGCCTGAAACACTACATGAGGAGCGCACATACACACACGCATCATGGGCAGAAGTGTGCTGTGTGTTAGCGAATGCACGGTGCGGCCTACAGTGAAACCTGGGAGAATTAATCACGCCATGTGATCGAAACGTCCCGTCCAGGAGTAAAGGGTTGGTGACTACCATGCACACGCAAGGGGATGCGCTGGTGCACATGCAGAAGAGTGCAAACACACACACAGTTACCTAGCTAAATGAGGATATAGTATAGACTTCTGTTCATATACTACTTTATATAATGCTAATTAATAGCTAATAAACATCCATTAAACAAATTTACTTGAAAAGCCAAATTACATTAGATTGTTTTTGCTTTAAGCATAAATTACCTAATATTTATGCTTAAAACAAGATAAAAGTATGAACACAAATAAACACAATATTTGAAAAAAGTTATTCAAGTAAATGTTGTTTTAAGAATGTTTTTACATTAAATCAAGACAAAAATATTGATTACATTTTTTTTGCAGTATAAAACTAATCTAAACTCTAAGATAACCCCTAAATTAAACTTTTTCACCATTTTTAGAATGTAAAAAAAAAAAAAAACATTTTACATTACCATTCAAAAGTTTGGGTCTGCAAGATATTTTTATGTTTCTGAAAGTCTCTTTTGCTCACTAAGGCTATATTTATTTGATCAAAAATGCAGTAAAAACAAGAATACTGTGAAATATTATTATAATTTTAAAGAACTATTTTCTTTTTTAATATTTTATAAAATGTAATTTATTCCTGTGATGCAAAGCTGAATTTTTTGAATGTTTTCAGTGTCACAATGATCCTTCAGAGATCATTCTGATATGCAGATTTGCTTCTCAAAAAACATTATTTATTTATATCCATGCTGAAAACAGCTTCATATTTTTGTGGAAACTGTAACACACTGTCAGGATTATTTGGTGAATAGAAAGTTCAAAAGAACAGTATTTAACAGAAATATTTAGCAAATTTTATTGTCACTATCAATTTAAATGCATCCTTGCTGAATAAAAGCACAACAACAAACAACTTACAGATCCAAAACATTTGAATGGTAATGTATACTAATCACTTTATTTTTAAATCCTTTTAATAACCTCTGAAAGGTAGGTTTTGCCAAATTTAGTTCACTTCGGGGACATTTTTATCCTCAAAGTACAGTTAAATAAACCCATAAACACACACACAGTGCAGTTAAAGCATTATACATTTAAATATTTTGTTCATGAGGTGGCGAATGCCTGTTACCATAAAATGCTATGTTTTCCTGCCACAAGTAAATGTCAAAGTGAATAAGTCATTGACAACCTAACATCACTAAAATGAAATCAAATGAAATGGAGCTGGCAAATCCTACATGAACTTTAAATCTTTGCTGCCTTGACAAGACAGAAATAAATATTCTTAGCGTTTCTATGGAGTTAAAGTCCCCTGACTTTATTAATCCATGCAGATAAGAGGAAGGTGTTGTGTGGAGGGAAGGGGAGGGTTGAGAGAGAGAGAAAAAGAGAGAGAATCTTACCTTGACACAAATGTTAGAGGCAGAGAGGAATGGAGAGATTAAGAAAGAATAGATTAAGAGAGAGAGATCAGTACGGGTTCATCTGGAGTGTGTTTGTCTGGACAAGGGCAGGGGGTTCAAATGTGTGTTTCTTAATCGCCATATAACAAAGGTTTACTTTCCATCTTTGGTTTTATTTTCAAATTGTAATCTTTGCCATGTTGTGCCATTATTAAGCCTTTTCCTCAATGACACAATTGCAGTGACACCTAGAGGTGACAACAAACCCCATTCACCTAAAACCCCTGAGACACACACAAGAACAGTAAAGACGTGGAGTAGAGACGCAGAGATGGGCATCTGTGGGGAAAAAAAGATTCTACAAAACAGATAAAAATGATCAAAATAAATAATTCCGACTGCTAGGAGTTATTTTAAAATTGTGAAGCAGTGCAGTATAGGTAATCCGTTGTGTTACAGATGATGTCCAACCCAACTACAGTAAATTCAAAACTTGCACACAAGTATAAATGGAGTAAAAAGTATTATTATATTTGAAAATGCACCACGTATTCCAGGTTAATTTCAATATAATGTCTATGGACTGTATCTGCAGCATGCTGTTGAGTTTACCAAAAATAAAAATGAAATCCTCAGTGTGAATAAATTAATGCAAAACATGATTAAAGAAATATACTTTCAGGCAAAAAAATTTAATTAAAATATTTAATAAAACTGCACAGAGCCCCTAAAGGGAAATGGTGATGGAAAAAATATGAGATAGGAGGATAAAAAAATATATATGTCAATGCTTTTGTGTTCCCTTTGCAAAACTTTTGCGTTCCCCCAAGAAACTTTGAGTTCCCTGAGTTTCCCCAGAGAAACTTTGCACTCTCAAAACTTTTGCGTTCCCCTGTGAAATTTTACATTCTCTCGTTAAACTTTAGCGTTCCCCTGAGAAACTTTGCGTTCCCTCTCAAAACTTTTGAGATCCCCCGAGAAAATTTGCGTTCCCTTGAAAAACCTTTGCGTTTGTGTTCCCCTGCAAAATGTTTGCTTTCCACCGAGAAACTTTGCGTTTCCTTGGAAAACATTTGCGTTCCCTCACAAAACTTTGCCTTCCCTCGGAAAACCTTTGCGTTTCCCTGAGTAACTTTACATTCCCTCACAAAACTTGTGCGTTCCCCCGAGAAACTTTTTTTGCGAAATATTTGCGAGAGAACGCTGAAGCGTTGACATAATATTTCCTCCCATCTCATTTTCCATCACCATGTCCCTTTAGGGGCTCTGTGAAAATGCAAATTTAAAAATAAAAGCAAAAAATTATCTGTGATAATCAACAGCAGTCCACAGACATTAAGCTCAAAATAAGCTAATAATAATTCTTTAACCATCACTGAAAACCTGCTGCATAGATGCTAGAATCAGCAAAGAGTAAAAGTGTCACAAACAATCCTAGAATTTAGTGCTGAAAGGACATTGAACCCCCTTTCCCGAACACACAGGTCTGAGACGCATGCACTCGGATCATATCACATCAGGCTTCTCCTGCATCACAAGACATGCGTGTGCTCTCGTGCAATGTTCAGTCATCAGCAGGCAGGCAAGAGAAAGAGAGAGAGAATCCTATAATCAAGAGATCTGACACACAAAAGAAACCCAAGGGAAGAAGAGAAGAGGCAGGACACGACTGAAGGATGACAGACCTGCAAATGGATGGATGGAGCAAGTGGAGAGAGCGAGAGTGAGTGCAAAAAGGAATAAGAAGAGAGAGATGGACCCTGCTGGAAAATCCAGCTAAAACCAGCTGCTGAAATCGGCATTTTAAATCTAAATCTGCTGCGATATTTATTTTCAAGAATCATCGATTTCAGATTTATCTGCACATAAGCATCACATTAAAATAAAATTAACTGTCTGACTTAACATGTCAGTCAGATGGTCTTTTTATCTGAATCTGCAGTCACACTAGACTTCGTACACATGCACATGTGAACATGTGAGACCAGAAATTTCAGCTTAAGCAAAACAATAATGCAAAAAATGAAAAGTCTGGCTATATGGAAATATGATGGTCTAAACTTAACATATGCTGGTCTGGATGGTTAGTGTGTCGTGGTTTGATCTGGTAGACCATCTTGGCCAAGCTGTTTAGACCTGGTAAACCATTTTAGATTTGCAAAAATCAGCGATCAAAAACAATTAATATGACCTGGCTTTTCCAGCAGGGGAGAGAAAATGAGATTATTTTGTGGGGTGTTCACACTAATAGTGATTTGTAGCAACAAAATGATGAGAAATTGTTCATTTTTATTAATAATAGCTGGTTTGAGCAGAAACTACTGGCGATGGGCATGTTTAGAGACCCAACAAGGCATAAAGGTTACTGTTATTTTTACTTTAAGCGAATAGAGCAGCAAGTGAGTGATTTTACTTTTTTATATGATCCAAATGCATTTGGCAGATGCCAAATTTATCCAAAACAACTTCAAGTACACTGACGTTCAAAAGTTTGAGGTCAGTAAGATGTTTTAATGTTTTTGAAAGAAGTCTCTTATCCTCAACAAGGCTGCATTTACTGGATCAAAAATACAGTAAAAACTGTAATATTGTGAAATATTTTTACTATTTGAAATAACTGTTTTCTATTTGAATATATTATAAAATGTAATTTATTCCTGTGATGTAAAGCTGAATTTTCAGCATCATTACTCCAGTCTTCGGTGTCACATGATCCTTCAGAAATCATTTAATATGCTGATTATTATTACCAATGCTGAAAACAGTTGTGCTGCTTAATATTTTTGTAATAAAGTTTCTTCGATGAATAGAAGGTCCTAAAGAAAAGCATTTGAAAAATAAATCTTTTGCAACACTATGTTATAAATAGATGCATTGCCTGGAAATTAAACCCATGGATTCGGCATTGCAAGCATCTTTCTCTACCAGTTGATCTAATAGAAACTGTCAGAAACTGTGTGCATTCTAAACGATTCTGTTTCATGCATTTATAATCATGAATCTTGTTCATATTATATGATGCATTATTCACAGCCACAATTAAAAATCCTTCCTCTCCTGAACTCTAATTTTCAGCTGCTCCATTTGTGATGAGATTTTTAAACAATGGCAGGTTACGCAGCCCAGGGCAGTACGAACGCCCACTACAATCAACATTAAAGCTACACGAGGTGACCTGCAGTGATGCAATCACAGTCAGTGTGAACGGGGCTTTGTGAAGCCTGCAAAAGAGAGAGATGGAGATGACAAAGAGAGAGAAATGAAGGAATAAAGAAAGAAATATCTAAGGGCCATTCCCAAAGTCAGCCAGTGGCGTCCGCAGTGCTGAACACGAGACCGCTGTAACCGTGACATGCTCCAAGCTCCATGCTAAATACGAATCATGAAAAGGAGAACATGATGGATGGATGGAAGGATGGATGGAGAACTCCATGTGAAATGAGGGGACGAGGGCTACCTTGTTCCACCAGACCGGCGGTGGTACCTGCCGCAGCGGCGGCTGCAGCGGCGGCCGCAGAGACAGTGGAGGGTGCCGTGGTCTGCCTGCCCACTGCCAGACACACACAGACACACACATATATGCCCATCATGCCAAAGACCACTGTTTCTCAACTGGTTTTGCCAAAACAGTATCAAAATTGTGTAGTGCTCAAAAGTAACCAAAAAAAGCCCATTTTAGAAGGCCAGATTTAGTGGCTACCCAGGTAAGATTTCCATTAGATTTTCGTGTTCGAAAAGCTGAATTGTTTTTTTTTTTTTTTGTGATGTTTATAACCATGGTAACTTAGAGCCTGTCTACACAGAGACGCGCTTAGCTGCATACTTAAAAATTTTGTATCGTATCGGCATTTCGTCTAGATGGATCCTGCGCTTTGGGAGCCTGAAACCGCTATTTTTTGAAACCGGATCCCAGAGTGGATAAATCTGAAAACGACAGCCTTGTGTTTTCGTGTGTACAGCAAATCTGTATATTTTGTGAAACATCACGACCCTAGTCAGACAGCGCTACGTCACGTAACAGCGACAACAACAACAATAGCGGACTACATGCTCGTGTTTATGCCGCAGAAGCTACGAGCCTATTAGCTTTACTAAAATAAAGCTTTATTACTAAGCTTTACTGAAGTCTGTATACAGCGCGCAAGGTTTATGCGCATGCTCCAAGTCTTCTTCTCTGTTTTTAGTGTATCTCTGTGGCAGAATTACAGCACCACATACTGGTCTGGCATGTATACTACATCGTTTTGAGTCTGTTTCAGTGGTTTAGTGTGTACGCAGTGTTACACGACGCCGTGTTTACAGAATTTTTTTTTAGAACGAGGAAAAAAAAAGATCGGATAGGGAAAACTCTGGCTTCGTGTGGATGTGGTTTTAGGCTACAGAGATAACATTCTGGAGCAGATTTTATTCTGGGAAAGTAAAATGATTCACTTCCTGCTGATGCATATGCATTGATCTTGAAACATTGGTTTTTAAATTCGTGAATTGCTTGTTTCAGGCAATAGTTGATTTAAAATGCTAAAAAATCTAATGAATTACGATTCTGTACAGTATTATTCAACATTTTAAAATAACTTTTTTTAGCTTTAATAAGAATCAATGTAAGTTTAATTAATACAGTGAAGACTATGCGGTTTTATTTTATATTTATTACTTTATCTGTAGCATTTCTTACTTTAATATTACTGTTAGATCTACCTAAAAAACTTAAAGAACTGTTTATTCCATTCTTCTGCTATTTATTTGCAGTGTTGGGGAAAGTTACTGTTAAAAGTAATGCATTACAATATTGACAACAAAAAAGTTGTATTTTTGGCAAAAGTAAGGGCCCTTTCACACCAAAAGTGAAACAAATAAGCCTCAGGATGAAGGAAATGCAAATTCACACCTCAATCAATAAATGGGAAAACAAAGTAACTTGCATTACTTATTTGAAAAAGTAACTCAGATATTTTGTTGTAAATTTAAAAGTGATGCATTACTTTACTAGTTACTTGAAAAAAGTAATCTGATCTACTTGTAATGTGTTACCCCCAACATTGTTTATGTCATATTTCTTGTCATTTCTTCTTTTATTTTTACTGACTGATTACTGGTTTTCTTCAATAATTGATTTTATTGAGAGCTTTTTACTTATATTAGGCTAGTATTAGCTTCATTAGATTCACTTGCATTAATGCACCTTCTCAAGCTTTCATGTCAGCTGCAGTGTTTTTCCTGCCTTTTAAATTCATGATATTTCATGAATCTTCAGCAAAGAAGTGAATAGTGCCGATTCTCACGTGAGAACAGAATCAAACTGATGCTCTTCATGTTTCGCGTGACTGCAGATGTCACACTTTCAGGCACACGCACTGCAGAGTTATCAATAAGTTGACGGAAAATGTTTAAAGCAAACACGCTGAACCTCATCTTCTGCAAAGCGACAGACAAATTTACACCAAAATACCGCAGACATACGGCCTTTGACGTTAGTAGTTAGATACATTTTTAGGTCATGGCCCACCAGTTGAGAACCATTGCTGTAGACATTGAGAGAGAAACTAAAGGATAGAGCAGTCTGTTAGCATGGAGAGAGTTAGCTGGAAACACGAGCTGCTGTCTGCAACCAGAGAGGGATTTTGAGAGTCCATTACAGTAGTAATCATATAATAAGGTTTCCCCTGTCATTCTGGAATAAAGAAAAGGCTCATTTTCTTGTCAAGCTCTCCTCGGGGAGCCACTCTCTCCTATCAGCGGGGAATGCCACTTACGCCAGCGCCAATCTAACGCCACGGCAAAGTATTTATTTGGGGGTTGGAGTTTCGGTGTTGTGAGAAGGGACTAGAAATCCAGAGGGAAATAAGTGACAGAGAGGAGGTAAACAGGAAAAAAAAGACTCTCACCAGACATTAAGAGACCTATATCATGAAAAACATGATTTTACTTAATAAAAGGTCTATCTGCAATCTAATGTTCACCCACATTCACTCTGTTAAAACAAGCTTACAGTATAAACAATACAGTCCGATTCATGAACAAAGGACTACGATTGTACCGAAATCTTAAAAATGTGACGATACCAGCATTTCCCTCCAGCATTTTGAGCGCTGATTCTTAAACACCTCTGATTGGCCGTTGTGTTCACACGTTCAACAGATATGTCTGTGATTGGCTACAATGATCAACACTTCAAAAACATGTTGTAAATAGACAAATTTGACGCTCTTCACTGAGTGCACAGATACACACGGGAGCGTTTGAAAGCAGGCGTCTATCAGCGGATCCTCTGTGTATCTGTGTAGGCACTCGATGAACATGTTTTTGAAGCGTTGATGATTGCAGCCAATCTCAGACATATTTGTTGAACATGTGAACACAATGGCCAATCAGAGGTGTTTAAGAATCCGCTCAACAGCACTCAAAATGCTAGGGGGAAATGCTGGTGTCGTTTTTTTATGAGCTAGTTATTTTACTGATTCAGTCAAGAAAACTCATTATTGGTTTGAATCAAATCTAATGAGTTGTATGCATCAGAGCAATTACTGAATGAACACCCGACCTGCTTACTAAAATTTTCTTTAATCATGGCCAATTTCTTAATTTTTTTCTACTATATATATATATATATATATATATATATATATATATATATATATATATATGTGTGTGTGTGTGTGTGTGTGTGTGTGTGTGTGTTAGTGCTGTCAATATTTAATATATATTTAATAACTGTATATATTTAAGAAACATTTACATGTATATGTATATATATATATATATGTATATATATATATATATATATATATATATATATATATATATATATATGTATATATATATATATGTATATATATATATATATATATATATATATATATATATATATATATATATACACATACACACACACACACACACACACTACCAGTCAAAAGTTTGGAATCGGTAAGATTTTTAATGTTTTTAAAAGAAGTTTCGTCACCAAGGCTGCATTTATTTAATTAAAAATACAGTAAAAACAGTAATATAGTAATAATTTAAAATAACCGTTTTCTGTTTGAATATATTTTATAAAGTAATTTATTCCTGTGATCAAAGCTGAATTTTCAGCATCATTACTCCAGTCTTCAGTGTCACATGATCCTTCAGAAATCATTCTAATATGCTGATCTGCTGCTCAAGAAACATTTATTGTGCACAATATTTTTTTCAGGATTCTTTGATGAATAGAAAGTTCAAAACAACAGCATTTATTTGAAATATAATCTTTTGTAACATTATAAATGTCTTTACTGTCACTTTTGATCGATTTAATGCATCCTTGCTGGATAAAAGTATTCATTTTTTTAATTTCTTTTCAAAAAAATAAAAATAAAAATTCTTACTGACCCCAAACTTTTGAACGGTAGTGTATAATGTTACAAAAGCTTTGTATTTCAGATAAATGCTGTTCTTTTGAACTTTCTATTCATCAAGGAATCCTGGAAAAAAAAAAAAAAAAAAAAAAAAGTACACAACTGTTTTTAACATTGATAATAATCATAAATGTTTCTTGAGCAGCAAATCAGTATATTAGAATTTCTGAAGGATCATATATATATATATATATATATATATATATATATATATATATATATATATATATATATATATATATACACACACACACACACACACACACACACATACATACATACATACATACATATACATACACACACACACACACACACATATATATATATATATTATGTAAACACAAACTTTTATTTTGTATGGAAATAATCATTTGATAGCACTAAAAAATAAATTGTGGAAAATAGTAATGAAAACTTTATAGTTTTTTATAATTTAGAAAAAAGCGGTCTAGTTACTTTATAATTTAAGGTGCAAGAAACCTTGACTAAATTATAACTGAACTTCAAAAGGAAAAATTAAAATGTTACTTTTTAAAAAAAGAGAGTGAACAGAGGCCGAATAAAGAATAAGGGAATGACATATGAGGGCAAGTGTGTGGAGTGACGCTCGGACACTCCCACGCCTCCTCTACCACTGAGTCACCGCGGGATGAGGTAATTACAGTAATGAGAGCAGAGAGGATGGGTGACGAGCCACCGACGGAGAGAGCAAGAAAGAGAGAGGCCATCTAAAACGCTCCTCAAACAGGAACACTGTTGCTTCCACCCACCAGCCTGCTGTTGAAGTGCGAGCGAGTGAGAGAGAGAGTGTGCGTGTGTGTGTGTGTTTGTCTGTGTGTGTGTGTGTGTGTGTCGGGATGTGAGAGAGCAGATGCTTCATTACAGCAGATATAAATCACATGTTATTATAAATGCCAGTTATCACAAGCAGCCTTTGGCACAGCCACAAACATCCAAAATACGCGGCCCGCTGCTCACAAACGCCACACACTTCCTACAGAACCACACGTCTCTGAATCAATCTGTCAGGACACGGCCCGAATCTGAACGTCCAGCTGCTCTCCAAATCGAACAGTCGGATAAGAAACCGTGTATCATTCCCTTAGCTGCGAGATTTCCTTTTGTACTGAAGTGTCTGGTGCATTAAAGCTCAATGCAGGATTTATTAATAGCATAAATACTCAAATAGATCCTTTAAAGGGATAGTACACCCAAAACTGGCAGCTCTGTCATCATTTGTTCCAAACCAATTAATTTCCATTCCTCCATTTCACCATCCAAAAAGCACAATAAAAGCCCCATTTTACTTGTCCGCTATATTCTATATACACATATACTACATTATTTCTGAAGCCATATGGAAAAAAAGCTTTTACTCTTACACAAATATATCACTTGGCTTCAGAAGATTTGGAATATAGCACACAAACGTCATGGATTAATTTGATGTTTTGTAATCATTAGAGCCGCTAGTCACCATTCACTTGCATTGTATGGAAATTGCATAATCATACGGATGAAAAAGAGTCATATGAGTTTGGTATGATCACAGTTTTCATTTTGGGGAGAACTATTCCTTTAAGAGTCAGTTGTTATTGTTAACTAAAACTATTGAAAATGTTTTTGGAGTAAAGCTGAAATAAAATAAAATATAAATATTAGATGCTGCACTAATTAGGTAATAAAATTGAAATAAAAATAAATTAAAGCTAAATAAAAAAACTATAAAAACAACAAAAGCACAAATTACTGAAATTTAAAAGTGAAAATATAAAAGGAAATGCTAATTAAAATATTAATAATTTATACTATAATAGTATATAAATAATTTTAAAATAACACTGGTAATAAGAGTTTGTGTTGAGGCTTTTAGAATAGAAGTCTGATTCATTTAATGATTTGTATTTTTTTTATTTCTCTACTCAAGAAGTCAAATAGTTCAGCTAACACAGTCTGGGTTGGTCGAGTGATTGTTCAGGCTTTTGGGTTTTGTCTTTCTGAGCACAATGTCTATGCAACAGGATTGAAGTGAACTTACCAGAGAAATTGCGCGACACCAGCATGGTGGTCAATATCGCACCCTAGATGCGAGAAAGAGATCGTAAGGTAAACAGAGGAATCAAGGGGTGGTTTTCAGACATGAAATGCATTCAGTTGCAGGTATGATGACTTTGAAAAAGAGACATCAGCAGACCTTGAGTTTCCTTCTTGCGTTGAACTTCTTCAGGCACTCGACTGTTTCCTGTCTGTGCATCATGGACGCCACAGTGGAGCGTTGCTGTGAGAAACAGAGGAATCATTCATATTGATTCAAATTAGAATTGTTTTGCATATACTTTTGGGTCTTAAGGTCAATATGAAACTAAAACTGATGCTATTTATATAGTACACATTCCTGGTCTTATTGTGAATGGTTAATATTAAGGGAAAGGGGGGAAAAATTAAGTCCTGCCACATTTTACATTTCAAAAATGTAGTTTCATCTTGAAATATACCACATCTTAGAAGTAATATGGGCATCATGTTGACTTTGAGCATATGTATTGGTATGTGTTGGTATTTTGTGCTGGACGGTGGCCGGTGATACTCACGCAGACCCATGGGTGTTTAAGAGCCTCTTGCGCCGTGATTCTCTTGGCTGGATTGATGGTCAACATCTGATTGATGAGGTTTTTGGCTTCAGGGGTAACCGTGTCCCATTCTGGGGAGGGAAACTATAGGAAACATAGGAGTATGGTTATATTTTGACTTCACAAGTTGTACAGTATTATAGAAACCTAAAGGGGACTCACGTCATAAGCCCCGGCTTTGATCTGCTGGTAGAGCTTATGCTGGTCTTCATCCCAAAATGGAGGATACCCCACCAGCAGAATATACAGGATGACTCCTGCAACGACATTATTGATATTTCACTTCTACCAGATTCTATGCAATTCTTTAAATTATATTATAAAATCAAATAAAATTGTATTATATTATAATATTAAATAAATAAAATTATATAAATAAATATATATGTCAATATATACATAAATGTAAATAATATTATATAAATTACATAAAAATATAATATATATAAACAATGGCAAATGTTTAATCTAAATGGCATATATATTTTTTTTCAAATATATTTTAACAAACATTTAATATAAATTATACAGAAAATACAATATAAAAATATATTTTTTGTGCTTTTCATGGTCTTTTTTTTATTTAATAACAGTTTAATTTTATAATATAATTTAAAATTAATTTTATTTTAAAATTAGATATAATTAGTGATATATTATAATTAAAAAACATTTTTATTTAACATTTATTTAACAATTTGATTTTATTTTAGAATACAATTTAACACAATTTAAAAATCAAAAAATAAAATACAAATATATTACAATAAATAAAAATTTAAAAGTTAATTTATTTGCAAAAAATATAATAAATTATATTGTTTACTTGTATAGAGACAATATATAAATGTAAACTAAAATTCAGTTCAAGATTGATAAAGAGTTTTATTTAACTAAACACTTATTTTGTGACAACAAACAAACAAAATGCTACATAATCTGTGAACTACATCATTGATATGCGAACTGTCCAAATAAACCACTTAGTTGAAATGAATCAGAATTCCCAACCACAGACAAATAATAAAAAAAAACAAAACAAAACAAAAAACACACCATCCCACCTACTGATCTGCAAAGAAATTAAACCGCACAACTAGAGATACTCTAGAGAAAGTGGACGTGAAACACGACGATGGTGAAAGCGGCGCTTGGCAACAGCCTCTTGACAACACCTGCCGGAAAGAGCTCTCCACATCTGAGAGCTGATGTGTCTGAATATGTGTGGGGTGTCGAGAGAGCCAGCGAGAGAGAAAGAAGATCGAAATAGATGCAAAGAACTCTATCGGGAGGAAGCGTGTGACTCACCACATGCCCAAATGTCCACAGGTTTCCCATAAGCCTCCTTTCTTAGCACTTCTGGAGAAAGGTAACCTGGTGTTCCAGCAAACCCTGCGTGCGAAAGTAAAATTATTAAACAAATAATGCACAACAGTTGAGGATTTTTGCTTGGGAGAGTTTAAAGTGACCACATACCAAACCAAGCCTGCTGGTCCCCTTGTACTTCAATGGCCAGGCCAAAGTCGGCCAACTTGACAGCGGCGTTCTTGCATTTACTGGCCAAAAGCAGGTTCTCCGGCTGGGGGGGAGATCAGGGGCGCACTCATATTACTGCTGATCCAAAATCTGATACACGTCACCTTTTAACACTTAACACATAACGTACAACCACAGCTGTGTGTGAGATACAGCATACGAACAGAATCAGGTCCCAAAATACAAGCTGTGCTGGGCAGCGCCAAGTTCAGCGTCACCTGTAGAGATCGCTTAGCAACTTTTTTTTAAAATCATGTTTAATTAGAAAATTCCCAGTGATGTATTGCTGAGCTCTTCCTACTTGAGATCTTTGACTTTTGACCTTAAGTTTCCAAAAAGATTTACAAAAGTTCCAATGGTGGACACTCAGAATATAAAAAGAAACAAAATGACGACGTTAGCATTGCAGTTGTTCAACTGTCAACAAAGACGCCTCCTAACAAAAACAAAATGCAGATAAATGATCCTGAGCCACTGGTTCTCAACCAGGGAGCCGGGACCCACTTGGGGGCCTCAGCATACTTCAGCTCAAATAAGTTCAAACAGCTAAAAACCAAGATGTAAATTGACATAATTTCCTATTTTAATTTGTTCCCTCAACAACTACCATTTTTATTTAATTAATAACCAGGGCTCCCATGGTCTTGAAAGATGTGATGTATGATAATGATATATGAAGGAACTTAAAAAAAAGTGTGATTTCTAGACTAGGAAAAATTAAGAAAATCTTAAGAAACCATGGAAATTTCTATAGTAAATATAAATATTTCTAGTTATGTGAAGCTCTAAAATATTTAAGCACACAGAAGCTGCTATTTTTGACTTTTTTTTTTTTTTTTCCAAGAAAAAGCCTTATCTCTTGATCACGAATGACTGGAAAAGTCATGTAAATTTATTGCCTATAAAGAGTATGAAAACATTCAGCTCTTGAAACTTCTAGAATTATGATTTAAATTTTAATTACTTGTATATATACACACACACACACTCACCAGGCCACTTTATTAGGTACAAGTGCCTTGAAACGCGCAGCATTATTCAATGTGTTGACGTAATTTCAACCAAAACAGCAAGACAGGGCGGGACATATCGAACAGCTCCTCCCCTTTTTTAAAATAGCCAATAGCGTTTTGTTTATATCAGCTCAGCCAAAGCCGTTGAGCCTGGTAAAGCCTCAGTTTCCTTCTAATCTTTAACCGTTTCTCCTCCTAATCTACAACATATCACTTTAAAATATATAATTCTGTGCAGAATTCAAATGGGTCAGATACGTTTTGTGGTCTGCGCCGACTCCCGGATATGATCCGCTCTGTGCTCTCCTGCCTCTGGACCGGAGCAGACTGTGTGTGCTGTGGTTCGCATGACACTAACGTGAAATCAGACTTCATTCGCCTCAATGGAAAGCATATTTACACAGTCTTAATCATTCCCTATCCCCTTTGGTCCAACCCGGTACTAGCAAGGTGTAATAAAGTGGCTGTTGAGTGTATATAAAACATTTTATTTCACTATTTTAATACATTTACACTCCTAATTTGTGTAAATAAAAAAAATAAATAAATAAAGTTTGGAAAAAAGCAGCTTTGTCAGGTACCAGGAATATCTTCACCTATATGCAGGGCCTTTGAACATTGTCTTGAAGTACGAGGGGCCTTTGAGTCAAAACTGTTGAGAACCACTGTGCTTAGCATGTGTTAGCATTTGTTCTGCAGGTGATTTTACACACCTGTGTGTGCAAACATTTGTTACATTATCAGTAGTAATGTAGAAACTTTGACTCCCTGATGATTTAGTAACATTTACACATTTATTTTATTTTCTAAACTTTTGAAACATGGCTATGAACTATGACTATATCTTGACTGTATAAATTGCTCTTTCAAATGGAAAAATAAGAAAACTGCATCTGAGTTTTTGTTGTTCCTGAAAGGAATTTTTAATGCTGCTCTTTACTGTCATTCTATCCCAATGTTCCTCACAGCACCTTCCTCTTGAGACATGACTGGATTATCTTTAGCTTAACACAGTCGATTTGATTGACAGGACGGGCTCTCAGTGATCCCACTGGTGTCAGATAAAGGTTTCAGGGAAATTAGCTTCGTTTCGCACAACACAATTTACCTCCATACATTTACACAGAACATTGAGAACGACCAGGGTTGATTTGATTTCATGTTGATCTTAAAAATTGTACATACACAGCAAAAACTCCAGTGTTAAATTAACTCTCCCGGGTGTTTATTTGACTCCACACTCAAGAGTGTTAAATTAACACTGAAGCAGTGTTAAAGTTAATGAGATAATTAAGTGATTAATTGAGTGATGACTGACTATTATTGAAGACTCACTGAAGGAGAAAATCACAAATTAAGTCACCATTATGGTGATCAGTGTTGCTTAGTCAGTTATTCAGGTCAAATGATGATTATGTTAAAACATATCCAACACCATCTCATCATCTTTTCTCTTTGCTTGTCTGGCTGTTACTCAGTTACAGCAGCCAAACAAAATCTAATGTTAAATATGTATTGGTAAAGAGCTCAACTAAAGCAAACACTGACCACCATAATGGTGACTTAAATGTGTGATTTTCTCCTTCAGCGATTCTGCTTGTTAACATCAGGTGACTTCAATAATGGTCAATAATCACTCAATCACTTAATTCTCTCATTAACTTCAACACTGCTTCGGTGTTAATTTAACTTATTTTAACACTTTAACACTCTTGAATAGACTCAAACTCTGTTAATTTAACACTGGGGTTTTTGGTGTGTAATATAAATATGCACATACTACCATTCAAAAGTTTGGAGTCAGTAAGATTTTTAAAAAGGAAATTAATACTTTTATTCAGCAAGGATGCATTAATTGATCAAAAGTAAAGATCTTTATAATGTTACAAAAGATTTCTATTTCAAATAAATGCTGTTTTTTTTTTACTTTCTATTAATCAAAAATGTATCGGTTTCCACAAAAATATGAAGCAGCACAACTGTTTTCAACATTGATAATAATAATAATAATAATAATAAATGTTTCTTAAGCAACAAATCAGCATATTAGAATGATTTCTGAAGGATCATGTGACACTGAAGACTGGAGTAATGATGCTGAAAATTCAGCTTTGATCACAGGAATAAATTACATTTTAAAATATATTCAAATAGAAAACAGTCATTCTAAATATTTCACAATATTACCGTTTTATTTTTTGTATTTTTGATCAAATAAATGGAGACTTGGGGAGCAAAAGAATTCTTTCAAAAACATCTTACTGACCCCAAACTTTTGAACGGTAGTGTACCTCCATAAATATTTACACAGAACATTTAGCAAACGGTATCAAGAAATCCAATAGGGTCCATTTTAATTTCATGTCGAACTTAAAACGCACATACAAGCTGTTACATGACCAACTGTCACTCATTTAGACGTATTAGTTAATAATACATCATCCCACTTATCACACACATTCACACAATGTTCAGCATGAGAGTGCGAGTGTGTGCTATTATTAAGTAGGTTACGTTCGCTCTGCTCTGGTGGAAGTTGAGCCAGGTGGGAAATTGGGTCCAGAGGAGCAAAGCATCATGGGAAACTTATTCAGTCTCAATCTCTGATCTCTTTCTTTCTCCAGCTACAGATGCCATACTGAAAAAGAGACGGACAGTCTCAGTGTTCTGACGCTCAACTGCCGTTGCCATCTGCTGGAGCTATTCGTGGAGCTCAGATGGCATCTCAACGTTTCAGGCTCATGATTTAAAATGCGTTCTGGTTGAGAATCTGTAGGATGGTGTGAAATGCTCAATGACCTTGAGCCACATCCGGGGAAACGACACTGGAAACGCATCCAGACTGAGATTTGTATAACCTGATTCTTCGAAATATAAAAAAGCAACTTCTGAAACTAAAGCAACATTAGGAAGAGAAGCAACATGAAATCAAAATTGACCCTATTTACTTTATTAACAGACATTCTTCATCACACTGTAATTGATTTACTGGTGAACGATATCCCATTCTAGTTTAGAGTCAACTTGTTTGTGAAGACTTCAAATGAATTGCATTTAAATTGACATAAAGACAACAGCAAAAGACTTAATCTGGCATACTAACACAATCTGAAGTTTTAAGCTAGACATAGACATCCATGCACACAACAGCACAGTCACCCATGCCATATTAAGCCACACCTCCTACTGATCATTAATCATCTCACCATTCGAATCTCATCATAATCATACAGCATACGCGGCACATTTGGACATCAAAGCATGCATGACACACAAACATCACCTGTCACTCACCTTGAGATCTCGGTGCACCACACCCATTTGATGGCAATGAAGCACCGCCTCCAGGATCTGCTGGATGCAGTGACTGCATGCAAACACCAGGGGGCGCATGTTAGTTTGAGCAATGCCATTCTCTCGTGCACAGGCACAGGCAGGAAATGCAGGGCGATTACAAGGAGCTACTAATAATATAACAATACATCTTCGCCAAACATAATAAAATACTTTAAGTGACTCTCTCTTCCAAAAAACTTGTAAATCTTGTAAAGTGTGGCAAAGACTTTTATCTACTGGAGGAATCTCCCTACAACATGTCTAGGTCACATTTCGCCCCCAAATCAAAAGAAAAACCAATCAATCAATCAATCAGTCTGTCTGTCAATCATAAATATATTTTATCGTTATTTAACTTATTTTTATTCTTATTATTTATTTTATTTTTCATTATATTTTAAAAACAAAAACAAATAAAATGTAAATAAAATTCTTAAAATGGTTAATTATTTGTTTATCATAAATACATATTGTTTATTTAATTTATTTGTATTATATTATTAATAAGTCTATTTTATAAATTATTTTTTTATTATGTACGTTTCATTATATTTTAAATAAATAAAAATAAATAAATAAAAAGTTTATTTCATAATTAGTCTATTTTATAAATTACTTTATTTTCATTATATTTTAAATAAACAAAAACAAACAAATAAAATTCATAAATTTTTATGTATTTGTTTATTTATCATAAATACATTTTATTGTTGTTTATTTAATTTATTTTGTATTATTTATAAATAAATAGTCTATGTTTTATAGTCTATAGTCTATGTAACTATTATTATTTATTTTTCATTATACTTTAAATAAAAACAAAATGCAAAATAAAATTCTTAAAATGGTTAATTATTTGTTTATTTATCATAAATAAATTTGATTGTTTATTAAATTTATTTTGTATTATATTAATTATATATAATCTATTATACAAAGTTAATTTTTTGTAATTATTTATTTTTGATTATATTTTAAACAAACAAATAATTAGTTTATTTTATAATTAGTCAATTTTAAAACTTATTTTATTATTATTATTTTCATTATATTTTAAATAAATAAAAAACAAACAAATAAAATGTAAAATACAAATCTTAAAATGGTTAATTATTTGTTTATTTATCTATCATAAATTCATTTTATTGTTGTTTATTTAAATTATTTGTATTATATTTATTATAAATAAATAGTCTATTTTATAATTTTTTATTAATAATATTTATTTTTCATTACATTTTAAATAAAAACAAACAAACAAACAAACAAACAAAGTACATCATAATTAAAATAAAATTCTTAAAATGGTTGTGACATTTTCATGCCAGTTAATTTTTATTGCCATAATCAAGGGCTCACGTTATCAAAGCTCTGCTAATTAATTCTTTATTTCGATTTCAGAGTAAAAGATGACCCAGACAGGTTTCGTGAGATTCACCTTTGGATTTATCTTATCTGCAAAAAAACCTGAAGGGTTAGTGTTCAAACAAATTCAACTTGGGACTTGAGGAAGACAACCACCGTCACCCAAAACAGGGACCCTTGACAGATAAACAGAGTTATTTGATGAAATAAAGGCTCCTCTATATTATAAACTCTGTTCAGTCTGCAGAAGTGTTAACGTGCATCGACGTCTTTTGAAACAGCAGACACGATGCTTTTCCTGCGTACAGAAACCCTGTTTTACTGACACAGGAAGCTCTAGCTAACACTACACACTTAAAACTGCTCTCAAGGGTGAGATGATCTCACCACCCACGACGAGAGCGAGCATCAGGAGAGATAGAGAGAAGGTGAAAGAAAGACTGAGACGGGAAAGAATCACAAAAAGAGAGGTAAGACTGGCATACGGCCCTGGAAAGGCTCCGGCGCTGCAGCGGACCGGAGTGCGGAGAGCCGCGCGCTGTGTTTTTTGGCAGTTGTGTGGTGAGATAGAGCTTGAGGAAATGTACCGGTGTGTGAGGAGAGGGAGGTGGACGGCGTGAGTCAGCTTGTGTAGGCGTGTGCTGCTGATTTACTGAGAGTGAAAGTGTGTGTGTGTGTGTGTGTGTGTGTGTACAAGTTGTAAAACTGGAACATACAAAGCTGTTATCTCGTTCTTCTACACTAGGACTCTTCAAATGCCATCTTTTGGGGGACAAATTATCCAGATGATCTATCTATCTATCAATTACTGCAAAAAAAAGCATGACTTTCATTTATTTTTCATCTATCTATCGTTTCCTCCATCCATCCATCCATCGTTCCATATACCCATCCATCCATCCATCTATCCATCCATCGTTCCCTCCATCCATCCATCCATCCATCGTTTTCTCCATCACTCCATCATTCTATCATTCTATCTATCCATCTATCCATCTTTTCCTCCATCCATCCATCGTTCCATCCATTCATCCATCATTTCCTCCATCATTCCATCCATTCATCCATCCATCCATCGTTCCATCCATCCATCGTTCCATCCATCCATCGTTCCATCCATCGTTCCCTCCATCCATCCATCCATCTATCCATCTTGTCCTCCATCCATCCATCCATCCATCCATCGTTCCATCCATTCATCATCATTTCCTCCATCATTCCATCCATTCATCCATCCATCCATCACTCACTGCATCCAACCATCCATCCATCGTTTCCTCCATCCATCCAACCAACCAACCATCATTCCATCCATTCATCCATCTTTCCCTCCATCCATCCATCGTTTCCTCCATCCATCCATCCATCCATCCATCCATACATCGTTCCCTCCATCAATCATTTCCTCCATCTATCTATCATTACCTCCATCTATCCATCCATCGTTCCATCCATCCATCGTTTCCTCCATCCATCGTTTCCTCCATCCATCCATCTATTGTTCGCTCCCTCCCTACCTCCATCCATCCTATCTATTATTCCATCCATCTATCCATCCATCACTAAAATACAAAAATCTAAAAAAAAGAGACAAAACAGTACAGACCTCTATTTTTGTCCTGTAAATACTAGATCAAGTGCAATTCTCAGATATTTCAGCAGATAATTTAATTTCATAATAACTTGATGTGATGATGAAATAAGCCACATCCGTTCAGCTAACCTCTCTGTCACTTTTCTTTTGAAGGTTTGTTTTTCACCATCAGTGTCTCTTTACTGAATAAGACAGATTTATCAGATTAGACACAATCAAAACTGGTGCGCCTGACTGAACTATAGACTTAACCTCTAACTCTGCTCCAAATATGACCACTGAGGGTGAACTCGTCTCTGGTCGCACAGCAATTTCATCAATTTCAATTAGAAGGCAATAAAAATGACTGAAGGCTGGATTTAGCTCACAGGCCGCCAGCTGAAAAGCCCCAAGGCTAACACGGTTTGGTTCACTAATTTAACGTAAAAAGATCCGCAAGAAAGAAAAATCACATATGGGATCTCTTTAAAAGAGTTATAGCGTAAGGAATCCAATTTTCTTTGATCTTTTTGAAGCAAAAAAATTCAACTACAAAAACAGAGTGACTTCGAGAGCTCAAAACTTCTCCAGTCCGAAAACCACATTTATTGAAGCACAGCTGCAGAATCGACTTGTTCTGAATAAGTCCTTAAATCCTAAATTGAACATGATCACCCATTTTACATGTTAAAAAACTCAATCTAAAACATTTAACATTACGTTATGATCATTTTTAGAGCCTATGTGTATGTTTTTAGAGCAAATCATTTCATTATCATCAGCATATGACCCCAAAATTTAGATTTTGAGTAGCAAGTAGCAATATCAAATTCAAATTCAGCCATGACCAAATTATCTGATCTATGCTGTCCACATTAATTTTAAGGCTCTATACTGTAAAATGTAATTGTAGGAGAATAACCTGAGACAAAGTTATTGGGTAAATAAAATAAATGAGAAAATTAAATCTCCTGAGCAATAAAAGTGCAATCCCTAACTATTTTTCAAGAGGTCAGATCTATCAAATACATCAATGGCATGTCATATGGCGCGGGTAGCCTCACGTTTTACCATGATTCCCCTTCTCAAAGGAGGTGGAGGTCTGGTTGGCATTAGGTCGAACTGAGCAGACACAGCCAGAAGCTTAATTTGAGCTTCTGAATCAAGACCACAACAAGCTGCGAGACTCTGAAAGAGCCCTTCACTCAAATGACTATTAAACAAAACAGCGGCACTCTGTCATCCTGAACGCCAGGCTTGACTGAAACAATACATTACACGCACCCGAGTATTACCCAATTGCAAAGATAAATGACACTGTTTTGAAACAACAGAGAGGAAGAAAGACAGCGAGACAAGAAACAAAGAGAGAGCAGAAGACAGAACGGGTGGGGAGACACTCTCAGTGCATCAAGAGCAGTTAGGCTGTTTTCACACTAGAGCGTCTGCTGCCGACCCGAGTTCATTTGAAGTCACAGTTTGGTAGGTTTGATCAATGGAGCTGAAAAGAACCCTCAAATATACCTTATCTACCCCTAAAGGGTGCGTATTAGTACCTTAAATGGATAGATCATGCAAATATGAGAGTTCTGTCATTATTTAACCTCATGTCATTCCAAACCTGTATGACTTTCTTCTGTGGAGCACAAAACAAGATATTTTGAAGAACGTTTGGGTCAGTATTTGTCATTGTTAACTAAAACTAAAACTACAGAGTGCAATAGTTGGGTTTCGGAAGTAAAAACTGAAGTAAAATTTGATTTTGAACAATAACAAACCTTTAAAGATAACCTTACTGTGAGCTACAAGTTTGTTAATCTATGGTATTTGCCTCTGTTGAAGATGTCAGCCTGCATTATTCATGGTGGAAAAACTACATTACCCATGATGCTGTGCAGAAAATTCCACTAATCAGAGTCGAAACAAGCAAAGCGCATCAAAAGATCTCGTTAGCTCCGCCCACTCCCATGAAGCGCTGCAAATGATGTAATAGAGTCGATCTCCCTACACTCTCAAAATAAATATTTGAATATATATGATAATATTTTGCATTGTTCGCAATGCTTCATGGGATTGTAGTTCTTTCAATCACTAAAGCCGTTAAGTACACAGTCTTGTACCTTGTATTTTTGTCTGATTTTCAAATACTTTTTTGCTTCAAATCAAAGTTAGTAATGTTAGGATTTGCGTCATAGCTGGTTGGCTTGGTTTTTGAAATCCCTATGGGAGAAATGAATGGAAAAAATACTTCCGGAACCAATGGCATTTAAAAAGTGGGCGGGCGCTGTTGCACTCTATTGGACATTTTTCAATGTCAAATTTTTCTATCGTGTTTCGCACAATACAATCAGTCATATAGGTTTGGAACAAGTGTGCCACACAAGTCCTGAAAAGTGAAGTCAAAAGTTTTGATCGCCCCCAGGTGCCTGGATGCAGTATAGGTCATAAACCCCGCCCTCTCCGCGTATGGGACGTGAAACAAACTAAATCAAATTACACTTCAAATAATTTTTTTCCAAAGATGGTTTCTGTCATTTTATCTAGTTATCACGCTGATTAAGTTTAAGTGTTTAGTTAGTTATTTGATGCTATAAAAACGGGGGTTTGATGTCATGATTGACAACTGAAATTGACAGCTTCTCTGAGCGAAGTAGCCACTGAGGCATCAATTGACCTTTTTCAGGATTTTCGGGATAAGACTGGAACTTTAACTTTAATTTCTACATTTCTATAACTGTTTATTTCACACAGACAAAATGAGTTGTTCTGCAGTAAACTGTACTAACTGATTCTGAGGGAATGTGGGTGGGGCCTTCATACTGCGGCTCCACTTCATGTCAGTGCCATATTTGGACATTGGCAGCTTCACTTATCTACAATGGAAGAGAATGAAGGTGCGTCTTCCATATTTTTTTACAGTCTATGTTTTGGAACGGCATGAAGCTGAATATATGAAGACAGAGCCCTCATTTTTGTGAACTATTGCTTTAAGGTTGCACATTAGTACCTTAAGGTGAAAGCAATAAAGTATCATCATAAAACTTGTTTCGTTTTTATGCTTGTTCAAAATTGACTTCACTTGCATCTGCAACAGACAAGTTTGTATGACACAATTTTCACTGTGAATCAGAGCCAAATATTGCAACGTGAAAACTGACCTGGCGAGGAATTCAGGCCAAACTACCCACACACTGAAACATTTGGTGTAGCATTTAATTTGAAACAATTTTCACTCAGAAATTGCAAGTAAATTTCACAAATAATTAAAAAGAAATGGCAAGTAATACACTGAATTAAAAGTGAAATTGAGGAAATTTAGTATTATCTCCAATAATGATTGTTTTATTTACATTTCTTGCAATTCCCTGTGCATTTTAAGCTTTGGTAGTAAAACCAGGGCAACAAAATCATATACCCTGTTTTCTAACTAAAATGGCAAAAAAAAATTGCTGCTAGGGCTCAGAACAGTACTCACATTAAGTATGCAAACGAAACAAAATCAGAGTTGAACTCGGGGTTAGATCAAACGATCAAACCAAGTGTGAAAACAGCCACTGAGTGCAGAAACACACCTAAAGTCCCAGACGTACGGTTCAAGACAGTCAAGACACACAAATGGGCAACTCGAAACAGGCAAGAATCACATGACACATGCAGGGGGCCAGTGCACTTCCCATACTGACCTTCAGGTCCCTGTGCACTATGTCATGATGGTGAATGTGACTGACACTCTCTAGAATCTGATGGATACAATGACTGCAAAGACAAGCGAGAGAGGAGAGGACAGACAGGAAACAAGAAGAAAAAGAATAGATGAGGGAAGAGAGCCGTGACGGAGGTGGTGGATTAGTCACAGGGAGACGAGCGCGGGACAGGAACAACACAGATAAGAGAGAATGTTTGATAAGAGGGTGATGAAATGAGACAAGTGATAACGGTGAAAGCCCTGATGTTACACGACGCAGAACAATAGAAGCAGTCGGACGGGGACGCATCACTTCCTGTGAGGGCGCTGTGCAGCTGACGCTCACACGTGGGAGGGAGAAATGGAGGGAAGGGTGGATGAATCAAACGGAGTAGAGCTGAAAACATGGAAATGATCCGTGTGTGTGTGCGTGTGTGTGTGTGTGTGTGTGTGTGTCTGGGTGTTTGAGAGAGCGTATCAACTGCTTTCAGAGATGCTAACGGTGTTTTTTTGTTAACACACATCTAACACAAGTTTTTACAAACTTTATGAAGGCTTTGTCAAAATGGCAAAAATTACTTTTTTAGTCTCAGCAGAATCAGAAAGTTAAAAAGATTAGGAAATTACAAACTAATCAGCAATGTTATAATAAAAGAAAATGGATTAAAAATACTTAATACAAATAAATAAATATATTTTAAATAAATAAATAAATAGTCGATATAAAAACATAAAATACTGTTAAAAAGTTTGGGGTCAGTAAGATTTTTTTTTTTTTTTTTAAGAAATTAATACTTTTATTCAGCAAGGATGCATTAACCCTCTGGTGCTATTCGGTCATTTTTGATCTCCGAATTTTGTGTTTTGTTTTTTAGAATTATTTACTTCATTGGAATGGTAAATGTTTTGACACTTGCTATGTAAACAAAATTAATTCATGGACATGATTTGAAAAGATTAAATGGTCCTGAAAAAAATATTCATACTTGTATTGTTAGCAGTCAAAAATGAGCGCACTGGAAATGAATGGAAGGCGAATTTCATCTAGTGGAAACGTTTGGTACTGCACCCTAACAAAATCTTACTGAAAGCTCATTTTTTGAGATATCTACCTCAAATTTGGAACAAAACTTGTTTAGATTTATGGCTTGTTTAGATTTATGATTTTCTCACAGATTTAGAGTAAAATGTGTTTTGGAAAATATATATTTAATATAAAATAGTATTAATAATAGTATTTTTGAGCATTTTTCATAACAATAAATATAAAATTCTGTAACTTTTAAGTTCACTTTTTAAAACTTTTTTTCACTTCAGCAATAATCTGCCAAGTGTCATCTTAAACTTAAAAATTTTGGTCTGTTTTTAAAGTTGGAAATTTCATTTTCAGGTCTATGCTCAAAAAGTGAATAAATGGATTATAAGTTAACTACTGCATAAATATAGTTTAGTACCATAAAATCCCCTAAAAATGCAAAATATTAAATTAAAAACATTATCAAACTAAAATATAGTACACTCATTTCATTTAAATAATTTTTTTTGGTCATTTTTGACCGCCACACAAAAAGCACCAGAGGGTTAAATTGATCAAAAGTGAAATTAAAGACATTTCTAATATTACAACAGATTTCTATTTCAAATAAATGCTGTTTTTGACTTTCTATTCATCACAGAATCCTGAAAAAAATGTATCATGGTTTCCACAAAAATATGAAGCAGCACAACTGTTTTCAACATTGATAATAATCAGAAAAGTTTCTTGATCAGCAAATCAGCATATTAGAATGATTTCTGAAGGATCATGTGACACTGAAGACTGGAGTAATGATACTGAAAAAACATCTTTCTATCACAGGAATAAATTACATTTTAAAATATAAAATAGTTATTTTAAATTGTAATAATATTTCACAATATTACTCTTTCACTTTATTTTTATCAAATAAATGCAGTGAGAATAAAAGACTTCTTTCAGTCCTACTATTTTAAACAGTAGTGTATGTACTTATGTTAATTTAAATAAATAAATACATTTCTAACCAATATTAAAAAAAAAAAACAGCTATAAACAAACATTAATCATTTTGTTGCCAAAAAAAAAAAAAAATGAAAAGAAAAGAAAAGAAAAAAGAAAAGAAAAGAAAAGAAAAAAACCTCCTCACTGTTCATGAATCATGTGTCCTTAAGCTACTGGTTTAAGCGATCAAACTAGATAAAAAAACAAACAAAAAGGATCTACAAACCAGCAACAGCATAGCAATGGATTATAAATCACATTTTCTTCAGAAAAATGTGAACATCTAGTTTCTGTCAGGGATTTCTAGTGCTATGGAAACAAATCAAGCTCAAACGAAGCGCGTGTGCAGGTTTATGTGCTGGAGAGAGCTGAATATGAGCTGACACTGTCATTATGTGTTAATTAGAGGCCTACTTTCAGCTAGCAGAGGCAGGTGGAGGGGCTACGGCCCTCGGGGACAGATACATTTCACCGTCTTGACGGTGGACGGGCGGCATCGTGACACGTTTCTACCCACGAATATGGCTGATGAGCTCATGGATTCCAGTAGTCTCATCATTCGCCAGCTCTTGCGTTTCCTCCCTCGGTAAGTATCTCTTGTTCTCTTTCTGTTTCTCGCCGTATCCCTCACTCCCACATGCTTTCCCACACAGTCAAATTGATTAAAGCTTTTCTCCTGAGGGCGACTGCAGTGTGTGTGTGTGTGTGTGTGTGTGTCTGTGTCTGTGAGAAGATCTGAAAACAGGAATAGATGGAATGGGGAAAAAAATGAAGCCGGTGGGAAAACTGGAGGAAAGGGACCTGCAGAAGTAGACGCATAGAGAGCCGCCCACGCCTGCCGCCTCAGAGAGACACTGCCTCAAACATTTAAAAAACAAATTTATCACTTGCATTATGTGGACAAACTATTACACATATATTATACTTGAATGTGTACAAAGTACATACGCGAGGATACAAAACGAGAATGAAAGAGAAAAACAGAAATGTGGATGGAGAGCAAATGGTTGTGGGAAGGGTCTGGACTGGATAACAGAGAAAATGGAGACACTGTTTTACCTGGCGTCAGCTTCACTGTAATATTCTCTGGCTACAATGTCTTCAAACAGCTCTCCACCCGTCACACTGCAGGACAGAGAGAAGATATTGTTACCACAGTCACCATATTCACATGCAAATTTATTCTGTAATTCTTCAACTTCAGTTACAGTGGCATAGCAAAAACTGTGCATTTATATTGCAAAAGCATTTGCAGCCTTGCTGGGTGCAATGGGTACAATAAAACAGTCAAATAAAGAAACATATATAGTAAAATAAGAATGCAAACAAAAAGAACAAAACCAATAAATAAATATATGTATGTATTAAAATAACTAATAAAAAATAAAATATTATTAAATAAAATAAAAATATGAATAAAATAAATAAGAAAATGTTAAATAAAATATTTTAAATTGAATAAACTAATAATAAACCAATAAACAAATTATAATACAAACACAAATGAAACTGATTTAAAAAAATTATATATTAAAATAAAATAATAATGTAAACATCTACTAGTAATAAAACTACTACTAATAAAAATTATAATTAAATAACTATTAAACATTAATTAAAATAAATTAATAATAAAAATATTTTGATAATAAAAATATAAATAAAATAAAAATATTAATAAAGCCAATGTTAAAATGTTAAAATATTTTAAATGAATAAACTAATAATAATAATAATAAACAAATTATAATAAACACAAATAAAACGGATTAAAAAAATTATATTATAAAATAACAAAATAAAATACTAATAATGTAAAAATCTACTACTAATAAAACTACTACTAATAAAAATTATAATTAAATAACAAATAAAAATTAATTAAAATAAATTACTACTAATATAATATTAATACAAATATTTGATATTTAATATTTTGATAATAAATAAAAATATTAATAAAATAAAAATATTAATAAAGCCAATGTTAAAATGTTAATAAAATATTTTAAACTGAATAAACATGATAATAATAATAATAATAATAAAATCAATAAAACAATTATAACAAACATAAATAAAACATTTAAAAAAATTATATAATAAAATAATAAATTAATACTAATTAAAATAAATTAATGATAATAATAATAATAATAATAATAATGTTTTAAATATTTCATAATATTTTAATAAAATAAAATAAAAATATCAATAAAACCGATGTTAAATTGTAAATAAATTTAAAATTATTTTATAAATTTTATAAATTGAATAAACTAATAATAATAATTATAATAAACAAATAAACAAATTGTAATAATCATAAATAAAACATTTAAAAATTATATATTAAAATAAAATGGTAATAAATTATTAATACTACTTAAAATAAATTAATAATAATAATAATAATAATAATAATAATACTACAAAGGTTTTAAATATTTTTTTGAAAATAAAATAAAATAATAAAATAAAATAAAAATCAATGTAGTGGCAAATTTACAAAAAGGAATACATTTTAAAAAATACATTTTTTTACTATTAGCAGCATTTATTAAACGATCAGAGTTAAATTAAAGACAGCTGTAATATTAATCTACGTGGTTGCGTATGACAGGAAAAACAAAGCGAGAGAGAGCGAGGGAGTGAGCGAGAACAGTATGGATGGGGGAATCCTCTAGAAGAGAGATCACTGGGGCTTCGGGGGGGAAACCCCTGCTGCAGGATTTCTCTTCGGCTGGGCAGCCCGGCTCTGTTGCTATGGAAACTGGCTCTCGAGTGAGAGGGAGGGAGAGAGAGAGAGAGATGCTAGGGGAAGGTAGAGTGGGTGGGCGTCTGTTGAAGCACACTGAGCAAAAACAAAGCAGAGAGAGAGATATTATGCACCACATTATATGGAAGCACTTACAGGTCAAACAAGAGGTAATGGAAGCCTTCCTCTGATATACTGTCATGGAGCCGCACTGCATTAAAGATAAAGAGAGCAATAATATCATCACATACTTTTATTTGCCATTCACTCACAAGACAATACAAAGAGCAGATTCATGTGCTGAAATGAAACAAACAGGAATGCTTTCTATTTCAATGCCCCTCGAGATCCCTTTCGCTCATTGAAATCTGAGCGTGTCGCACCTGCGTCCAGAATGAAGGATTTTACACTGATTTTGTCATTAATGGAGAAGATCAGGTACATCTGTGAAGCTAACTTTAATGGCCGATGTTTCAGACTCACCGATATTGGGATGCTTGAGCAGACGGCAGATACGGGCTTCCCGTTCCAGCTTCTGGTGATCTGGGAAAACAATTGGATCCGTCATTGCAGATGGAGTAATTAAATGTGCAGTGCATTATTTTTAAACGTTAACAAAGCTTAATTTAACCAATTCCACACATCTTTTGTGAAATTTCATGGACTTTGTGGAAGTTTAGCCAAAGAAACTATGCTAGTACTTTGAATTTCACATGAATTTTAGTTAACCAAGCTGTTAAAGGGGACCTATTATGCCCCTTTTCACAAGATGTAATATAAGTCTCTGGTGTCCCCAGAATGTGTCTGAAGTTTCAGTATCAAAATACCCCACAGATCATTTATTATAGCTTGTCAAATTTTCCCCTACTTGGGTGTGAGCAAAAACACACCATTTTTGTGTGTCCCTTTAAATGCAAATGCGCTAGAAAGGGGGCGGAGCATTTACAGCTCATGCTTCGGATGCAACAACAAAACTGGAGAATCTCACATTCAATGTGGTGTTCAGTCTTACATGTTTGAACCGGAGTCAGACACTGACAGAGACATCTCCAGCTACTACAGTGAGGAAACAAAAATGGCGACTGCTGTGGCTCACTCAGGGCAGTATCTATGCTAATAGGGCAGATCGTCACCAGTCGTGGGCGGGGCTTCCCCCTACTCTTATGTAAATCTGGAACCGCACATTTGGAGAGATTTATGGGGATGATAAAGAAAGGAGTGGGTGGATTTTTACCATTATAGGTTGGTTGTTTACACACATCCGTGTTCAAACACCTTATAAAAGTGAATTTTGCATAATAGGTCCCGTTTAACTAACATATGCCAGATTACCAAGTATGGCTTGACCAATTCCTATACTACATTCTTAAATAACCCCAGACAATGTGACAATCCTCCCATTACAGCAGATCAAAGTGATTAACAAAAACTAAAACCATAAAAAATGTGTTACTTGAAACAATATAAACAATAACTGATATAAAATAAATCATTAAAAAAATAGCATAGCAGATTCTGCAGACCGTGAGAAAATCACGCTGATGCAAATATACCATGCTGAAGCATCTAATGTCTAACGTGCTAAAATAGTAAGTTGGCACTCTTTTATCTACATGGGTTTGATCTGATTGTGACAAGTGATTATCATTATTATTTTCCCCCGCCCACACATGCTTTTTACATCAGCGAAAAAGTCGTTTCATTATGATGAAAGATTATGAAAACTAATGAAACATGCACAATAAGACCATGAATATTTATCAACATTAAGACTACTTGTACTTATCAAGGGCCAGTGCCTCGGTGTCGCCCCCTCACCCGGACTATCCACAGTCAAGATGAATGTGAAAATAGATTTTAATTATGAAATGGAATATATTATTTTTTTAAAAATTACAATTGCTAAGTGCATAGGCTTTCTAGGCTACTTTCATTAGGCTACTATAGCAACATTTTAGTTATGGACGGTCTGTTTCACAAAGTGACATTTTGATTGGCATATTTGACACATTAACCTACAAACTTCCCACTCCACAAAGAATGTTGAGCTGTTGAGTTGAGCTGCTTAAAATTGTAATACTTTTTCCCAGGATTCTTTGACAAAGGTTCAAAAGAACAGCATATATTTGAAATAGAATCTTTTGTAACATTATAAATGTCTTTAATGTCACTTTAATGCAAGGAAAAATCTTACTAACCCCAAACTTTGTGCATTTCATAGATGGAACGATCATCAAACACAAAATGGCACCAATATCTTTGAAACGAACTCTAACTTAAAGGTGCTCTATGTAAGAATGACAGCTAGTGGTTGAAATGGGTACTGCAGTCCAAATTCAAAGTATTGTTGCCCCGGCCCCTCCTCCTCAGACTTGATGCTCGCGGGTTGCCAGTTTGAAGACACACAACAGGAGCGAGCTCAGTTGACATTGGAAGTTGAGGAGATTGTAAGATACTTAGTTGATTTATTGATTTATGATGAGTTGATATCGCGTAATATTTTTAGATGGATGCTGAGGCTTTTTAGGTCAAGTAGAATCGGTGATCTCTGACCCCGTTTGTTCGCTGGCTTCCATGGCTGCAATTCGCTGCATGTGTTTTCCGCCAACTGGCAACCCGGGGTGGCGAAATACTATTGGGTAAATTGGCAACGTGTGGTTTTGCACAAACCGAAACAAAAACAGAAATTCTGACACGGAACGCAAATTTCAAAGTGAAATAACTGGCTGTAGCAATGGTTTTCAGAGAAACAAATATGTGAACTGAGCATGTTTAATAAATATCTGCAAACATATGGTATTTTTATGCTTTAGTACAATCAAAAACTTACATAGAGCACCTTTAAGTTGACATGGGATTATGTTTGTGTTTAAAAATAGAAAAATCACCTTCATAATTAATTTCACATCTTTTGAACAAAGCTTTTTTTATAGTTCTGAAGGGGTGTGACGGTTGTTTTCCTGCAGTCAAACAGTTCCTGCTCCATTCACACTGGTTAAACCCTTTTAAAGTGCACATTTAAAGCGGTCTGGGCGCTTCAAACGTGGCAGCAAAGGTCACGCTCAGCATCACGCAGACCACAGGATCTACTGTAAACCACACGGCAACGGCCAACCAGATCGTGCAACCTCTGACTGTGGAGGACATGCTCGACTCGAGTGATTCTGCATGATACGGAGAGACAGACGCGCACAGCCGAGAGGCCTGGACAGCTCCGGCACACTCCACAGACGAAGCCTGCTGTCTGCCATGCATGAGTCACACGGGAAGGAGGGCATCTGGGAAACAGGGCACAGATCATCTCCAGCGATTCACGATTCAGTCCTGATAAACAGACACGGCTGGCTGTCTATCATTCCAGCATCATTAAGACTGAAATTGAAATCGCATATGACCCTACTATATAGTAGGCGAAAAACAGTATGTGACATGTCCGGAATTCACAGTACTCATAAAAGAGTAGTTAAAAAGTTTGTTGTGTGCTTATTTGAGACCGCAAGGGCTGCGATTTATTATTTTAAAAATATATGCGCGGCGTGTTTCATGGTAAAACGCAGCACTGTGATCAGAGCGGATCAATCGGTTCGCAGTAAATTCTGCTCTATCTCTGCGAACGCTGTGAGTTTGAGTCACTTAAAAAAGCAACACGCACCAAACATCTTTCCACACTTGTAATGAGAAGCGTTTACAAACCTGTTGTCCAACAAGAGAACATTTAATAACATGTTTTTACTCCAAACTCACTTCATAAAGTCAGAGTCGAGTGTTTGAAATAACTTCCTTTTGTCATATAGAGGGTGTAAAATGGACATGAAAAACAAAAATTTGATTGTTGGGTGAAAAAACACCCAACATATTCATATTCAAACATTTTATACCTTTATCAGACCAAAAACTGTGTTTCTATGTTTTTTAAAGAAACTTTTCTATTTTTACTGTATTTAAAAATGAAATTTATTCCTATGATCAAAGCTGAATTTTCAGCATCATTACACCAGTCTTCAGTGTCACATGATCCTTCAGAAATCATTCTATTATGCTGATTTGCTGCTCAAGAAACATTTCTCATTATTATCAATGTTGAAAACAGTTGTGCTGCTTCATATTTTTGTTAAAACCGTGAAGTCTTTTTCAGGATTTTATTAAAGAACAGCTTTTACTTTTGAACAGTACTGTATATTATAAGTAGACCTCAAGGAAAAATACAATTACATAAAAAAGCACCTTATTATGAGACATTTAAATTGCTATTGAAGCTATAGTCAGTTTACAGAACATCACTGTGGCCTCACTGCAAACCAAAAAATTCCACACACACACACACACACACAACAGCTCAAGAAGTTGTCACATTGAGCGGAGCGACTGGTGTGAAGCTGTGAGAATGCTGACACCCAAACACCACAAAACGCCTCTGCAGCAAAGAGCAGCAGACCCGGCGGAGAGAGAAAGTCTCCATCTGATCTGATCTCATCACCAGACTACTGTAATGAACCACACGCCACAGCTACAGTAAAATGACCTGTCTACATCACTCACATTAGTTATGGGGATTAAAGATGCACGTTTTTACCATGTTTGTACCACTAAGACTTACCCCCCCCCAAATCCCATCAATTAAACTAACTCATGAAATGGCATTCCCAAGAAATTTTAACATATTTCTGAGTGAAATAGGGCTACACATTTAGGCGGGGGGGCATCTAATTGGTTTTTTTTTTCCTGATAAAAAAAATGCAGCTGCGATTTAAAATGTGAATAAAAAGAAAAAAGCTCCAGGTTTTACTGTGCTTGTTTGCAGAGCTGCACAACTTGGTCAATTTTTTTGTGATAATGATTATATAATCACTATTTTACTATAAAATAAAAAAAACAAGTAAGAAAATAATTTTATTTTAGAGTAAAACTGTAAAATTACAATACTAACATTTATGGCTGTCTTTCTTCATTTTGAAGTATCAAGCAGAAAACCGCAGGAAGTTCTTTTTCGTTCTTCGTTTAGGGGTAAAACAAAGTTCGACATACATGACCAGTGATATACTGTTACCAAACATCTGAGGGTGCCCACACTGCTAAGAGCGGCATTTAGATAAATATGTAAATATGTGCTGCACGCTTTCCTCTCAATAACAAAATAAACAACAAAATTGAGAAAACAGCAAGCATTTTTTTTAATAAAGCATAAGAAAAGCATCTGATCATAGCAACGTGCATGTGTTTGCACAAGCTCTGCAATTCGGCACTCTAATCACGTTTATTTATATAGCATTTTATACAATAGATTCCTTAAAATCAAGCAGCTTTACCATATTAAACATGAAAAACAGTGTGAGTGTATCATTTTACCAGAAGTACAACTTCATTTTCCACTATAAAGCAGCTCTCCAGTGTGTTCATGTTTCCACTCGTGGACGTCTGACCTCGACGGCCTGAACAGAAGAAATGAACCGGAAAACATTTCCAGGTGAAAGAAGGCGGAGCCTCCGCACACACCTACCTGTTATGAAATCGCCACAGAGCAATAGTAGTACAAAGGTGTTTACCAGTCATAGCAAACTTTTACAGAAAGTTCTCTATGGCAAGCTGTTGTTTCAAACTCCCAAACGAACTCCAAATGAACTTCGTTTTGGCCTGATTTTGTTCAAAATGACGTCACATCAGTTAGTTCTTCAATTTTGCTCAAAGTATATCCGGGCCATAAAGGGGTCCTAGATTATGTTGCTGTTTGAGCATAAACTACATCTGCAAAGCATCTTACAACACTCAAAAAGTTCAATGCAAAGGGAGATATTTTCTTTTACAGAAATCGCTTTTAAAGGACTACAACAAGTGGCTGGTAGGGACTACAATAAGCTTCTTCTTGGGTTGGTAACATCACCAACCCCAAAATTTACATAAACCCTGCCCCCGGATACACGCAACAAAGGGGGTGAGGCCATGTTGGGCTGCTTTAGAGAAGAGGAAGAGTTGTTGTAGTAGAGTGTTGTTGCTATGCCGTCATTTTACGCCGGACTGCTTCACAAACGAGGGTCAATTCAATGCTGGATTTGCACAAAAGATTAACATGACGGCACATGCTAGTGGATGAGTTGAATCAGCTCCACAGCAACTACATAAATTTATCCACTAACCATTCAGAAACGTCCAGTTTCATTCTAAAAGTAACTTCTTCCGGAGTCAACACTGATGGAGAGACTCCGGTTTGAACAATGTAAGGCTGAACACCGTTACGGACAATCCTCATTTTGGCTGCGTGAGATTCTCCAGCTTTGTTGTTGTTGAGCAACCGAAGCTCGAGCTGTTAAAGCTCCGCCCTCTTCTGGAAAGTGGCCGGGAGCAGCAGCTCATTTACATTGAAATACATACACACAAAAACAATGTGTTTTTGCTCACATCACAAATAGGGGCAAATTTGACAAGCTATAATAAATGATCTGTGGGGTATTTTGAGCTGAAACTTCAGACACATTCTGGGGACACCAGAGACTTATATTACATTATGTAAGAAGGGGCATAATAGGTCCCCTTTACAGCTTCTCTTTTGTTGACAACAGCCAGTTTTATAAGTGCTTCTTCTTACAAGTTTAGAAAGACAGTTGGTGCATGTTGCGTTAACAAATTAAAGTTAGAATTGATCCGAACTTGGAGCAGAGCAGCATTTACTTCGATTAATCGTTCTGCCCTAAAATGGGAAATTCAGCAAGAAAAAAATATATATAAGCCAGGATTTGACTCTATTCACTGGGAATTGATTCATTGTACATTTAGCAGATGCTTTTATCCAAAGCGACTTACAAAATAAGAAACATCACAATCATTTACCATACATAAAGAACATACAACAACAAAATGCAAGGTACAACTATATACAATTAATTTTGATGCAAACAAGTTCACCAAGAGGTAAATGAAAGATAATCTGCATTGTACACAGAGGAAGACACTTATTTGAGACCAAATGTATGCAATCAAATGCAACTGTGCTCACGTTTGCATCCACAGAAGCATGGCAGGATTATAGGCCTGTCTGAAACAATTACAGCTCAAACAATCGTTTTTTTTCAGTATTTATCCCAGCAGTAGGTTGTTATAATTGGAAACAATCACCGAGTCGATTGCCCCATTCAACCTAGTGGGTTCAGTCCTGCTAAACACCCCAGAGCCACATGTGTGTGCGTGTGACACTTCGGGTAAATCCAGGTCAACTCCATGCTGCATTGCAGTTGCTGCAATCATGCACAAAGTATTCACAGCAAATCACAACTTCCCAAAGCAGCTCTTATGGATCCTTTTCACATTTACAGGGTTCTTAAAAGTGGAAGTCATCATAGTTGAGTAAACTTCTATAGTGGTGAACGGAAACCACAACAAAAATAACTTTTGTGTTCCCATTTGATCCAGTAGCAAAAGAAAAAAAATCCATGATAGTGTTTCTATGACTTTCCAAAAGAGGAACAAATACTGAGAGATTGATTACGGTGGCCAAAAGAGAGAAAGATGTCAAATTTGCAGTCACGCCCTCAGCCATGGTATTAGAAACACTCACACAGCAGTGTTAAAAAGTTTTCTGTAATTTAATGCCAAGTCATCTTTATTTATATAGCGCTTTATACAATGCAGATTGTTTCAATGCAACTTTACAGAATCAGAGATGCAAACAAAATCTGCTCTTACAAAACAATATTGTCATTATTCAGCTCCGTTTAGTTCAGTGTTGATTCAGTTCAGTTCAATAACTGTGTAAAGTTCATCAATTATGAAAGAAGTTTAATACAGCTGTGAAGCAGCTCTACAGAAGTCATTATGAAGCTCAATAACTGTGTAAAATTCATCAATTGTGAAAGAGTTGATTCAGCTATAAAGCAGCTCTACAGAAGTCATTATGAAGCTCTAGTCAGTTCAAGTTGTTCTCATCCAACAGTGTCAGTGCAAATGATAATAAAACACACTGTATAGTATTCTAAATGTATATTAAAGTCACCATAAAATCAAAATGGACAATTCTTGTTGTTTCATAATATTGCAGTCATTATTATAAAAGATTTATCCATGCATATCATACATTTTATAAATTAATGTGCTCTCATAGTCTTTAATCAAACTAACTTCCCCTCCCTCATCACTTCTCTTCTCTGATGACGTGTTTACTGACGCAAGGGCGGGGCAACCTGTCACTCACATGAGATTAGGGGTGTGCGATATCACGATTTTTGATCATGGACAATTAAAATGTCTCCACGATCTGCTTTTTAAGAAATATCGTGCTAGTGCATTTTATCAGTTGAAGTTTTGGCGCCTCTATCCCAACATATTGCATGCGTATTTCGCGTCGTTCAGAGATGCGCGATTATATATATGATCCGTGCATAAGGTCTTAAAGTGACAGCAGCCTAATAAACCTGCAGCTGTCTGCGTCATTAATGTTAATCAAACAACAAAATACAAAGAGAAAATTACTTTCTTCTCTTCACTGAATAACTTCAGTAGCTTTAATAAGAATCAGTGTATCTATCATTTATACAGTGAAGTCTAGTGTTATATTTTAACATTTGTTTATTCAATTTCTTACTTGAATGCTATTGTTAAATACACCTACTGTGAAAAAATAAAGCACTTTATTTCATTTGTATATTATATTGCATTTGTAATGTGCATCTTTGTTCTTATTTTTAATAACAAAGATAAAATAATGAAATAAAGATTTTATCTCCGCCCACCCCTAATTTGGCCATAAATGGGTCTGTCATTCTTTTTTCTTATATATTTTGTTACCTTGTAAAGGCTGATTTATACTTCTGCATCGGACCTACACCGGAGACTCTGCGCCTTAGGCTATGCGTCTGTTTTCATTTATAGCTACTTCTGCGGCGTTGTCCGCATCGACGTGCATGCAGACCACTAGTAGGCAGTGTCCGCAGTCATGTTGAGTATCAAGGCAAAAGCCGAAGAAGAAGCAGCTTGTCATGTACGTTGTCAGAGAAGCTTACAAATAGAAGCGGCAAATAGGTAACAACTTTTGTTGCAGTATGACTGCATGTGTCCCCTGAAACAGAGCGTTTTTCATTTATATGAAGTTGAAAACACTCGCTCTTCTCCGAGTGTTCCGCGCCAGTTTTTTTACCTGAGGGAGGGGTTCTAGCAGACCAATCACAGAGCTTGCGCGTCCGTGTAGAATTGACGCGTTGTTACATTTTTGAAGAGGTGCACGTCAGGCTACGCGTGGTACACACAGCCTACGCCATAGCTACAGCATACACTCGACGCAGAAGTATAAATCAGCCTTTAGGATACATTTTCAAAATATGGAAATTAGTTTGGCTGTACTGCAAAATAGTAAAACCAACATGAAAAAAATCGTGATAAAATCGTTAATCGTGATTTTACTTAAAAAGAAACATGATATTTTTGCAATATTGCCCATGCCTACATGAGATCCACCAATAGCAAACCAAAACCATCCAATGATCCAATCAATTCCCGATGGACAAAATCACATCCCGCCCTACATTTTTTCTTGTTCCAGAAGCCATTTCACCTGGATATATATCACAATAGGGAAGAAAAGACCCAACTTCTGTTTCATGTTGACTTAAAAGTGAAAATCTAAAAAATTTTGCACATTTTTTGAGGTTAATAACTGTTGAAATGCATCTTCACAGTCTGTGCGTAATAAGAGAGAATCCTTCTTGAGAAAAGAAGCTGCGTAATCATTGGCTGCTCTCTGTGTCAATCACCCCACCCTGGCCCTGCCCCCTAACACATGCTCTAGTTTCCACTTGCCACATTTTGCATTAACTCTTTCAGCACTGCCAGAGCCTTCACATGACGTAAAAACCCTGTTTCCATTGCAAACCGCAATAATACGAATACACTCAAAACGAATCATTGCATGGGCGTCACTGAGGTGTCAGATGTGGTCACAAGCTGAGTCAAAACAACAGCAGTGATGACAAAGCGACAATCTGAAATCTTTCCACTTGAAGTGTGGCATGGCTTTATTCGAGGATGGCAGTAGAAGTGCAGCTCTCAAACCGTCAAAACAAAAGCCCCTCATGTTTGAGTACTTGAGAAGCGAAGCCCCTCCGCATCAGCGTGGGTGTGTGTTCGAGCATGTACACGCGCATGTCTGCGCTCTGTGGGAAGACGAATTCTGCGCTCTTGGCATGTTGGCCGCACAGACACGCTGTCTGCGGCGTGCCAAACGGTCAGGCTGCCTGTGATGACCTGCAGACCATATGATTGCCCCCGTGCGCCAACACTTCCCAAAACACACACAGGCCTGTTCACCCAAAATATCACCACAACAAACACGTCAACTACAAATGCTGACATCCTTATATTAGCCTTATATTTTAAACTCATACATGCAACAATAATTCGTTTAACATTGTAAAACTGTGGCCAGTTGATAGTAGCCACCACTGTCAATGAAAAATACCAGAAATTTACTATATTTGTACCATAGTAAACATGGTATTTTGGCATAAACTAGGTTTACTATGGCAATTTTTTCTATTTTGACTTATTCAGTAAGAAATTAGTATTCACGTATCACGATACTGGGTTTACGATACGATATGCATCACGATATTTTGAACAAAACTAAAAAAAAATACATTTTTTTCATTTTTTCAAGATTTAATTGAACCTTCTGTAAGTAAATTAACAATTGACTAGATGTGTTACTGAACAATAAAACTGAATTTTAACATGTAATTAGAATAGATAAGAAACCTAAGAGAGAACTTGTTAAAGCAGTAAAACAATGGTGACACCAGAATAAAAATATTCATGATTCTGAACCTGAAAATACAGAATTATACCACACATGTATAACACATGTAACGTAATAAATTTTTTACTGGTAAAATCAGACATTTGGCATTATCAGGACCCAAAATATTGCCCTATTGCATTATACTCAACATTTAATTAAGGAATATAATGTAGTACTGTTACTGAAACTTTCTGTAAGCTTTCATTTTTTCTAATGCAGTACACTTGCGCTTTCAATGCAGGCATTCGTTGAATCTCTCTTACACAGACCCACGCAGATTATACACTTAAAAACGCAATATGGTGAGTTAAATTATGCTCTCATTTTGAAGAGTGTCGCTCGAGCACGTATGCGCTTCAGATGATGAGGGACAGTTCTAATCGCAAAGCGTGTCAAAATGACTATTTCTGAACTTTATTAGTTCATCCAAAAATTAAAATTCTCACCACATTTACTAACTCTCATGTTGTTTTCGCGCTTCACGCATTTGAACATCCGTGTTTACTAAAGTATGCATGTATAATAGTATAAAGCTATCATGTCTCTTCAGAAGACTTGGATTTAGACCGCTTGATTGATTATTTTTACAATGCCTTTATGATCTTTTTTAGATCTTTTAAGGGAGAATTTACTTTAAATGAAGGGACAGAAATCTCTCAGATTTCATAAAATATCTTCATTTGTGTTTGGAAGATGAACAAAAATCTTACAGGCATGATGAGGGTGAGTAGAGGATGAGAGAATTTACATTTTTGGGTGAATTAAACTTTATAAATACAGTAAGCTGACTCTTGGATAAAATTAACTCTATATCGTGAGTCATATTGTTTACATCAACAATATTGTCGCATTTTTATACCGCCATATCTCAATATAACGATGTATCGTTACACCCCACAAGAAATTGTAATAATAAGGCAAGGATGAATTAAATTGATCAAAAGTGACAGAAAAGACAGTTATAATGTTAGTAAAAGATTTCTATTTCTAATAAATATTGTTCTTGAAAAAAATGTTCCCACAAAAAAAAAAAAAAAAATTAAGCAGCATAACTGTTTTCAACATTGATAATAATGAGAAATGTTTCTTGAGTATCAAATCAGCATATTAGATTGATTTCTGAAGGATCATGTGACACTGAAGACTGGAGTAATGATGCTGAAAATTCAGCTTTGATCACAGGAATAAATTACATGTTAAAACATTAAACCTGTCATTTTAAATAGTGATAACATTTCACAATATTACTGTTTTTACTTTGATCAAATTAACATTTTAAAAATCTTACCGACCCCAAACTTTTGAACAGTAATACACTTTGAAAATATGAATAATTTTAATGTAAGAGAAGCATTTAATTTTTTACATTAAATATTTTAAATAATTTCAAGCCATTTGCTTGAAACAAAACCAGAATATTAATCCATGCCAGAGCACAATACATAAATATTAAGGTATGTTTCAATTATCTTTAAAAGACTGAAAATATCCGCAGGTTATTTATTAAGTGCAAACCAACCCCCTTTTCCCAGCCCAAAACATTTTCCAGCAGTCATGATTTACCTCTTGCCGAGAGCTTTTTGGTGTTGATGATTTTGGCAGCATACTCTTGGCCCGTGCACAGCTTGACACAACGTCGCACCACTGAGAAGGCCCCCCTGAAGAAACAGACGAGAGAAAAACAACGGCTCAGAAGATCTGCAGATACACCGCTGAACTTGAAGAACCTCAGTTCAAAACCCTTCAAAAATTGCTTAAAGGGAAGGACAATTCTGTGTCCCACAAAATCATTTTTATTTTTGGGTGAATAACATTAAAGAGGACCTATTATGCTTTTTTACATGTTCATCTTTCTTTAGTTTGTAATGTTGCTGTTTGAGCATGAAAAAGGTCTGCAAAGTCACACCAGCGGGAGTTATTCTCTATATCAGTGTCACCTGTCACCTCCATTGTAGACTTGAGTTTTCCTCCTGGAACGAACACGTCACAATATTCTTCATTTAAATAATTCCCACCCAAGGCATACAAAAAATAAAGGGGCGGGGCCTGGTTGAGTTAGTTAGAAGAGTGTTGAAACTCATGGTTACGGTAAGGGGTGGGACATTTCCCAAACACACACAAAATGCTTGACCAATCACAACACACTGGTCTAGCTGACCAATCAGAACACATTGTGCTTTTCAGAAGGAGGGGCTTCATAGAGACAGGAACTAAACAGAGTGTTACCAAAGACTATAGAATAACACAAGACGCATCACTCGTATTATTATGAATGGGAGAAAGTGCAATGCACAATATGGCGGAATAAGTCCTGCCTCCTAAATAAGAGCCAATCGCCAATTGGTAAAGTCACGCGTCACTGCAGCGGCCGTTAGAAGCTCCAGTTTCTATAGAAACAGTCAGACGCACGCCTCTCAAATTAGGCACAAGAGACATTTAGGACTGCACATGCGCATTAGGTTAATCCAGCCTGAAAAATACAGTTTTTTGTCATGATTCGAGCATTTAGAAACAAAATGTATGAGTCAGATTTCATTGGTGATTTCAAATATGAAATTTAATCGAAAGCTTGGCAAACAGCTTTAGAGAATTTGATGTTTCCCCATTCAAAGAGATGCACTTGGATCCCGAGAGGCGTTTTAAAGATGGCCGCCGAGTGAAATGACTTGTCTTAAAGGGACTTTGGTGTTACTGACAGACTGGGAAGAGAGGAGCTGCAACAATGTAAAATATGGGAAAAATAAGGTGTTGTTTGAACATTCAAAGCATGAAAACCTGTTCTAGTAGAGCCCAAAAACAAAATAGGGCATTATATGACCTCATTAAGTACAACAACTGTTATGCACACTTCTATGTCTTTACCAAAAACATCAACAGAGCCAGATTATAAATCAAAACACAACACGTAGGTGTCATGATATTCACAAGGGAACAAAATGTAGAGCACACGCTGTCTATCAACAGCCCTCTCGGGTCTATTTTCAGAAAGACCTGCGTTACAAAAATCACTTGAGACAGTAATGATGTCATTCCTTACCAGCTAATTTTAGCACACCTTGTTACAGTTACACAATACACTTAGTATGTCTCAAGCAGACGCACTGAAAATACGAACTCAGATCCGTGACTTCCCGCCCCTCACCGACAGGCTCAAATGCCCTTGGAAACATCCATGTGATGATAACGTGATAAAAACAGACCATATGCCCCTCTGTGACCTCAGGCAAATCACCTGCACACGATTCGCTTGGCTAGCGGACTAGAAAACACGAAGACTGGGAGATGCTGAGCATCAGTAGACACCGATCGCCATTCAAAACATCACGGAAGAGGTCTAACTGTCAATCATACATTTTAAAAACGGATTTTACCATGACTTTTTGGATATGGTACCATGGTAATACTACGTTTTTGGACATTTTCAAGAGTGTAAAACCACGGAGTACCATGTAAATTAGTGATGAATATTAAAATTCTGGCTGACATCAATAAGCCTATAATCTTTTAATGTTTTGACCGATAACTGGTAAAAATTTAGATAAAATTCTGTAATATTTTGTGCAAATAAATGAAAAATAAAATACTAGAAAGTAAATCCAATCATTTTAAATGCTAAAATGCTATATATATATATATATATATATATATATATATATATATATATATATATATACACACAAACTACCAGTCAAAAGTTTGGACACGGTAAGATTTTTAATGTTTTTAAAAGAAGTTTCGTCTGCTCACCAAGGCTGCATTTATTTAATTAAAAATACAGTAAAAACAGTAATATTGTGAAATATTATTACAATTTAAAACTGTTTTCTGTTTGAATATATTTTATAAAGTAATTTATTCCTGTGATCAAAGCTGAATTTTCAGCATCATTACTCCAGTCTTCAGTGTCACATGATCCTTCAGAAATCATTCTAATATGCTGATCTGCTGCTCAAGAAACATTTATTGTGTACAATTGTACAAAATATTTGTGTAAAATATTTTTTATTTTTTTTCAGGATTCTTTGATGAATAGAAAGTTCAAAAGAACAGCATTTATTTGAAATATAATCTTTTGTAACATTATAAATGTCTTTACTGTCACTTTTGATCGATTTAATGCATCCTTGCTGAATAAAAGTATTAATTTCTTTCATTTCTTTTCAAAAAAATAAATTTTTCTTTCAAATAAAAATAAAAATTCTTACTGACCCCAAACTTTTGAACGGTAGTGTATAATGTTACGAAAGCTTTGTATTTCAGATAAATAACTTTCTATTCATCAAGGAATCCTGAAAAAAAGTACACAACTGTTTTCAACATTGATAATAATCATAAATGTTTCTTGAGCAGCAAATCAGCATTTTAGAATGATTTCTGAAGGATAAATTGTAATAATATTTCACAATATTACTTTTAATTAAATAAAAACAGCCTTGGTGAGCAGACGAAACTTCTTTTAAAAACATTAAAAATCTTACAGATTCCAAACTTTTGACTGGTAGTGTGTATATATATATATAAAGTTATAGTATGTTATATAAAAATTATAATTTATAGTATGAAAAATGGATATTTATTTTAATATTTGCTAAAGACTGCATTTAACAATTCTTAAGTTTTTAAATAGTAACTTTATGTGAGTGCAATTAAATATCAAATATTGGCCAATATGTACAATCTCAATGAATACAGATATATAAAAAATTATTAGCCGATATATTTTGAATCCCAAATCTAAATACAATGGTATTTGCATATTATAATCGAGTACCATTATATTATCATACTGTACCATGGTGATTTTACAGTAAGGTCAGCGCATAAGCACATTAACATATATAATGTAATATAGTGGTTGACCGTTGTTTTATGATGGCCGAAAACGAAAAACTTATCAGCTAATGCGATAATTAATAAAAGTTAAATATCAGCCGATATACTTGGCAACCACTAAACATCATGTATTATAATTAATTATATAAAATATTGCTTGTCAACGTGAGGGAAACATCACATGAAGTTCTTCCCTCCAAGAAGAAGAATGGAAACTTCTCAACTAATAAAGCAGAAGGTCAAAATGTGTCACAACCATGTGCCGTCCACCTTTGATCTGGTGGAGGCCAGAGCGCTGTCTGTCTGCAGATCTGTTAGCAAACGTGTAGTTTCATTAGCGCTGGAAGCAGCCTGAGCGTCTCAGTGGAGACACTGAGCTGATTTACTGCTGTCAACCTGTCAGGAAGACCAAACCACGAGCTGCGGGCTGCTGAGGTGTTCAGGGTAAACTGGCAAGCAGCAGCAGAAAACATGCTCACAAACAACAACAAAAACCACAGCAACTTTGGACTGACACCCAAAAATCACACCCATAAATATAACTAAATTGAATTCTATAAATGTATAATAAAAAATAACAAATTAAATTCTATTTGATTCATAATATATTAATTAATTATATTAGATTGATAAAAGTACAGTAAAAACAGCAATATTGTGAAGTATTATTACAATTTAAGAGAATTGTTTTCTATTTGAATATAAATATATATTAAAATGTAATTTATTTCTGTGATCAAAGCTGGATTTTCAGCATCATTACTCCAGTCTTCAGTGTCACATGATCCTTCAGAAATCATTCTAATATGCTGATATATATATATATATAAATTATTTGATTCTTATTAAAAGATGTAATAACAGAAGAAAACAAAGGATTTAATTTGTTAAATGTAAAGCATTTCAATGTAACTAATTACAAAGTAATTATTATATTGCAATCTAATGAGTTTAAGGATTTTTTTTTTACTCAAATTACAGATATAAGGAATCCAAAATACAACTTTCAAATTATTTAATAATATACATATATAAAATACAAAGTTTATAATGGCTATTATTGTTCAATAAATAATATTTTGTAATATAATGTTGGCATATTTGGTACTGAGAAACAGTCTGATGGGGGTTTATTAACAACTTGAGTGCAGGTTACATAGTTACACCAGTAGGTGGCGGCAACTGACTGACTTTGACTGACTTTAAAAGTGAGTTAAGCCAAGGGTATACTTCGTTTTTTTACATGTACGTAGACATGTGCCGATATCTGGTAGTACGATATATCACGATAATGAATATGCACGATATTGTTATCGCGAGCGCTTCAAAATTCTGTGAATAATTGTTACGAATTATTCACATTTTTATAATGCATTTTAAGAATACTTTCCCCATTAAAGGGGACCTTTTATGCAAAATTCACTTTTGCATGGTTTTTGGACATAAATGTGTTTTGGCAGTGTGTGTACACAATCACCCTATAATGATAAATTTGTTTTCAAAGAAAATGCTCCCTCAACTCAACCGAAATTTGTTTATGTCTGCGTGAATCATTTCACACCGGACTGCTTTGTGAACGAATGTCAATACAAAGGGACAATACAAAACAGAGGTTGTGCTAAAAATTTGTTACACAAGGATAGATCAGTAAGCTGTTCGTGATCCAGCTTACAGTCTTCAGAGTGATACTGGATACGGCAGTAATGAAGGTAAGAGCACTTTATTACAGTTCATCGGAGTGGATTTATGGATATAAAGCTTACCAGTTTATTAAGCACCACCCGAAAAGGCATAAGGTCTTCATATTTTGTTTACCATTAGTTGTAACTAGGGATGCACCGATACCATTTTTTGAGGACCGAGTACGAGTACCGATACTTTTTTCTAGTACTTGCCGATACCGATGCCTATACATTTATGAATTTCTCTTTTTTTTCTTCATGTTGCAGTTTTCCAAGCACAACACAGGGAGACTAATAAATGTAGGACAGCTTCTTTATTATTACTCTAATGAAAAAAGTAATAATTTTTATGTGCTTGTCACAAACTTAAAAAACAAAAATTTCACAGTGTCCAATAACCTTCAAAGGGCATAATTACCAATATATATAATTGTTGTTATATAAAAAGAAATTTACAAACAAATTACAAACAATACAAGAAATACTATAAAGATACAAATTAAATAAAGTTGTTTTTCAGATACAGCAGGTTTATTTACCATGTTATTTAACATATTTTGTTGTTTTATTAACATTAATGACAAATATAGGCTACGGTCCCTTTAAGACCGAATCCATGGATACTGACACACATCCTGTTTTCACCCAAATGTTTACGTCCACTTAAGCCATAACCGACTGTATTTACGTGAGATACTCCACACGATGGACATTTTGACAACTACGTGTGCATTTGACCATTCAGGCGCGAGGAGAACTGATCGCGCGCTGTCTGAGAGAACTGGGATCGCGCGCAAGAAAGAGAGAGAGAGAGAAAGAGAGAGAGAGAGAGAGAGAGAGAGCGCTTCTGGTCTGTGTCATTCAGCGCGATTCCGCCTATCCCACCTTCACTAATCGATAACGAATTGACTGAAAGCATGCAGTTCGCAATGTGTGTGTTGTCATCATTATTTTGAAGTATTTCCACACCTTTGAGGCTGACATTGTTTCTGCTGCTGCCGCCGGTGTCTCTGTGCACGGACAATTCTGTCAGTTACGTCACGTGAGGTATCGTCTTTGGTATCGGGGGTATTTTTACGAGTACGAGTACAAGTGCATGAGCTTGGTATCGGGCCTGATACCGATACAGGTAACGAGTGTTTCTGTGTACTCCGCTGTGTATGTTGATGATAATGCAAGGGAGAGAGAGTTTATGGACTGTTTTTACTGTATTTTTAATTAAATAAATGCAGCCTTGGTGAGCAGACGAAACTTCTTTTAAAAACATTAAAAATCCTACCGATTCCAAACTTCTAAAAAATAAATATAAGTAAAGGCTAAAATGCATGTCTCCACCACAAACTGAGGATGTGGTAAAATGTTCAGTTAAGTATGGTGAAGATCTGTTAAAATATCGCACATATAAAACATTTCAAAAGTCGTATATGTACGTAGACATGTGCCGATATCTGGTAGTACGATATCTCACGATAATGAATATGCACAATGTTGTTATCGCGGGCACTTCAAAATTCTGTGAATAATTATTTACTACGAATTATTCAAATTTTTATAATGCATTTTAAGAATACTTTCCCCCATTAAAGGGGACCTTTTATGCAAAATTCACTTTTGCATGGTTTTTGGACATAAATCTGTGTTGGCAGTGTGTGTACACAATCACCCTATAATGATAAAAATCCAACCACTCCTTTTTTTTAATCCCCATAAATCATAAGCAGTGTGTGCTATATGTCTATTTCTCCTCAGTGAGAGAATATATGTTAAGATGAACTGAAATTGAAACATACAGAGCATTTATTAAAAAAGAGAAGTTTAAAAAGTTTTGAAAGTTTTGTTATTATGACTGTGGGTGATACACACGGCCCGTTTAATAATTCAGGAGAAAACGGTGCAAAAGAAACGCAATACTGACTGACTGGGGGGGGGATGGGGGGGGTCTGAGAGAGTGTAAAATAATTTCCTAACGTCAGGCCACAGGCATGTCACACACACACACACACACACACCGATTATAGACAGCAAACAGCCGCCCGGGCAGCTCTCACAGCTCCAAATGTCACCAGAGAGAATGATACAATGTAGCGACTCTGCTGCCCAGAGTTTATGATACATTGTAACATTGTAATACTCAACGCTTCATGTGGAGATACAATGTAGCGACCTATTGACTCTCAAATATATATCACCCCAAACATAACGCTTAAATAGCTGATAATTATGATCACACATACAAGATAGACTCACTTTGATACTTCCTGACGGCTCCTCTGAGCATGAAATCCACTAGAGGAGCCACAAAACAAGCAATATCCTCATGTTTTTGATCTCTATATATATAGTTAAATACTCACATGCATATTAATGCAACTCCATCTAATGTGTCTTAAAAGCTCCCCTGTGCATTCTACATATAAAACTGCACTAAAGGAGCTGCAAACATGCAATATCCTCTAAATATAGCTCATATTTATGATCTTTGATTCACTATTTCACTTCACCATTTCAATGCACTCTTTTCCCAGACAGCTTCTACATATTAAATGCAGCAAAATCCTCCTCAGAATTAACACCTGGTTGCTCATTTGTATGATCAGAGACTGTATGAGTATAAATATTCACTGTAACATGCACAGTGGTGGGTGTATTTAAATGCAACTCCCCTCTAATGTTTCTTGACAGCTCTTCTGAGCATTCTGCATGAAATGCACCAGGGGAGCCACAAAACATGCCATATTCTCAAAATGAACCTCTGACTGCTTACATCTACGCGCAGAGCATTAAAATAAACACAGTAGTGGGAGTATTTTGAATGCAACTCCATCTAATGTTTCCTGACAGCTCTTTTGTGCATTTTGCACAAGATGCATCGAGTTCAAATGTGCCAAAAACCATGCAAAACGAAGCCCTGACCGCTATAGTAAATATGTAAACATTCACTTAGATAACAGAGTATTTAAAATGCAACACCCGACAGATACTCAGATGGCGAAAAGCATCCGATATCCTCATAATGATTACCATATTGCTCTTGTTTATCATAAATTACTGTAATATAGTTAAAGAGTAGTGGGAGTATTTAAATGCAACTCTCTGATGTTTCCTGACAACTCCTCTGAGCTTTAGCGTATGAATTTGCATTCAATAAATGTGTGGCATCAATATAAGACACTCGGCTTATGCACAAACACTAAGAAAGAAAGCAAATCTTACTTTCCAAGTTCTTCGTACAGCTGGTACTCGTCGGTGAAGCGCGTGCAAGTTGTCGTTGCCATTTCTCAGCCCTCAGCGTTCGCGGCGATATCCGAGCTGTCTTCCAGCACTACGATTACGCTTCTGTTCCTTCGACTTGCGGGATTTTAAGGACAAAACTTAAACGTGGATGTGGATTTGAGGGAGGGAGAGGTTTGCCGACGAGCAGGCTCGACTGCTTTACCGACCTCTCACCGAATGCGCCGTTTAACTGCAGTGCACTTGTTTTCCGCTGTGTGAGAGACGCGCGCTGTCACCGCTGGAGGGCGCAGCGGAGCTTCTGTTTGTGGCGCTACACCTGCAACATCTTTCCGTTTCACACCTTTTTTTGTAGGTGTGTGGAGAGGTGACATCATTATGAATCCGTTAACACATTTAGAAATGAATTTTGTTAAATTTAACTGACCAAATGTATTGTAAATTTGACGATTTAAGGGACAGACATACCAAACTTAAAATGCATGAGGGTCATTACATGAAATATTATCATTAAAATCTTTTATTTTATTTTGTCCCAATACCTGGGTGGGTTTCCAAATTCTTCTTCATTTATTAGCAAATATACACAAATATAAAACATTTTGATTTTTGTTACTTTAACATGTATTAAACATCTTTATATTTTATATTATAAGTGTGGAACATACATGTTGTGTATGTGATACACAAAAAAATATTAATTTTAATTATATTTATCCCTGGGAACATGCAACAAAGGGGGTGAGGCCATGTTGGGCTGCTTTAGAGAAGAGGTAGAGTTGTTGTAGTAGAGTGTTGTTATCATGCCCTCATTTTACGCCGGACTGCTTCACAAATGAGGGTCAATTCAACACTGGATTTGCTCAAAAGATTAACATGACGGCACATGCTAGTGGATGAGTTGAATCAACTCCACAGCAACTACATAAATTTATCCACTAACCATTCAGAAACATCCAGTTTCATTCTAAAAGTTGTAACTTCTTCCTGAGTCTCTCCATCAGCGTCGACTCTGGTTTGAACAATGTAAGGCTGAACACCGTTACTGACAATCCTCATTTTGGCTGCGTGAGATTCTCCAGCTTTGTTGTTGTTGAGCAAACGAAGCGCGAGCTGTTAAAGCTCCGCCCTCTTCTGGAAAGCGGGCCGGGAGCAGCAGCTCATTTGCATTTAAAGGGACACACAAAAAGGCGTATTTTTGCTCACACCCAAATAGGGGCAAATTTGACAAGCTATAATAAATGATCTTTGGGGTATTTTGAGCTGAAACTTCATAGACACATTCTGGGGACACCAGAGACTTATATTACACCTTGTGAAAAGGGGCATAATAGGTCCCCTGTAATGTATATGAAATGACTTTAAATTTAGCTTAAAAACACAGATACAAAAAAAAAAAAAAAAAAAAATTACCTAATAGATACAAAATATCAAACTGGCAAACATCATCTGCAAAGAAATAATACCAGAACTTGACTTTCCTTAATCAGTTTTGCTTAATGACTTTTAATCAACAAGTATTTTGGGGTTTTATAATTTCAATAAATGTATTTTTATAAAATGTTCTGCTTGAGAAGTGTGCTGCAATGATGTAAGAATCACACAAATTGAATGTTTACAAAAGGTTTTAATTAGGCACAAATGAACAAAAAAAAAAAAAAAAAATCTGATGCAAATAATGGGAATAAATGAACATCTATCAGCCGACACAATCCGAAAATGACAAAATTTCTTCGCCCTTGTGAACTTGAGAAATCTGCTTAAAGACACAGCACAAACCTTTAATATCTCTGTCAATCAATCTTTCTTTCACTGTTGCTATTGTAGGTCACTGAAATAGCATGAAAACGAACAAATAATAAGCCCTGAATAGTCAATAACTGGGCAAATGTAATGATCACAGACACATGCAGCCAATGAAAACCTCAGTCAACTGATTCCATAAAACACTAAAATTATAAATGATCAATCTGTGATCAGTGTCAGTGAATCAGTTATACTGGCATGAGATGTGCAGTGCAGACACTGATGATGTTCATTTTGTAGCACCGCAAGAAAGCGCCACGTCACTGTCCTTCAGCGTGTTACAGTAAGTGCTGACTTCACATCTGACATTGTCGTGTAACCTCAAAACTGAACAGCATTGGGTGGGATGTTGAACATGGAGGGGTCAAACTCCTGTCCTTTAAACGGAGATCCTTCAGCATCCCAGCCCTTCTTCAGCATCTCATGGACTTTCTGAAATACAAAATAAAACAACTTACAATGCTATATAAACATAGTTTCTCATGCAAGTCTCAAAGCTCTTAAAAATACATTAAAGCATGTTGAAGTATCCTTGGGCTGAACTCCTTTTGTTCACAGAAGAAAAAGAGAAGTAGGAAAGTAATATAGAAAATAACAATCTGCTTGCATGCTCACTAGAGCGGCATGATTAATTGTGATCTCAATTCAAACATCCACGCGATCTTATTCCTAAATGACAAGGATTCTTCTGGGTCTATTAAACCTTTGACAAGTACGATCACAACAAACATTCAGATCTGTGTTGGCGCTGCCGGTGATCCAGAGAGAGCAGTTGTCTTTTTTTAACATCACAGTATCATCATTTCTGTTACAATAATTCAAATTATCACAAAAGTATTAGCATAAAAGTTTTTAGTTTGGATATTATAAATTCTTTAGATAGTAAAAAGTCCTGTGCTGCTCTATTCATTGATCTATCAAAAGCTTTTGACTCTGTAGATCACAAATTAATGTTACAAAGACTCAGGTTTATAGGCCTTAGTGAAGCTGCTCTAAAATGGTTTGAAAATTCTCTTTCAGAACGCACTCAATGTGAATCTGTGGAAAATTACAATTCACCTTTCCTTCAAGTAAACAGCGGGACTCCTCAAGGATCTGTTTTAGCCCCTTTTATTTTCTATTTATATCAGTGATTTAGGTCATGGAATAGATTTAGCCAAAATACATGTGGCTAAATCACAATTATTTATACAACAGCATCTTCTCTAAATCAAGTCTTAAAGCAATTGCAGAATGATTTTCAGTTGATGCAGTTAAAATTGGTTTTAAACTCAAAAAAGACAAAATATACGATTTTTAATCATGGTCACTCGAAGGTAACAGATATGGCAATCACAACTTTAGAAATCACTTTTTTAAAGAGTTAGTTCTTATAAACATTTAGGTATATGGATGGATGAAAGATTAGCTTTTGATGTACATATTGATAATTTGTTGAAGAAGCTCAGGCCAAAATTAGTTTTTTTTTATCATTGAAGAAATTGTTTTCCTTACGAGGCTCAAAAGAAAATAGTAGAGAGTACATTTTGATCTATAACTGATTACGGTGATCTTTTATATTTGCATGCAGCTACATCTCTACTCAGGAAGTTAGACTCTGTTTATAATGCAGCATTACGCTTTGTGGTTCTGAGTCACATTATTTCACTTTATATGAACTTTAGATTGGTTATCTTTACATCAAAGGATAAAGTTGCATATTTATTGCAAAGGTTCTTTTAGGTAAATTACCTTTTAATATTTCAAATCTTCTAATTCTTTATACAAATAGGTATTGCACTAGATCTGGTTCTCATATTCGGCTAAAAGTCCCAAGGGTATTGTCAGAATTTGATAAATGTGCTTTTTCTTTTTATGCTCCTTGTGCCTGGAATGATTTGCAAAATGTATTTAATCTAGATGCACTTCCACCTTTGAGCATTTTTAGATGTCTATTGCTTAATGTTTTAAGGGACACTTGTAAAAATTTTTCCTTGATTTTATTTATAAATTTTCAACGAGTAAGTTGTGGCATTGTTTTTTGTGATTCTCTCTGTGTGTAACTTTATGTGCTGCCGACTTGACCAGGTCTCTCTGGAAGAAGAGATAGCAATATTTCAATGGGGTTCTCCTGGCTATATAAGGGTTAAATAAAAATTAAAAATAAACACTGCTATGGTAGCAATCAAAACAGAGCAAATCACCTTTTGAAAGCAACTTCATATAAAGATTGTATCAATTACATCATTACACCAGTAGGTGGCGACAAGTGACTGTTAAAAAAGTGTCCATCATCATGTTTCAATCCACCTATTTTTATGCGCATTTTGGGATAACGCATAAAAAACAGTGGATGGAAACAGCAAGATGCACATAAATTCTAAAAATGTGCTCAATTAAGGCGGATTAATTTTCTCTCGCGCGACTTTGCCTCAGAGGATGTGATTGGATAACTGGACTAACCAGCGGACCAATCGCATCGCACAGCATCTCAAATGTTGGTTTGATCATTCAGAAATGCCTGAGCCAAAGTCTGTCATCAGAATGATTTTGATATAATGACCTCTCATCAGTGTCACATGATTGCATTCACAAACATTAGGCATCAGAACGCAAGATAACATGACAGCGTTTATTGCGTTTCGTCTGCACGCTTATTTATGATGTAGGAAAAAAAGAGCCACAGTTTCTTCCCTGATTGCAGCAACTTCCATTTTTTATTATAGATATTTTGCGTCAATTTCCCAGGAACTGATGATTTTGTTCTCTTGAACACATGGGATGGAAAAGGGGCTTTATTTGCAAATATTTTATGCGATGTTCAAATTTTGCGCATAAGTTACATTTGCAACTTTGAATGGAAACAGCTGTTTAATGAGCAAGGTTTGTTCAAATGGGCTGATTCATTCTGTAATGCAACAAGTGATTCTATGAGTGAGTCATTGAATCATTCATTCAGATCGATTTAATAAATATATATTTTTAAATAGACAGCAGCAATTAACATTTTATCAGCACCTCTAGTAAATTATGTTATCTTGTTTAGTTGTCTATTCAGAATCGTGATCTCTATTCAAAACAAAAAAATGGAGACTCTCAATTTATCCAGAATGGTGCTGCTCTAGTGCTCACCATCTCATGGCTCTGTGGTTTCCCCTGGAGCTTTTGGTGGTAATCGAATGTCAGACGGTCCAGTACGGCATGCTCCTCTTCATCTACGGTTGCCATGGTGCGTTCCCGGTTGATCTGGTTCACATCGATCTCAGTCTCGCCCTTCAACACGGCACTCCACCAAACTTCACCGGTTTTACTGAGGGACAGCTGGAGGAAAAGTCCAAATTATCATCACGACTGTCTACAACTACTAACAAAATACATCAGATCTGTATCCATTTCACATTGCCACAAAAATACAAATAATAATAATAATTCCATAGAATAACTAGAGATATAATACAATGTACACTACGAAAGTTTGGAATAATTAAGATTTTTTAATGTTTCTTATTAAGTTTCGTCTGCTCACCAATGCTGGATTTATTTGATTCAAAATACAGTAAAAACAGTAATATTGTGAAATATTAATGCAATTTAAAATAACTGTTTTCTGTTTGAATATATTTTAAAATGTAATTTATTCTTGTGATCAAAGCTGAATTCAGCATCATTACTCCAGTCTTCAGTGTCACATGATCCTTCAGAAATCATTCTAATATGCTGATTTACTGCTCAAGAAATATTTATGATTATTATCAATGTTGAAAAAATGTTGCAGCTTTGGTGAGCCTAAGAGACTTTTTTAAATGACAGCAAATGAGACAAACTATTATTTTTTATTTAATAAATTATTATTATTTATTTTAATCAATTTAATTATTTTTAAAGACACAACATTTATAAGGTTGCATAATATAAACATATTAAAAATTGAATTGTTTTTAATTTAATAAATTATTTATTTTCATTTGAATTAATGTAATATTTTTAAAGATACAGCAATTATAAAGTGGCATCATATAAATAGATTAATGATTTAATTATTTTTAATTTATTTATTTTAAATAATTATATAAAATAATTAATAAAGTGGAATACTATAAATAAATTAATTATTTAAAAATTTTAATTACTTTATTTTTACACAAAATTGCTCAAATTTCACTTTAAAAAAATTGAAAACCAAGTGTTTATTATCCACTGACAAGACTGTCTGTAAATTTTAGACCTGACAATGATGAGGTAAAACCTCCGAAAAGCAAACACAGTCTCAAAATGACTAATAATTGGCTGATTTCCATTTTAAATACACCATCCACAAATAATGTGTACCAGAACGCAGCGGCCGGGCTCCAGACTCCACAGGGAATTCTCTGTGTTAATTTTATGTGTGAATTCGCCCTCCATCAGGACTCTCTGAGATCCTCCCTCGTTCACGGCCACACGTACCCGTCCCGGCTGCAGGTCCACAGACACCTGCACGGAAAGATGGAACGGAAAGCAGACTTATCAAATTTAGAATGTTGTAATACTAGACAGCAAGATAAAATTTTATCTAAATGTGGATGCTGCCAATCTGTAAGACAGTATCCCTGATAAAAATCAGACGGCAGCAGGTTACACACACCTGTCGGCCTTTAACGACGGCAGGTGGCACATGCACTCGAACTTCCACATCCGTGTAATCCTGCGACCAGGTGTAATTGTCTCTAACGGCACCGTTGTAACTGTCTGCATTGGACTGAAAGCTTTCCTGTCCACTGGAAATGCAGAACAGAACAAGTTAAAAGTTTGGTGAGTTTTTTAAAGAAGTCTTATATGTTCACCAAGACTGCATTTACTTCTCTGCATTATTTCATTAAACTGAATTTTCAGCATCATTACTCCAGTCTTCAGTGTCACATGATCCTTCAGAAATCATTCTAATATGCTGATTTGATGCTCAAGAGACATTTCTTAGTATTATAATTTATAATATATTAAAATATAAGATATTATAAAGTTGCATATTATGAATAATATAAAAAAATATATTATTTAATGTAATTATTTTTGAAGACACTGTTACAGTGATTATAAAGTGGCGTCATATAATAAAAAAAAAATGAATACATTTTTAAATTAAAAAAATATATATTTTAATTAATTTCTTTATTTTTAAAAACACATACAGCAATTATAAAGTGGCAATGTGGCATATTATAAATAAATAATTTAATTATTCTTAAAGGCAGCATTTATTAGGTAACATAATATAAATTTATAAATAATTGAATTATTTTTAATTTAATAAATTATTATTTATTTTGCATTATTTATTACATTATTTAAGACACTAAGTGGCATCATATGAATAGATTAATACATCAATAATTTTTAATTTATTTGTTTTATATAAATATATACATTTCATAAAATAATATATAAACAATATAAATAATATAAATAAACAATTTAAACATTTTAATTACTTTATTTTTTATGTAATAAAAATAATATTTAATATATTTTTTTTTACTACTGTTGAAAACAGTTGTGCTGCTTGATATTTTTGCAGAAGCTGGGATAATTCTTTTCAGGGTTATTTGATGAATATAAAGTTCAAAAACCTTTATTTGAAATAGAATAGATGTATTTATTTGAAAGATTATATTTAGATTCTATTTTTATTTATTTATTTTATAGAATCTTTTGTAACATAAATTCCTTTACTGTCCCTTTTGATCCATTTAATGCACCCAAACATTTGACCGGTAGTGTATATCTCTGTATTAGTATTTTCTGAGCAAATGAAAAGTCAATCATACGCCTTAGTGTTGTCAGAATCCGAGTGCGATGCCGCCGTGGCTCCTGCTGGCTCAGCGGCGCAGCTGTCTGGAGTGTCTGCGCTCAGTGCTGATGGAGCTGCTGTGACAGGTGTGGACTCCTCTGTGCCTCTCTTCTCCTCCACAGGAGCTTCAGCCTCCTGCTCTGACTGAACCTCCAGCTCCTGTATTGCAGGAGGAGCAGCTTTCGTCTCCTCGGCCAGTCTCACTGCCCTCTCTCTGTCCTGCTCAGCAAGCTTCTCAAATAACTTAAACGTCTGATGGAGGAATGACAATAAAGACAAAGTAAATTGAACAGACTCTTGAATTTATTAAAGAAATTATAAAGTTGCATATTATAAATAATATACATAAATCAATTATTTTTAATGTAATTATTTTTGAAGACACTGTTACAGTGATTATAAAGTGGAATAATATAAATAAAAAATAGTTTAATTATTTTTAAATTAATACATTTTTAAATAAAAATATAATTTTTTATTTATTTAATTATTTTTAAAGACACTTACAGCAATTATAAAGTGGCAATGTGACAAATAGATTAATAAATTATTATTTATTTTAATGTATTTATTTTTAAAGACAGCATTTATAAGGTGGCATAATATAAATATATCAATAATTGAATTGTTTTTTTTAATTTAATAAATTAATTTATTTGAAATTATTTAAAAAAAAATTACATTAAGACACTTAACAGCAATTATAAAGTGGTGTCATATGAATAGATTAATAATTGAATTATTTTTAATTTATTTATTTTATATAATATTTATAATGTACAAATGATTAATCGCATCCAAAATAAGTTTGTTTGCATAATGTGTGTACTGTGTATATTTATTATGTATATATAAATACACACACATGCATGTAATTATTTAACAAAAATATATTATATTTACATTTAAATTTTTTATATTTATATAATATAAATTATATTTAAATATAAATATATAAATATACCAGTATACATGTAAATATTTCTTAAATACATGTATGTGTGTATTTATATATACAAAATATACACAGTACACACATATTATGTAAACACAAACTTTTATTAAAATAATATTTAAATAAACAATAGAAATAATATAAATTAACAACTTAAACATATATATATATATATATATATATATATATATATTTGTTTGTTTGTTTTTACTACTGTCACACCCAAAATAAAATCATAACACTGACAACAAGGTCAGTGTCATACATTATACCAGCAAAACAAGACCATACCATGTTTCTGAACTAGTACCATGACAATAAATAAATATCAACAGAATCCAGTCAGTTTAATTGATCAAAACAAAAGTCGATCAGCACCTTGAACACCATGTTTTCAGCTACTCCGGGTGGGAAGCCCATGCGGTCCTGTGGGCCGCTGAGGAGGCGGTAGAAGTCCGTCTTTCTGTAGAGGAACCCAAAATAAACCTGCAGAAAATTCTGAATGTTTCCAACATGCTGCAGGATACCTAACAGCGCGTTATCATACAACTCCGTCATTTCCACGGGAGAAGACATGGCTGAGCAGCTCAGCGGGAGCAATTTTGACTTAAAGCTGTTTAATTTAGATGCTGGTTGATGAAAAACAAACGTAAAGCAACAGAGGAGCCGCAGAAAACTTGTGAAACAGCACTGCAACAACAGATCTTTCGAGAGGACGCAGCTGCTTTGGCGCTTCCTGTTCATTCAGTACAAAATAAAAGTCTCTCCAAAAATAAAACACTTAAAAAAACATTTTACATTTATAATTACAATATTATATCTATTATATTGATATATTTTAACAATATGTAATACATTTATTCACTGTTAATTAAGTGTATATATAATTAATTATTATAATGAATCGTCAATATAATATAAAGTGTTAATATATTAATATTAAAGTCTACTAATATTTGTTTGATGTTGAAATCCATACATTAAATTATGTTTTATATACATCACACAAGATAAAATGTTGTTCCAGTGCGGCAGGTGGCGGTAATGCGCTCTTGGCGACTGTTGCCCTTGTGCAATTTATTGGCAAAAACATGGCGACGTCCTTGGTCAGACAGACAAAATTGTTGTCGGTAAGAATTAATTTATATTTTTTTGCTTTTGTAATTAATAAACCGTTTCTACATGTGAAGATCTTCCAAATCTTATGTAACTGACGTAGAAAACGAGAGGCGTTCTGATAAATATGTAGAGATACTGGCACTGAACGTAATGTTGGATGTGAAGCTTGATTTAGATTATATAATTAATAAGTACATGTCATTTATAAAATAGTCTGTGTTTGTAGATTGTGACCAGCCAGTTAAATTCTCCGGCATGTTTGAGGAACATTCACTGCACTGCAGTTTGTTTGAAGGTATGTGATCAGATCCAGTGGTTTCAAATGGGGTTTGACTGATTTTTATGAATCTTATTTTTCCAAGAACATTTTATTTATCTATTTTCAGTTGGTTTTGAAGATTTACAAATGCAGAGATGGGGTACATTAGGATAAACAAAACGAAAAGTAATATTTTTAAAATACTAACAGATTTTGCAACTTAATATTGCTTTTAGGTATTTGTTGAACTTCTGCCTTTAAAATTAAAAACTAAGGGTAATTTTCCCCCATATTTATATTTGTGTATACTAAATTTAGCTAATAGAAGTAGAAGAGTAATTAAATAACATTCCTTATTATAACACACGTCATAACTGGGGGAAAAATGAATAAAACATTTTTAAAACGCATTTGAAAGCTGTCATTTATCCTTAATAAATGACAAGCTAAGGACAACTCCAAAATGAATGAAAAACATGCCAACCACAAAATGTATAAAATATATAAATATTACAATACTTACCAGATAGTAATTGAATTTCTTTCTTCTGCTGAACACAAAAGAAGATATTTTGAAGAATTACTGTAACCAAAAAGTTGATGGACCACATTGACTTACATAGTATGGAGAAATAAAAACAAAACAAAAACTATGGAAGTCAATGGGGTCCATCAACTGTTTGGTTACAGTAATTCTTCAAAATATCTTCTTTTGTGTTCAGCAGAGGAAAGAAATTCATACGGGTTTTGAAAAACTTGAGGGAGAGTAAATGATGACAGAATTTTCATTTTTGTCCCTTTAAGAAGCATTTTTAACCCAGACGATGTATCTTCTGTCTAACAGAACCGTGCAGCTCGTATTCGAGTGAGTAAAGGAGACAGGCCCTTGACGTATGAGCAGGTGCACCACCCTCATCACATCGGCCACAGGAAGGGCTGGCTCTCACAACACACCAGTGAGTCACAATCTTTGCATTACACATCCCACTCAAACAGTACGATATCTTGAGCCTGTTGGATTCCCAACATTACTGACACTACATGGGCTGGTAATCCAGACCTTTATGGTTCAGTTTCATTGGAATTTAACTGTAGTATGTGTCACAAGTACCTAAATAACAATCTTTCACTTCCTCGTCCCGTAGGTAATCTTCAGGGTGAAGCTGGAGCAGCGGAGCGCGTGGTGGAGGACGTCTTCATCAGGCGCTTCATATACGGCACATTTCATGGCTGTTTAGCAGATGAGGTGGTGATCAAACGCAGAGGCAACATCCTGGTCATCTGTGCGGTGATGATACAGAAACTCATCCCGAGTAAATTCTACTTTCTCATCGGATACACAGAGGAACTGCTCTCGCACTTCTACAAATGTCCTGTTAAAATCGAGATGCAGACAGTAGAAGAAAGAGTAGTCTACAAATATCTCTAAGGCCATATGTTAAGGCCAAGAAAGTTGGTTATTGAAGTGGAGAAACATCTTTTTTTAGATGTTTTATAGTGTTCAAGAAGTGTAAATTAAGGCCTTTCAATTTAACGAAATCATTAGTAAAAATATTCACATGATAAGCCTGTTTCTGTTGTTAATAAAGTTTTTTTCATGTAAAAAGCAGTGAATTATGTATTTTGCATTTATATTTGGCATTGTGTATTTTAAAAATGGACCTAACAAGATTAAAATAACTTAAGCTTTTAATCGAGCGATCCATAAACATGAATATTACATATTCCATAAAGTTCAGCATGCTCAGACACAGTTTAGTTTAATGTCTAGTAACTTTCATTCAGAACATTACACTAAATTTAGTTATTAAAATCTGTCAGAAGGGAAACTATTTGCATAAGGGGTTGATAGACCTATTTGGAGAATAGGAAGTCACAGTTACATCACTTGCAGCTGCACACGCATAGTGGCAAGTATGTTTTGTTGTGCCTTTGGATGTCAGATTCAGAATGAAAAAATTATAGTCTTCATTTTTATAGAATACCGTCATTAAAGACACCCTTTGAAGCGAAACACAGACGTTTATGTTGAAAGTCACAGATTGGACTGATGAAACCTGCGATGATTAGTCTACTATTAAAACATGACTTTGATGTAAACAGTAAGTCTTCATAATATTTGCATATGCAGTTCATAATGGACATACATACATAGTTACAGCAGGAAATAATATTTAAATCTATAACATTTTACATAGATAGCCTGTAACATTTTTATGTTTAAAAGTTCTCATAATTCTGACTTTTTTCCTTTCATTTGCGTTTATATCTCCCAGTTCGGACTTTATAACTCGAAATTGTGAGTTTATATCACAGTTCTGAGGGAAAAAAGTCAGAATTGCAGGATATAAATTCGCAATTCGGAGGAAAAACGACAGAATAAGTACATCTCAAAATTATGTTTTTCCTCTAAGAATTGTGAGTTATAAACTCGGATTTGCGAGAGAAAAAAAAAGTCAGAATTGTGAGATGTAAACTCGAAATTAACTTTTTTTTTTGCTTTTATTCTGTGGCACAGACCGCAACTGCAGAACTGTCATTTTCTGCCACCAGGTAGGCTCCGCCCACAAAAACGTCATCACTGTTTGCTAACACACACACGCAAAAAAAAATTATATATATATATGTGTGTGTGTGTGTGTGTGTGTGTATATACATTAAATTATATTCCAGTGCAGCAGGTGGCAGTAATGTGCTCTTGCATCAAATGGACACTGCAAAATTAATTTTTTTGTAAATTTATTGATTATTCAAAATTAGACATTTGCATCATACAAAGGCACAAACACTGCTTTAGTGAAAAAAGGCACAATCATTATAGATTAAAATCAAAGTTGGAAAAATTCCCTTAAATATCAAATCTTTCCCTTTATGAAGCAAAATTCATTTTAAAATAAAAATATCAGAAGAGGATTTCCACTGTGGCACATGTGGAATTTGTGGCATTTGCAGTTAAGGATACATATATGGTTTAATTCACAGTATGAAGAAAAAATGATAAAACAACAATGCATAACCAAAGATAACGGTCAAAAAAAAAAAAAAAAAAAAAAAAAAAAAGCTCTTAAAATGCAAAGGGTAAATGTTTTGATGGTAGTATATTTTAGCCATCAAAATTTAAACATTCATTTACCATAAAAGTGCTCAAAAAAACCAAACAGAAAAAAAAACCTGTATGACGACAGTAGGAAGTCAGTAGGAGTAGGAAGGAGGAAGGACAAGTAAACTTCCAGTTAAATTGGTTCAAGTCCTTAGAAGTGGTGTTCTTGAAGCTGCATGACAGCATCTGAAGCAGAATCATGCTGTAGATACATTCACATTTAAAGGAGGGGCGTGTGCGTGACTTCACCACGTCAGAATTAAAGGGAGAGTTCACTCCAAAATTCTGTAAATATTTACTCACCCAAATTTGCTCCTTCCAAATCTGTTTGTTTCGTCCTTTCACTAAATGAAAATCCACTTTCGTGGTATGGTAAAAAGCAAGGTTTTGGAACAACATAATGCTGAGTAAATAATGGCAAAATACACATTTTAGGTGAACCATCTCTAAGAATTTCAGGAGAGATTTGTGCAAGTGAAAACCCTGATACATCTTCACATGACCGAACTTGGCATTCTCCGTTAAAGAGCAGGGTTGGGGTCCGGCCCTCCCTTTGGCACAGGGTTATTTGAGGTTTCGACAGCTGTCTCCCATGCAGGACTGCAGCTTGATCAGCCTTTGGTTCATGATCTGCAGAAGGGTAGGATCGACCTTCTTCACAATGTTCTCCAGCTGATGGGGATCTGCCGTCAGGTTGTACACCTCTACAAATGACTGCAGGAGATCACAGGGGAAATTCATTGAGGCTACGTCTACATTAAAGGGGACCTATAATACCCATTTTACAAAAATGAAGTCTCTGGTGTCCCCAGAATGTGTCTGTGAAGTTTCAGCTCAGATCATTTATTATAGCTTGTCAAATTTGTCCCTATTTGGGTGTGAGCAAAAACACAGCGTTTTTGTGTGTGTCCCTTTAAATGCAAATGAGCTGCTGCTCTCGGTCCCCTTTAAATGCAATTCAAATACATAAATATTTTTGACTGTTCCCAGGGAATAAATGAAGTAATAAAATGCATACTTTGAATGCAATGTAAGTCGCTTTGGACAAAGGCATAAATGTAAATGTAAATCCGGATTAGTGTAGCCTGAGTATCAACATATTATGAGCTCACCTCATTGTCTGCAAACTCACAGTACTGCAGGTTTCCATCCTTCAGAGTTCTGACGCAGGCGTACGTGTTGTTGAAGGCGTCTTCACATACACAGTCTGGGAAACAATGCTGGAAGCAAGAGGAAAACTTTGCTTTGTACTCTAAGAAATCAGGAGAGGTTGATGGGAAAATGCTTCATAGTATATAATTAGCAAAATACTTACAGCTAGTCCAGGGCCGAGTTTGGGGCAGCTGGGATCTTCAGAAGCATATCCCTCACCAGTGTACTCCACCAGAAAGAAGGGCCGCTCGGTGCCATTACGTAATGATGGTGCCTTCATGGAGAACATCAGAAGAGAAAAGACTCTTTTTAGCACAATTAAGATTCCTCATTGTGACATTATTAGACAGTTTTCATTACTGTAATCCTCAATTGTTTTGAACAAAAAGTATCTTAGTACCGTAATGCAAAAAATCATGAAAATAATCTTGCTAGGATACCAGTTTTTTGAAAATGAAATTAGCATAAAGACTAATGGCAGAAAGTATTAATTTCCTCATTTACAGTATTTTGTTGCTTTTCAATAATGAGATTTGAATGAAAATATGCTTCATTGTTGCAAACTTAATGGTCCTAAAACATGCTTAATTTTTCTCTTAATGCAAACTATAATTTCTTTCTTTTGATTTTGCCATGCAATATGATGTGGACATGCTTTTGAGAGATTCCCTACAAGGTCTTTACAATAAATACATACACTTTCACCAGTACCAAAATGTTGGGGTCAGATTTTTTTGAAAAGGTCTCTTCTGCTCACCAAGGCTGCATTTATTTGAGCAAAAATACAGTAAAAACAGTAATATTCTGAAATATTATTACAATTTGAAATAACTACTTTCTATGTGAATATATTTTAAAATGTAATTTATTCCTGTGATGCAAAACTGAATTTTCAGCATCATTACTCCAGTCTTCAGTGTCACATGATCCTTCAGAAATCATTCTAATATGCTGATTTGCTGCTCAAGAAACATTTCTGATTATCATCAATGTTGAAAACAGTTCATATTTTTGTGGAAACTGTGATACATTTTATTTTTCAGGATTCTTTGATGAATAGAAAGTTCAAAAGAACAGCATTTATATGAAATAGAAATATTTTGTAACATTATAAATGTATTTTCTGTCACTTTTAATCAATTTAATGCATCTTTGCTGAAAAAAGTATTAATTTCTTTCAAAAACAAATCTTACTTTTGAACAGTAGTGTGATATAATGACATAATGCTGCATTAAGGTAGATATTGTATTGAAAAAGGCATTAAAACTTGCAACTGAGTAGCATAAAAATAGGTGAAATGTCATCAAAATATTTAATTCACAGCAGTGTAATGAATAATCTAAGTATAGTGCGCAATGGAAAGAAACATATACTAAAAAAAGTTTATACTAATTTTTAAAAGTCCATCAGGCTCATGTTTTGGTCTGGCCAGATTCTAGATTTGAACCTTATAGTGAATATTTGGTCTCACATTAAACTCAAATAAACTGGGAGGCACTTTTCAACTACTCATGAACTGTGTGAAGCCATTAACATTCAGTAGAACAACACTGACTCTTCTTCCTGTAAAAATGCTGAATGCAAGTTTACCCACACGGCTTAAACCTTTAAAGAAAGCACAGAATAGCCTTCCCCTTTGTTAAGTTACTTTATCTACAGTATTTGTGCAATTCTTGTTAATTTTCCAACCAGTGATTTGTGATTGAAATGGTCAAGACCATTCAATATTTTGCCATTTTTGGCTTGCCCCATTTTTTTGCCCAGGAGTATACATACACAAAATAAGAATATAAATACACATGTACTGAAACAGGAAGTGAAAAACATGACACACTCACCATCTGTGGCAGGAAAGACTGTCCGTCCATGTTGACTGTGGAGAGATTTACTCCAGCGATGTCCAGGATAGTCATGGGAAGATCAATATTCATCACTGGAGACTAGTGGACAGTTAAATAGATGTTACGGCATTTTACATATTATAACATATATACACACACATCGCTCAATAAATCAGTAACTGATTCCTCTAACCTGAAGTGTTTGTTTAGCTTTGATTCCTGGACCCCGAACCAAGAGGGGGATGCGAATATCGAACTCATACAGTTGTCTCTTGTCAATGGGCAACGAGAACTGGCCTGAAATGGATTTTTTAAAATATGGTGTTATAAAGACAGACAACAAAAGATCGATAGAACCGTGGCGATAGAGGACACACCAGTGTGATAGCCGTGATCAGATGTGTAGATAATGTACGTGTTGTCCAGTTCCTTCACTGAATCCAGTTTCTTAATCAGCTGCTCCACCATGTCGTCCACTGACAGAAGCGTCTGCCACCTATCAGAGGTATTAAATACACATATCATCCCAGACAGCAACATAGTGTTGGCCCAGATCCGGCCCACATAGTTTCACATGGGCCAGATGTGGGCCGGAGCTGGGCCGACATTGTATTGCTGTCTGGGATATCACATTATGTGATAGAATGTTTTATGAAATCTATATTTTGTACCTCCTGCGGAAAGCATTATCAAGGTAGTCAATGGAGCTGTTTGGCATTGGATTCGCAGGCTGCCGTAACAGCCAATGTTTGTCCTGAGATCAGAGATAGAGCATTTAATCTTACACTCATGCTGAGGTCATACACATCTGTATAGAGGAACAGGTCAAAAATCACTTCATTGCAGCCAGGGTTATTATGGTTAACTAAAACTAAAACCATAAAAGAAAAAAAAAAAAAAAAAAAAAAAAACATTTCTGTTCATTGAAATAAAATAAAATATTAAAAAAAGCTTAAACTTTAAATGTAGTTCAACTTGACGCATAAAATAACTAAAACTAAAACTGAAATAAAATTAATAAAAACTAGACATATTTTAACAGAGGCAAAAACTAATGACAAAAACACCAAACAAAATTACTAAAACTTTAAGTAAAATTAAAATGCAAACAAAAAATACAAAAATAAAAGCTAATTCAAAATATTATTAAAAACTATAATAGTATTGCAATTATACTAAAATAATGATCGCATGAAAATATAAGTTAACCATATGAAAATACAGACAAAAAAATTAAACGGGCATCATACAAAATATACAAATAATAAAATATATAGTACGTATATATTAATATTAATATTAATATAATATTAATTAATTAGATTTATTAACAAACTAAATGTCTGGGTTTTTTTTTTAAATCTATTTAACAAAATATTCAAGAAAGCATGTAAAAAAAAATCATGCATTAAAAAAAACATGCTTCTTGCACCATTAAAAAAAATTTATAAAATACAACCATCACCACCAATATTATTTAAGAAGTAAAATATAAAATAATTTAGATTAAATCTGCTATGAAATATTGTGAGAGAAACGGCTGCTAAAAGATGTGAATATTTATAAAGGTTTTATAAAATTATATATAAATTACAAATATTTTTGATATAAAATATTTTTAACAATATTTACATTACTTATTTTATATTACCTGTTTTCTCTAAGCTTAAAATATTGTGGAAAGCCAATCTTGTTAAATCCAACCTCTTAACTAATAGATGTCATGAAGGATGAAACTAAAAGCCGAACCTTTCCAGGCTTGTTGAAGCTACCGTCACGTGGGGCTTTCACGTCACTGAAGGTCTGCTGATACTTTGGGGCGGCCGTCCACGGTGAATGAGGAGACGGCGGACACAACATCATGAAGAACGGATGATTGGGGCTCCGCTCCTCCAGAAAATGCAGCGACCGGTTCAACTAGAACCAACAAAGACTTTATTTCAGATATTAACCATCTGATTTTCATGCTATATATACAGTTGTGCTCAAAATTATTCATACCCTTGGTAAATATGACCAAAGGCTGTGAAAATAAATCTGCATCGTTAATCATTCTGATCTTTTATTTTAAAAATCTACAAAAATTCAACCTTTCATTGGAGAATAATAATTTTAAATGGGGATCTCATTATGAAATAAATGTTTTCTCTAATACACATTGCTCACAAATAATCATACCCTTTTATTCAATACTTTTTGCAACCTCCTTTTCCCAAGAGAACAGCTGAGTCTTCTTCTATAATGCCTGATGAGTTTGGAGAACACCTGACAAGAGATCAGAGACCATTCCTTCATACAGAATCTCTCCAGATCCTTCTTCTCTTCAGTTCACTCCACTCATTTTCTTTAAGGTTCAGGTCAGGGGACTGGGATGGCCATGGCAGAAGCTTGGTTTTGTGTTGAAATATACGGCTGTATCTTTAATGTTGTGGGCCTATTTTTCTGCCGGAGGTCCTGGACATCTTGTTCAGATACATGGCATCATGGATTCTATCAAATACCAACAGATAAAAAAAAAAATCAAAACCTGACTGTCCCTGTTAGAAGTCATATAATGGGCCATGGTTGGATCTTCCATCAGGACAATGATCCAAAACAAACATCAAAATCAACACAAAAATGGGTCACTGAGCACAAAACCAAGCTTCTGCCATGGCCGTCCCAGTCCGCTGACCTGAACCCTAAAGAAAATGAGTGGAGTGAACTGAAGAGAAGAAGCACCAACATGGAGCTGGGAATCTGAAGGATCTGGAGAGATTCTGCATGAAGGAATGATCTCTGATCTCTTGTCAGGTGTTCTCCAAACTCATCAGGCATTATAGGAGAAGACTCAGAGCTGTTCTCTTGGGAAAAGGAGGTTGAAAAAAAGTATTGAATAAAAGGGTATGATTATTTGTGAGCAATGTGTATTAGAGAAAACATTTATTTCATAATGAGATTTTCCCCCCATTTAAAATTATTATTCTCCAGTGAAAGGTTGGATTTTTGTAGATTTTTAAAATAAAAGATCAAAATGATTAACGATGCAGATTTATTTTCACAGCCTTCTTTGGTCATATTTACCAAGGGTATGAATAATTTTGAGCACAACTGTAATATATATATATATATATATTTTTTTTTTTTTTTTTTTTTTTTAAAACACTTCATGTAAACAAACCAGATTGCCTGGTGGTTTGACAGTGGATCACATTTTAAGACCTGATTGTATGAATTATATACATGATTTTTTGTTGTTGTTGTTGTTGTCTGCAGATGCCTCTTGGTTTATATTTTATCTAATGCAATGACACCCATATTTTTAAGCACAAATATATATAAATGTATACTGCAGATGCACAAAGAAAAAAACTTCCCTTTTTCAAGGGAAAAGTCATTAAATTACAGTAATTAATAACTTAGTAATGCAATGTTACACCCAACACGGGTGGAGAATCACTATTGTGTGTGGAGTTTAATCTGTTTATCTGGGACACCTGACCATAGTTAAACAATAACAGAGCAGGTTTTAATGTCAGATAAGCTAAAAACCAAGTATCAAGAGGTCCAGTCATGAATCTCGCAGAAGTCACATGACACACTGCTGCTGGACAGTTACACAGAATGCAACTATGTGTATATTAGTCATAATGAGGCCAACAGCTTCTGTCTTGTTCTAAAACAGCCACTGGCAACATTATTTGGTAACCACGTTGTGTTCACTGATCCATTTCAGACGCAAAACATGTTTAGCAGGTGATGAGGCAAATTCATAAGGAAATAAATAGTATTTGATTGGATGTGACGTGACAAGTTCCAACTTGAGTTCAAATTGACTTTCCAAACAAACATTCCTAGTCTTATTGTCAATTACTTTTCAGTGCAAATTATAAACAAAAAATCTGTAATTTACACTTTAAAGCATTAAAGACTTACAACCAGGTCTGTGAGATAGTCCTTCTCATAGTTGTCCCCATGTTTTTCCTCTTTTCCATTCACAGAAAGTGTGTAATTGTAATACTGAGAGTTTCCCACCTGTGGATGGATACACAAATAAAACCAAAAGATCATACGGAGTTTAACATCTGCAAAATGAAATATCTGCCATAAAACAATCAGTAAAAATGAGATTAAATGGTTAAATCCCGGATCTGCTTTTGTGGTGCAAGATCTAATGAAACCACATCACATGACTGTACGAAATCATGTGTTCTGCATGAATTCATGTCTATAGTTGACTGACAATGTCAGATACACATATAGCTTTTCCCTGCTGATCTGAAGGCAGACAGAATGAAACGGGAAGTAATGTGGGACTGATGCTTCTGTTCGTGACTTACCAGCGCATGCCATTGGTCCCATCCGGGAGGTACATGAGCCACACCGCCTGCATCTTTACTTCCGTACTGAGGACATGGAGAGGGATTTATGCAAAATGAGTGAAAACAGTAGAAGAATCTAGAAGAATCTCACAATACTGCTCAAAATATGTCATACTTCCCCTCAAACTCAAACAGAGAAAAAAAAATTAAGAAACTATATTTTGTTGATGAAATGAAAGCTATTTAAATGTATTTTCCCATTATTTCCATGACAAAAAAAGCACATTTAATCACTCCCAATTCTCATTACTATAATGCAAAAAAATATAAAAATTAAAATTAAATTAAATAAAAGTAAATATATATATATATAAATATTTTTATTTTTTTTTATTTTTTATAATTTATTCATTATAAAAATAATTCATAATATTCATAAGTCATAACATACAATATTACTTTTGAAAATTGCATTTTTTATTAATTTATTTAATTTGTTAAGTTTAAATATGCATATTTGTTTAATTAGCATATATGTGTATTTACATATTCTTGCAAATTAAAAGTCATAAATTCTATTTATTGTTAAATTGAATTTTTCATATTTAATTTGGTTTTTAATTGATTATTTGTTATTGCAAAATTTGTGATTTTGTATTATAAAAATATTTTATTAAAAATAAAATTAAAATTATTGTATTATAGTATTTTTCATGACAATTAAGCACATCGCAAAAAAAAAAAATATATATATATCTTAATGGTACTAAAAAGAAACTTAATTTTCTTTTCTTATCTTTTTTAAGTTTCAGGTGAAATATGACCTAGAGAAGATTTAGTGAGATTTCTCCAAATAGGAGATTTTTTTTTTTTTTCTTTGCATTGCATTGCAACATTGTTTTCATGACAATTAAGCACATTTTATTCACCAGTTTTATATAAAAGATTATTTAAACAGACACTATTATTATTTAAATAGTGAAGTATACACTATTGTATTAGTTGTAATAATATTGCATTATAGTTATCATAGTAATCAGAATTTGATTTGACATCTTAAAAAAAGTTTTATATTATCTTATTTTTGTTCTCATGAATTTGAGGCAACCAGGAAAGGAAAGTAGTTGAAGAGAAAAATTACTTCTCAAACTCTTGAGTATGTTGTGGGTTAAGAACATTTCAAGTATTTGAAAGATTTGCAAATATTTGAAGACGTTGTGGAGGGCTTCTGATATCATTGTTGGCAATTTCAAAGAATGAACACCATGCAAATAGGCCAGTGAGATTTCAAAGAGTACCACACGGGGTCAAAGGCTGACCTGATTCAGGTATTTCCCCCCGTAGAAGGTCTGGTAGCTCATCTTACTGAGATAAACCGGAAAAGCCAAGGACTCGACCTCTTTCTGCCAAGTCACGCTGCTGCAGTTGCCAGAGATGGAGTTATTTCGGACCAAATGATTGTGAGGATATTTACCACTGAGGATGCTGCTTCGACTGGGACAGCACAGAGGGGTGGCAGCGAACTAAACACAACAGGAAAGGAGAAACTTGTGATATTTCTTCAGCTCTTTGAAAAGGACAGGTCTTTATAGCTGAGCACTCACAGCATTGGAGAAAGTCACACCAGCATCACCGATCAGTTCTTTGGTCTTCTTCATGGGTGTCTGCAAATACAGAAAGACTCAATGAGACTCTTATAGTGTCAATATGATGCATCATCTGTAACTGCTAAAATGTCAACAGGATATATGATTTCACACACTAATTTTAGACTAATGACTAGCTCCTGAGTCCTGAACTTGACAATTAAAACAACTGCAGGTTCAATATGACTTTAACATGCTTTCTCTGCCTTCCCAGAATAAGACTGGTTTAGCCTAGTAGTTCAAATGTATATATGGGTCATTGATGAATAAGGTTTTTAAGTGTAAAAAAAAAACATAATGGAGAGATCATTAATGTTGAAATTTTAAGTGTTAACAATGATATTATGTGTTTTTTATAATCAATTAACACTGCTTGTGTCATTTTTTACAAGATGGACAAAATTTGTCACCAAAAAAGTCATTCGGTTTAACCAAAATTTCGGTTTTACCGAATGACACTTTTGGTTTTACCGAATGACCATATTTTCGAACAATGCTAACAGGCTGATATCTAGCTAGCTAGCAAAAGGGCAATCAAACATTTTATATTTAGTACAAGTTTTTAAAATATTACAACATTTCCCATGTTTTATAGCGGTTGTGCCGAATGACCTGATGTTTCGGGACATGTGTATGAGTAAGTGAAAACATGAATTTTTCAAATAGTTAAGAGAAAGTTAGTTACTTTGCTTCACAACCATGGTGTCTGAATGATGTCACATCCTGTCACATTATACTGACCGCATGGCTTGATCCAAAATGGTCCCTTTATATTGGTTACTCCGAATGACATCAATGAAATTAATTTTTCCAGACATTCTTTCTCATAACAAAGCAACGATTTCTACACATAATTTTAATACCATTTTGCACTATGTTGATATATGATGTTATAAAATCATGCCAGAATAAAAAAATATATACATTTATTACATTTTAAGATATTTTAATCACAAACGAAGTGGCTGTATTGACCTTTTGACACTTCAAAATCTTTTTCTGAAGGATCATATGACACTGGAGACTGGATTAATGATGCTAAAAATTCAGCTTTGATCACAGGAATAAATTACATTTTTAAATGTATTTAAAAATTGAAAACAGCTTTTTTAAATTCTAGTAATATTTTCACAATAGTCCTGGTTTTACTGTACTTTTCATCAAATAAATGCAGCCTTGCTGAGCAGAAGGGACTTCTTTATAATAATTTAGTGTCATTGTGTGTATACACAATTGTGTTGTTGTTGTTTTGTTTGTTTTTTGGACGTACAACGAAGTAGTACCATGGTATTTTTGGAAGTTCACTAAAATACAATGTCAATACCATGGTGTATGAGTTTCAGTACTGTGGTATTTATCAAAGTACCACGGTATTACCTTTTAAAACCACTGTATTAAGTTACCAGCATAGTACTTTTGTTCAAAGGTAGTACTGTCATGGTGCACGACCGTTAAAAAACACATTTGTAATGTACTTTTGTACGCTTACCATTCCCCCCATTTCCACATCCTGGTCGTCGGTGAGAATGAGAATGATGTTGCTCAGTTTGACGCATTCTGAACACCTGAGCGTGCAGGTGAGAAGAGTGACGAGGAGACAGGTGGACACGACACGCGCGCTGGACCTCCACTGACCGACCCGCGAGCTCGCCATGAGGCCAAAATAAGCCCAAACCCGCGATCTGTCTGCCTGGAGAGAATATGTCGAGCAGACGAGGGTTTCGCGTGGCGAACTGCAACACACAAGGTGGGATGAGCTGAGAAAGTTTGAGGAAGTGAGACACTCCGTTTGTGTCATATGACTTCAGCCTGATATAGCAGCTGATACATTCACACAGTCACGGTTCATTGAAAAAATACAATTAGAAAATTATTCGCTATTTTGGATTTTTTTTCTTTCACTTACACATACTTTGTGCCTGTTAAACGATGTTTTGAGTAACTTTGCATCGTTTTAAAAATGTTTTATGAACAATGCTCTAACACAAAATCTTCCACAATCTTCTTTTAGATATTTTTTTATTTAAATATGACACATGTAAGTTTATAAATAATTTATATGAGATTTTATATGCGAAAATTATACATATATATTATTTTAATCCACTTATGTAATAAGAATTGAATATCAAATTGGACACAAAAATACATATTCCTCTCATATTAACAAAATAAAAATTTAACAAACATGACTGCGCGTTTTATTGTAAGGTCACGCCCCCTCCCTTTCACGTGATTGTGTGTTATTGTTTTATAATTTGATATGACATGGTATTGTAAATGCATTTGAAGATCAAGAAAATCTTTTCTTAACCTTCACGTTTATTGTTTTATTTTATTTTTCTTATGTAACTATTGTGAGTTAATTTAAGACTGCACCCAGTCGGAACTCTTTATGGGTGCAACATGTGCACCACTCAAAATAGACCCCCCTTTATTCATAAGATACGAGGTCCTTCTTCCGAGAGGTGGCGCTTGTGGCACGAAAACTCTCTTTTGAGTCACATTCAAATATGAAGATGTTTTATGTGTTTGTTAATAACACCATTATCGTTTAAATCTATTATTTAAAATGTTTGATACTTTGCTACATAATTAGATATCCGGCGTTGCAATACTTTTCCAGTAATCGCAAATGGCTGTGATTGGTCCATTTTCAACAACGCAGAGAAAAGTAACAATTACCACATGTTAACACCACATCCTTTAGATGCGGTTATGACATTTTTCACCTGAAAATGTATTATGAGAAACGTACTTTCGCTATAGCATTTTCATTTTAAAATAGCAAGCGAACAGTTAAAACAGAATATGTATTATCTATGCCCACCGAAACCTTCGGGAAGATACGCGCACTTGTATCATAAAAATCGCCGTTGTACCTACATTTTTTTTTTTCTGTGACTCACACGTGACATCTTAACACTCTCAGTCTTGTGGAAGTGCAGGGTTTTTTTTATCTGCTCTGTGGTGACAGATGAGGTGGTTGAAGTTGGCAGAAGGGGGATCTAAAGCGTTTATTCTAGATTATGATCCCATTAAAACGCAGGAAAGTATCTCTAACTGTAAGCCAACAAAATGACACCTGTAAATTTCCCCATGTTTCTATATTCATCTTGGAGAGAAAGATGGGAACATCTAGAAGAGCATTTCTTACACGATTAGGACGGAGCAAAGGATTTCTTATTAAAGAAACCTACAGGTATGTTTACATTACGAACCATCACTTTACCATGGTATTTTTTTGTATGGGTACCATAAAACAGGGGTTGTTAATCTAATAATTGAATTAAAAGAAATAAATAACACATACTGTTGTACATTACTATAGTGAGTAGAAAAAATATATATAATAATGTTAATATCAATTTTACAGTGTATAAATTGGGTGCTTATAAATGATAGATGCCTTTTAAATGTTAGGATGAGTCCCCCAGACGAGGATGTTCATATTTGGGGGTCCATGGCATCTAAAAGATAACTTTTGGACTATTCCTGTCTGTTTTCTCTTACAGTTCCTCCATCACACATATAGTGTCAGAAAACAACAGTGGAGATGAAGTCCAGGCCTGGCTGGACAACCAAACAGGAGGAGACACTTCCAGTTCTGTCTGTTTGTTGGACATCAGGTGGTATACGGAGAGCATGGAGGCGGGACATCCCGTTACAGTTCAGGACAGACACACGTTACAGGTACCGTACAAGGGCAGATCTCACTTGCTGGGTCTGCTTTTGTAGACATTTTGGATTAAAAACTATGTAAATGTGTTGTAGGTTAACCCCAAACCCAACATAGACCCAGCTGCAATGCTGATGAAAAGTTACGCCTGTCAAAGACGAACACCTTTGAAACACCACAATTATTTTCTAACAGTGAGTTATTTAATGTCTCAACTGCTTTCCGATTATTCACTTCCATTGAGCTGAAGATGAACAGTTATTTGACACTCTGTCCTGTATAGGACGCTCTTGAAATCTTGGCTCAAAATGCGGAATATAATGACAATGAAGGACGGAGCGTCGCTTTTAGACGGGCAGCTTCAGTCCTAAAGGCACTTCCCCATCGAGTGAAGAGCATGGAGGATCTGAGGTCTTTGCCCTGCCTGGGGGACCATTCACAGAGGGTTATAAAGGTGACAATTATGCTTTCCCGTAGCTTAAACATGCCAAGTTCATGGGTTCAATTCCCAGAAAAAATGAGAACTAATAAAATGTGTCTGCCAAATGCATTAATGTACACTTCTCTCAAAAATCTATATTATCTAGATATATTTGTTAAGAAGCTTATATCACCATTTAGGAGATTTTAGAAGATGGATCATCAAGAGAAGTTGAGTCAACGAGACGATCAGAGCAATATCATGCCATGAAGGTAATGATGGGTATGTTCAAAAATGCCATACTTCCATACTACTCATACTATGTACTGTTTTTGCAGAAATATTCATTTCTGAATTTTGCCATCTGCCATTATAAATGAAATGCCTGATTTCTTGCCTTTAGTTTGTGAATTATGAAATTTCATCTTCCTTTTCTGCAGGCACTTACTGGTATTTTTGGGGTGGGTGTGCGAACGGCAGATCGCTGGTTTAGAGAGGGATTGCGATCTCCTGATGATTTGATTCGCACAGGACAACAGCTGAACCGTGCACAGCAAGCAGGTACTGCTATATATATATATATATATATATAATATGTATATATATATGTGTGTGTGTGTGTGTGTGTGTGTTTCTAATCAAACAACTTTTGATTGATCATATATATATATATATATATATACACACTCACTGTCCACTTTATTAGGTACACCTTTATTAGGTACACCTTGCTAGTACTGGGTTTGCCCCCCTTTTTTCTTTAAAACTGCCTTAATGCTGGAAACATTCCTCAGAGATTTTGGTCCATATTGTCATGATAGCATCACACAGTTGCTGCACATCCATGATGTGAATCTCCTGTTCCATCACATCCCAAAGCTGCACTATTGAGATCTGGAGACTGTGGAGCTCATTTGAGTCTAGTGAACTCATTGTCATGTTCAAGAAACCAGTTTAAGATGATTTGAGCTTTGTGATGTTGCGTTATCCTACTGGAAGTAGCCTTTAGAAGATGGTACACTGTAGTCATAAAGGGATGATTATGGTCAGTAAAAATACTCAGGTAGGCTGTGGTGTTTAAAAGATGCTCAGTTGGTACTAAGAGGCACAAAGTGTGCCAAGAAAATATCCTCCACACCATTACACCACCAGCAGCCTGAACCGTTGATACAAGGCAGGATGGATCCACGCTTTCATGTTGTTTACACCAAATTCTGACCCTACCATCTGAATGTCACTGCAGAAATCGAGACTCATCAGTCTAGGCAACGTTTTTCCAATCTTCTGTTGTCCAATTTTGTTGAGCCCATGTGAATTGTAGATACAGTTTGCTGTTCTCAGCTGACAGGAGTGGCACTGGTGTGTCTTCTGCTGCTGTAGCTCATCTGCTTCAAGGTTGGATGTTTTGTGTTCAGAGATGCTGTTCTGCTTATTTGAGTTACTGTTGCCTTTCTATCAGCTGAACCAGTCTGGTCATTCTCCTCTGACCTCTGGCATCAACAAAGCATTTTCACCCACAGAACTGCTGCTCACTGGATATTTTCTCTTTTTCAGTCCATTCTCTGTAAACCCTAGAGATCAGATCCCAGTAGATCAGCAGTTTCTGAAATACTCAGATCAGCCCGTCTGGCACCAACAACAATGCCATGTTCAAAGTCACTTAAATCACCTTTCTTCCCCATTCTGATGCTCAGTTTAAACTTCAGCAGATCGTCTTGACCATGTCTACATGCCTAAATGCATTGAGTTGCTGCCATGTGATTGGCTGATTAGATATTCGCATTAACAAGCCATTGAACAGGTGTACCTAATAAAGTGGCCGGTGAGTGTATATGTATGTATATCCATAAAACAGCAATTTGCATCTATAAGTCTACAACATTTTGTAGCCACATTTTGCACCAGTTAATATATGGTTCTTCCAAAAAAACTGAAATAGATGACCTAGAATTTCAAATGACCTCTGACCTCATCACTTTCAGGAGTCCAGTATTACGATGACCTCCAGAAACCCGTCACTAAGGCGGAGGCTGATGTCATCAGTGATATTGTAGAGAAAGCTGTACACGCTGTGCTGCCCGGAGCAGAGATCCAGCTCATGGGAGGCTTCAGGAGGTCAGATCTTGTCTTAGTACTGTATCTTCAAAATATTCATGTGCATTTTAAAGGGGTGGTTGATTCTGATTTCACTTTTTTAACTTTAGTTAGTGTGTAATGTTGCTGTTTGAGCATAAACAACATCTGCAAAGTTACGACGCTCAAAGTTCAATGCAAAGGGAGATATTTTCTTTTGCAGAAATCACTTTTTAAGCACTACAAATGGCTGGTAGGGACTACAATGAGCTTCTTCCCGGGGTTGGTGACATCACTAACCCTAAAATTTACATAAACCCCGCCCCTGAGAACAACAAAGGGGGTGAGGCCATGTTGGGCTGCTTTAGGAAGAGTTGTTGTAGTAGAGTGTTGTTGTCATGCCGTCATTTTACGCCGGACTGCTTCACAAACGAGGGTCAATTCAACACTGGATTTGCACTAAAGGTTAACATGAAGGCACATGCTAGTCGATGAGTTGAATCAACTCCACAGCAACTACATAAATTTATCCACTAACAATTCAGAAACATCCAGTTTCATTCTAAAAGTTGTAACTTCTTCCTGAGTCTCTCCATCAGTGTCGACTCCGGTTTGAACAATGTAAGGCTGAACACCGTTACTGACAATCCTCATTTTGGCTGCGTGAGATTCTCCAGCTTTGTTGTTGTTGAGCAACCGAAGCGCGAGCTGTTAAAGCTCCGCCCTCTTCTGGAAAGGGGGCCGGGAGCAGCAGCTCGTTTGCATTTAAAGGGACACACGCAGAAATGGCGTGTTTTTGCTCACATCACAAATAGGGGCAAATTTGACAAGCTATAATAAATGATCTGTGGGGTATTTTGAGCTGAAACTTCACAGAAACTTGTGATGATATAAACAATCAAGCAGTTGAGATTTGCTATGTATATTTTAGGGGGAAAGAAGTCGGTCATGATGTGGACTTTCTCATTACACATCCAGAGGAAGGAAAAGAGGAAGGACTGATGCCTAAAATCACAAACTGGCTGGAGGAGCAGGTACTTCTGAAGTTCTTTGAATAGCTGGATGATCAAATTCATCCCTTGTGTCTGTTTGTAAATGTTATCCAACATAAAAATTCACTTTACTCTTTACAAAGTAACATGTATTTTTCATCAGGGTTTACTGCTGTATCAGAAGACGACCAGAAACTCTTATCTGGAAAAAATGGACGGTCCAGCTCGGGCACCTAATAACATGGATCGCTTTGAGAGATGCTTTTCCATATTTAAGCTTCAGGCATCTGCTGAGAACTGTAAATCGAATTCCACTGCTTCTGTTCAGGACGTCAGTACAGGAAGTGAAACTGAAAGACCCAGTGACCAACATTCAGAAGCGTCAGACTGGAGAGCTGTACGGGTAGATCTAGTGGTCAGTCCCTACAGCCAGTTTGCCTTCGCTACTCTCGGATGGACCGGGTCTAAGGTGTGTAGCTTCCTCACTTCCAAATGATTAAAGCATTTCGACTACTTTTCGTCACTACTTTTTATTTTTGTTTTGTTTGGTTTCAGTTAGTGTTATTGGTTGAGTAGTTTGAAAACAAACACTTTTAGTTGTACTTTTAAGTACTTCATTTTATAATTTTCATAGTAGTCAGATCACTGATTATTGATTGAAAAAATCAGTCAAATGTTGTTTGATGTTGTGTGTGTGTGTATGTGTGTATATATATATATATATATATATATATATAGTTTTCATTTTCTTTAAAATTTATTTTCATGTACGATCTTTTCTGACAGTATAGTTATCATTTCCATTTACTGTGTACTGTTTAACTTAAATGTGATGTTTTCTGAATCTCTTCATTCAAGTCGTCACACCTGACTTCATCCTCTCGCAGTGTTTTGAGGTCCGTTATGTTCACTCATGATGTGCTGTTTGTTCTGCAGCTGTTTGAGAGGGAGTTGAGACGGTGGGCGGGGCAAGAGAAGCACATGTCTTTGAGCAGTCACGCCCTGTACGACAGCAAACAGGTGAGCCACATGGGCATGTGTCTACTAAAAATACATCATAATAGTGATTGTATGTTAAAGTGCCCCTATTATGCTATATATTATGGATATTACCTTTCATGTAGTGTGTAATATGGCTGTTTGTGAATGTAAAAAGTCTGCAAATTTTCAAATATCAAAGTGCACAATAAAGGGAGTTATTGTCTCCTTAAAGAACCAATTCTGAGCTGCCTGAAATGAGTCTTCAGTAACTCCAGTAATTCCACAGTTTGCATAATGCCAGCCTATGGTTTTCATTGGCTGCCCGCAAACAACATCGACTTTGCTCCGCCCTCAAACACTGTAGCTGAGACTAGAAAAGTTTGGTTTGTTGTTGTCAACATGTCAAGAAGACGCTGTTTTTTGCGCTGCGAAACCAAATCCATTTTGCTTCACTTCCACTTAACTGATACGGTAAAAACGACGCCAATGTATCAAGTGCTGAAGAAGATCCAGAGCTGAAATTCAGATACGTTAATAAGCATTTTGTTTCCGACACGCTCTGTAACCGGTCGACCAATCACAACAGACTGGGCCATCTGACCAATCAGAGCAGAGTAGGCTCTTGGAAAGTCGGGGTTTAGAGAGACCAAATCCTTGATCGAACCGTTTCAGTCAGACACTGAGAAAAGATCTGATGCTGCAGTGTATATTATGAGAAAATTACGTTTTTTTTTTTTTTTTTTTTTTTTTTTTTTTTTTTGACCATGGATAGATGAAATCCTATGGTAGGAGAATCAAACTAACAAAATTAGGAGTCTTTAAAATAGCATAATAGGGGCACTTTAACATATTCTGTGTAACTTTTGGCCTATATATATTGTATAAAACAGTGGTTCTCAACTGGTTTGGCCAAGGGACCCACATTTTCCCATGGTAATGGGAAGTCGCGACACATTTTTTTTTTTTTTTTTTTAATAGGAGTTGGACATGATTCCAAAAAAATAAACAAAAAAAACTTTATTTCATAACAAGTTATAAAAAATAACTTTAGAATAATGACACTGACATATAGCCTAACAACATCACATCTGACAGCAGATGTTGAATCAGGACAACATAAACTGTGTCTGACAGAGGAGTCAACAGCTTTCATTCACGTCGTCCAAAATCAAAGTCTCAGTTCAGAAAAAACTGTTATTGTTTCTATGACTGCAGACTCTGTGACCCACCAGTTGAGAAGCACCATAATATAGGTTTTATATGTCAACATTAAATGTTTAACTGTAAAAACACACCTTACTAGAATAGCTACATTTACATCTCTCTCTGTAAAATTGTACAGAATCTGTATCTCAGAGCAAAGACGGAAGAGGAGATTTTTGCCTACCTGGGTCTGGAGTTTATTCCTCCGTCTGAACGCAATGCCTGAATCCAGTCTATCAGACTACAAATGTGTCAGTGCTTCCATCTCAGGGCCTTATATACTTTTTATTTTAGCTGCCAGTTATGATCAGATCACATTTTGAATGTAAACATTTATAGGATGTGTTTTGCACTGTAATCAGGTTTTAATGTGGTTCTTTGTACTAAATAAGGTATAGTAATGAGAAACAGTAATTCTCTTTTATCAGATACTTGAATGTTAATAAGATGTTGTTCTTATTTTATTATTTTGAATTAAATATTTTAATTAAAACTGAAAATTTGTCACTATATATTGTTTCCATGTTAGCGCTGCAGTAGTTTGACGTGTTTGGATCAATGATCATTGGTGGTTTCTGTGTAATATCTTCTGCATGTACTGCACTGGCACGTATAGGTTTTGACTTATTGTCTTAGCTGCTGGTGTGATTGTCTACAATTTATATATACTTTTAATTTTGATAAAGTTGCATATACTAAGCATATAAATGTTCTACTGACATTTGTGGAGATGTATGGAGGCTCTCAGTTTTGTTTGATGCATGTCTGCGTATCATATATGCAGATGTGTTTGTGGTTAGATGATGCCTGACATTATTCTAACCTCCTTTTTGTGCACCTGGTTCATTTTGACCCGCTTTTCCCAACCGCCAAACATCTTTACATTCACCTTATATATTTGACAAATTTCTTCTTGAATACTGGGGAAAAACAGACTACATAACTAAAAAATAAACACACATTAAATTCAGCAGCTATTTTGTTTTTCTGGCATTGCAACCAACTTAAGTGAAGTGACGTGACGTGACATGTGGCCAAGTATGGTGACCCATACTAGGAATTTGTGCTCTGCATTTAACCCATCCAAGTGTACACACACAGCAGTGAACACACACACACCGTGAACACACACCGGAGCAGTGGGTGTAATAAAATATTACAGTTGCAAGAAAAAGTATGTGAACCACTTGCAGAATCTGTGAAAATGTTAATAATTTTAACAAAATAAGAGAGATCATACAAAATGCATGTTATTTTTTATTTAGTACTGTCCTGAGTAAGATATTTTACATAAAAGATGTTTACATATAATCCACAAGACAAAAGAAATAGCTAAATTTATTAAAATGACCCTATTCATAAGTATGTGAACCATTGATTCTTAATACTGTGTGTCATTACCTGGATGATCTACGTCTGTTTTTTTGTTTTGTGATGGTTGTTCATGAGTCCCTTGTTTGTCCTGAGCAGTTAAACTGAGCTCTGTTCTTCAGACAAAAATCTCCAGGTCCTGCAGATTCTTCAGTTTTCCAGCATTTTTTGCATATTTGAACCCTTTCCAGCAGTGACTGAATGATTTTGAGATCCATCTTTTCACACTGAGGACAACTGAGGGACTCAAACACAACTATTAAAAAAGGTTCAAACATTCACTGATGCTTCAGAAAAAACATGATGCATTAATAGATGGGGGTGAAAACATTTGGAATTTGAAGATCAAGGTAAATTCTATTTAATTTGTCTTCCGGGAAACATGCAAGTATCTTCTGTTGCTTCCAAAGGGCAGTACTAAATGAAAAAAAAATTATATTCAAGCGAAATAAGAAAAATTTGGACCTCTTCATCCTGTTCAAAAGTTTTAACACCCCGACTCTTAATGCATCGTGTTTCCTTCTGAAGCATCAGTGAATGTTTGAACCTTTTTTAATAGTTGTGTTTGAGTCCCTCAGTTGTCCTCAGTGTGAAAAGACGGATCTCAAAATCATTCAGTCACTGTTGTAAAGGGTTCAAATATGCAAAAAATGCTGGAAAAACTGAAGAATCTGCAGGACCTAGAGATTTTTTCTGAAGAACAGAGCTCAGTTTAACTGCTCAGAATAAACAAGGGACTCATGAACAACCATCACAAAACAAAAACAGTCGTGGATCATCCAGGTAACCACACACAGTATTAAGAATCAGTGGTTCACAAACTTTTGAACTGGGTCATTTTAATAAATTCAGCTATTTGTTTGTCTTATGGATTATATGTAAACATATTTTATGTAAAATATCTTACTCAGGACAGTACTGAATAAAAAATAACATGCATTTTGCATGATCTCTCTTATTTTGTTAAAATTTTGCACATTTTCAGAGATTCTGCAAGTGGTTCACATACTTATTCTTGCAACTGTATATATATATATATATACACACATACACAGTATATAGTTAATATATAATACTGTTTAAAAAGTTTGGAATCAGTTAGTAGATTTTTATTTTTTAAAGAAATGTATTTTATTCAGCAAGGATGCATTAAATTTATCAAAATAAAGATCCTTTTGAACAAAAATACATTTTTGCCAAATAAATGCTGTTCTTCTGGACTTTCTAATCATCAAAGAACCCTGAAAAAAAAAAAAAAATCAGTTTCCACAAAATATGAAGCAGCACAACTGTTTTCAACATTTATGATAGCAGCAAATCAGCATATTAGAATGATTTCTGAAGGATCATGTGACACTGAAGACTGGAGTAATGATGCTGAAAATTCAGCCTAATTACATTTTAAAATATATTCACATAAAGTTCTTTTAAATAGTAAAAATATTTCACAATATGACTGTTTTTACTGTATTTTTGATCAAATAACTGCAGCCTTGGTGAGAGACTTCTTTCAAAATCATTAAAAAAATCATGCCAACCTCAAACTTGTTAAATGTGTTTTAATAAATATACTGTGATTCATTTGAAGGAGGAAATGTTGCTGTTTTAAAAGCTAACGGCAGGTGAAGTGAGACGTGTTTTGTCTCGTGTCTCCTCCAGTATGTAAACACACGTCTCCGTCTCTGCGGGGGATCTTTCAAGTATAAATTCACCTCTGTGTGTCTCCTTTCTCCTAGTGTTAATGGCAGCAGCATTTATTTAGCCTTCACAAAAGAATCAAATGTGCCATGAGAGAATTAACCCATGATTTCACAATAAATTTGCCTTGACAGTGCAGTTCTATATTATGGAGACATAGTAGATATAGTAAATAAGGAAAAGTTGCTGTGCTTACAGTATATTCTAATTAATCTGCTTATTTGAAAACACAAAATAGCCACAAGTCAAACCAAATATTATTATATGTTTAAATTATTATAATAATTTTTAATGCAACTGGTGTGGAAACCCTTTTCTCTGATATAAATTATCAAAGTTGACATTTCTGACTTTTTCTTTCCCAATACAATTTCCCACTTTTTCACCCAAAAATGAAAATTCTGTTATCATTTACTCACCCTCAAGTTGTTCCAAACCTTTATGAGTTTATTTCTTCTGCTGAACACAAAAGAAGATGTTTTGAATAATATCAGTAACCAAACAGCTGATGGACCCCATTGACTTCAATAGTATGGAAAAAATACTATGGAAGTCAATGGGGACCATCAGCTGTTTGGTTACTGATATTATTCAAAACATCTTCTTTTGTAAGTTGTGAGTAAATGATGACAGAAGTTTCATTTTTGGGTGAACTATCCCTTTAGGAATGATGCTTTTTTTAGACAGTATATTTATAAAAACCCCAGAGTACATGTAAATATTATGATGGATGAAAATGATAATCGGTCAGTTGCGTTACTTTTTGGTCACTGTTTAGTGTTTTCCGTGTCACAAAAGTGTATAATACACTAATGGACGGCGTGAAACACTATATTGTCTCTGATGGCTGTTGGCCTCTTTAAGTGGCGCGTCTTCAGGTTTGACAGGACATAAACCGGCGCGTCTCATTTTATCTACCTTTAAGTTGTATTTTATGGAGGTTTCAAACCGGCAGACACCTTCTGCTAACAACATAATTGACCTCTAAATGTCATTTTAACTTCAAAGAGCATGTCTAGGTTCACACCTCACATCAGCCTTTACATTACACTCTTAACAGGAAAAGGAAAGGCCCAAATGTAGCGTTCCCTCCTCCCTTGTCTTTCTCGGTGAGGACGCTCCTTTCAGTCAAGTGTCCATGATGTGAAAGCATTCACAAACATGGTGATCTGGCCCCGGCTCTTCAGTGATGAGTGTCGTAAGAGACGGGGTGGGTGGGTATCGGCAGTTATGCTCAATAGGGCTCAATGCCTCCTTCACACTTCCCCTCCCCGCTTCCAGGTGTAAAACAAAAGTGCTCTGAATGGGCCGTGTCCGGGACACCTCTGGCCTCCGTGAGGAGCAGATCTCTGGAGACGGTGCTCTGTTCGAGCAGACAGTCTGAGTTTTCGTCGTAATCACAGACCTGCTCCTCCAACCGGGCCGGTTCCTCGGGTCTTCTTTGAGGTCAGTTCCTCTGATTGGAGTCAATGAGGGATTACTGGATGTGTTGCAATCAAGTTGATGGGATTAACCGGATTAGTGACTTTCATGGACATTCCCTGCATAACAAACAAAACCAGAACACTCAGGAACACTAACATGAGGCCGTGTTCAAGTCATTAAACGCTGTACAATCACAGTTTAAAATTCTAATGTGATAATTTACACATACGATATCAGAAATGTAGAAATAAACCCTGCTAGTATTTGCACACAAAAATATTCTCACAGAAAGAAAACAAATTTGCTATGTATTAAGATTTTAGTAAAATTCAGTTATTAGCCTGATATTGGGTCATAGGTCATTTGGACCTATGCAGTTCACTGTAATATTGTTTGGTGTATATATATACTCTAAAAAATGATGGGTTGTTTCAACCCTTGTTTGGCTCAAATATGGACAAATCCAACCACTGGGTTAAAAATTAAATGTAAAAATTTAAACCAACAATTGCGTTTGACCATATTTGATGCAACCATGGGTTATATTTATTTATTGAATAATAATACAATTATAGTTAACTAAAACCATAAAATAAACATTAACTGAAATATATATATATATATATATATATAAAACTATAGATTATATATATATATATATATATATATATTATCTATAGTTATTTAATAATACAAATATAGTTAACTAAAACCATAAAAAATTAAATAAATATTAATATAAACTACATACTGTAGACATATTTGAAAAAATAAAAATAAAACACAATTACAAAAAAAAATCATCAAAACTTTAACTAAAATTCAAATAAAAACAGAATATATAAAAATAAAAATTACTTTCAAATATTAATAAAAACAATACTGGTATATCAATGATACTAAAATATTACACACACACACACACACACACACACATATATATATATATAAAAGCATTTGTATATGCAGCATACATATATATATATATATATATATACACACAAATATTTGCACACATACAGGACTGTTTATATAAATATTATAAATAAATATAAATATATAAATAAATGTTATTCATATATACAGTATATAACATATATAACATATTAATAACATTTATTAATAAGTTTAATGAATAAGAACTAAACAATAAACATTTATTAAATTGCTTATTAATAAATGTTTACCTTTTGATTATTATTGTTGCCTCTAGTAATTATGTGTCTGATTTTTTATTTTTCAACCTATTTTGGGTTCATTTTAAGCCAGTCATATAGTAATTTTTAAACAATATTTGGGTTAAATAAAACTGCCCAGCAGGTTGGGCAAACATTTAACCCAACCGCTGGGTTTGTCTATTTTCAAACCCAACTTGGGTTGTTTTTAACCAAGCATTTTTTTAGAGTATATATATTTCAGCATGTTGTAGGGAATAACGTTCCTGAATTAAGTCTGTGCACAAATCTGTTGATGGACACTCAATATAAGGGTAAAAACATGTACAAATGTTGATGTTCTGTTTATTTTGTAGTCATGTGATGCTTTTGGTGCCGGTGTTGATTTTGCACAGCTGGTTGTTTGTCCCTTCGGCCCCTGCAGCACTGGAGAGGGACAATACCTGAGCCGTCATAACAGAGCAGCAAACAGCCCTATTAGACATGAAAGAGGCTCAATGAGGACAATCAAAGGCCGTCACCGCCGGGGGCCATTACTCTGAGAGACTGCCGTCTGTAGCAGCACTTCAGGCTGACTGTGAGGGAGGAGCACTCACTGACTGACACTGATCGCTCAAAACCACCCGCATTATACTAACAGCTGAAATAATGGAGGCAGATACGTCTAACTGGACTCATCATCACAAATACAGATGATAACAGAATAGTGCTAAGGGCTGAGCATCTGTTCTTGATGATCACAACATTTCCATCAATAAAAAACACTGAACATTAGCCTAATCAGACAATAAGTACAAGAAATTAATATAGTTAAAATAAAAGTGAATAAAACTGCTTTATATTAATAGAGGAGAGACTGCTGAAATCATCTATATAACTTTCTAATAAATTCGAAAACAGCCAAAATGACACACGACCTAGAAAATACAGATTTAGAACTTAAATAAATAAATAAATAAATGACACATTACCTAAAAATATCTGATTTAGAACTTAAAAATATAAATAAATAAAATAAATGACACATAACCTAAAAAATACCTGAATTACAACATAAAAATATAAATAAAATGCATGACACATAACCTAAAAAATATGTTTTAGAACTTGAATAAATAAATAAATGACCCATAACCTAAAAAATACCTGATTTAACTTAAAATATAAATAAATAAATGACACATACCCTAAAAAATACCTGATTTAGAACTTAAAAATATAAATAAATATATAAATAAATAAATGCATGACACATTACCTAAAAAATAGAACTTAAATAAATAAATGACACATAACCCAAAATAATTTACCTGATTTAGAACTCTTTAAAAAGAAAATGTTCTTACATGAGATTCTTACAAAGAGCATTTTTTGTCTGTAAATGGTTCTTCAGCTGCTGTATATGTTCTCTGGAGGCTAAAAAAGTTCTTGCTGTTAAATTATAGTATCTTCAGAACAGTGTTTTGGATTCTGGTTTCTTTGAAATCACAAGTAGGTGAATTCAGGTTGATTGGCAAAAAATATCCCAATCAACCTGAATTTACCCTATATTGATGATTTTCCAAAAAACAAATGATATGTCTGCTATCAGCTCGGGGACATTATTACAGAAGAGTGTCTCACACTGTAATCTGTGCTTTAATGATAGTGTTAGTGAGATGAGAAGTGGAGCTGCCGTCTCCAACCCCTCCCGTCTGTCATCCATAAAAACAGGCTCCTGTCTGTATGCAGCCGATTCCTCTCCGCTGACACGCACATCAAAGTCAGCCCCGGGTTTATCACATATCAGGGCCCGGGGACAGCGGAAACGAGACGGGACCGTCCCCTAACACTGATCCTTAGTGGAATATAGAAACCTTCAATACAATTACAGAGAGATCAGTGACAGATAACAGAGGAATGAGATGGCCTCTCGCTGAAAGAGACACAGATAGAAATGAAGATATGATGAGAGAGTGTAAACAAATCATCTGCCCCTTGAACCCTTCAATGGACTGAAGAGGGAAGAATATATCCACATTCAACTGTCTGAACCATTTTCTCATTAGGCTACTTGATTACTTGAGATGATGAATGAACATTATATAATTTCCCTGATTTTTGCTTCCATTCATAATTTGTAATGATAATTTAAGTATTTCCAAACAACTGTAAAATGCCTTTTCAAGAACATCCAGAAACATTTCAAAATATATTGCAAAATATAATTCTTCTAAAATAAATGAAAAACAAAAATCTTATGATTATACAACAATGCATAATATTGACTGTTCTTTTTATGTGATAATTTGATATGGTGCACCATTAAGAGACATTATCAGTTTTTAATATCCCATTTTATTATGTCATTTTTTAAATAAATAAGTATATATAAAAATAAAAATAAATAAAAATCCAACGCAAACAAGCCAAGAAAAAAAGCAATCAAGCAATGATCCAACAAACAAATACCAAGACATCCACACTATATTGAAACATAACCGTAAAATACCTGATTTAGAAAATAAATAAATAAATAAATACATGCATATCAAGACAGCCACAATATAAGACAAATAACTTAAAAAATACCTTAATAACTTAAAAATAAATAAATAATACCAAGATAGTCGCACTATATAAATAACTTAAAAAAATATTTGATTAAAAAAATAAATAAAACAATAAATAATACCAAAACAGCCACACTACGCAATAACTTAAAAAATACCAATTTAATAAATAAATAAATAAATATTAAACACCAAGACAACCACACTATATGACAAATAACCTAAAAAATACCTGATTTAATACATAAATAAAAAATACTAAAACAGCCACACTGACAAATAACTTAAAAAATATCTGATTAAAAAAAATTGATAAATAATAAAATAATACCAAAACAGCCACACTATGCAATAACTTAAAAATACCAATTAAATAAATAAATATTAAATACCAAGACAACCACACTATATGACAAATAACCTAAAAATACCTGATTTAAAAAATAAATAAAAAATACCAAGACAGCCACTATATGAAAAATAACTTTAAAAATACCGGATAAAAAAATAACAAGACAGGCACACTATATGACAAATAACCTAAAAAAATACCAATTTAATAAATAAATAAATAAATAAATATTAAATACCAAGACAACCACACTATTTGACAAATAACCTAAAAAATACCAATTTCACAAATAAATAAAATAAATATTAAATACCAAGACAACCACACTATATGACAAATAACCTAAAAAATACCTGATTTAAAAAAAATAATAAATAAATAATAAATACTAAGACAGCCACACTATATGACAAATAACTTAAAAATACCATAATGAATGAATGAATACATAAATAAATACAAAGACAGCCATGTGACACATAAATAAAAATACCTGATTTAGAAAATAAATAAATAAGATGACTATGAAAGCTTTGCCAGGATCTATCTGGCAGGTAATAAATCTTCTAGTGAACCTTTGTATGCATAAAATCTCCACCCTTGGCGCCGTCTTTCTGTTTTTCCTTCAATGAGCCCAAAAGGGATCAAACCCTTCAGATCCTTTAGAAACAATAATGGGACAATCTGAGGCTGTTTTATTTGCTCGTCTGATAATCAAAAGTGTCTGGCAGGCTTTGAAATCACGTATTCTTCAACAGTGAGACTGATCGACTTAATCTCAAGCAAGCAGCTGATAAACCAGATCAACTATGCGTAATGATCCCGTGCGGGGGGGTGAATAGATCCAAGGCCCGGCAGTTATCTCCATCAGTAGTTGTTCTCTGCAGACTACTGTCTCCAAACTCGTGTAGTGTTTCTAAAACAGCCCATTAACCTCTACCTGCCACTTCAAAAGAGCCGCATGCTTTGATACCAATACCTGCTGAAAAGAGCAGAAACAACAGCTCAATTACACACGTTTGCAGACACTCACAGGAACATTAAGAGAGACGGAGCGCTTGTGTTTGTGAGAGAGAGACAATTTCACTGTTGTTATATCAGAAAAACAAACAATAAACAAACAAACTGATATGACACAATCATTTTTATTCTAAAGACACTGAAAAAAAATTGTGCTTATTTTTGAAGCAGTAAAATAAATAAATATATTAATAATTGATTGAAAAACAAAATCATTTTCTCATCTGACACCATGACACCAATGTTTCAGCTTCATTTTGTTGCACTGGAACTGAAAATAAATAAATAAATGCATAACACATAACCTAAAAATACATGATTTACAAATTAAATAAATAAATAAACAAATGACACATAACCTAAAAATACCTGTTTTAGAACTTACATAAAGAATTAGATGAATAAACAAACAAATAAATTACACATAAACTAAAAAAATACCTGATTTAGAACTTAATAAATAAAAAAATAAACAACATAACCTAAAAATACATGATTTAGAACTTACTTAAAGAAATAGATGAATAAACAAACAAACAAATGACATAAACTAAAATACCCGATTTAGAACTTAAATAAGTATATAAATAAATAAATGACACAACCTAAAAAAACCTGATTGTGAACCTAAATATGTGTATAAATAAATACATAAATAAATAAATGACAACCTAAAAATACCTAATTTTGAACTTAAATAAGTATATAAATAAATAAATAAATAATAAATAAATAAATGACACAACCTAAAAATACTTGATTATGAACTTAAATAAGTATATAAGTAAATAAATAAATAATAAATAAATAAATGACACAGCCTAAAAATACCTGATTATGAACTTAAATAAGTATATAAATAAATAAATACATAAATAAATAAATAAATGATACAGCCTAAAAATACCTGATTTAGAACTTAAATAAGTATATAAATAAATAAATACATAAATAAATGACACAACCGAAAAATACCTGATTATGAACTTAAATAAGTATATAAATAAATAAATACATAAATAAATAAATGATACAGCCTAAAAATACCTGATTATGAACTCAAACAAACAAACAAACTGGATGTTCCTTTTTTCCCCAATTTGTTGATCATTTCTGTTCTAATGAGTTTATGATGACGTACTATGAAAAAACTGAAAACTTTATTTTATTGTGCTTAAACAAACAAACAAACAAACAATTTGGAAATCCTTTTCTCATTTAACACTGAAATGTCTGAGCTTCATATTGTTGTACAAGAAGTGACTCTTAATAAAGAAAAAAAGATTAAATAAACAAATTTCTTTTGGATATGCAACATTTTTCACTCAGTTTGAAGAGCTTTTCACTGGTTTCTCATGAAGCAGTCAACTTTTAAGATTGCTGTTGGTTATGAATTCCATGACTCAGACTGTTTTTAACCTTGAACTTCCTCCATCAGACCCCTTCTAGCGTGGACATATGAAATCCCCACACACACACACACACACCTCAGCGAGGAGACGGGATCAGAGATGGTTTTAGGGAGGGGATTACATCTCCAGACTTACTGGTGCCAGGAGTTAATGGGTTCACTCAAGGCCGATTGAGACGTCTTCATTACCACACTTGTGAAAACTGAAGGGGTGGAGATCAGGACAGGGGAGGATGTTTCCTTTGATCCGGGCCGAGTGAATTGTAAATGAGCTGGGATTAGCCCTATAAATACTTGAGCCCCATGCTGGAGGTGTTGATCAGTGAACCCAAAGACACGCTTATCAGAACACAAACACAGACCTGACTCGCTCAGTCACGGGACTTCACTTCTGGGAACAAGAACAACCGCATTACCTTGTTTCATACCGGATATTTGTCTTTCTTTGCTGGATTTGGACACGTTCTCTGAGATGAAGGGGCATTTTTCCATCGAGTGGCTTTCTCAAAGCAGCCAGGCCTTGTGTAGCTCGGCTTCCACACATCCCTCAAACTCTTGGGACTCTCCCGGCCGGGATGGCCCGAGCACCTCCGGCACAGCCTCCGAGAGCCTTCCGGGCTTCTACAGCAGATGGAGACCGGAAAACACAGAGGTTCAGGAGAAACGTATGGAGCCAGCGCAGCTGGGAAACAGTTTGCTGTGTACATCTACGCAAGAGACTGAGTCAAATGACAACAATATCATCCAGCAACACACTCACGGTAAAATACTTCTCTAATAATCAATGTTAAATTCTGTGCATTTTTTCATGATTTAATGTAAATGATGTAAAAAATGCTATTAGGGTTTTATTTTGTTTTTCATATAATTAACAGTAAAATCATATAAATAATTCTGGTTTAAAGTAAAGGTAAAAAGTTATTGTAAAATACAGATCTAAAAATACTATCATTTTATTTAATTTTTTTATTTAATTAACAGTAAAATAGTATAAATTATTCTTTAACTGGCTCCATACATTTCTCCTGATTCTCCATGTTTTCCGAATCATGTTATAGTTACAAAAATAAAGCACAGAAGTAAAGGTTTGCCAACAGAGGAATAAATTACATTTAAAATATATTCAAATAAAAACAGTTCTTTTACATTTTAAATAATCAATGTTATTTTTTTTTATTGAATTAGTAGTTAAAAATAGTAGAAATATTAATAATTAAATTAAAAGTATTATTAATTAAAAGTAATTTCATGTCATTTTGTTGGTATCTTAAGGGAAAAAAAGATATATATATGATTTGAATACAGTTTGTATTCAAATTACAAATTTTGCATAGGATCTACTTTAATTTAATTTTGTTTTTTCCCTTAATTTCCTAATAGTATTTATTTTTCAGCTGAGCATTTTCAATTTATATACAAATGTATATTTTCTCTTTCTCTCTTGCATAGTTGTTTTTTGTGACCTGACCTCCTATTTTAATCTGTATATGAATTTGTCTTTTTCTCGTAGCATCAGAGCCAGGTTTCAGCAGCAGCACGGAGGAGGAGGAGACGTCAGGGTACGAGAGCGAGGGTGGGCGTTCTCTCTCACCTGGGGCCCTCAAAGAACCGGCTCCATCTGCATCGCCCTCTACTGGCCGAAGACCCCGAACAGCTTTCACCGCCGAGCAGATCAACAGTCTGGAGAAAGCCTTCAAGAGAAACGCTTATCTGGGAGCCCAGGACAAAGCTGAGCTCTGCAAAAGACTAAATCTGTCTGATAAACAGGTATGAGGTCGATTTATTTATTTATTTCTAATATGATAACACTTTACATTAAGGTTCCATTTGTTAATTTACTACATTAGTTAACATGACCAAACAATGAAAAAACTTCTAAAGCATTTATTAATCTTAGGGTACGTTTACACGACAACGATGTACTAAAAACAGAAAAGTCAAAACCATTGTCAAACAAATTAAAAAGATTAAAAACGCTATATTAAAGGGTTACTTCACCCAAAAATGAAAATAATGTCATTTATTACTCAACCTCATGTCGTTCTACACCCATAAGACTTTCGTTCATCTTCAGAACACAAATTAAGATATTTTTGATGAAATCTGATGGCTCAGTGAGGCCTGCATTGAGGGCAATGGTACTTCCTCTCTCAAGATCCATAAAGGTACTTTACAATAAATCTTTACCATAAATCAGTTCATGTGAGTTCAGTGGTTCTATCTTAATATTATAAAGTGACGAGAATATTTTTTGTGCACCAAAAAAACAAATTAGCGACTTTTTAACAATATCTAGTGATGGCTGATTTCAAAACACTGCTTCAGAGTCTTACAAATCTTTTGTGTCAATTCAGTGATTCGGATCGTGTGTCAAACCGCCAAACTGCTGAAATCACGTGACTTTGGCGCTCCGAACCACTGATTCGATTTGTAAAGCTCCAAAGCTTCATGAAGCAGTGTTTTGAAATCAGCCATCACTATATAAGTCATTATTTAGTTTTTTTGGCGCACAAAAAATATTCTCATCACTTTATAATTATAAGATTGAACCTCTGTACTCACATGAACTGATTTAAATATGTTTTTAGTTCCTTTATGGAACTTGAGAGAGGAAGTACCATTGCCTTCAATGCAGGCCTCACTGAGCCATTGGATTTCATCAAAAATATCTTAATTTGTGTTCCGAACATGAACGAAGGTCTTACGGGTGTGGAACAACATGAGGGTGAGTAATAAATGATATTATTTTCATTTTTGGGTCAACTAACCCTTTAATAAAACGAATAAAAACGCTGTATTATGCCACCAGCGATGTCACTTTGTAAAGAAACACTTTTTAACAAATTTGTTTTTGTAGTTTATATGGAGGCAATAACTGTAACGTTTCAAAAAGTGCACTTTGAAAAATTTTCATTTTTAGGCCCCCAAAACGTTATCAACAAAAAACACAATGCCTTTTGGTGACCTGAAAATGCAAGCTTTTGAAAATGGGTTTCAAAGTGCACGTTTTTGAAAACGATACAGTTACTATCTTCATGTAAACTAAAAAACGCGAGGGTGACGTCATGCGCATGCGTATTATGTGTTCAGTCTATCGGCACGTATGGTGTTTCTTTACAGTGACATCGCCAACTAATACAGCGTTTTTAATCGTATTCACGGATCCGTGTGAATGAGGATCATTTTGACAACATTATCGAATGTTCCGTTTTTAGTACGTCATTGTTGTGTAAACATACCCTAATTTAAACTTTCACTAATGCATTATTAACAGTTGTATGTGTTAACATTAGTTAATGCACTGTGAACTTAGGGGCCATTTGCACAACACCGTTTTCAACTAAAAACAGATTTTTTTTTAATGTGTTTTGGCTGTTCATTTAAACGGAGCCCCGGACATGACATGCAGGCAAAAAATAGTAGGCTAAATCGTGCGCACGATTTACTAAGTCGTTCCCTCGATTTACTAAAATGTGCGCACGATTTACTATTTCGTTCCCTTGATTTTTATAAATTTATATCATGCGCATGATTTATAAATTGAGGGAACAAAATAGTAAATTGTGCACACTTTTTAGTAAATCGTGCGAACGAATTAGTAAATCGTGCATACGATAAAATTTTTTCTTGGATGTCATGTGCGGGGCTCCATACATTTACATGACAACGGCGTTTTGGGGGCCTGAAAATGCAAATTTTTGAAAACGCGATTCAAAGTGTTCCGTCTATAGGCACGTAGTGTTTCTTTACAAAACGACATCGCCACCTACTGGCCTGGCAGCAGAATACAGCGTTTTTAGTCGTTTTCGCGGATCCGTTTGAACAGGATTTTGACAACGTTGTCATCTGTCATCAACTTTTCCTTTTAAGTGTTACCATATTATTTAATGGACAGCTAACATGAACTAACAATGAACAGCTGTATTTTTATTAACTAATATTAACAAAGAATGAATAAATACTGTAACAAATGTTTTGCTCATTGTTAGTTAGTTAGTTAGTTAACGTTAACTAACAATGGGACCATTAAATTGATTTTCAAAATATGTGATTTAAGTGATTCAACTTGTTGATGTGCAAAATGTAAACTTACGTTATCCTTCTCTCCATCAGATCAGAAACTGGTTCCAGAACCGACGTATGAAGCTGAAACGGACCGTGCAGGACAGCCTCGCTCACGCCTGCCAGGCCAAGGTGGCCTCGCATATGATGCATTACTCCGACCTGCACAGTTTCCGTGCCGCTCCGTATCCCAGCTTCTACCCGGGGGTCCAGGAGAGCGCGGCACCTTACGGCTCCGGATTCCACTACGGTCCTGCCACCGCCGGAAGCCTGCCGAGCCTGCCTGTGGAGGCCCTGTATCAGTACAGCACCCTGCAGAGTCTTCCCGTCCATCCCAGCAACCCTTCCATGATGACGCCGTACCCGCCGTACCACTCTCACTACTACAGCACTCAGTGAGAGGAGAGACCGCCAACAAAACTTCATTTCTGCCTGTTAGTCAAGGCGTTGCGTCTTAGCTTTGTTTACATCTTCACATTTGTGAATACAGGGTGAAGTGCAATAACAAATGTGATCTTTTTTATTGTTTTGATGAATTATTTAAATATGTTTGTAAATCTTGAAAAAGTTCTATTTCGTTCATGTCTATGTGTACAAGAGGAGTGTATAAATAAATCATTTTCTATTTGACTACACTGCTTATGTTTTCTTTCAAGGGGTGTTAAGTGCTTCATTTTTTTTCTTTTGAAAGAAATTAATACTTCAGCAAGGATTTAATAAAATGATTCAAAAGTGACATCAATTACATTTATAATCTTAAAAAACTATTTTATTGCAACTAAATGCTGTTCTTTTGAACTTTCCAGACTATCAAAGAATCCTGAAAGATTCCCACAAAATATTAAGCAGCACAGCTGTTTTCAGCATTAATAACAATAATAAATGTTTCTTGAGCATCAAATCAGCATATTATAATGATTTCTGAAGGATCATGTGACACTGAAGACGAGTAATGATGCTGAAAATTCACAGGAATGAATTACATTTTAAAATGTATTCAAATAGAAAACATTTATTTTAAATTATAAGAATATTTCACAATTTTACTGTATTTTTGATATAAAAAATTAAATTTAGCCTTGTTGAGCATAAGAGACTTCTTTTAAAAACATTCTATTAACTTTTGAACAGTACTTTAATATATCATACTGAACTGAAACACATTTAATCTTACTTATTCCTTACAATTTTAGTTTTATACTATCAAAATACAAATAATATATTTTGCATGTCAATATGACAAATTGTTCTCTCTTAATAAATGTTTTTTTCCATCCTACTTCACATTTAAATGTTACTTTTATTTAAAACAGACAATAAAAGTCATGTTATTATCAAATATGGCTACAACCTTTTGTTAAATAACGTTTAGCTGATTATCAACTATATTCAAATGTAAAATAATTATAAAATCAGCTAGGCCTACTGATACATTGGGAAAAGTTGCTTTAATACTTTTAAAATACATATTTAAAGTAAAATTGACAGCACCCATCCTGAGGTAATTTCTATGTACTTTTTGTTTCAAAAGATGTATACAGTGGGAATGTAGCTTAAAAAAATGTTTCTACACATTTTATTCACACAATGCCTTGTGTCAGATCCTAGAATGACTAGTATCAGCCTTCATCTTTAGGCTGCTCTGACTCAGTGTTCTAACAACACTCGTCAATGTCAAAATGAAAGAAGGCGAGGCTTACGGTTTACAGAAAAGGCTTTCGTTTTAATGGTGAAAGGGTGCGTGGAAAGATGCAAGTAGCTAAATATTTAATATTTGACAACCGTTTTACGATATAAATGATCAAATACCAACAGTACTATCAATGATGGAAACTATTGAACTTTTTAATGAAATTACGCAGTTTTGAATAAAAAAAGCTATCATTTTACAGGATTCTTGTCATTTATAACTGAACAAAGACAAGAAACATTTTGTTTTCGACATATTAGACATAAAAAAGAGGGAATGTGTGCATATTTTAAAATTAAAAGTATTACTTGCAGCTTTGGTATCAGGATTCATTTACCAATATATCGCTTGCAGCAATTATCACAGTATAAAGCTAATATGAGGAATATGTATCAAATGAAAAATCACAGAAATGCATAACATTTAGAAAAAAAAAAAAAAGAAGTATTTTATTGTATAAAACAAGACTTTAAAAAGCCAATAATGAAACCCACACCTCACAAAACCCCAGAACCTATTCCTTAACCCAGAGGTCTTCAACCCTGCTCCTGGAGAGCCACTGTCCTGCAGAGTTCAGTCCCGACCATAATCACACCTGAAACGGCTAATCAAGCTCGCTTGAAAACACACAGGCAGGTGTGCTGAAGTAGGTTGGAAATAAACTTTGCAGGACAGTGGGTCCTCAGGAGCAGGGTTGAAGACCTCTGCCTTTACCCAACTAAACAAAAAGACAAATTAGTTTTCCTTTACCCCAGAATACGTAACAGCCCCCATTATAATCATGGATACAGTACATCAAACTCTAACCGCTGTTATGTTAAACTACACTTACAAAACATAACCAAACAAAATGGGGAAACATAACAAAAACCACTGCTTTCTCAATGCTGATTGCCGTTACTATACAAGGACAGAGTCGAACATCAATGCATCTTATACAGTTTTCTGCTGGCCCTTCTTTCCGATCAGAGACTTGTGGATGTGTGGAATCACACCTGTAGGGAAAGACAGAAAGAAATATTAGCACCACAACTACAACACACTTGAAAAATCCTGTGTTATGCAAATAAAACTCACCTCCGCCGGCAATTGTGGCTTTGATAAGCGAGTCCAACTCCTCGTCACCACGAATGGCCAGCTGTAAATGCCTTGGAGTGATACGCTTCACCTTCAGATCCTTGGAGGCATTTCCAGCCAACTCCAACACCTGCCAATTCGACAAGCACTGGGTTTGAACGCGGTTGTATTTGCTTTACAGATGCACTGGAGACGATTCATGTAGAATAGAAGTCACAGCCAGCCAACAACCTGCCACTATGACATCCAACAGGCTTGTTTAACAAACTGTGCTAAAATAAAACCATTACCTCAGCAGTCAGGTACTCCAAGATAGCTGCGCTGTACACGGCTGCTGTGGCTCCAACACGACCGTGGCTGGTGGTTCGGGTCTTCAGGTGCCTGTGGATACGACCTACGGGGAACTGAAACACATAAACCAAAGAAACGGTCAACATCATACAGTTAAGTTTAACAACAGTCCATTTTTTTCTTCTCTGGCAGAGGAATACATACCTGCAGACCAGCTCTTTGTGATCTGGAGACTGCTTTCGCCTTGGCTTTTCCGCTGTCCTTTCCAGCCTTTCCTCCTGCCTGTGTAAGCACAAGAAAAAATGATTTCGCTGAAAATTACATTGTGCTCAATATAAATGAGGTAACTTTTCTTCAAATCAAACGCAACACAAAAAAGGGAGAAAAATCTGGTGAATCTGAATCATTTTGTGAGTTTTATAGGCAGTTTGTATTGTTATAGACCATTTTCAGTAATGGAGTGATCAAATAAAAAAAGACTAGTAATCATTTTTGATCGGACTCAATTTTTTTTTTTTTTTTTAAATAGATTGAGCTCCTTTAAGTTTATTTGCACCAAGAGTTACCAAAAAACATAAGAAACATAATTATTATTTATAAACACGATGTTATAAAATTATTCCACCAGCCAGAGTCATAATGTGTTTACGCGCTATATTTAGTTTAAAGCCAGGAAACTTTATCCTGCATTATAAATATTAAATTTACACAAATTTTCTGGCTCTTTGATTAATTTTGCAGAATAATACACCAAATTCACTTCATTCCCATGGTCGGCGCTCTTTTACCAAAACACTGCAAACCCACAAACACTACGAGCTTATTAAAAGCCATCACGTGCACGGAATTAAAGCACTGCACAATTACGGTTTATACAGAGCACATCGGTCCGAGCTACGATTTATTTGAGAAATTAGGCAATTAAAAACTTATTTTACCATATCGTCAGACGAGCTTCTTCTCTTTTCGCTTGAAACGGAGGGAAAACACAATGATACCCACTTCAGCGATAGCGCGCTACGGTCCAGCGTTATAACCAATCAGCGAGCTCCGTCTTGGTTTGAAATGTTGATTTCGTCCAATCACAGAGCTTTTCTATATGTGGGTGTTTTTTAGTTCTCTTTTTTTCACGGACCACCAGCGCACTAGTCTTGTGCGCATGCGTGCCGCCGCCGTCATCATTCATTACATTAGAATCGATTAAATAAATTAGTGTTTATGATTAGTATTATTATATTGATGTGTTGGGAACGTTTCAATCGCAATACATTATATAGACGAATAACCTGTCTGATATAGTGTATCGTATTTTGTTGTCAAAGCTACATTGCAAAACAAATAAATATTGAGTACGTTTTGTCAGTTATTTTAGTTATTAAGGTCTCTTGATATTTGACTAATGGAGACACTAGAAAACTTGAGCAAGTGAGGAACACAGTTTGTTGTGTTTTTTATTATTATTTAATGGCTCTTCCTCTTCATCCCAGTCTTCCTCTTTTTAGTTCTTCTTTCCCTTTACATGATGACCGGTGTTTTTACATGTTTTTGTTTGCATTTGTATCAGTTAATATTTTAACAGCTGTTAAATGCAGATAGAAGCGCGTTTCTTTTACCTGTACGCGTTCTAATAACATTTTGCGCTTCGCACTTTCAACGTAACTAAGTGCGCATGCGTGATGCATTTGCCGCCTTTTCAAGACTGACTGGTCCATAATTGAACGAATTACCACACCACAACAATAACGAGAGTAAAATAAAAGTACAGAATGAATACAAATATGATTACCATTGTTACATGTTTCAAAATACCATCAGAAAGTGACAAAAAGCACCGCCCTGACGACCCAAATCATGAACTCTGAAATACCACGTAGGCTATACTTCATTATTGGCTTAATTATGCATAATATTAGCGCATAAATATGACTTAATGTTGATTTTATGTTACAGGTAATACATTACATTAGTCAGGCCAAACATACTACAGTAGTATGTTTGTTCTTGTTTGTTATTTTGACAGTCCCTTTCTGAAGTTGTTGCTCTCTTTGATTTTTTCCCACCATATTCAATAAATATGTTAATCTTTAACTAATAAAGTGTCGGTAGTTCTGGGACAGGAGGGTTTTTTTCACCCATATCTCTTTTCTCTTTAGTTATTGACAGTGAAGGGGGCAACAGTGCACATTTATTATTTTTTCGCCCTGTTTTAGTATTTTATAATAAACTATGCGATCTATTAATAAACATATTTTTATTTAAAAAAAAAAAATGGTTCCACTGCAGTTTTGTCATATAAACAAGAACAAAAGTGTGCAAAATATCAAAGAGGCCTAATACACACACATACACACACACACACACACAAATCTGAGTTCAACAATTTTATGAACATATTCTGCATTCTATTATTTCTTTTAAAATTAACTGTGAATTAGAGCTGATTCTGGATAAACTGAGAATCACAATCTTTTTGTTTAAAATAGAGATCACGTTCTCGCACGATTTTGAATAGACAACTAAACAAAATAACATGGTTCTGACAAAATGTTAATTGTTGCAGTCTGTTTAAAAGTAGCCTACATTTAATTAATTTGAATGAATTATTATTATTATTATTATTTTAAATCGGTTTGAATGAATGATTCAATGACTCATAAAGACTTGACTTGTTGCACTGGATGACGAATACATTTTTTAACAGTCACTTGTCGCCACCTACTGGCGTAACAATGTAATCCTTTGAAGCGTCAAGTTACTTCCAAAAAGTGATTTATTCTATTTTGATCGCCACAGTAGACATCAGTTTATATCCGACCTATAACTTGATATAATGATTTTTTTCATTGTGTATATGATTTTTCATTTTTATAAGATGTTTCCCCAAAATAGTCAAAAGTTTAAAAAGTTCACATTGTATAAGCTTTCTTAGCTTTATTATTCTTTTATTTTTTGAAACTTGAGTGTGTGAAATATGGCATATAGAAATGGACAGACTCATATGTGAAACATACAGTTATTTTACCTCAGACATCCTGCAAAAGTCAGACTGTAAATGTGCTGTCGTCATGATCATGAGGTTTGATGTTGCTATCAAGCTTGAGGCAGATACTTGTGTTGTGATTCAAGACACTGAGTGTGCATGGATGAGTAATAAATTGAATTATTTGAGAAATACAATGAGTCAGAAATACCTTTTGAGACAAATGAAATATGTTTTGCTCATCTTGATTACTACTATAACATTCAATATTTGTTTAAATAGGCCTACTATATAATTATGCTAATAATTAATTCTGCAGTTTGACAGTGATTTATTGTCATCACTAAAGCGCATAACAACAGTGTTGCACAGAGCAATAATCAAACAATTTGCAATCATTATAGTACGATCATCTAATTCAACCACTTACATGCTGTTTGATTTAATCATTTGTGTATTGTTTAGCCCTGAACGCCTTCTACAATCAACAGCGATTCGAGAGTAATAATTATTCATGTGCGCAACACACTGACCTCGGGAATTAAAGCCCGACGTCAACGGTTGACGTCATCCCGCACATGAAGGCGGAAGTTCAGCAGCCGATCTAAAGTCAGCTTTTACGTCATTTCGTAAATATCTTATAATCCATGGGTGGGAAAACGGCTGATCCTGGGTCAGATCTTAAAAGGGAATGCGCAGAAATAATTTGCTGCACTTTATATAAAATTGCTATGTTGATCATTTATAGGCCTAAACATTTTTTATATAGGAGATTAATATTAGGATATGAAAAAATATATATAGCCTATTAAGTAGCTATTAATACAGATGAAATGGGAGTATAATGCATCTGCACATCCATATTTTTATCTGATATTTACTAGTTTTCTGTACAATAGTCAGTATGTATGTAATAATATCTTGCTGAATATTTTATTCTTTTTTATATTGCTTTTATTTATTTTTTTAAACATCAACGACACGTCATATTTGTATTTATCATCTTCTCTGACACTTTTATTGCATTGCATATGCATGGGCAAAACAAAACAATCGAATACTTTAATACAAATATTAGGCTATATATAAATGCTGATTTAAAAAAATAATCCTGATATTTATTAGTTCTCCTTCAAAGCTTCATCTGAGCCCCAGAAGGACAGGAAATGCCTGCACAGGAGGAGGAAATGTCTCTGACCAATGAAGCCCGAGCGCACCTCCCTTACGCTCCGAATGACAAGCGCTCGGACCTATTGGTGACCCCGCGATCACGCGCCGCCTGTTATTGGCAGATGTGAGGCCAATGCTGTGGTGCTGAGAGCCGTGCGTGCTGGAGCAGGGCAGAGAGGAGCGTTTCTCTGAGGGAGAAGTTGGCTGGAGGTGCTGAAGATGGCGGATGGAGACAGCGGGAGCGAGCGCGGTGGCAGTAGCGGCGGCCTCCAGCACTTCCAGCGGGAGCAGGAGACCCAGGAGCTGGCGTCCAAGCGCCTGGACATCCAGAACAAGCGCTTCTACCTGGACGTCAAGCAGAACGCGAAGGGACGCTTCATTAAGATAGCAGAGGTGGGCGCCGGGGGCTCCAAGAGCCGCCTGACTCTTTCCATGTCCGTGGCGGCTGAGTTCCGCGACTACCTCGGGGATTTCATCGAGCACTACGCCCAGCTGGGGCCAAGCAGCCCGGAGCAGATCGCTCAATCATCCGGCGGGGATGACGGCGGCCCGCGGCGGGCGCTCAAGAGCGAGTTCTTGGTGCGCGAGAACCGCAAATACTACCTCGACCTGAAGGAGAACCAGCGCGGGAGGTTCCTGCGCATCCGCCAGACCGTCAACCGAGGTCCCGGCTTCGGCGTCGGCGGAGGGGGCGGTCCCGGAGGAAGCGTGCAATCCGGCCAGACCATCGCACTACCTGCGCAGGGCTTGATCGAGTTCCGAGACGCTCTGGCCAAGCTCATCGACGACTACGGCGGGGAGGATGAGGAGCTCAGCGGGGGGCCTGGAGCCGCGGGGGGCTACGGCGAGCTTCCCGAGGGCACCTCCATCATGGTGGACTCCAAGAGGTTCTTTTTCGACGTCGGCTCCAACAAGTACGGCGTGTTCCTGCGGGTCAGCGAGGTCAAGCCCAGTTACAGGAACTCCATCACCATCCCCTTCAAGGCCTGGGGGAAGTTCGGAGGAGCCTTCTGCCGCTACGCCGAGGAGATGAAGGAGATCCAGGAGAGACACCGGGATAAGATGTACGAAAGGAGAGAGGAGTCCGAGACCGAGGACGTGGACGACGACTGACACCAGCTTCGCCTGGAGATGACCACACGTGTGAAACAATAAGTGCATGAACTGAACTCAAATAGCCTACTAAAATATTCATGGGACAGAAAACTAGATCTGTGAAGTTTCTATGTGGTGAGGGTTTGGGGAGGGGGGGTTGTTTGTGTTGAAGCCATGGGGCGAAGGATGTCTCGTGGGGTATGACTTATGCCCGATGCTGCCCTGTCCTGTCAAACCAGCAAGTTTAATTGTCTTAGCCAACAATTAAACCTTTGTTACATCGACGCCAAGGCTGCTGAATTTCCAAAGCAGCCCGTATACGATAATACCAGGCTATAAGGGTTCATACTGTCCAACACATGTTTTTAGAGGGGAGAAATTTAGTATATATATATATATATATATATATATATATATATATAGGGTCACTGGTCTTCATGGTGTTTCCTTCCCTGGCAGCGTGGGACTTTCACAACTATTATCAAAACGTGCATCAGAACTTGTTTTCTTTTATAAACAGATGTTCCCTAAGCTGTTGTTTTAGGGTTTTTGTTCTCACATCAACATGATTTTTATGTTTTGCCCAATTTGAGCGATTAAATGTTTTAAATTCAGATTTGAAGGGGAATGTTTTGACCCCTGATTTTGTGTTGACATGTCTCACAGCGAGACTTTTTAGTCAACCAGTGACGTTAGTGATGATAAATTGTTGCTCTATGCACACAACCGGTGTTTTAAAATGACATCCGGTCCGGTGTGAAATTTTGGTTTTGGGGTCAACATACAAAAAGCTTTGTCTTTTTCTTACTTGGGTCCAAGTCCCCTCTGACTATTTAAGGACAGATTGCTTAAGTCGATAGATTAGTTCATATAAAGGACAGAGCTACACGGGCGAGTGTATTTTCACCCCGTCCCCTTTTGCATTGTCATTTTTTTTAATGTAAGATTGTTCTTTATGAGAGAATACGTAAACAAACCAGCATATTTTTGAATACACAAAGTAAAAATTATATATAAACTACAGAATTATTAAGGCTCAAGAAGCTAATTTTGTAAAAAAAAAAAAAAAGAAGATAAATAAGCTGGAATTGAAAGATTGTCCAGTGTATTTGTTTTGTGGAAGAGTATATGAGATTATCCTTGCGGAAAATCACGCCCCCCTCCAAGCTCCTCCCACGACCCCTTTTGAGTTTACAGCACACATACGTTTTCTTTCTACGTGATTAATATCAAAAATGTCTTTCCGCTGGTATATCGTGCGTTCATTTCTGTGCATGCCCGTCCCGCATTTGCCTTTTTATTTAATTTATTGCTTTCTCTTGCATAGTATATTAATGCAATATTTTTGTTTAGCCTTTCACCAAAAATATTCTAAAAAAATAACCAAGTAGACCAGTGGGTTATGATGGAGAAAGATTGTTAACGTTGAGAATATTTCATCCGTGCACTTTAGCAAAAACACGACCTGCGATATGCTTGTATCCACGGTGAAGAATTTAGTTTTTTTCTTGGGAGCAACAGTGTTTTGTGCTCGTGTGTAAAACCTCCATACTGTTTTGTGTTAAATGGCAGCTGTTGAAGTCATGTGTACTGCTGTGATACAGACGAATTGCATCGAGCCTAGTATATGAAATATAATGTTATGAAATATTTTCACACACTCTTATCTATTGGCTGCGGAATTGTAAACGGATGCCAACTCGTTTTCTTTGCTTTCATGATTGCGGCAGCTGTTTCTCCTCAAGAGTGAGCTGACTAGGCAGGCCGGCTATTTTAATGCGAGAAGCATGAAGAGGGTGAGCATTCCTGCCCGGGTGGCCGTGGATTCAGCTGTGCTGTTTGCTCTGAAGTACATCGAGGCACAAGGGCCCGATTGTGAGCCGTCCGCACGCCACTGCAAATGTTATTACATCAGCAGACTGCATTTGCTGCACGTGATGAGAAGCCGTAGCCGTATAGTGGGAAAAAAGGATGTTGTAACGTGCAGCATAAGAGCGTTTTCTGCGTCGCTGCTGGACTAACCTTCCAAAACAGGCCCCAATTTGGCAGCCGAGCCTGAACGGCAAAAGAAAGCGTGACACAGCAGCTGTTGGCAGGACATTCTTGCATTTTTCCCCCCCTCCCCTCCTCAGCTGCTGTTCGGGTTGCTCCGCTAAACTGAGCATTTGTAGACGGGAGGCACCATTCGGGACTCAAGGGGGGCTGAGTTTTACAACACGACTCGTTTCTCATTTACAACCTCGCTCTAGGAAGGAGATTTGCCATGTTCTTGTGGTTCTTTGTGGTTATGCTGGCGTGTCTAAATCAGCACCATTTGTAGATCACGTGTCCATTCATTTTGATTGTATGACCCATCAGTACTATTAGCAAAGTGAAAGTGTCATGTTGAAGAACCAAGATGGTTGACTAATTTTGTGTAAAAAATGCAAATGACCGACAAAAAGCCATTTTAGCCATTTTCTTCTTCACTTTAAGGTGTATACATGCATTAAAACCCTCTTCTAGGCTGCTAAATGTCAAAATGGAGAATATCACAGCACTTTTTTTAAATGACCTGTCCATTTAAGATGTGGAATCAGGCACAAATCTCTTGCAAAACACCAGAAAAGGACTTTCTTTCGACTGAACTTGGCTGTGTTTATTTCAAATGTATTATATATATATATATATTTTCTAAAAAATGCTGGGTTAGAAACAACCTAAGTTGGGTTGAAAATGGACAAACCCAGCGATTGGGTTAAATCTTTGCCCAATCTCCTGGGCAGTTTTACTTAACCCAACTATTGTTTAAAAATTACTATATTTCTGGCTAAAAATGAACCCAAAACAGGTTGGAAATGAAAAATCAGACACAAAATTACTAGAGGTAACAATAATAATCAAAAGGTGAACATTTATTAATAAGCAAATGTTTATTGTTTAATTATTTTTCATTAAACTTATTAATAATTCATTTATTAAACATATTTATAAATGTTAATTTCCAACATATTTTGGGTTCGTTTTAAGCGAGCAATACAGTCATTTTTAAACAATAGTTGAGTTAAATAAAACTACCAGGTTGGGCAAACATTTAACCCAACTTTTGTCCATTTTCAGCCCAACTTGGGTTGTTTTTAACCCAGCATTTTTTAGAGTGTGTATATATATATATATATATATATATATGAGAATATGTACTGTAAAGATTTGTGTTTTGTTTCCGCCTTGTTGTCACTAAAAAAATATCAGGGACAGGAAGCAATACTCATCCATAGGGATGAGATTATGAGTTAATTTCCTGTCAGGCTCTTCGCCGACTCTCACAATTGGCTGATTTGTTTTCCTGTTTCCTGAGGTTGGGATTTGTGCAAAGTTCTGTGGGGCGTCCGCATACTTTTCAAATGAACAATACCTCTGTTCCACTGTACGAAAGATTGGAAAACTTCTGAAAGAATGTTCTGTTATTTCAGGCGACTCACCCGAGCTCTTAACAGCATCCATGTGTCAACCACTGTTGTTTTTTTAACACCGTTTTCCTGATCGTACGCACAAGAGCAGCAATTCATAGAACAATCTTTATTGAAAGGTAGCTATTTTTCCAATATATCGCATGTTTTCAGCAGAGATTTTAACGTGGGAATGCCCTGGTTTAAACTCAGGTTCTTGGCATTCTCAGAATATATATATTTGCTCGGTTCATTTTCTATCTGTTACTTGATACTCACATTACAGAGTGAGTTCACGGCTACTGCAGGACACTGTCAAGAGCTCAGGTCTCAGATACTCAAAGTATCTCCACCCACTCCATCAAGCCCCGCCCCCATGTTAGACTGCCTCTGTCAGAACACCGGGCAGCTTTCCATTTTTCCCATGGCTGAACTTTTTTTTTCTTTTTTTTTTCTCTGAGATTTACAAGTCTATATTTAGAAAATGCTATGTATGTTTGTAACAGAATAAAGGAAATTATAAATGATGGAAAGCAAAATACTGGCCTGGTGTTGTTGTGTTTATATACATTGGTTGGTTGTATTCTCAGTACAGTATAATTGTAATAATATTTATACAGCATTATAGTTTTTATTAATATTTTGAATTAGCTTTTATTTTTATATTTTCAGTTTGTGTTCATTTTAGTTTAATTTTTAGTACTTTTTTTTTAATATTACTATTTAGGTTGGCTTTTGTTTATTTATTTATTTTGTTTATTTTTGTTTTAGTTCATTTTAATTTTTATTTATTTCCATGTTCTAATTTTAGTGGTTTAATTTAAACCTATTTTAGTTCATTGCCAAGGCAGCATTTCAAATTTTTGTTTAAAGTGTTAATATTTTTTATTTCATATATATTTTATTGTAGTTAACAAGAATATTTAATATAATATTGATAGTTTTAGTTACCAATAACTGTACCTATTTATTTTCTTAAAGTAAATGATAAAACCATTTGTCTTCTAATGATAATAGTCTTTAATCAAAAAGTCCCACCTCTGAAATGTCATTTTTGGATGATATCACGATGATTTCAGCTGCTCTCCTCCAGGCACCTCCATTCTGGTATGTTAGCCCCACTTTTTTTTAATGATCCAGTCAGTTGCGGGTTGTTAAAAATCTTGCTTAAATAACATCACATTAAGGGGGTAAAATAGGTTGCAAACACTATTTCAAATTTAAAACCATATGTTTGTCTTTTCTTAGTATGTTTGGGCTTCATTACAATTCATTAGTGCATCTTATTTTAAAGAAAAAAAGTGCTTTACTTGATTGATGTCACCCAGACCACACAGACTTTGGATTAATATTAACATATTAATATTGTATTAAAATATTATTTTTATATATATATATATAATACATAATTATTTAATAATATAATGTATGATATTATTAATATTAGTTAATATTAACTTAGCTAGCAGTTTAGTCATTGTTTTAAGTTACTGTTTTCTAAAATAGTTAATGTGGTTAATGCAGTAATTTATTGCAATTTATTTCCACTAAATGTATTATGAATTACTGCATAAAAGCAAATAACAATTGATTTTCTTTAAAAAAAAAAAAAAAAAAAAAAAGGAAAAAACATTACTTGTGGGATACATTCTTGTTTTTGAGGGTGAACTTGACCTTGACCTTCACCTTCACCTTCAGCTTCCACATCCTGCCCAAAAAGCTATTCAGCCGTACATTAAGTCAAATATCTTATTTTATTAAAAATATGTCACATAACATACACTACCATTCAAATGTTTGGGGATGGTAAGATTTTTTAAATGTTTTTGAACAAAGTCTCTTATGCTCACCAAGACTGTATTTATTTGATCAAAAACACAGTAAAAGCAGTAATATTGTGAAATATTATTATAATTTAAAATAACTGTTTTCTATTTGAATATATATTAAAATGTAATTTATTCCTTTGATCAAAGCTGAATTTTCAGCATCATTACTCCAGTCTTCAGTGTCACATGATCCTTCTAATATATTAGAAATCATTCTAATATGCTGATTGGCTGCTTAAGAAACATTTATGATTATTATTATCAATGTTGAAATCAGTTTTTTTTTTTGGCATTGCAAGTAAAACTGCTCTAAATTGTTTAATTTGACTGTAATGCATGACTTGCATAACCAAATAGTGAGTCAGTGAGTGGTCAAGCGTGTTGTAACAGTGATGTAAAAATGGCAGTGTTGTAATGTGTAATTCACCTACATTGCAACACTTCTATAGCCGCGCAGTTGCCTGCGGCCTGTCACTGACTTGACAGTCATTCTCACAGGATAGGGGATGCCGGGTACAAATATGCTCCGTGTCCCAGCTGACCCTTTGAAAGTGACCCTGTCGCACCTAAGGAATTAGACACTGCAGTGAAGCCACGCTGAGGTCTCTGCCAAATCAGGCCGGGATTATTGGAAATGCAATGAGCTCCTGCTGTGATCACACCAACATTCATTGGTTACCAAGAGTTGTCGCTGTCTCACGGCATTAAATGCAGACACGTAACTGGATGGCTATTCGGATTTAGGTCGGTGGGTGGAGTCATATGATGTCATAACAGTGAAAAGCCAAAACATTTACATTGCTTGAAACCATGAAAATTCAGTTTTTCTCTGAATGAATGAAATGCAAATATGGGCAATACTTTACAATAAGGTTTCATTAGTTACCATGAACTAACAATGAACAATACTTCCGCAGCATTTATTAATCTTAATGTTAATACATTTACTAATGCATTATTAGAATCAAAAGATGTAGTTATGAACATTAAGGCACTGTGAATGAACATGAATTAACAAAAATATATTATCATTAGCTAATGCATAATGAGACCATTTTGTTGCCTATGTATTATTTGGTCAAACTTTATGGTTTCTATGTTAAAACTACATCCTTTATCAAGATTAATAATGCTTTATAGGTTTTTTCATTCAAATGTATATTATTTATAATATATTTTATTTATATAGGACTATTTTTGAGTTGCTGATTGCAAAAAAAAAAAAAAAACATTTTGAAAAAAAAAATGCTATTCATTTTTAAATTTATTTTCAAGGGGTTGAAACCATAATCTGGCTCCATCCATGTCAGAGTCATTATTAAAATTATATTATAAAATGTGTAATATCTGTGAACAAGCCCTTCCAGAGTCTAGCAAAAAGGGAACATTTTCAGAACATTGGCTAACGTTCTGGCAAGGTTCTCTCAAAGTTATGAAGAAACGTTCCAGTAACGTTAACAGAATGTTTGTTCAAAGTTATCTGGCCTAAAATGTTTTAGAATGTTCAGAGTAACAATCCAATAATGTTTGTAAAATGGAATGTTCTCTTAAAGAGATAGTTCACCTAAAAATGAAAATTCTGTCACCCTCAAGTTGTTCCAAACCTGTATAAATTTCTTTCTTCTGCTGAACACAACAGAAGATATTTTGAAGAATGTCGGTAATGGAACAGTTGATGAACCCCGTTGACTTCCGTAGTTTTTTTTTTTTTTTTCAGTCAATGGGACTCATCAACTATTTGGTTACCAACATTCTTCAAAATATCTTCTTTTGTGTTCAGCAGAAGAAAGAAATTCATACAGGTTTGGAACAACTTGAGGGTGAGTAAATGATGACAGAATTTTCATTTTTGGGTGAACTATCCCTTTAACGTAGCCTAGCTATACAACACTTAAACGTTCAGAGAACATTCAGAAATAACGTCTAAATAACTTAATGGGAACGTTCTTAGAACACATTTTTGTGAGCTGTAGTCTCCCCTGAAACACAACAAACTGCAAATAACGAGTTGATTTTTTTTTTTTTTTTTTTTGTGCACAATGCTTTGACATTAGTTTGAGCAGAAGTCCTCAGAGAGCGACACACACCGCTTGACTCCATAAATGAACTGCTGCCTTTGGCAACGAGCTCGAGTTCCCCGGTGAGACGCGAACGCACGAGCAGATGAGAGGAAGAGGAGGAGGGAGGGGGCGTTACGTGATGGGGATTCTGCGTTCGCAGGAAGAAACCCTGATCCCAGCGTGCTCTGCTGGGTTGGCAGGCTATATTTAGCTGGTGTTGCCATGTGCCCGGAATGTGAGACATACATTCTGCAGCATGCGCATGAGCGTGCAAACGGCCGGGGAGAAACAGATTATGTTCAATCCCTTGAAATTAAGTTGAATAACGAATAGCATTTATGCCATTTCTGCATTTATTTTTAAGTGTTTTTATGTAATCTACCATCACATTCACTTGGATTAAAGAGTATGCTAAATGAATAATTGTAATTAAAAACTTAAAGCATTAACAATCTTGCCCAGGAAGTTTTTTTTAATATAGGCTAGAAAAAAAATACACCATCAGACAGTTTGACCAAATACAAATTTGTGTAACACAATAAGTGTTAACATTAGCTAACATGAACTTGCCAAGTGATTATGTGTCTCAATTTTTATGCGATCAGCAGTTTAGAATGACCTGAAACATCTTTTATGACACTCTGTCCTTTGTATGCATGGGTTCGGCTTTTCAATGCAGCCACTGTGTGAAAAGAGAATCAGGTTGCTGCAGTGGGACTTGTAATGGAGAGATGCGGTGATGCTGATTCTTTAGACACTCACAGGGTGGTTTGTGGGTGAGGGATTCTTTAGATTTGGGATAAACACCTGATTTCACGAGTTCACACTTACAAATAAGTCAGATAAAATAAATGGTATACGTATTTGGCGTGCTGTCCGGGGAGAGGGCTCCGAGCTCGGTATTTGGCCCGAACACAGAGTACCCCCACCCCCCTATTTAGGTTAGGAAGTAACCAAGTGAGTGTGAGGAGACGGGGATGCTGAAAACTGTCGAGGATTCATGGGTGAGTTGACTTTGGTTATATATATATGCCTGTACTCATTCTGATTGGGTAGATGTGTTGATTACTGATTGTTGACAGCTGGTTGAGATGATGTGATAATTGGATAGCTTATTTGACTTTGTTCCTCCTGAACTTTGTTAATAAAACATCATTTAAATCTTTGCTCAGGGAACCGCAGGTCTTTTGGATTCAATCACCTGAGCCGGAAACGCCAACTGACTAATCACTCTGATGCTGCTGCAGAATTTGTATAGATCTTTATAATAATTGAATCATTCAGGGATGTTTTTGGTACTCGAGACTTATTTAGGTGTTTTATAAAAAAAATCCATCTGAACATTTGTCATTTTTTACAGATGTCTTTAATGAACCTCTGGAATTCTGGAATGGAATCTGGAATGGAATCTGTCACTCATGACTTTTATTTTAAATCTCACAATCATGTATGTGTTTCAGGGAAGAGTGAAACCAACTGGGACAAACCTCTGCTGCAAAGAACCCAGCAAGATGCCATCTGGTGGCCTTACAAACAGCAGCGGCAGTACCATGGTACAGTGATGGTATCAGGTGGCAATACCATATTCATGTACACTCCAAAAACAACCCAAGTTGGGTTGAAAACGGACAAACCCAGCGATTGGGGTAAATGTTTGCCGAACGTGCTGGGTAGTTTTATTTAACTCAATTATTGTTTAAAAATGACTATATGGCTGGGTTAAAATGAACCCAAAATAGGTTGGAAATTAAAAATCAGACACATAATTACTAGAGGCAACAATAATAATCAAAAGGTGAACATTTATTAATAAGCAATTTAATAAATGTTTGTTTCATTATTATTCATTAAACTTATTAATAAATGTTCATTTATTCAAAATACACATTTTAATTTCCAACATATTTTGGGTTTATTTTAAGCAAGCAATACAGTCATTTTTAAACAATAGTTGAGTTTAACGACATTGTGACTCTGATTGAGAATATTCACACAGACACACAAACTCACATTGTCAATGTTTTTTCTTTAGGTACACTGGAGTCGAGTGTTCATTAAGCATAATTACCGTTAAGGAAGTTTATTCTAGTAGACTATTTCACACACACGCCTGCGTCAAACAGAAAGTGGATTTGAGTTATGGTCACATTTTGTGTTGTTTTAATAAACCTGTTTTGACTCATATTGGTGTGGCCTCTGTTTCAGCTTCTTTTGTCTAATTGTTACAGCTTACCCCGGTAGTGGAGTAGATTGTAACAAAAGCACAACACCATGTATTTGACATCAACTCATAAGGCTGTGATATTCTTGCTGAGGTTTGAATTGGTGCCTTTTGTTGTAAACAAATGTGGGAACTTTGTATAAAGGTCATTGACGAATAAGGTTTTTAAAAGTGTAAAAAAACATAATAAAGATATAATTAATTTAGAATTTTTTTTTTTTTTTTTTTTTAAATCAATTAACACTACTTTTGTCATTTTTTTACAAGATGGACAAAATTTGTCACCAAAAAAGTCATTCGGTTTAACCAAAATTTCGGTTTTACCGAATGACGATATTTTTGAACAATGCTAACAGGCTGATATCTAGCTAGCTAGCAAAAGGACAATTAAACATTTTATATTTAATACAAGTTTTTTAAAATATTACAACATTTTCCATGTTTTATAGTGGTTGTACCGAATGACCTGATGTTTCGGGACATGCGTATGAGCAAGTGAAAACATTAATTTTTCAAATAGTTAAAAGAGAGTTAGTTACTTTGCTTCTTGACCATGTGGTCCTTTGGTGTCTGAATGATGTCACATCCTGTCACATGATATTGAACGCATGACTTGATCCAAAATGGTCCCTACTCCGAATGACATCAATGAAATTCACTTTTCCGGACATTCTTTCTCATAACAAAGCAACGACTTCTACACATAATTTTAATACCATTTTACACTATGTTGATATATGATGTTATAAAATCATGCCAGAATAAAAAATATATACATTTATTACATTTTAAGATATTTTAAACACAAATGAAATGGCTGCATTGGCCTTTGGACGGTTAAACCGAATGACCTTTTGACGCTTCAAAATCTTTAAAATACCTTTAGCATGTAGCAAAATATAATTAAAACCTGTTGGATTCAATAAAAGAGATCTAGTTGTACTACCTTACATACTTTGGATGTCATATCTTTGTTTTTTTATTCTTATTAAGGCCTTTAGACAAAAAAAATGACCCGTCACGTCATTGACCCATAGATGTTTGAGCACCATAGCTTAAAAATTTACAGATGCTGAAGCAAAAAGTGTTACAACCATACCCAGTCTCCTCTATTTGAGGTTCATCTCGTCTTTCCTGTGCCATAAATATTTATTAACATAAAGTTTTTTATTTAGGCCAATTTATTTTTGCTTCAGTGGCATCTATAAAAATTTATACTACTACTACTAATAAACAAATGTAATATTCAGGATTTTTTTGTCAAACATAAATTTATAACAAAGTGATAATGACTATGTTAATGAAAATACAGTTGAAACATTTCTTATTTAAATTTGATTGTAGACAGGTTTTGCTATAGGCCTAAATATGATTGCCATTTGAAGCGCTCTATTTCAAAAACTCAAATCAGTCAAATCATGGTTTGCTTTAAATCTTCTGATATTAAATTGAAGATCATTGAGATGTCTGAATGTGATATTTTGGTCACATCATGGATCATCAGAAGAATTCTAATGGACACACAGATTTAATAAACAACACTGAGGACAGGTATGCTTCTTAGTTAAAGCAATGAACTGTGTGCAGTATTTATTCCTATCACATGGGGGCGCTCAAGTTCTATTTTCTAATTCTGTAGGTCCAGAGTAGGTGAACCATACTGATTCTTTATACATTTTATATATATATATATATATATGTAATTTATTACTCACCCTCATGCCGTTCCACCTGTCAGACCTTCATTAATCTTCGGAACGCAAATTAAGATATTTTTGTTGAAATCCGATGGCTCAGTGAGGCCTGCATTGGGAGCAATGACATTTCCTCTCTCAAGATCCATAAAGGTACGGAAAACATATTTAAATCAGTTCATGTGAGTACAGTGGTTCAATATTAATATTATAAAGCGACAAGAATATTTTTTGTGCACCAAAAAAAAAAAAAAATAAATAACTTATATAGTGATGGCTGATTTCAAAACACTGCTTCATGAAGCTTGCTATGCAGGCCTCACTGAGCCATTGGATTTCAACAAAAATATCTTAATTTGTGTTCCGAAGATGAACGAAGGTCTTACGGGTGTGGAACGGCATGAGGGTGAGTAATAAATGACATTATTTTCATTTTTGGGTGAACTAACCCTTTAAGTCCTGTAAGTTGTGAGTTGGAGCCTCCATGGATCGGACTTGTTTGTTCAGCACATCCCACAGATGCTCGATTGGATTCAGATCTGGGAAATTTGGAGGCCAAGTCAACACCTCAAACTCGTTGTTGTGCTCCTCAAACCATTCCTGAACCATTTTTGCTTTGTGGCAGGAGCATTATCCTGCTGAAAGAGGCCACAGCCACCAGGGAATACCGTTTCCATGAAAGGGTGTACATGGTCTGCAGCAATGCTTTGGTAGGTGGTACGTGTCAAAGTAACATCCACATGGATGGCAGGACCCAAGGTTTCCCAGCAGAAGCCTGTGTTCCCCAGGTAAGCGTCGCACACGCACCCGGCCATCCACGTGATGCAAAAGAAATCGTGATTCATCAGACCAGGCCACCTTCTTCCATTGCTCCGTGGTCTAGTTCTGATGCTCACGTGTCCACTGTTGGCTCTTTTGGCGGTGGACAGGGGTCAGCATGGGCACCCTGACTGGTCTGCAGCTATACAACCCCATACACAACAAACTGTGATGCACTGTGTATTCTGACACCTTTCTATCAGAACCAGCATTAACTTCGAGCAATTTGAGCTACAGTTGCTCGTCTGTTGGATCGGACCACACGGGCCAGCCTTCGCTCCCCACGTGCATCAATGAGTCTTGGCCATGATCCTGTCGTCGGTTCACCACTGTTCCTTCCTTGGACCACTTTTGATAGATCCTGACCACTGCGACCGGGAACACCCCACAAGAGCTGCAGTTTTGGAGATGCTCTGACCCAGTCGTCTAGCCATCACAATTTGGCCCTTGTCAAACTCACTCAAATCCTTACACTTGCCCATTTTTCCTGCTTCTATCACATCAACTTTGAGGACAAAATGTTCACTTTCTGCCTAATATATCCCACCCACTAACAGGTGCCGTGATGAAGAGATAATCAGTGATTCACTTCACCTGTCAGTGGTCATAATGTTATGCCTGATCGGTGTATATATACACATATATATATCCCCTATATTTTTAAGTGTAATTAAAACGTGTGCTTGGAAAAACAACATCTTTGGTACATTTCCCCACATGTTCAGAAGGAAGTAAATTATCAACCTTTATCATGTGTTTTTTTTTTTTTTTTTTTTTTAAATGTTAAATTTAAGTGGAGACGTCCCAAATTCAAATGAAGCACTCTAGGTCTGAAGATCTGATCAACTCGACAACATGTAATGGTTATTTCATAGGTTTATTTCACAATCAACACAATATTACACAATCAAGAGCAAAAATGTTTGATTTAAAAAAAATTATTCAAAATAATTTAGAATACTTTAAAATAAATATTAAATATTATTACAAATTATGGATATAGAAAAACATTAATACTTGGAAAAAAATTCAATGTGAATTTACCATTACCACATTAATATCCTCAAGATCTGCAGGAGTCTAACAGCTACCTGTACACATCAAGTCTTACAAGGTTTGGAATAATGAATAAATCCAGATTATAAACTGTACTTGGTACATACTCTCTGGAAATATTTAAGAAATCGTATTTGTTTCTTAACTCCGGATCACCTCCAGCGTGAAGTTGGTTAATCTGTTATTTGGCACCTGGCACATTTCCACCTGTTTGAAATCCTCATAAGCCGTGCTAATAAACCATCCAGGATATTTAACAGATTCAAAAGTGTTATTAGCCACACCGGTCTCTTTCCTGAAGAACAGGAGGTTCTCATATTGGTCACCAGTTTTAATGGTGTTGAGGGTTCCAGTGATCTCCTGAAATAATAAAAAGGGGATTAGATTCTTACTTTATAATGTGGGGGAAAAAATTGGTGGGAGGTTGTGGAACTTGGTGTGCTGAACAAACCTGCAAGACCAGGTGAGGGGAAGAATTATCCGACTCGGTACAAGCAAGGTAGAGATTACTCTTGGAAATGCACAGACACACAGGCTGGGCTGCATTCAGGGTTGCACTCGGTGATACATACCATGACAGACTGAATCGAACTGAAAAAAAAAAAAAAAGTGTAGGTTAAGAGAGAAATGTCAAAAGGATATTTCTGAAGTCGTGTTTAAATGTGAATGCACATGTTCTATATAGAACCTTAAAGAGTTCTGTCAGGCGCTTCTTAGAACCTTTTAGGGTTTCCATTATTTTATGGATTTAGATTTAATTCAACTTTAATTTTTATGGATTTAGCAGCTCATAAACATACTTTATCACTAGAAAAAAAATTGTATTGACCCATTAAACATGAAAGTATTATGCAATCACTAAGACTCCTCTCTTTATATAGAACCTTTCTGGCATAAATTGAGTCAAGAACCCCACTGAACCCATTTGAGATTTACCTTTCTTATTGCTGTTTCCGTCTTTCAGCGTCACAGCCAGCAAACGAGGAGCTCCTTCGCTTTTTATCAGAGTCTTCTTGAACTGATCACAAACGGTGCACAAGGTCGTGCCGGTCTTACTGTAAGATGATGTTGCCTCAACCGCTTCCAAACGACGCTCTGTGGAAGTAAAAAGACATTAGTGAACGTCAACAACAACAACAACAACAACAAAAAGCAAATGCTTAAACGGTTTGGTTGTCAAATTCCCTTTAAGTTGATATTCAAGTCAAGTCACATATTTATTTCTATAGTGCTTTATACAATACTACGGAGCCCCACACATGACATGCAAGGAAAAAAAAGTAAATTGTGTGTACGATTTACTATTTCGTTCCCTCAATTTGATAAATCATGTGGAAGATTTACCATTTTGGTCCCCTTGATTTGCTAAATCGCACAGATGATTTACTATTTCATTGCCTTCATTTGCTAAATTGTGCGGATGATTTACTATTTCCTTACTTTGATTTACTAAATCATGCGCACAAATCCCTTGATTTGCTAAATTGCACGAAAGATTTACTATTTCATTTAATCACAATAAACAGGCATGTAAACACTTTGGCTGCATCTGAAATAGCACACTTCTTTACTATATAGTAGGTGAACAGGGTATGACACAAGGAGTATGTTCGGATTTGAAGTACTGATAAAACAGTACCCGGATGATCTATTCCGGTGTGCAAAAAAAATCCAATACGTCCATTGAAATGTGTAAACACAGTGGCCAGTATGTCAGTTCATCATTTGTGCGGTTCATAGGAGTATGTGAATAATGGCGGTAAAACAAATAACCAGAATTCTTAGAGAATAATCAGAATAATTGCTTGTAAGCGGGAGTGAAGGTTTGCTCGTGTCACATAAACATTTTACTCTGATAATTATTGGAAATAATCACATTTTCGGTGCACATGCAAACATAGCCAATGATGCAAACTATTAGACAAATTCAAATTTTGCTCTAAAGCTGCTTGAAAAAGACAACAGTCATGATTCAGCTCGAGTCAGTTCCGTTTTGGTTCATTAGTTCAACAATTCTATAATTATCCTTTAGTATGGTATTGCAAATTCATAATATTATTGTGGTTTTGCTGGACAAACTAGGTCATATGGTAACTGGAACACAGTAACTGGTTTGTTGTGGCCAACCAGCACTAACCATCTTGACTGAGGTGGTGTACCAGAACCACCAGACAGTCAATGTACAATCAAACCACCAGAAGCTAGTTTTAGCTGCACAAAAGTTTGCTAGTGGTACCTTGGATCACATTCTCCATGATGATGTTGAGCACCTCTTCTTCACCAAACTCTGAAGACTTTGGTTTGACGTGCTTCATCCTCTTCAGAGCAATGATGATGTTCACCGCTTGCTTCATGCTGGAAGAATGCTTCCACATTTCCAGTTTGATGCCTTCATGCATGTTGCATTGGCAGCTCTGGAGAAATGAATTTTAGAGCTATGTTTTAGATGACTTAATATGAATTAGATCACATCTATAAGCATATTTAAAAGAAACCCACCATGGCTGGTAGATCCGAGCAGTCCATCTCATCAGAATCAGAGTAAAATGCACTGTCTGTCTCAGATGCACTGTTTAGGAAACAAGTCAAATAAATAATCAGACGAGTTTTAGACAAACTATTTTAAATAAAACCAAAGCGAATTCAAGAAGTAAACATTTTGTCTGCGAGAACTATTTGATAATGCAATAACACCATAGACTGTAAAAAACAATAATAACACAAATAATATAAAAACATTTGATCTGGTAATACTTACTCATCAGAAGTCAAGGTTATTTCATATAGGTCGCATGCCATTGTTCTAAAATAGAGCATAAAAATGTTTAAACATTGAGAAAATAATTAATAACCGGACTTAAAAGACGTCAAGATGCAATTGCATGCCACATACCAGTCGTTCAGTTGAGTTCCCTCTCTGGAATTAGTGAGCTGCTTTAATGGTTGTTTCTCTTCTGAGAGTCTTTGGTTTAATGTCTTAGTGACAGTTGAAGTGTGCCTTTTATATGCTCCAAGAGCGGAACTTCTATGAGGAAGTTATTATGAAGAATTATGTTTTTTCGTAATCGCATGTAGTACAGTTTATTGTAAAAGTAGAAAGAAAGGAAAAAGACAAAGTTAAAATTCTTGGGGAAAAAAGTAGTTTGACATTATATTTTATTATTATTTCTTTAAAATAACCAGAAAAGCATTTGTTTTAAATAATAAAAATTAATTAAAAATATTAAAACATGAATTTGATTTGCAAGGGCAGTTTTATTTAACTCAACTATTGTTTAAAATGACTATATGGCTGGCTTAAAATGAACCCAAAATAGGTTGGAAATTAAAAATCAGACACATAATTACTAGAGGCAACAATAATAATCAAAAGGTGAACATTTATTAATAAGCAATTTATAAAATGATGTTATAAAATCATGCCAGAATGAAAAAATATATACATTTATTATATTTTAAGATATTTTAATCACAAATGAAATGGCTGTATTGGCCTTTGGACGGTTAAACCGAATGACCTTTTGACGCTTCAAAATCTTTAAAATACCTTTAGCATGTAGCAAAATATAATTAAAACCTGTTGGATTCAATAAAAGAGATCTAGTTGTACTACCTTACATACTTTGGATGTCATATCTTTGTTTTTTTATTCTTATTAAGGCCTTTAGACAAAAAAAATGACTCGTCACGTCATTGACCCATAGATGTTTGAGCACCATAGCTTAAAAATTTACAGATGCTGAAGCAAAAAGTGTTACAACCATACCCAGTCTCCTCTATTTGAGGTTCATCTCGTCTTTCCTGTGCCATAAATATTTATTAACATAAAGTTTTTTTATTTAGGCCAATTTATTTTTGCTTCAGTGGCATCTATGAAAATTTATACTACTACTACTAATAAACAAATGTAATATTCAGGATTTTTTTGTCAAACATAAATTTATAACAAAGTGATAATGACTATGTTAATGAAAATACAGTTGAAACATTTCTTATTTAAATTTGATTGTAGACAGGTTTTGCTATAGGCCTAAATATGATTGCCATTTGAAGCGCTCTATTTCAAAAACTCAAATCAGTCAAATCATGGTTTGCTTTAAATCTTCTGATATTAAATTGAAGATCATTGAGATGTCTGAATGTGATATTTTGGTCACATCATGGATCATCAGAAGAATTCTAATGGACACACAGATTTAATAAACAACACTGAGGACAGGTATGCTTCTTAGTTAAAGCAATGAACTGTGTGCAGTATTTATTCCTATCACATGGGGGCGCTCAAGTTCTATTTTCTAATTCTGTAGGACCAGAGCAGGTGAACCATACTGATTCTTTATACATTTTATACATTTTATATATATATATATATACATTTTATATATATATATATATATATATATATATATATATATATATATATATATATATATATATATATATATATATATATATATATATATATATATATTTTTTTTTTTATTAGATCAGGCATAACATTATGACCACCTTCTTAATATTGTGTTGGTTGCTCTTTTGCTGCCAAAACAGCCCTGACCACGTCGAGGCATGGACTCCACTAGATCCTTGAAGGTGTGCTCTGGTATCTGGCACCAAGATGTTAGCAGCAGATCCTTTAAAGGGTTAGTTCACCCAAAAATGAAAATAATGTAATTTATTACTCACCCTCATGCCATTCCACACCTGTAAGACCTTCGTTAATCTTCGAATGCAAATTAAGATATTTTTGTTGAAATCCGATGGCTCAGTGAGGCCTGCATTGGGAGCAATGACATTTCTCTCTCAAGATCCATAAAGGTACTAAAAACATATTTAAATCAGTTCATGTGAGTACAGTGGTTCAATATTAATATTATAAAGCGACAAGAATATTTTTTGTGCACCAAAAAAAAAAATAAAAAAAAAAATTAACAACTTATACAGGTGCTGGTCATATAATTAGAATATCATCAAAAAGTTGATTTATTTCACTAATTCCATTCAAAAAGTGAAACTTGTATATTATATTCATTCATTACACACAGACTGATATATTTCAAATGTTTATTTCTTTTAATTTTGATGATTATAACTGACAACTAAGGAAAATCCCAAATTCATTATCTCAGAAAATTAGAATATTGTGAAAAGGTTCAATATTGAAGACACCTGGTGCCACACTCTAATCAGCTAATTAACTCAAAACACCTGCAAAGGCCTTTAAATGGTCTCTCAGTCTAGTTCTGTAGGCTACACAATCATGGGGAAGACTGCTGACTTGACAGTTGTCCAAAAGACGACCATTGACACCTTGCACAAGGATGGCAAGACACAAAAGGTCATTGCAAAAGAGGCTGGCTGTTCACAGAGCTCTGTGTCCAAGCACATTAACCGAGAGGCGAAGGGAAGGAAAAGATGTGGTAGAAAAAAAGTGTACAAGCAATAGGGATAACCGCACCCTGGAGAGGATTGTGAAACAAAACCCATTCAAAAATGTGGGGGAGATTCACAAAGAGTGGACTGCAGCTGGAGTCAGTGCTTCAAGAACCACTACGCACAGATGTATGCAAGACATGGGTTTCAGCTGTCGCACTCCTTGTGTCAAGCCACTCTTGAACAACAGACAGCGTCAGAAGTGTCTCGCCTGGGCTAAAGACAAAAAGGACTGAACTTTGGACCACTCAGCAGCAGTCATGTTCTCTGATGAAAGTAAATTTTGCAATTCCTTTGGAAATCAGGGTCCCAGAGTCTGGAGGAAGAGAGGAGAGGCACACAATCCACGTTGCTTGAGGTCCAGTGTAAAGTTTCCACAGTCAGTGATGGTTTGGGGTGCCATGTCATCTGCTGGTGTTGGTCCACTGTGTTTTCTGAGGTCCAAGATCAACGCAGCTGTATACCAGGAAGTTTTAGAGCACTTCATGCTTCCTGCTGCTGATCGACTTTATGGAGATGCAGATTTCATTTTCCAACAGGACTTGGCACCTGCACACAGTGCCAAAGCTACCAGTACCTGGTTTAAGGACCATGGTATCCCTGTTCTTAATTGGCCAGCAAACTCGCCTGACCTTAACCCCATAGAAAATCTATGGGGTATTGTGAAGAGGAAGATGCGATATGCCAGACCCAACAATGCAGAAGAGCTGAAGGCCACTATCAGAGCAACCTGGGCTCTTATAACACCTGAGCAGTGCCACAGACTGATCGACTCCATGCCACGCCGTATTGCTGCAGTAATTCAGGCAAAAGGAGTGCTGTACATGCTCATACTTTTCATGTTCATACTTTTCAGTTGGCCAAGATTTCTAAAAATCCTTTCTTTGTATTGGTCTTAAGTAATATTCTAATTTTCTGAGATACTGAATTTGGGATTTTCCTTAGTTGTCAGTTATAATCATCAAAATTAAAAGAAATAAACATTTGAAATGTATCAGTCTGTGTGTAATGAATGAATATAATATACAAGTTTCACTTTTTGAATGGAATTAGTGAAATAAATCAACTTTTTGATGATACTCTAATTATATGACCAGCACCTGTATAGTGATGGCCGATTTCAAAACACTGCTTCATGAAGCTTGCTATGCAGGCTTCACTGAGCCATCGGATTTCAACAAAAATATCCTAATTTGTGTTCTGAAGATGAACGAAGGTCTTACGGGTGTGGAACGGCATACGGGTGAGTAATAAATGACATTATTTTCATTTTTGGGTGAACTAACCCTGTAAGTCCTGTAAGTTGTGAGGTGGAGCCTCCATGGATTGGCCAGCCTTCGCTCCCCACGTGCATCAATGAGTCTTGGCCTTGGCCATGATCCTGTCGTCGGTTCACCACTGTTCCTTCCTTGGACCACTTTTGATAGATCCTGACCACTGCAGACCGGGAACACCCCACAAGAGCTGCAGTTTTGGAGATGCTCTGACCCAGTCGTCTAGCCATCACAATTTGGTCCTTGTCAAACTCACTCAAATCCTTACACTTGCCCATTTTTCCTGCTTCTATCACATCAACTTTGAGGACAAAATGTTCACTTGCTGCCTAATATATCCACCCACTAACAGGTGCCGTGATGAAGAGATAATCAGTGATTCACTTCACCTGTCAGTGGTCATAATGTTATGCCTGATCGGTGTATATACACACATATATATATCCCCTATATTTTTAAGTGTAATTAAAACGTGTGCTTGGAAAAACAACATCTTTGGTACATTTCCACATGTTCAGAAGGAAGTAAATTATCAACCTTTATCATGTGTTTTTTTTTAAATGTTAAATTTAACTGGAGGCGTCCCAAATTCAAATGAAGCACTCTAGGTCTGAAGATCTGATCAACTCGACAACATGTAATGGTTATTTCATAGGTTTATTTCACAATCAACACAATATTACACAATCAAGAGCAAAAATGTTTGATTTAAAAAAAAATACATTTAAAATAATTTAGAATACTTTAAAATAAATATTAAATATTATTACAAATTATGGATATAGAAAAACATTAATACTTGGAAAAAAATTCAATGTGAATTTACCATTACCACATTAATATCCTCAAGATCTGCAGGAGTCTAACAGCTACCTGTACACATCAAGTCTTACAAGGTTTGGAATAATGAATAAATCCAGATTATAAACTGTACTTGGTACATACTCTCTGGAAATATTTAAGAAATCGTATTTGTTTCTTAACTCCGGATCACCTCCAGCGTGAAGTTGGTTAATCTGTTATTTGGCACCTGGCACATTTCCACCTGTTTGAAATCCTCATAAGCCGTGCTAATAAACCATCCAGGATATTTAACAGATTCAAAAGTGTTATTAGCCACACCGGTCTCTTTCCTGAAGAACAGGAGGTTCTCATATTGGTCACCAGTTTTAATGGTGTTGAGGTTCCAGTGATCTCCTGAAATAATAAAAGGGGATTAGATTCTTACTTTATAATGTGGGGGAAAAAATTGGTGGGAGGTTGTGGAACTTGGTGTGCTGAACAAACCTGCAAGACCAGGTGAGGGGAAGAATTATCCGACTCGGTACAAGCAAGGTAGAGATTACTCTTGGAAATGCACAGACACACAGGCTGGGCTGCATTCAGGGTTGCACTCGGTGATACATACCATGACAGACTGAATCGAACTGAAAAAAAAAAAAAAAAGTGTAGGTTAAGAGAGAAATGTCAAAAGGATATTTCTGAAGTCGTGTTTAAATGTGAATGCACATGTTCTATATAGAACCTTAAAGAGTTCTGTCAGGCGCTTCTTAGAACCTTTTAGGGGTTTCCATTATTTTATGGATTTAGATTTAATTCAACTTTAATTTTTATGGATTTAGCAGCTCATAAACATACTTTATCACTAGAAAAAAAATTGTATTGACCCATTAAACATGAAAGTATTATGCAATCACTAAGACTCCTCTCTTTATATAGAACCTTTCTGGCATAAATTGAGTCAAGAACCCCACTGAACCCATTTGAGATTTACCTTTCTTATTGCTGTTTCCGTCTTTCAGCGTCACAGCCAGCAAACGAGGAGCTCCTTCGCTTTTTATCAGAGTCTTCTTGAACTGATCACAAACGGTGCACAAGGTCGTGCGGTCTTACTGTAAGATGATGTTGCCTCAACCGCTTCCAAACGACGGCTCTGTGGAAGTAAAAGACATTAGTGAACGTCAACAACAACAACAACAACAACAAAAGCAAATGCTTAAACGGTTTGGTTGTCAAATTCCCTTTAAGTTGATATTCAAGTCAAGTCACATATTTATTTCTATAGTGCTTTATACAATACTCACGGAGCCCCACACATGACATGCAAGGAAAAAAGTAAATTGTGTGTACGATTTACTATTTCGTTCCCTCAATTTGATAAATCATGTGGAAGATTTACCATTTTGGTCCCCTTGATTTGCTAAATCGCACAGATGATTTACTATTTCATTGCCTTCATTTGCTAAATTGTGCGGATGATTTACTATTTCCTTACTTTGATTTACTAAATCATGCGCACAAATCCCTTGATTTGCTAAATTGCACGAAAGATTTACTATTTCATTTAATCACAATAAACAGGCATGTAAACACTTTGGCTGCATCTGAAATAGCACACTTCTTTACTATATAGTAGGTGAACAGGGTATGACACAAGGAGTATGTTCGGATTTGAAGTACTGATAAAACAGTACCCGGATGATCTATTCGGTGTGCAAAAATCCAATACGTCCATTGAAATGTGTAAACACAGTGGCCAGTATGTCAGTTCATCATTTGTGCGGTTCATAGGAGTATGTGAATAATGGCGGTAAAACAAATAACCAGAATTCTTAGAGAATAATCAGAATAATTGCTTGTAAGCGGGAGTGAAGGTTTGCTCGTGTCACATAAACATTTTACTCTGATAATTATTGGAAATAATCACATTTTCGGTGCACATGCAAACATAGCCAATGATGCAAACTATTAGACAAATTCAAATTTTGCTCTAAAGCTGCTTGAAAAAGACAACAGTCATGATTCAGCTCGAGTCAGTTCCGTTTTGGTTCATTAGTTCAACAATTCTATAATTATCCTTTAGTATGGTATTGCAAATTCATAATATTATTGTGGTTTTGCTGGACAAACTAGGTCATATGGTAACTGGAACACAGTAACTGGTTTGTTGTGGCCAACCAGCACTAACCATCTTGACTGAGGTGGTGTACCAGAACCACCAGACAGTCAATGTACAATCAAACCACCAGAAGCTAGTTTTAGCTGCACAAAAGTTTGCTAGTGGTACCTTGGATCACATTCTCCATGATGATGTTGAGCACCTCTTCTTCACCAAACTCTGAAGACTTTGGTTTGACGTGCTTCATCCTCTTCAGAGCAATGATGATGTTCACCGCTTGCTTCATGCTGGAAGAATGCTTCCACATTTCCAGTTTGATGCCTTCATGCATGTTGCATTGGCAGCTCTGGAGAAATGAATTTTAGAGCTATGTTTTAGATGACTTAATATGAATTAGATCACATCTATAAGCATATTTAAAAGAAACCCACCATGGCTGGTAGATCCGAGCAGTCCATCTCATCAGAATCAGAGTAAAATGCACTGTCTGTCTCAGATGCACTGTTTAGGAAACAAGTCAAATAAATAATCAGACGAGTTTTAGACAAACTATTTTAAATAAAACCAAAGCGAATTCAAGAAGTAAACATTTTGTCTCGAGAACTATTTGATAATGCAATAACACCATAGACTGTAAAAACAATAATAACACAAATAATATAAAAACATTTGATCTGGTAATACTTACTCATCAGAAGTCAAGGTTATTTCATATAGGTTGCATGCCATTGTTCTAAAATAGAGCATAAAAATGTTTAAACATTGAGAAAATAATTAATAACCGGACTTAAAAGACGTCAAGATGCAATTGCATGCCACATACCAGTCGTTCAGTTGAGTTCCTCTCTGGAATTAGTGAGCTGCTTTAATGGTTGTTTCTCTTCTGAGAGTCTTTGGTTTAATGTCTTAGTGACAGTTGAAGTGTGCCTTTTATATGCTCCAAGAGCGGAACTTCTATGAGGAAGTTATTATGAAGAATTATGTTTTTTCGTAATCGCATGTAGTACAGTTTATTGTAAAAGTAGAAAGAAAGGAAAAGACAAAGTTAAAATTCTTGGGGAAAAAAGTAGTTTGACATTATATTTTATTATTATTTCTTTAAAATAACCAGAAAAGCATTTGTTTTAAATAATAAAAATTAATTAAAAATATTAAAACATGAATTTGATTTGCAAGGGCAGTTTTATTTAACTCAACTATTGTTTAAAATGACTATATGGCTGGCTTAAAATGAACCCAAAATAGGTTGGAAATTAAAAATCAGACACATAATTACTAGAGGCAACAATAATAATCAAAAGGTGAACATTTATTAATAAGCAATTTATAAAATGATGTTATAAAATCATGCCAGAATGAAAAATATATACATTTATTATATTTTAAGATATTTTAATCACAAATGAAATGGCTGTATTGGCCTTTGGACGGTTAAACCGAATGACCTTTTGACGCTTCAAAATCTTTAAAATACCTTTAGCATGTAGCAAAATATAATTAAAACCTGTTGGATTCAATAAAAGAGATCTAGTTGTACTACCTTACATACTTTGGATGTCATATCTTTGTTTTTTTATTCTTATTAAGGCCTTTAGACAAAAAAATGACTCACACGTCATTGACCCATAGATGTTTGAGCACCATAGCTTAAAAATTTACAGATGCTGAAGCAAAAAGTGTTACAACCATACCCAGTCTCCTCTATTTGAGGTTCATCTCGTCTTTCCTGTGCCATAAATATTTATTAACATAAAGTTTTTTTATTTAGGCCAATTTATTTTTGCTTCAGTGGCATCTATGAAAATTTATACTACTACTACTAATAAACAAATGTAATATTCAGGATTTTTTTTTGTCAAACATAAATTTATAACAAAGTGATAATGACTATGTTAATGAAAATACAGTTGAAACATTTCTTATTTAAATTTGATTGTAGACAGGTTTTGCTATAGGCCTAAATATGATTGCCATTTGAAGCGCTCTATTTCAAAAACTCAAATCAGTCAAATCATGGTTTGCTTTAAATCTTCTGATATTAAATTGAAGATCATTGAGATGTCTGAATGTGATATTTTGGTCACATCATGGATCATCAGAAGAATTCTAATGGACACACAGATTTAATAAACAACACTGAGGACAGGTATGCTTCTTAGTTAAAGCAATGAACTGTGTGCAGTATTTATTCCTATCACATGGGGGCGCTCAAGTTCTATTTTCTAATTCTGTAGGACCAGAGCAGGTGAACCATACTGATTCTTTATACATTTTATACATTTTATATATATATATATATACATTTTATATATATATATATATATATATATATATATATATATATATATATATATATATATATATATATATATATATATATATATATATATATTTTTTTTTTATTAGATCAGGCATAACATTATGACCACCTTCTTAATATTGTGTTGGTTGCTCTTTTGCTGCCAAAACAGCCCTGACCCGTCGAGGCATGGACTCCACTAGATCCTTGAAGGTGTGCTCTGGTATCTGGCACCAAGATGTTAGCAGCAGATCCTTTAAAGGGTTAGTTCACCCAAAAATGAAAATAATGTAATTTATTACTCACCCTCATGCCATTCCACACCTGTAAGACCTTCGTTAATCTTCGGAATGCAAATTAAGATATTTTTGTTGAAATCCGATGGCTCAGTGAGGCCTGCATTGGGAGCAATGACATTTCCTCTCTCAAGATCCATAAAGGTACTAAAAACATATTTAAATCAGTTCATGTGAGTACAGTGGTTCAATATTAATATTATAAAGCGACAAGAATATTTTTTGTGCACCAAAAAAAAAAATAAAAAAAAAAATTAACAACTTATACAGGTGCTGGTCATATAATTAGAATATCATCAAAAAGTTGATTTATTTCACTAATTCCATTCAAAAAGTGAAACTTGTATATTATATTCATTCATTACACACAGACTGATATATTTCAAATGTTTATTTCTTTTAATTTTGATGATTATAACTGACAACTAAGGAAAATCCCAAATTCATTATCTCAGAAAATTAGAATATTGTGAAAAGGTTCAATATTGAAGACACCTGGTGCCACACTCTAATCAGCTAATTAACTCAAAACACCTGCAAAGGCCTTTAAATGGTCTCTCAGTCTAGTTCTGTAGGCTACACAATCATGGGAAGACTGCTGACTTGACAGTTGTCCAAAAGACGACCATTGACACCTTGCACAAGGATGGCAAGACACAAAAGGTCATTGCAAAAGAGGCTGGCTGTTCACAGAGCTCTGTGTCCAAGCACATTAACCGAGAGGCGAAGGGAAGGAAAAGATGTGGTAGAAAAAAAGTGTACAAGCAATAGGGATAACCGCACCCTGGAGAGGATTGTGAAACAAAACCCATTCAAAAATGTGGGGGAGATTCACAAAGAGTGGACTGCAGCTGGAGTCAGTGCTTCAAGAACCACTACGCACAGATGTATGCAAGACATGGGTTTCAGCTGTCGCACTCCTTGTGTCAAGCCACTCTTGAACAACAGACAGCGTCAGAAGTGTCTCGCCTGGGCTAAAGACAAAAAGGACTGAACTTTGGACCACTCAGCAGCAGTCATGTTCTCTGATGAAAGTAAATTTTGCAATTCCTTTGGAAATCAGGGTCCCAGAGTCTGGAGGAAGAGAGGAGAGGCACACAATCCACGTTGCTTGAGGTCCAGTGTAAAGTTTCCACAGTCAGTGATGGTTTGGGGTGCCATGTCATCTGCTGGTGTTGGTCCACTGTGTTTTCTGAGGTCCAAGATCAACGCAGCTGTATACCAGGAAGTTTTAGAGCACTTCATGCTTCCTGCTGCTGATCGACTTTATGGAGATGCAGATTTCATTTTCCAACAGGACTTGGCACCTGCACACAGTGCCAAAGCTACCAGTACCTGGTTTAAGGACCATGGTATCCCTGTTCTTAATTGGCCAGCAAACTCGCCTGACCTTAACCCCATAGAAAATCTATGGGGTATTGTGAAGAAGGAAGATGCGATATGCCAGACCCAACAATGCAGAAGAGCTGAAGGCCACTATCAGAGCAACCTGGGCTCTTATAACACCTGAGCAGTGCCACAGACTGATCGACTCCATGCCACGCCGTATTGCTGCAGTAATTCAGGCAAAAGGAGTGCTGTACATGCTCATACTTTTCATGTTCATACTTTTCAGTTGGCCAAGATTTCTAAAAATCCTTTCTTTGTATTGGTCTTAAGTAATATTCTAATTTTCTGAGATACTGAATTTGGGATTTTCCTTAGTTGTCAGTTATAATCATCAAAATTAAAAGAAATAAACATTTGAAATGTATCAGTCTGTGTGTAATGAATGAATATAATATACAAGTTTCACTTTTGAATGGAATTAGTGAAATAAATCAACTTTTGATGATACTCTAATTATATGACCAGCACCTGTATAGTGATGGCGATTTCAAAACACTGCTTCATGAAGCTTGCTATGCAGGCTTCACTGAGCCATCGGATTTCAACAAAAATATCCTAATTTGTGTTCTGAAGATGAACGAAGGTCTTACGGGTGTGGAACGGCATACGGGTGAGTAATAAATGACATTATTTTCATTTTTGGGTGAACTAACCCTGTAAGTCCTGTAAGTTGTGAGGTGGAGCCTCCATGGATTGGCCAGCCTTCGCTCCCCACGTGCATCAATGAGTCTTGGCCTTGGCCATGATCCTGTCGTCGGTTCACCACTGTTCCTTCCTTGGACCACTTTTGATAGATCCTGACCACTGCAGACCGGGAACACCCCACAAGAGCTGCAGTTTTGGAGATGCTCTGACCCAGTCGTCTAGCCATCACAATTTGGTCCTTGTCAAACTCACTCAAATCCTTACACTTGCCCATTTTTCCTGCTTCTATCACATCAACTTTGAGGACAAAATGTTCACTTGCTGCCTAATATATCCACCCACTAACAGGTGCCGTGATGAAGAGATAATCAGTGATTCACTTCACCTGTCAGTGGTCATAATGTTATGCCTGATCGGTGTATATACACACATATATATATCCCCTATATTTTTAAGTGTAATTAAAACGTGTGCTTGGAAAAACAACATCTTTGGTACATTTCCCCACATGTTCAGAAGGAAGTAAATTATCAACCTTTATCATGTGTTTTTTTTTTTTTTTTTAAATGTTAAATTTAACTGGAGACGTCCCAAATTCAAATGAAGCACTCTAGGTCTGAAGATCTGATCAACTCGACAACATGTAATGGTTATTTCATAGGTTTATTTCACAATCAACACAATATTACACAATCAAGAGCAAAAATGTTTGATTTAAAAAAAAATACATTTAAAATAATTTAGAATACTTTAAAATAAATATTAAATATTATTACAAATTATGGATATAGAAAAACATTAATACTTGGAAAAAAATTCAATGTGAATTTACCATTACCACATTAATATCCTCAAGATCTGCAGGAGTCTAACAGCTACCTGTACACATCAAGTCTTACAAGGTTTGGAATAATGAATAAATCCAGATTATAAACTGTACTTGGTACATACTCTCTGGAAATATTTAAGAAATCGTATTTGTTTCTTAACTCCGGATCACCTCCAGCGTGAAGTTGGTTAATCTGTTATTTGGCACCTGGCACATTTCCACCTTCTCGAAATCCTCATAAGCCGTGCTAATAAACCATCCAGGATATTTAACAGATTCAAAAGTGTTATTAGCCACACCGGTCTCTTTCCTGAAGAACAGGAGGTTCTCATATTGGTCACCAGTTTTAATGGTGTTGAGGGTTCCAGTGATCTCCTGAAATAATAAAAAGGGGATTAGATTCTTACTTTATAATGTGGGGGAAAAAATTGGTGGGAGGTTGTGGAACTTGGTGTGCTGAACAAACCTGCAAGACCAGGTGAGGGGAAGAATTATCCGACTCGGTACAAGCAAGGTAGAGATTACTCTTGGAAATGCACAGACACACAGGCTGGGCTGCATTCAGGGTTGCACTCGGTGATACATACCATGACAGACTGAATCGAACTGAAAAAAAAAATATTGTAGGTTAAGAGAGAAACGTCAAAGGATATTTCTGAAGTCGTGTTTAAATGTGAATGCACATGTTCTATATAGAACCTTAAAGAGTTCTGTCAGGCGCTTCTTAGAACCTTTAGGGTTTCCATCATTTTATGGATTTAGATTTAATTCATCTTTAATTTTTATGAATTTAGCAGCTCATAAACATACTTTATCACTAGAAAAAAAAATTGTATTGACCCATTAAACATGAAAGTATTATGCAATCACTAAGACTCCTCTCTTTATATAGAACCTTTCTGGCATAAATTGAGTCAAGAACCCCACTGAACCCATTTGAGATTTACCTTTCTTATTGCTGTTTCCGTCTTTCAGCGTCACAGCCAGCAAACGAGGAGCTCCTTCGCTTTTTATCAGAGTCTTCTTGAACTGATCACAAACGGTGCACAAGGTCGTGCCGGTCTTACTGTAAGATGATGTTGCCTCAACCGCTTCCAAACGACGCTCTGTGGAAGTAAAAAGACATTAGTGAACGTCAACAACAACAACAACAACAAAAAAGCAAATGCTTAAACGGTTTGGTTGTCAAATTCCCTTTAAGTTGATATTCAAGTCAAGTCACATATTTATTTCTATAGTGCTTTATACAATACTACGGAGCCCCACACATGACATGCAAGGAAAAAAAAAGTAAATTGTGTGTACGATTTACTATTTCGTTCCCTCAATTTGATAAATCGGAACTGGAACACAGTAACTGGTTTGTTGTGGCCAACCAGCACTAACCATCTTGACTGAGGTGGTGTACCAGAACCACCAGACAGTCAATGTACAATCAAACCACCAGAAGCTAGTTTTAGCTGCATAAAAGTTTGCTAGTGGTACCTTGGATCACATTCTCCATGATGATGTTGAGCACCTCTTCTTCACCAAACTCTGAAGACTTTGGTTTGACGTGCTTCATCCTCTTCAGAGCAATGATGATGTTCACCGCTTGCTTCATGCTGGAAGAATGCTTCCACATTTCCAGTTTGATGCCTTTATGCATGTTGCATTGGCAGCTCTGGAGAAATGAATTTTAGAGCTATGTTTTAGATGACTTAATATGAATTAGATCACATCTATAAGCATATTTAAAAGAAACCCACCATGGCTGGTAGATCCGAGCAGTCCATCTCATCAGAATCAGAGTAAAATGCACTGTCTGTCTCAGATGCACTGTTTAGGAAACAAGTCAAATAAATAATCAGACGAGTTTTAGACAAACTATTTTAAATAAAACCAAAGCGAATTCAAGAAGTAAACGTTTTGTCTGCGAGAACTATTTGATAATGCAATAACACCATAGACTGTAAAAATAATAATAACACAAATAATATAAAAACATTTGATCTGGTAATACTTACTCATCAGAAGTCAAGGTTATTTCATATAGGTCGCATGCCATTGTTCTAAAACAGAGCATAAAAATGTTTAAACATTGAGAAAATAATTAATAACCGGACTTAAAAGACGTCAAGATGCAATTGCATGCCACATACCAGTCGTTCAGTTGAGTTCCCTCTCTGGAATTAGTGAGCTGCTTTAATGGTTGTTTCTCTTCTGAGAGTCTTTGGTTTAATGTCTTAGTGACAGTTGAAGTGTGCCTTTTATATGCTCCAAGAGCGGGATTTCCACGAGGAAGTTGTTTTCGTAATCGCGTGAATATCAGGTGCTGCAAGTTTTGAGGCAAATCCCTGAGGCGAAATGAACTCACTCACTTAAGTTTGTTTGTTAGATGAATGTCCAGAAAACTATAAAACATAATTATTTTAATTTTCTCCTAAAAAAAAAAAAGAATTTCAGGAGGAGGTTGTGCTCAAGCTCACGTGCACTACGATGACGTAATTATCATTATGTTGTCCGGATCTAATAATTTATGCAAAAATAACATAAACCTCTTTTTAATGATCCTGTTTTCACCTAATTAAAAGTCAATTTGATATTTTTTGTGTGGCGCAAAGTACAGTTTATTGTAAAAGTAAAAAGAAAGGAAAAAGTTAAAATTTAAAGTTAAAAGTTAAAATTCTTGGGGAAAAAAAGTAGTTTGACATTATATTTTATTATTATTTCTTTAAAATAACCAGAGAAGCATTTGTTTTAAATAATGCAAATTAATTAAATATTAAAACATGAATTTGATTTGCAAGGGCAGTTTTATTTAACTCAACTATTGTTTAAAATGACTATATGGCTGGCTTAAAATGAACCCAAAATAGGTTGGAAATTAAAAATCAGACACATAATTACTAGAGGCAACAATAATAATTAAAAGGTGAACATTTATTAATAAGCAATTTAATAAATGTTTCTTGTTTATTTTTTATTCATCAAACTTTAACATTTATTAATATGTTTAATAAATTAATATTTCCAACATACTTTGAGTTCATTTTAAGCAAGCAATACAGTTGTTTTAAAACAATAGTTGAGTTAAATACGAACATTTAACCCAATCACTGGGTTTGTCTATTTTCAACCCAACTTGGGTTGTTCTTAACCCAGTATTTTTTAGACTGAAGAAGCATTTTTATGTGACAAGAAAAAGAATGTTATTTTTTAATAACTACTAATAAAAAATATTTTATCAAGACAACATGTCAGGCAAGTTACTTATATTTGCATAATTACATTTAATGTTATAGGCATAAAAGTTATCTTGTAAAAACAAACTCTGTGATGAATTTATGTGAATATTTCTCAGGGTCTTGACTACTAAAATCCAACTGAACATGTGTAATCAGAAAATACAGTTAATGTTGTCACACACTATGGTGTAAGTTGTAATGAAAACCTTCCATTAAACAGCCTATTACAGGCTTTTCAGCAAAAACATTACAATAAAACTATTCTGAAACATAAAACAACAGTTAAAACAGCAAAAAAATGTAAAAAGTAAAATATAAAAACATCAACCCATTGTTTTAAATTCCAAAAATTGTAATTACGCCAGCTGTTCTTTTTTTTTTTTTTTTTTTTTTTTTTTTTTTGTGGTGACTTTTGCGGTCTTTTGTTTCCCCAAAAGCTTTTGCAATATGATGTAACTGAAGTGTTTTAGTTTGAAGGGGGTGGGGGTGGAAATCACAAAAAAAGTATCCTAATTTGCAACAGTTTTAACGCATTTGAAAACAATGTGAGAAAACAAGTATGAGAACATTTACAGTTACAAAGATATAACCTGTGTCACAACTAGCCCCGGTCTCCTCTCTGAGTGCATGGCTGCTATCTTGTGGCAAATGAGCAAACACTTTTACACTCATCTTTGAGATTTACTTGTTTCTTACCTACAATTTTGTTTTGCAAAAGATTGCAGTCCTCCATCCAGCGTAGGCTTCTGTTTGTGCTGTGAGGGCCAGTAAAACTACTCTGTACTTCATTTGGTTGTAGGTAGAAGGTCGTAAGCTTTCCATTAAGTAATGCGTAGTCGAATAATATGACATTTACCCTCAATAGCAGCATTCAAATTCGTGAGCAGAAGAAATCAGTGGTGTATAGCCAGAATATATATATATATATATATATATATAGGTCATGCTGTTACTGTACCGCCTTCCTGTAATAATGAAGGGAGCCACTCATTATACATAAATCATGTAAAGGGGGTCCCACACCGGACGCGAAGCTCAGCGCCGCGCCGCGCAACGTCTTTAAAATTCGAACGCATTGTTTTCAATGAGTATATGCACACCGGCGGCGACATTCGGCGCATGTCCGCGGCGCACAGCTACGACTCAAGAAGTTGTTCAAAATCCTGCCGCGCCACAGAGCGCCATGTACATTGTTTTACTTTAAATTTATATTATATTTATCTTAAATTGTCGTTAATGTACATACTGACTTCACCCTGTGCTGCAAGATACATCAGTTTTACATTCTTAGTTTAACAGCTTGAATAAAGTCTAAAATGTATAATAAACGTAGCCTTTTCTTTCATTTTGCTCTGTTGTGTCATTTTTCCATGTACACTAACCTCAGTGCGAAATATTAAAGCATAGGCATATGTAACGTTTCCCAGTCGACTTAAAACTCACCCATCGTGCAGCTCTTCTATCAGGAATCAATTCAAAATTGAGCTCGCGCCTATATAATGTGCGCGGCCGGTGTGCGATACCTGCGAGTTGTCCGAGACGAGACGCGACGCGGCGCTGAGCTTCGCGTCCGGTGTGCGACCCCCTTAAGAGTTCATGTTTTTACTTGCACATACGATTTAGTTTAAATTCAAATGACGGGATACTATTGAAACGATCAGCAATCAAGAGCATTGAACAGAAGTGCGCTCTCTCACTCTCTCTCTTTACCTTGGTCTGCGAGACTGCGACCAATTTTAAAGACCTTTCAGCACACGCCTATTACTCTGACCTGCAGATACCCACACTTGGACTGATCTCAAGATGTGATCCCCTGAAGTGGCAGTGACTCACTCAGGCCCTGCTGCAAGATTATGTGATAACATCCCATAATATCACATTCAGAGGTCAGAGAGGTCAAACAGCAGTGTCCATGAGATAGCCAGAGAAAGATGATGGTTATTAAATGAATGTGTTGTCCTCATTCAGTGGGGTCAAAAAATCAAAAGTTGAGAAAACTTAAAAGTTTAAGGCAACCAGCTGCAGGTGATTTTTGAGTTCTCTCAACTTGTTGTCAATTGAACTTGTTATACAACAAGTTTTCTCAACTTTAATTTTTGCAGTGTATGAAAAGTTGAACTTAATGCCACACATTTCTGACAAAAATGTCAATAAAAATTCAAAACTTTTACTTTTTTTTTTTTTTTTCAAAATCCTAAAGCAATTTATTTATTCCTAGGTTTAAATAAAAATTTCAATCACAGATTTTCGATGTGGATATTTGTAGCATTATTAGGGTATTAATCATTTTCGGTGTTCCAGTGTGTGTTCTTTAATTTCTTCAAATGTACTTCCACTTTGCTCCAATAGGGTAAGTGACTCTAAAAAAGTAATCAGTTACTAGCTACTAATTTCATTTTTTCAACAGTGTACACTCTAAAAAATATCTGTAAAAAAAAAAAGGAAACAAATTTACTGTTACGGTTGGTTGCAGGAAGGAGCACAGAAGAGGAGAATAAATCCAAATACTAGTTTAATGACGTAATCCACAGGTTACCAGGCATAGAGGTGCAACACAACTTACTCAAACGGTGAACAGACAAAGACTGAGTGAACAGGGGGAAACTAAATAGCAAACACAACAAGGTTGATTAATGAGACACAGGTGATACAGATGAACTAATGATGAAGGCGGGAAACAGAACATGTGACCATAGAATGCAAACAGAAAGTCCATAAACTGAAACTGAAACTAAACAGACTGTGACATTTACACAGTAAAATACCATTTTCCATTAAAATAATAATATACCGCATTGCAATATACAGAAGTGATATACTGTAAAAACAATGCATTCTGAGTAATTTTACTGGGTTTTTGCATTCTGCATATAACAATACATTCTGGGTAATATTATTTGTCGTTTCCGAGAAAGCAGTCTATAGGCCTCTTTTCTTATGACAAATGTTACCCAGAATGCATTGTTTTTATGGTATATTACGGTTTCAATGGAAAACTGTATTTTACTGTGTAGATTTGTATTTATTGTTTTACATTAGAAGTAACTGTAATTAAATTACATAAAAATAAAAGTAATCCCTTACTTTACTTTTTCAAGGGAAAAGTAATAAAGTTACATTATTTATTAATGCATTACACCCAACACTGTTCTAGCGCACATTTGACCATGAGCGCGGATGGATGCGTTCAGTGCATACATGCTCACTATCTAGTGGACTTTTGTTTTCGAACGCGCATGCACTGTGGTCCATGCAAACACAAAAATCAGGTTGACAGAACGGGGACGGTGTGCTGATGATGGAAAATACGTAGACAGAATGCATTTTAAGATCGAATATTTTATTTAAAGTCATAAAAATACAAAACACCTTTTTGTGCCATTAAATAACTGTGCGTGCAGATGAAACAATGGCAATGAAATATTAGCATTAGTGTTTAAAGTCGGCATTAACCGAATGTTGCGTTTTTTTTTGTTTTGTTTTTTTACCCTGTTGTGACATATATCCAGGTGAAATGGCTTCTTGAACAAGAAAAAATGTAGGGTGGTCCATGGGGAATTGACTGGATGGTTGCGGTTTTCTACTGGTCGATCTCATGTGAGTGACAGGTTGCCCCGCCCTCATGCCAGTAAACACGTCATCAGAGAAGAGATGTCGCAAGAGGGAGGACAGTTATTTTGATTAAAGATTATGAGGGCACAAGAATTTAAAAAAAAAAGATGTACATGGATGAATCATAATAAATACTGCAATATTCCATAACAAATTCTCCACTATGATTTCATGGTGACTTGCTCCACAATAGACTTTAACATTAAAGATATGTGATCTTATTAACTTTCATTTTCACAGAGGTCAGAATACAGAAAAAGTTCTAGATGAATTAATTACCTATTCTCCAGTGACAGAATATCCACAATTGGGTTATAAAGAAAATATATTATTCAAAAGTGAAGATTTTTGTCAGGCAATCCCCATTCACTTGCGCTGAAGTGTACACAGCAGAATTTCTGTGCTTATGTAACTTCCTCATTCAGGCTGTGTCACAGTGCTTGTAAACTAATAAAACTACGAAAATGACCGCATTTACTTTTTAGGACAACACATCAGCTCATAAGAGCAGCTTCACATTTGGTGTTTTAGTATGAGACAATCTGAATTTATGTTCATTAATTTGTTATTAACAGTGATTAAGTGAATCAGAATTTGTAAACAGTAGCAGGAAAATGGACAGGAAATTGTGAAAGAGACAAACTAAAGTGTTCCCACCTATTTTACCCAGTCTGTCTAGTTTAGCAGGCATTCTATGACTCAATCTATCTATGCGTGTTGTTGAAATATAACCGGAAACATAACCTGACACAGCCTCAAACTAAATCACATCATGGTTTCAACCAGTTACAGGCACTTAAATGGGTGTGTGAAGGAAGAAAGAGGGATAAAATAACATGAAAATAACAGTGTTAGTATAAGCCATAATATTTCATATAAATGTTACTGTTGAAATGCTGCCATTCAAAAGTTTGGCGTCAGGAAGATTTTTAATTTAATTTTTTTTTTTTTTTTAAATAAATGACAATTTTTGTTCAGCAAGGATGCCTTCAATTGATCAAAAGTGACAGTAAAGACATTTATAATGTTACAAAAGATTTCTATGTTTTTTAATAAACTTTCTATTCATCAAAGAATCTTTGAATCATGGTTTGCACAACAATATTAATCAGCAAAACTTGTAATTTTCAATAAAAATTTTCAGTTGTAATAATATTTCACAACATTAAAGTTTTTACTGTATTTTTTGATCAAATAAATGCAGCAATAGTGAACTTTTGAACATTAGTAGGCTATATGCATACAAAGACGCACTGCACTATCTCAGAATAGGAGAATGATATGACCATATATGTACTTCCAGTCATTCGCGTGCTAGTAAAAGGAAGTCGTATTGGTCATACAGATGTAAAAAAAAAAAAAAAAAAAAAAAAAACCCAACCACACCACAACGACTCATGGATAAATAACGAATAATAACGCATAATGATTACAGATTAAATAATCATTAATAAAAAAGGCTTAAATGTTTGTTATTTTTTTTACACAATCATTATTTTAAATATTTTAATGCTTTGACTTCATCTTCCTTGAAATGTATAGGCTACTAAAAATGTATTGTTCTGAAATACTGTAACAAAAAATCCCCCAAACATGTACTATGCTTTAAATAAATCATGCTTAATGTTACAGATGTACAGTAACTCATCGTGACAATGTCTTTGTTAAAAAAAGATAATGGGTTTTTAAGCAAGTTCTTTGGAAATGTATAATTTTCATGAACAATAAGTTTGAATTCTAATTCTCGGAAACATACATCACAAGACATAAGCAACTGAAAAGAACACTGAACTGAAAGCACTGTGCACAATAACAGTGACCGCAGAAAGCATTTGGACAATTAAATAACACTTAAACATGTCTGAAAATAATTGCATTAGATCAGCTGTCTGTATGCTCAGATGACGCAAGATCTTTCCTCAGAACTTTACTGTATGTGCCCAGAATTGAGATTGCATTTTCATTTACGTATAGTGATTACCTAATTCAAGAGGCTATATCCCTGCTGAAAAAACCAGCATATGCTGGTTAAGGTAGGTTTTGGAGCTGTTATGCTGTTTGGGCCAGCTTAGGACCAGCATAAACCAGCTCAAACCAGCATACCAGCTACCTTAACCAGCATATGCTGTTTTTTTTCAGCAGGGTATGTAAGAATTTTCATGTATTAATCGCATTTTATTGCCATTGTTTGAACACCTGGTAAGAAAACTTAAAAAACGAGCCCTTTCCCGACTTCCTAGGTTGGCCTCGGGACGTTTTTGCCGGGAAAATCTAAAGGATGTGACGGTTACGCGTGCTCCCGAGAGCCTCTTTTCCGTTCAGTGAGATATGAAATGAATAATGCTTTGCCATGCATATAAATGTGATTAATCCAAACTAGTCTCACATGACCTGATCTACTATATAGTTTCTAGTCTCAAATATGCCTACTTTATAATCAAAACTAAGACAGTGAATTGCAGAGCTGGTGCAAACATATCCATATCGCTATGATAATTTGATTTCTTAACTGTTGTTTTCTCACCTCTGTGATTTTTGTTGTTTATTTTGTTATTGAGAGAAAACGCGCAGCACATTTAGGCTACATATTCATCTAAACTTCACTCTCAACAGTGGATGGCGTCGGGATGTTTGTTAAAAGATATTGCTGCAAAGGTATGCTATTTACAACTTATTTTTACTTCTAAGCTAACAACTAAAAAGTACTTTGCCGTGAGTATATCGCGGCCTTGAATCACGTTCAGTCTCTTGTGATACGTGGGCATGAGCGCGACAAGTTGCTTGCTGCAGTTCACTTAACGGCCACCGGTGTCGCTATTAACAAGGATTTCTGAATTGTACATACAGCCCCTTTAAATATACTACTCTGGGAAGCTCTAGATCTATTAAATGTAGCATATACATGAAGTCATTACCATGTATGGAGCTCTGCAACACGCACTGGAAACAGAATATAAAATGAAAGACAATCATTTTAGCACTGGGTTGTGTTTATTTCCTATGAAACAGTTGATATCAAGAGCATTCGACGACCCATATACAATACAGAGAAGATTTGAATCTCAACTGCCAAAAATGGCTGGTCAGAAGTAAAAGTGTGTTTGAATCCCTGGTAAGATCAACGTTTGTACCTGAAAAATTGACATCTGCCAGCAACTGTTCCCACTTTTTCAACCTCTACGATCCAGCAGCTTCATATTCATTTACAGTCATCTCTAACCTATAAAAAAAACCCCAGCTTTTCTCTTGATAGAGTAAGACAAGAAAGGGATTTTTTGTATGTAGTATATATATATATATATATATATATATTATACATTCATTATTTTGTGACCATATAAATTGACTTTTACAACAGAAAAAAACAATACAAGATTTTTAACAGCAGAAAAATATTTACTTAGGATCACACACTGATCGGTGCGGTCAATTTTTAGCAGATGGGTTATAATGATGAAGGCAACATAAATATGCACACTTATAAAAACACTTGTAAAAGTGGATACATCATGACTATTTGCATCAATAAAACAGAATAAATGAAGGCTTGAATTTCTTGTACACAAAGTAAGTCTCAAATCTCACATCTTCCTTTGCACAACAAAACCCAAAGTACATACTACCATTCAAAAGTTTGGGGTCAGTACAATTTTTTTTTTTTTTTGTTAAGAAATAAAAAAAAAATAATTAAACAGCTCAAAAGTGACAGTAAAGACATTTATAACATTACAAAAGATTTCTATTTTAAAAAAATGCTGTTCTTTTGAACTTTCTATTCATCAAAGAATCCTGAAAAAGAGAACGTATCACGGTTTTCACAAAATTAAGCAGCACAAATATATTTAACATTAATAATAATAATAAGAAGCAATGTTTCTTGAGCAGCAGATCATCATATTAGAATGATTTCTGAAGGATCATGTGACACTGAAGACTGGAGTAATGATGCTGAAAATTCAGCTTTGCATCACAGGAATAAATTACATCATACAATATATTACAATAGAAAACAGTTATTTTAAATTGTAATAATACTTTACAATATTATTGTTTTACTGTATTTTTGATCAAATAAATGCAGCCTTGGTGAGCACAAGAGGCTTCTTTCAAAAACATTAAAATCTTCCCGACCCCAAACTTTTTAATGGTAGGCTGGAATGTCAAAATAAGAGCGTTTAAAAACTCAATTTCCAAGCATATTCTCTAGGACAAGCAGATGGAACGGATATAGAAATCATTACAACAGAACTCCATGGAATGCCCAAAAAATCTGTAGAGAAAGTTCTAGACTCATTAAGAAATAGGTTTTATTTTAATTAACCATCTACACAATGTTTCTCTGTTTCAAAATATGATACAACATTGGGATTTTTAGTATTGCTAAGATCTATTTTTCTGGTTATTCGGTCAGTTAGCGCCAGTATGGGAAAGGTTCGATATTTTTCGTTTATACTGAGGCTGTATGAGGCTACATCGCTACAGTCATGCAAGGCATTTAGTCAGCGAATATTATTAAAATGTTTCTGAGATGCAGAATTGAAAGGCAGCCACATGCAGTGAAAAACGGGTCAGGATCACAGAGTTTTAATGTCACTCTCGAAATGATGTTTTTCAGCAAATAATCAGAAAGGAACCAAATATAGAAATATCTAAAACCTCTGCATCTAAGGCCACATCTTTTATCTGATCCAGCTTTTTGCAAGTTTCCTGTGAATAAACTTACATATTGTGCACATTTTGTGGCCTAGAGCTGCACGATTAATTGTTATCGTGACCCACGCGATCTTACTCCTAAATGACAACGATTCGCCAGTGTCTATTAAACTTTCGACAAGTACGATCACAGCGAACATTCAAATCTGTTTGCGCTGCCGCTGATCCAGAGAGAGCAGTTGTCACGTATAAGAATGAAACCAATAAACACAATAGCGATCAAAATGGAGTACATCACCTTTTGAAAGTAACTTGATGCTTCAAATAAAGATCAATTACATCGGTATGCCAGTAGATGGCGACAAGTGACTGTTAAAAATATGTATTTGCCATTGAATCATTCATTCAAGAGATTCGCTTAAAATCGCTGATTCATCCAGTAATGAAAAGAGAAGTCTTTATGAGTGAGTCATTGAATCATTCATTCAATAATTCAAATTAATTAAACATTAAATAGAATGCAGCAATTAACATTTTGACATAAACTCTAGTAAATTACCCGTTATTTTGTTTAGCTGTATATTCAGAATCGTGGGAAAATTGTGATCCACTTTAAACCAAAAATAAAAAATTGTGATTCTCAGTTAATCCAAACTCGTTCATCTCTATTGTGGCCTAAAAAGAAATAGTTCACTTAAAAGAGTCTCCAACAAACCTGTATTTGAAAAACATTAATGTTTTAATCATGATTAATCTTTACCTACTTCCCCAATGGTCTGAAATCATATTCATGTTCATATTTGATGACATTATGCTATAGTTTCTTGGTTATTCCAGTTCAAATATGTATGGAGAATGATTTTTGATTGTCAATGAAGTAGTCAAAATTATTTAAACCAAAAAAAAATTAAGTGTTTATGCTGTCTTAAAATGTTACGTTTAGTCAACTTGAAATGTATTAGTGATACATTGGATATTTGAGTTCTCAAGTTAAATCTGGGAAAATTATTCTAACGCTAAAGTTGTGATAGCTTATTTCCATTTTTTTTTCTTTACGCAGGTTGACAGCTGTAGTCACTATTAAATGTCACCGTATGGTGAAAGATATGCAAAAAGACATTTTTCATTGGAAACTTAAGATTACATGTTTGGAATGAGAGTGAGTAAATGAGATTTCTGTCACTCTGGACCCTTTTTGGCACATTAGGGCTTGACGATATGGAGACGTTGGATTCAGGGCTGTAATACTGCTTCTATGATATGACAGGAATGGTAAGATCTTGGCACAACACCATTTAATTTAGTAGTACATATGCACACATATACACCTTAAGAAAATAAGTGAACCCGAATAGAGAGTATAGAGGAAGTGACATCGGAGGGAACGGCTGAATAAGCAGAACAGCAAGAACAGATCCCATCTGACCAGAATGACATGTCTTGTTTTCCTCAACAGTCCTCCATCTGGCTCAATTTCTGCATTCCAGGAGTAAAAGATTCATTTAAGACGGCAACAAACAAATTAGTTGTCATAATAAAATCCTTGTGAGTTCTTGAGGAAGGTTAGATAGAAGGTCAAAACGCTCCTCTCTGGCTGTGAAGTTCCTCATCTGGCCTAGATTCCTGGCTTTTGCTCGCACCTGCAGATCCCAGGAAACCAGAACGAAACCATCCGTCAGAAATACGCATTCATCATTCTCTGGCAATATATTCTGACATCATTCAATGAAGCGTGTCCAAAATGACCAAAATACTGTGGCTGAGAATTACTGTGTAAAAGTGTTAGCAAATTTGTAGATGGATTAAGAAATAGTTTCCATATAATTTTAAGTCCAATGAATCTTTACAACTTAAGAGACATTTGTCATATTAATAGCTTATTATCGGAAGACAGACAAAAAAATAAAATAAATAAATAAATGTTAATTTTATATAAAAACTTTACCATTTATTTTATATATATATATATATATATATATCTCATAAAAATATATATTTTTTTGCATAAAAATAAAGAAAATTATTTTTTTTTCCACTTTTGAGGTATTTTCAATCAAAATTTTCAATCTCATTTTCAAAACAAAAATACAATAATATATTTTATATCTGGCACAAATCTGTAATTACATCTGTAATTGTTGCATTTCATATGATTTTGGAGTGAAATTTGGACACGTTCCTTTTCAGGTTTTGTGAGATTCATATATATATATATATATATATATATATATATATATATATATATATATATATATATATATATATATATATATATATATATATACACACATACATACACTACCGGTCAAAAGTTTGGACACGGTAAGATTTTTAATGTTTTTAAAAGAAGTTTCTTCTGCTCACCAAGGCTGCATTTATTTAATTAAAAATACAGTAAAAACAGTAATATTGTGAAATATTATTACAATTTAAAATAACTGTTTTCTGTTTGAATATATTTTATAAAGTAATTTATTCCTGTGATCAAAGCTGAATTTTCAGCATCATTACTCCAGTGTTCAGTGTCACATGATCCTTCAGAAATCATTCTAATATGATGATCTGCTGCTCAAGAAACATTTATTGTGTACAACTGTACAAAATATTTGTGTACAATACAAATACTTTTTTTTTCAGGATTCTTTGATGAATAGAAAGTTCAAAAGAACAGCATTTATTTGAAATATAATCTTTTGTAACATTATAAATGTCTTTACTGTCACTTTTGATCGATTTAATGCATCCTTGCTGAATAAAAGTATTAATTTCTTTAATTTCTTTTCAAAAAAATAAAAATAAAAATTCTTACTGACCCCAAACTTTTGAACGGTAGTGTATAATGTTACAAAAGCTTTGTATTTCAGATAAATGCTGTTCTTTTGAACTTTCTATTCATCAAGGAATCCTGAAAAAAAGTACACAACTGTTTTCAACATTGATAATAATCATAAATGTTTCTTGAGCAGCAGATCAGCATATTAGAATGATTTCTGAAGGATCATGTGACACTGAAGACTGGAGTAATGATGCTGAAAATTCAGCTTTGATCACAGGAAGAAATTACTTTATAAAATATATTCAAACAGAAAACAGTTATTTTAAATTGTAATAATATTTCACAATATTACTGTTTTTACTGTATTTTTAATTAAATAAATGCAGCCTTGGTGAGCAGACAAAACTTCTTTTAAAAACATTAAAAATCTTACCGATTCCAAACTTTTGACTGGTAGTGTGTGTATATATATATATATATTTTCTGATAATATAGGCTTTCAATATCAGCCTACTATATTAAAATGGACATTGTACAAAGCATCTTTGCATAAAGTTTATTTATTTATTGGCTCAAAAGCATTTGTTATTATTACCAGTTTAGTAGAGTAAAGGGAACTTCATAAGACGACTTACCTGGACATTTATATCCTGTCTGAGAGTTTAATGTGGAGGTGCCAACAGACAGCATTAATATAGCAGAGGGTTACTTTACAAAACGGTGTCATTAAAAAGTTATGGGAAAAAGACTGACTTAAGCTCATTTCAGTGATGCATTCAAATGTAACCGCTATCCGTTTCATTTGGCATGCATTGATCTATCATACCAACCACCTGGTGGCGCTCTGTGATGCGTCGAGTGCTGATGGGATACATGTTTCAAACTTAACATATCATGCTTATCACTTGCATTTACCTCATGCAAAGTACACTAACAGTAGTTGTCAATTGCGTCAAAGAATGAATAGTGGAGCTGAAAGTCTAAAAGACAAAAAGAAGGAGAAAATGAAGGGAAGGAGAGAAAAAGACAAAGAAAGAGAACACAGTCTTAGTTCAGCAGAAGAGATGGATGTAGACAGAAGCCTCTGGTTTAACACACTACACAGTGATTTATAGACATTCCCGGTTGTCTTGTTCCCGCATGTTTAGACTCCACAACATTCCAAAGCTGCCCAAATACTCAGAAACACACAAGATACGCAAAATCCAAACACAGAGTCGCACACAATGTTCTGTTTCATGCATGTGTGCTGTGTGTTCATGCCACGTACCTTGAGTAGTGTTTTTCTCATTCAGGAGTTTAGTTTGACTGTTGGGCAGGATCTTAATTTCAGGGGGGTCGGGGCTCTGAGCGACCCGGGACGCCATCAAGGCGTTGAGGTACTGCAGACGGGTCACCTGTGGGACACGGGCCGATTTTAACAGCAAAAAAAGCAAAGGAGAAGTATCCATGTGCGACAAAAAAGTCAAATAATTTTTTAAAAGTTCCAAAATAAAAACCTCTGAGAAGGATCTCAACATTACAAACTTTGATTTGAAGCAAAAATGTTTGAGAAAACAATACAACACTGCACATCAAATCTTTCATGAGCGAAATGAACTACAATTTTATAAATCAAATTTAAAAAAAAAACAACAATACAATATAAAACTATTGACTTATATTCCATGGTTATAGGTATAAATTTAATATTTCACGTTAATTGCAAGAAATTAAAATAGTTAAGCAAATACACAAGTAATCTGAGATTGTAAGTGAGACTCAATTATGTAATTTGCAAGCATACATAATCGCTTAACCACTTCAGAGCTAATGGTAGGTCGAAAAACATTTATCCATAAAAAAAAAAACTATTTTAATTGCTAATTTTTTTTTTTTTTTGTATTTTAAATATAATTTTAAATGTTAAAATAACAACAATAGTAATGAAATTACCAATGTTTGAGCATTTAAATACAATTAAAAATACTTTTAAATGTATATTACTTTTTTTAAATAATATAAATATGTAATATAATATAATTTTATATTAATATATTATTAAATATATTTAATTTTTAAACATTTAATTTTAATTAGTATTGTTGTTGATGTTATTTTAACAATTAAAATTAAATGTTAAATATATTTAATCATATAAATATAAAATTATAAATTATATTACATATTTAAATTTATTATTAATATTTTGACATTTAATTTTTTTATATTACTATATTAATTTATTAATTAATATTATATTAATTAATTTATTTTTATATTAATATAAAATTATATATTAAATTAAACATTTATATTATTGTTATTTAAACATTTACAATATTTTTAAATGCTCAAACAGGTAATTTTATTACTAGTGGTGTTGATATTTAAAAAAATATTTAAATGTTAAAATAATAATAATAATAATAAACATAAATATTTAATATAATATATAATTTTATATTAATATGTTATTAAATATATTTAACCTTTTAATTTAAAATTTTACATGTTAAATAATAACAGTAACTAAATTACTAATGTTTGAATATTTAAATATATTTTAAAAATATGTTAAAATGTTAAAATAATAATAATAAATATAAATATTTAATATCATTATTAAATATATTTAAATTTATTTTTTAATTTTAATATTTTACCAACAACAACAACAACAAAAAATAAATAAAAAATAAATAAATTTCTATATTGACAAAAATAGAAAAACACAATTGAAATCGAAGTGTGACATCAGCTGAAAAGAAAGTCGTTTCAGAGGTGCCGCAAGATGTTTTGATTAAATGAAGGAGAACAAACATTTTTATTTTTTTAAATCATGCACAATTAGACTAGGAACATGTATTATGAAAGTAAATAGGGTCAATTTTGATTCATAATGCTCAGTGACAAAATATGAATGCAAAAATGAGAATAAGCCCAAAGGAAGTAAAGCGAGAGCTGTGTGTGTTTTTTTACCTTGATGAGCTGCAGGTCTGTGAGGGCTCGTACTGTGTAGTCGGGACAGTAGCTGGACGGGCTGGTGGCTTCTCCCAGCTCAAAGGGGTCTCTGGGGGACTGACGCTGCGTGGACACCGGAGACTGGTGGACTGATCACACCGACAATCATTACGGTCAATATACCAGAACATGGACTGCTGACATTCATGGCAGTGCAATAAAACGGAGGACCTAATCAGGTGTTACGCAATAAAACAACAAGAGATAAATCTTATCATTTAATCAGATGTTTATCTGGTTTTCTGTCCTAACCAACCGCTACTGCAATCCACTGCGAGATACTGTGTCTGATGTTTGGTTTACATTTTTATTGTTTTGTTGGTAGCCCCACCCACAGTAAAATCTCATTGGTCATGTTACTCTCAGTGAGGACAGAAAAACTTGGAAAGTTTGTGGCGTGACTGGTTAGGTGGAACATCAACATTTAAACAACAGTCCCATATAGTCGTTTTGCTTTCAAAACACAAAAGGCTTGCAGAATCAGCTGTTTTTTGTTTTGTTGCCCTACAGCTTACAACCAAAACTCATAGGAATGTCTTTCACTATCATGAAATTTTAAGCCGACATTCACGAGTCAGCGTTCTGTGCTTTTGTTAAGCAGCGTTATAAACAGATGATTAAAATGACGGATTTAGATTTGATCCGGGATTATAATAAAAGCACATATGGGCAGGAAGTACCTGAGGAGGGAGCTGTGAGCGCAGACACGCCGTAATAAGTGAACGCGCCATTTTCAAACTTTAAACCTTCTTTCCCGATCTCCACCTCCACTCGGCCCTACACACACAAAAACATGCACAGAAAAACACCACCAAAATAAATACTTAATAAATGGTTGATCTCACAAAATTAACCAAAAATGTTATTTTGTAATTCAAAATATTAATTTCAATTAATATAAAACATGAATGTATATTTATTTAAAACATTTTTTTTTTTTAAAAATTATAAAATATTTATATTTAATCGTTTGTACAAATGGAAAAGGCCATGATCAAGAATGTGAATTTAAAATAAGAAACTGAGCTCTTAAAAAAAGTTGTCAAAACATTCTGACAGATTATTAATAAATAATACATTTAATCAATGTTTAAATAAGTTTATATGTAAAATATTGTAAATATAATTTTAACTGTTAAAATAATAACAGTAATTATTGTATTTATTATTGTTATGATTCATTATTATTATTATTATTCAATTATCAATGCTAGATTATCAAATATTGAAATATAATTAAAATACCATTTTAAATGTCAATATTTTAATACAAAAAAACACTACTACTATCATATTTAGATATTGTATATTTATTAACATTATTATTATTTACACCAGTGCTTATAAAGTGCCTTTCATACTTCATGATCAAAAATGTGAATTTTTAATAAGAAATTGAGCTCTTCCAGCTTAAAAACAAAGTTTAAATATGACTAACATTCTGACAGATTGATAATAATAATTAGTTAATTTTAGGGATGCACCGATACCAAGCTCATGTACTTGTACTGGAAAAAATACCCCCGATACCAAAGACCGATACCTCACGTGACGTAACTGACAGTATTGTCCGTGCACAGAGACACTGGCGGCAGGAGCAGAAACAATGTCAGCCTCAGAGGTGTGGAAATACTTCAAAATAATGATGACAACACACACATTGCGAACTGCATGCTTTCAGTCAATTCGTTATCGATTAGTGAAGGCGGGATAGGCGGAATCGTGCTGAATGACACAGACCAGAAGCGCTCTCTCTCTCTCTCTCTTTCTTGCGCGCGATCCCAGTTCTCAGACAGCACGCGATCAGTTCTCCTCGCGCCTGAATGGTCAAATGCACACATAGTTGTCAAAATGTCCATCGTGTGGAGTATCTCACGTAAATACAGTCGGTTATGGCTTAAGTGGACGTAAACATTTGGGTGAAAACAGGATGTGTGTCAGTATCCATGGATTCGGTCTTAAAGGGACCGTAGCCTATATTTGTCATTAATGTTAATAAAACAACAAAATATGTTAAATAACATGGTAAATAAACCGGCTGTATCTGAAAAACAACTTTATTTAATTTGTATTTTTATAGTATTTGTTGTATTGTTTGTAAATTTCTTTTTATATAACAACAATTATATATATTGGTAATTATGCCCTTTGAAGGTTATTGGACACTGTGAAATTTTTGTTCTTTAAGTTTGTGACAAGCACATAAAAATTATTACTTTTTTCATTAGAGTAATAATAAAGAAGCTGTCCTACATTCATTAGTCTCACTGTGTTGTGCTTGGAAAACTGCAACATCAAAAAAAAAAAAAAAAAAAAAAAAAAAAAAAGAGAGAGAAATTCATAAATGTATAGGCATCGGTATCGGCGAGTACTAGAAAAAAGTATCGGTACTTGTACTTGGTCCTTAAAAAATGGTATCGGTGCATCCCTACTTAATTTGTCAATGTTTAAATATTTATTTAAAAGTAAAATATTTTAATTGTTAAAATAATAAAAAATAATAACAGTAATTATTAGAGAATTTTATTATTATTGTTATGATTCATTATTATTACATATTAATTATTATTAAATTATCCTTGTTTAAATAATCTAATATTGAAATATATTTAAATTACCATTTTAAATGTTAATATTTTAATAAACTACTACAACTAATATTAATATCTTTAAATATTGTATATTTATCAACACTATTATTTAGTACTTATACAGTGACTTACATACTTCATGATCAAGAATGTGAAATTATAAGAAATCGAGCTTTTCCAGCTAAAAAACAAGGTTTAAACATTACTAACACTTTCTCACAGATTGATAATAATAAATAATTCATTTATTGATGTTTAAATATTTATTTTTTTATTTAAATATTTTAAATATAACTGTAGTTTTTAAAATAATAATAACAGTAATTATAATCAATCAAATGATCAACTATAGAAAAATATTTAAAATACAATTTAAAAATACAACAACAACAACTACTACTACTACTAGTAATAATATCATCATATTAAGATATTGTATTTATTTAACACTATTTTTTACACCAGTGCTTATAAAGTGCTTTGCATTGAACAAATGTCCATAAACACTGGCATGCAGACAGATGTAAGGCACACTGAGGTTTGTTGTCGTACCTGCAGCAGCAGAATGAAGTAATCCACAGGGTGGTTCCGCGTGTACAGGTAGTGATCAGGACTGAGCCGGTTCCCGGGGTCAAACTTCACTTCTTGATTGACGCTTGGGTGCCGCAGCAGATGAAATAAGACTCTCTCTGACACGCGCTGCGGGCTGAAGTGTTCCACCTCTGAAACAGACAAGGAGGCGCGCTGCTTAATGGCGTATGAAATCACCACCATTAACCAGAACATAACAACAGAACAAAACGTCCCGGCATTGATCCGAGAGACTGGGAATGTCCTTTAAAAGTTGAGGCTTGCTGAGACAAACTTCTTTAGCACTTTCTTCTAGTCAGACTAACAAATATCTGCCTATGCCACTCATGACCTTTCCAACATGATTACGTAATGCGCAGAGTAGCGCAAGATGAGCATTTGTGGTTAAAAAGTACATACATTTTTATTTTTTTTTTTAGAAAACAACCGATTGTTTCGCTAGATATTCCTCGTCTGGGATCATGTAGAGCACTTTGAAGCTGCATTGAAACTGCAATTTGGACCTTCAACCTGTTGGTAAATGTTGAAGTCCACTATATGGAGAAAAATCCTGGAATGTTTTCCTCAAAAACCTTAATTTCTTTTCGACTGAAGAAAGAAAGACATAAACATCTTGGATGACATGGGGGTGAGTAAATTATCAGGAAATTTTAATTCTGAAGTGAACTAATCCTTTAAACGAGATAACTGTAACACAGATTTTTGCAGCTTATTGCTTCATATTGAAGCAGGCAGACCTCGGGACAGGAAGCGATGGGTGGCCAGCAACAGTTGAGGAGAGGTGCGGATCTTCGGTTCGCCTTCTGGAGGTTTAAAGATGGAGAACTCGTCATGAACGCTGCGCGGCTCCAGGGGAATCTCCAACGGGGCCATCGGACGCTTCACCTTCATGTCCACTATGGAATAAGACAAAATGCATTAGAATTCAGTTCAAATGAGGCAACAGGTATCAACTCTAAAACACATCAGCTACTCACTGTAACCATCAGACTCGTCCAGGATCTCAGATTTGATGATTTCCTCAATAACGTCCTCCAACGTGACCAGCCCCAGAACCTCGTAGAACGGATCTCCTTCACCCTCATTATTCACCTTCTGAACGATGGCCAGGTGTGAGTTTCCTGTGAAGACAGCGAACATGTGCTTTAGAAGAAGCAGCTTTCTAATGACTTAAATTTTACTCTTAAGTTTCTAAAATTGCACATATATCTCTATATATATATTATATATATATATATATATATATATATATATATATAGACATTTCCTATTAGACAATAAATATTACTTTTCAAACAATATTTGAAAAACAAATTAATGCAGTGATCAAACCAATGGTGTGCAGTGATGCACACCAATACACCTAGTTTTAAGGCCCGATTATGATACACTACTACCCCATACTGACATATTAATAACAATAATAATACAAATATACATGTTTAAATATTATTTAATATATTTTTAATTGTTAATATTTTAATAAGTATTAATACTTTCAATAATAATAATAATAAATAAAATAAAAAATGTTTGATGAAAATAAAACCCCACATATTATAGGCATTCAATATCAGCCTAAACAGGCCAACAAAAATATTTGCAGATAATTTCTAAAATATCGGATGCACACCAATATAGGCATCTGATTATGATTATCAAGTTATCAAAACACTACTAACCCATTTTGACAGATTAATAATAATAATAAAAATATGATTAAATATATTTTTAATTGTTAATAGTTCAATAAATAATAATAACAATAAAATAAAAATAATGTTTGATGAAAAAAAACAAAAAACAATAGCAATAGCTGCAGATAACGATCATACACCGATACATGTAGTTTGAAGGCATCTGCCTAAGATCTGACATGCCTTTTTTGAATTCCTCCAGCATTGCATCCAGCTTGGTGTCATTAAAAACAAAATGCAGAGGATGGTTGTAGAACTTCGTGATGGTGGTCATGGGAGTGCGGTCCTCTGGGTCAACCAACGCCAAGTCTTTCACGTACAGGATCTCGACGATATTGGACCTCTCCTCTTCGTACACAGGGACACGAGTGTAGCCGCTCTGCATGATCTCGGACATGGTGTTGAAGTCCAGCATGGCCGTGGAGGGCAGCATGAAGCAATCCTTCAGGGGGGTCAAGATATCCTCCACTGTTTTGGTCCTGAGAGCGCCCTTACTGAACTCCACCTTGACAAACTCATTATACGGATCGTTCACACTAGTCCGAATCATTTCCATGGTTTTCTCACGAATGCCACAGGTGCTCACGTCCCGGTGGAGGATCAAGTCCAGCAGGAGTCCGAGAGGACAGGAAAGCGGACACGTCAGAATGAGACAGATCTGGGCCAGCCATATCAACCCCGGTGCCATCTGGAACCCATAGCCCGAACATACAATATGAGGAACCAACTCAGCTAGGAGGAATATGAGGAAACCACTAGTAAACACAGCGGGGAGGATGGACCCATAGAGGCGGTACAACAGAACGCCAAGCACCGAGTGACCCAATGCACAAATGAACAGGAGCGAGCACACCAAAACGTTTCCTCTCCTCCGGATGGGCTTGAGGCGCTTGGCCACCCGCTTCTCATCCTCCGAACCGCAGCTGTGCAGAACATACAGCTCCAGTGGGTCCAGCCACAGTAAACTCAGATTCAAGCATCTGACCACACTACAAATCAAAACCAGAAGCACGAGCACCAAAATCAAACCCCATACCGGAATGTAATCAGATGGTACACCCGGGTCCTTAATAAGAAACTTGTCCGACCCGAATGACCCCCACGTCTGGCCCTTTAAGACGCACATGTGATGGAAAACAGGCTCTGCATCTTTATTCTCCGTTTCGGATGCTGCAGACTTAGCCTGGACCTCTAGAAGCCCGCTGTTTTCCTCATCCAAGTCCAACTGTCCGTGCACCTTGAACGCAGCGGAGCTGCGGCGCTCCTCCAGCGCGCACGGGTCACCCGAACCGCCTCCAGCCGCGGCGAACGCGACCCACGGCCAGGTCTCATTGGACAGGTAGGACCCAAACAATCTGAGCTTGAAAGCGGTCCCGTTCTGAGCTACGATGACCCGTTCGCTCAGGTACACCCGCTCGCTAGCGTTCTCCAGGCGCAGCCCGAAAACCTGCACTTCTTGAAGGCTGCAGGTTCCGAACCCGCACAGGAACGATATGATCAACGGGAGACGCAGCTCCGCCAAGCTGACCACCATATTGGAACAGGACAGCCTGGCTTTATGTATCATGTGACGCTGCTGATGTTGCTGCTGCTACCCTCCTACTTTTTCACTTGTTTTCATATAAAACGGTGAGGGAAACTGGCTCGGTCCGGCCGCCATCTTGGCTCGGAGATTCTTAAGAAACAGGCACGGATGTGCCCCCGAACACTGGAGCCACAATGAACACGGTTTCTTTTTTCACACGGACGCTACGTCGTGTCAATGATGGACCAATGACAGAACGGCAGGATCTCGCGTGACCAATCGGAGAACGGGCTGGCTTGGTAAACCACGCCCATAACGACACTGAGGAACGTCAGCGTGTGAGATTAGCATCTTCTCAAGGCACTTTGAAAAAAATATCCGGTTGTGCAGTCGAAAACATAACGTTAGAGGTTTTTTTTTTTTAAACATTCACCGATTTTAAACGATTCTATCGACTAGAGTAACAAAGAAAGAGTTTATAAGTTAAAAACTTACCGTAATGTTTTACACCTGGCTAAAGTTTTACCCACAGGTTGCCACTGGAATAAATGCAGCACACAGACTGAGCAAAAGAGGTGTTTAATAGAGAAATATCTCTTAGATTTACATCATCAGAATTCAAACAAATACAAAATACTATATACACATTGCTTTAAATACGTGTTCTTGGGAGATACAGTACATTTGCGTTTTGAATTTCCCTTTAAAGAGGATCATCTTGAGAAAAGGGAAAACAACAATAAATATGAGTTTGTTTTAATGTTTTTAAAAATAAATATATATATATATATATATTTAAAAAATCCTCATACCTCACCTCTCAAACATCCACAAAACTTTTTTTTTTTCATTATTTCACTTGTGTAATGGAAGACAAGAGAGTGTATTCTCACTCTTCATGTAGTGAACCCAAAACAAAGTGTGCTTAGTATGCAATACAACACACTGAGCTGTTAGAAAGGTCAATATAGGTCATGACCCCGAAAAGTAAATAAATGCTACCATGCCCAGAAAACTCACATTTATAATCTTTAACCTTCACCGTGGTCTAATTACCACACAAGGCAAACCTGCACAACATCTCTACCATACAGTTCCTCAGCAGAAACTACAGTGAACATTAAAAGCAGATTACAGAGCTGGATGGAAATCCCAGCAGCACGCTCAAAGGAATTTCATTAGTTTTAAGCAACAACAGCAACAGCATCCCCACCCCCACACAACAGTCCCTGTGCGATAAGAGAGGAACATGAGAATTAAACAGACAAATCAAAGTGCAAAAGGCTTTGGCCGGTGTGTTCACTCACAAATTTAATTCCATGTTGTGTTGCAACTTTGGTCATGATATACCATCTTTACACCGCAATACAGAGCTCATAATGCCCACGTTTTGGTTTCAGTTTAAGTAAATACCAGTCAAATTTCATATACAAGAATGTCAGTTGAGGTAAAATGCAACTTATTTCTTCTCTCAGTGTGCAACTGTACATTAAACATGTAAAAAAAAGACACAAAGTACTATTTATTGCTTTAGGTTTAAATCTCTCGTAAAGGCAACAAAACATAACTTATAAATCATCATACACAAGTTTGACAAAGTCAGTTTCATACTGTTCAAATAAGCAAAACATTATAACAACAATCCAATGCTATTTTTCCGAATACGTTTTACTCAGTAACTCTCACATTTATGAAACAAAAGAACACTCTAACACTGAAAAACCTTTATGCATGCACTGCATAGCGTACTTACAGCATGAATACTCCAGGATAAAGTTTAAATAGTTCCTAATGTCAGCTCAGCATGAGAGGAACACAATGGAAAAATCACTGTGTGACCTCTGAAACGTGATCTCAGGACAGAACCGGCTTTATGGTCACCGCAAGTAATCTAGAAAATCTTAGTACTAGTGCAAGGAAAGAGGCTTTAGTTTGTTAACTAACCTATGATCTGATCTGCTACATAACAAACCAACCACTACTAATGACTTCAGGAAGATTCAATAGTGTACAAACAAGTATGTACAGATTCACTTCAGTTCACAGTGAATTCTGTTCAAGCATCTCTTTATCTGAGGATGGGAATGTTGGTGGAAACAACATTTGTGTTGTTTGATGGACAGTCGTAGCCTTTGAGATACAGAAGTAGGAACGATAACTATACTAGCGTCCACGCCATCGTTCTGTTTATTCTAAGCGCGCGCTGCATTTTTAGCGTCTGCCGCTTTAAATGCTCGAGCGCTTTAAAGCAGGACGGATTCTGATTGGCTGTCAGTGTTTGTATAGTTCGTCAGCTGGAAAAAATCGTTATGGAAAGTGATTCCAACGATATCGATTCTATGTGCCGCTATCGAAAGAGTTATATTTACGTAGTTATATATTTTCTGATATTTACGGAGCCCCGCACATGACATGTAAGAAAAAAAAATTTAAATCGTTCGCACGATTTACTAATTCGTTCCCTCGATTTACTAAATCGTGCGCACGATTTACTATTTCGTTCCCTTGATTTATAATTAATGCGCATGATTTATAAAGCGAGGAACGAAATAGTAAATCGTGCGCACGTTTTAGTAAATCGAGGGAACGAATGAATAAATCGTGCGCACGATTTAGCCTACTATTTTTTTTCTGCATGTCATGTCCGGGGATATTCATTTATATTTAGAATGATTTTTAGATCTATGTCTTTATCGTTATAGTTATCATCCTCGGTGTGAACGGGACTTAAATCTCGGATCATATTTCACCCAAAAATCAAAACGAAAATCAATAAGGACCATTAAAAATTAAATTTCTGTCATTAATTACTCACCCTCATGTTGTTCCAAACCCGTAAGACCTTCGTTCATCTTCAGAGCACAAATTAAGATATTTTTGATGAAATTCGAGGTTTTTTTTTTTTTTTTTTTTTTAAATCTGCCATGGAAAGCAACGTAATTACCATCATTAAAGGTCCAGAAACATATTTAAGACATTGTTAAAATAGTCAACGTGACTACAGTGGTTCAACCTTAATGTTATGAAGCGACGAGAATATTTTTTGTGCGCAAAAACAAAACAAAAATAACGACTTTATTCAACAATTTCTTCTCTACGCTGTCAGACTCATACGCAGTTGGCGTAGTGAACACAGTCCAGCGCTTCCGTGTTTACGTCCTAACGCCGGCTCATTATTGGCTATTGACTATTTTAACAATGTTTTTACTACTTTTCTGGACCTTGAATGTGGTAATTTCATTGCTTTCTATGTAGGATTAAAAAAAACCTCTTGGATTTCATTAAAAAGATCTTAATTTGTGTTCTGATGACGAACAAAGGTCTTACGGGTTTGGAACGACATGAGGGTGAGTAATTAATGACAGAAATTTCATTTTTGGGTGAACTAAACCTTTAAATCTCACAAAATCTCAGATGAAAATCAATAAGGACCATTAAGAGATTTTTTGCATTGAGATATTTCTTAGTATTTTCATTACTGTGAGGTTGAAAAATAAAATATAAATGTGAAGCGTTCCTACATTATGATGGCATTTGCTGTATGGACTTCACGAATTTTTAGGACAGAAATACAACTCTAACGAGAATCATTGAGAATAATGAGAATTACAAAACCTCTAGAAACATTACAGTAATGAGAATTTGTGAAGAAAATGCACGTAATTGTCATGAAAATAACGCATAACATCATGCAAAAAATCTTAATGGTATATATAGGATTTATTTTAAATGTAGTTGTTGTGAAATATAACTATTGTGAGATTCATCCAGGGGATGAATTACAATTATGTCAAAAAAAAAAAAAAAAAAAGATTACACAAAATATTGATCAAATATACATAATAATTTAGATGAAAGATAAATACATTAATCCTTAAATAAAATATTTTATCATAATTTTAGTTTCATATATCAGGTCTGGGTTTTGCACGGGTCAATGCTCAATGTTGTTTTTTTTTTTTTTGCTACAAATTAGGGACAGTTTTGAGTACATACTGAGCATGTTTGTTTCTCCAAACCACATCTGCGTCAGCAAATTTCACATCTCCAAACTATATTTCCCTTCAAGTTTGTCACGTAGAACTACAATTTCAACACGGCTACATCACATAGCCACACGTACCAAATGAACCAAGCAAATAACCAAATAAACCAGACCAGTCTCTTTGAAAGGATCATTGTTTGTGCTAAAAGGTTAGCTGTACACAAACAGTCCAATAATAGCTTATGAGGCTCAAAGTGCTCTTATGCTTCAAAATCTCAGAAAACTACAGCACACAAATGTATGCTGCCATGTCAGAGACATTATAAAAAGTGCATTTCGTACAATAACTCTGTTATATACTGAAGAAATATTGTATAATGCCTATAAGCGGGCAAATTTGTCGCATGAACATAACTTACTGAAAACATTGAGATAGTGTCTACGTGATTACATGTCTATATGATTAGCATGCAATACAGGTCATAAGTCACCATAACTTGTCATAAACACCTCAACGTCGGGCCGAACCCGCAGCCCCTAAAATCACAGTGAGATCACGTCCAACAATGAAGACGATGCACCTTTTTTTGGAGTTCTTTAACACACCTTTGGCCTCTCGAATCAAGGCCGTAGATGCATTTGGTCAACTCTGGAGCTCCGCAAGGCGTCAGAGCCCCAGATTAGTGTCGTCAAATGGTGCTCTCGGTGTGCGCGTGCGTGAACATGTGCACATGGTGTGCGTGAGGGAAGGGAGTCGGGCTGCTGTTGCCGTGGGGATGAGGGGCGGGGCTGGAGTTGGAGTTGACATTGGTGTTCAGGTGCGACTGGTTTTGAGGATGGGTGTGGCTCGGCTGCCGTTTGGACAGGCTGTTCTTGTCGTTGAGCAGCGAGGTGGTCTCATCCGGCCCGTTCTCTCTGGGAGCCGTCGGTGCTGTGGTGTTGTTCGCGCTGATGGGAGGGGTGGGAGGCGGAAGAGGGCCGGTATCCAGTCGAGTATGGCTGCTCTGAGGGGACTGAGGGGTGCTGTCAAGCTTTGAAGCCAGGAGGCCGTTTTGGTACTGCGAACGAGTGACCTGAAAAAGACAAAATCAAAAAATCAAAAAATGTAACCATTCAACTTTCTTTTTTTTAAAGAAATTAATACTTTTTTTCAGCGAAGATGCATGAAATTGATCATAATTGATCACAGTTATAATAGATTTCTATTTCAAATAAATGCTGTTCTTTTGAACTTTCCATTCATTGAAGGCCCTTAAAAAATGTACCACGGTTTCCACAAAAATTTTAAGCAGCACAACTGTTTTCAGTATTGATAATAATAAACGCAAAATCATTTCACTTGATCTGACTCACACAGTCACGGATGCAAGCATGTGAGATTTGACTAGTTTTCTTTGTTAATAGCGTGTTTACACTGTGATTGACGCAAAACTAGAACTTACTATAATAAGTGAAGTCCTCCACACTGCAAATCATGCAAAGTTTGCTGATAATATTAGTAGAGATATACGCTGAGTCCGAAATCAAATACTTCCCTACTATGTAGTATGTGAAAAACAGTACGCCAAGAGTAGTATTACCAAATACACAGATCAGGCATAACATTATGACCACTGACAGGTGAAGTGAATCACTGATTATCTCTTCATCACGGCACCTGTTAGTGGGTGGATATATTAGGCAGCAAGTGAACATTTTGTCCTCAAAGTTGATGTGTTAGAAGCAGGAAAAATGGGCAAGCATAAGGATTTGAGTGAGTTTGACAAGGGCAAATTGTGATGGCTAGACGACTGGGTCAGAGCATCTCCAAAACTGCAGCTCTTGTAGGGTGTTCCCGGTCTGCAGTGGTCAGTATCTATAAAAAGTGGTCCAAGGAAGGAACAGTGGTGAACCGGCGACAGGATCATGGGCGTCCAAGACTCACTGATGCATGTGGGGAGCGAAGGCTGGCCCGTGTGGTCCGATCCAACAGACGAGCTACTGTAGCTCAAATTGCTCAAGAAGTTAATGCTGGTTCTGACAGAAAGGTGTCAGAATACACAGTTTTAGTTTGTTGCGTATGGGGCTGCATAGCCGCAGACCAGTCAGGGTGCCCATGCTGACCCCTGTCCACCGCCGGAAGCACCAACAGTGGACACGTGAGCATCAGAACTGGACCACGGAGCAATGGAAGAAGGTGGCCTGGTCTGATGAATCACGATTTCTTTTACATCACGTGGATGGCCGGGTGCGTGTGCGTCGCTTACCTGGGGAACACATGGCACCAGGATGCACTATGGGAAGAAGGCAAGCCGGCGGAGGCAGTGTGATGCTTTGGGCAATGTTCTGCTGGGAAACCTTGGGTCCTGCCATCCATGTGGATGTTACTTTGACACGTACCACCTACCTAAGCATTGCTGCAGACCATGTACACCCTTTCATGGAAACGGTATATCCCTGGCGGCTGTGGACTCTTTCAGCAGGATAATGCTCCTGCCACAAAGCAAAAGTAGCTCAGGAATGGTTTGAGGAGCACAACAATGAGTTCGAGGTGTTGACTTGGCCTCCAAATTTCCCAGATCTGAATCCAATTGATCATCTGTGGGATGTGCTGAACAAACAAGTCTGATCCATGGAGGCTCCACCTCACAACTTACAGGACTTAAAGGATCTGCTGCTAACATCTTGGTGCCAGATACCACAGCACACCTTCAGGGGTCTAGTGGAGTCCATGCCTCGACGGGTCAGAGCTGTTTTGGCAGCAAAAGTGTGACCAACACAATATTAGGAAGGTGGTCATAATGTTATGCCCGAGATATATATATATATTATATGCTTTTATTTAGCAAATCAGCATATTAGAATGATTTCTGAAGGATCATGTGACACTGAAAACTGGAGTAATGATGCTGAAAATTCAGCTTTGATCACAGAAATAAAGTACATTTTAAAATATATTCAAATTGAAAACAGTTATTTAAAATTGTAACAATATTTCATAATATTACTGTTTTTACTGCATTATTCATAAAATGAATGCAGATTTCTTTCAAAAAGACTTCTTTTAAAACATTCATTGCTACACTCATTGCTAAAATGACCAACAAATATGAGTTTTTTTAAAGGCTAATTCCAAAATCTAGAGAGCAGGGTGACTGATACAATGCAGATAAGCATATATAATACATTTGGCATTAGATATACAAAAACAGACAAAATTAAAGATCTACCAAGCAGCATAAAATAGTTGTTCCAAATCTTCTGAAGTCATAAACACAGAAGCATGACTTCAAATTTCAGGAGCAGACTGAAATTTTTGTTATCGGCCACAAGAACATTTATGGACATAACGTACCTTTACAAACTGTAGGTCAGTGAGGGCCCGCACATTAAAATCAGGGACGTACTGTGCCGCGGGGCTGTTATTGAGCTGACTGTTACTGCCGCTGATGGACACAGAATCGACCCTCTCCGTGCAGCTCAGAGACGCAGAGCGGTTCAAACCGCTCAAATGAGACGGGGAGCGAAACTCTGGAATGCACATGAAATCCGTCAATTCATGTTGTGGCACGCCTGTTTACACACACACACACACACACACACAGATGAAAGAGTTTCAATGGGAATACACACACAAATACAAATGTGGCATTAAAAAATAAAATGAAAAAACAACAGTGAGATGATGTCATTGATGAGGGGGAAGCACAACAATTAAAGAAACATGACATTTGAAATGAATAGAAAGATTATTGCAAATGATTGGATGGTCATTTCAGAAAGCATTAGTTTAATTTAATTGGAGAAGCATTGATTATAGTATACTATACTATACTATTTAGGAGTAAAACATGAGTTTATGACTATAAAGTGAAGAGGATGATGACCTAATATCCTACTGTTAACCAAAAACCACGTGGGATAAGCACTAGATGTTATGACTGTAATTTTAATACACTAGCGCCATCTACAGGTGTTGTTATGAACTACCTTAAAGGGATAGTTCACCCAAAAATGAAAATTTTGTCATCACTTACTCACCTTCAAGTTGTTTCAAAGCTGTATGAGTTTCTTTCTTCTGTTGAACACAAAAGAAGATATTTTAAAGAATGTTGGTAATCAAACCAGCCATTGACTTCCATTGTAGTAAAAAAATACTAATGGCTACCATCAATTGTCTGGTTTCCAACATTCTTTAAAATATCTTCTTTTGTGCTCAGCAGAAGAAATAATTTCATACAGGTTTGGAGCAACATGAGGGCGAGTAAGTGATGACAGAATTTTTAATTTTTGGGTGAACTATCCCTTTAAGCAGTCACTGCAGTGCTTGGTTTGACAGGCTTACTGCGACAAATAACAGACAATAATTAAATAAATGAATGCTGACTGATGCGGACAAAAGCACACAAACATTTCACTTCATCATAATGACTGCAGAAGCACATGCTACAAGCATGGGAGATTTTTCTCTGTGTTAACAGGGTTAATATTCATTAAAGTGTTATGTTTACTCTGCGAGTAACGCGATATGATAAACTACAACTCTCCCGTTATAATCAATAAAATCATTCACACTGCAAAACATGCAAAGTTTGCTGATAGTAACGGAAGTGTTCTAGTATTTTCGTATCGGGTTGCTCGCGTGCTCTCAAGTGTAGTTGTTTGGCCAGTAACTGTAACCAAAGAGTACATGATTAATATTCATAAGAGGTGCTGACGGAACCAATCATCACAGCGATATCAGAGAATTTCGATGATATCGGAAAATTGCCTTAGTATTTGAATATACTTTGGACTCCCGCCAAAAACGTCTACAGGTTGGTCAAAATATCTTTTTTTTTTTTTTTATTGAGAATATAGCTAACAGGCTAGATGGGCGAATGAAAATTAATTACGCCACTTTACGCAATTAATATTCATAACCCAAACCGCGCCTGACAGAAAATTTCCTGAGGAGAACAGACGTAAACAACGTAAGAAAATAAAAGGCGTATTCCACAAGCCTATCAATATTACCAAATTAGCTTACTGTCTAATAATATCTGAATGAGTTTTTATTGTTTTCATTTTAGTTTTATTTAAAGATTTTGTATTTGTTGTGCGTTTTAAATGTCTATTTAGTTGTTATTATTTCCGTTTTTGTTTTAGGCTAATTTTACTACTAGAAATTCGCTAAGGCAGAAAACTAACCAAAATAAAATGTTTTTTTTTTTTTTTTTTAATATTCCATTTTATATTCTGTTTAATTTATTTCAATTAAGTTTTAGTTCATGGTAGCAAGACTGCACAGCATTTACGTATACTTAGTATGATTGATCATGTATAATTGCATTACATATATGTGACCCTGGACCACAAAAACCCATCATAAGGGTCATTTTTTTTAAATTGAGATTTATACATCATCTGAAAGCTGAATAAATAAACTTTCCATTGATGTATTGTTTGTTAGGATAGGACAATATTTGAGAAATACTGAGAAAATCGCCTTTAAAGTTGTCCAAATGAAGTACTTAGCAATGTATATCCACTCACAAAAATACATTTTGATATATTTACAGTAGGAAATTTACAAATTATATCTTTATGGAACATGATTTTTGCTATAAAAGAAAAATTGATAATTTTGACCCATACAATGTATTGTTGGGTATTGCTACAAATATACCTGTGCGACTTATGACTGGTTTTATAGTCCAGGGTCATATATAACTTATAAATGCATTTTGTTTTTTTGTTTTTCATCCAAACAATGATGTTCCCGTTTCATCATGACATGAAGCGATCTTCAATAAGCCTCACGATGATCATGGTAGAAGCAGAGCATGTCTGCTAGTATATTCTGATACTAAGGCAACTCAGAATGGAGCAGGACTGTATTTTCAGGTTGATGTGAATGTTGTGTTCAGTTGCATGAGGTCAGGTGTGATGGACAGGCAGTGACACGGGCAGTAGGGTGAGTGTATTAGTTGTTAGACTAGAAGAGCTCTCCAAAGATTGAGCTCATGAGGTCAACGCCAGAACCAACTATCCAGCAAGCTTCCATTTTACTAACACTGTCATTAACATCTACGTATACGTGTCTTATTCCACGTCGCGCATATAAGTTAATGCTTACAGTGGATCCAATAGAGTTATCATGTTGCTAAGCTAATAAATCAAAACTAATGCTGGGTCTGAAATCGCATACTTCTCTCTCTCTTGAGTAGGTACTTATTTTAAATAAGTACATACTGTGTGACCCCTAAAAAAGTATACTATGAATATGGGTAGTATGAATGAAATTCGTACGTACCATGTTGTCACTGTCATGTGACCTACCAGCGTCAGTTGCGTCGCTTCACTCTTATTCACGAATCCTCTTCCGTGGCCTCATGGGATAGTAAAGTGTATACTGAATGCACACTTCAGAATTTCGCTGGTAGTAGTAGGTTTGCCTACTGTTTTTTGAAAACTATCGCTGCGTCCGAATATGCCTACTTCCATACTATATAGTAGGCGAAAAACAGTGTGTGAGTCGAGTAATATGTCTGAATTCATAGTAGGCGAAAAATACCTGGAGAGATTCCTACCGGTGTGAGATTCTGAAGTGCGCATTCGATGGACACTTTACTATCCCATGAGGCTACAGGAGAAGATTTGTGAATGGCAGTGAAGCGACGCAACTGATGCCGTATAGGTCACATGACAGTGACAATATAGCGGAAGTAGTAAGTCCGAATTTCATTCATACTAGACACATCCACACTATAAAGAACATACTTTTTTACGGTCTTGAGGCAAGTTTCAAACCAAATGTAGTACCTACTATACAGTATGTGATTTCAGATCACATACTGTATAGTAGGTACTGTAAATTCTGCCATCATTTTTTTTTTTTTGCATACTATATAGTAGGGAATTATTCGGTTTCAGATGCAGTGAAACACAAATGAATACATAGCACACACAAATATTGGATGAAAGAGCTTTTGTATTAAGATCAAACTGTATTCTACTTTTCAGTACTGAATAATATTTCCTAATAAACACAAAAAAATACATTTAGCATGTGCATTTTTTTATTAGGTGGAACTATATTCTATCAATATTTTATGCAGTACTGAAGTGTATTTTTATTGCAACAGATGCAATGCCTAAAACTGTTGCTTATAGGCTTTGGAACAGAACTTTTAAATCACTGCATAAAAATAATAAATAAATGAATAAATAAATGTATGATGTTTCTCACACTTTTATAGTGATTGTCACATCCTTTTTGTAACCTGAAAGGACTAAAAAGTAAAAGTGGTCCATACGCTATATGTCAGTTCTTTTGAATGCCAATGATAAATTTTGTGTGTGGAAAATTCTCTGCTGTATCTCACGAATCTCAATTATGCTTGCACACATTCAAACCTGCCGCTTCAAGACTTGTGCCTAGTGAGAAGTCAACGGTGTCAAACATTTTGTTCTTGCGTGTCTTGAACGCAAGCACAAATTTGATTTGAAAATACTGAATGTTTCCTAACAAACAAAACAGTATTGGAACTATTTTCTATCAATATTTGATGCAGTACTGAAATTGTTGAATAGGCTTTGGAACAGAGCTTTTAAATCATTGCATTACATTGCATAAAATAATAACATAACATAAATAAAAACTTGCTGGACAATGGTTCATAGCGTGATAAAAGGTTATTTTTTCCCTTTTAAATTAGTTCCTGTCCCACACCACTGCCATGTTAGCTCCCCTACATCTCTTGAGTTAGCACCCAACATGCAGGGGATTTTACCTGGGAAACGCGAGAACAGAGAAAACCTCTTAAGCGAAAGGCGGCGCGGACGAGGCGACACCACGGAGGGAGAGAGAGGGGGGGTGACAGCTGGGGGGGGGGGACCAGAGCAGAGCAGAGGAGAGACAGAGAAGCTCTTTAAACACATCACACATTAACATCCTGTGGAGAGCTGCTGAAGGTAAAAATCCCTCATTATAATACACTATGGGAACATAATATTTTCCTTGGAGGGGTAATTTTACACTACAATTCTTGCCTTTTAAAGTAAAACATATTCTGGTGACATTAAAGGCATATTTCACTTAAAACTCATCGCTATTGTTCCAAACCTGCACAACTTTCTTCCTTCAGTGGAACTTAAATGTAGATATTTTGCAGAATGTGATCAAAGTTGAATTTTCAGTATCATTACTCCAGTCTTCAGTGTCACATGATCCTTCAGAAATCATTCTAATATGCTGATTTACTGCTCAAGAAACATTTCTGATTATTATTATCCATGTTTAAAACAGTTTTTGTGGAAACTGTGATACACCACCATTCAAAAGTTTGAAGTAAGATTAAAAAAAAGAAAAAAAGAAATGAAATTAATACTTTTATGCAGCAAGGACATTAAATTGATCAAAAGTGACAGTAAAGAATTTTATAATATTACCATAAATTACAATTTTAAATAAATGCTATACTTTTGAACTTCATTAAAACAATCCTGAAAAAATGTATCACAATTTTCACAAAAATATTAAGCAGCACAAATGTTTTCAACATTGATAATAATAAACATTATTAATAACTGAGTACAAATAATAATTGATAATAACTAAGCAAATCAGCATATTAGAATGATTTCTGAAGGATCATGTGACACTGAAGACTGGAGTAATGATGCTGAAAATTCACAGGAATAAATTACATTTTAAAATATATTCAAATAGAAAAGAGTTATTTTAAGTTGTAATATATTTTACAATATTATATTAATGTATTTTTTTATCAAATAAATGCAGGCTCAGTGAATGTATGGGACTACTTTAAAAAATGTCACATGTCAACATTTTTAATGAATAACAATAATATTTCAGCCTGTTTCTCACAATTTTATAGAAAAGGCCCCATAAAATCACCATAAACATGCTATATTCAGCTCTTCTGAATTACAAACATCAATTTTGTGAAAAATGGTAAGGTTTATGTTAACGATGTTAAATATTGTTGGTTCATACGTGGCTAACTGCATCAAATTATCGCATGCAATATTTTGGTAGCTAATTTTATGTTTGTTCAAAAAAAAAAAAAAAAAAATAATATACAGAACTTCATGGTGTTTTTGGAGCTTAAAGTGTGAATGAATTACCATCCAGTAGCGTTGTGCTAAAAAAAAAAAAATCAGCTTGGACATTCTGCTAAATATCTACTTTTAGGTTTCAAGGATGAAAGAAAATAATACTGCTTTGGAAGGACAAGAGGATGAGGAAATGCCAACAGATCAGTCACATGACCTTTTTGTCTCTTATGCAGTGTTTCTCAAAGCACACGCAGGCACACATTTAGACACATGCTAAGCACATAAACATGACGTTTGGCACATGGATGGACTGCGGCACAGCTGGAGGTGAAGGAACAGAATCAGACAGCATCGTTACACATAGTGACAGTCGGCCAGCAGATGTCCCTGTGGTCAAATGTGTCCCATAGTCCCCTACCGCCAGCTCCAGTGTTATTATGCAACACCGAAGACTAAACTTACAATGACAGATCATGACAAAGTGCTTGTGTCTGCGACTCTAAAAAACACAACGCTGACAACATCTATGACTTAAACTATGGCTTGGCAGAAAACACATCAACATATACATCATCTTTACCACAAATCAACCTGATTCAGAAAACTCACTGATATATTCATAATTAAATATAATACTGACTTTAAAAAGACTGTTCAACTTAATGCAAATTCTGTCATCATTCACTCTTTTCCATGCAATTATAATGATTGGGGAAGCTTTCAAGCCTTCAAAGAAAGATTCATAAGTGGTTCATATGATATATTTAAAAATTATCCTGGCTCTTCCAAGCTTTAAAATGGTAGTGAAGCGTGGGCCAAATTTTAAAGCCCAAAAAAATTCATCCATCCATTATAAAAATAATTCATACGGCTCCAGGGGGGTAATAAAGGCCTTCTGAAGTGAAGCGATCGTTTTTTGAAAAAAATCCATATTTAAAAACGTATTAACTATAATAACTAGCAGGAAGCAGACGATTGTACACATACTGCACAAGTCGACTTGCGCCACAAGAGTAACCCGTGACACGATGTATGACGCATATATGACGTATAAGCTTAGACGCCTCTCGTGATTCAAACAAATAGGGCTGGGCAACAAACTCAAGTTCCTCTTCTCGTATATCGAAATCCTCCGACATTTCTCTTTACAAATTATCATTTAAGACTTCTAATTCATGACCGGTGTTTTGTTTTGCTCCATCTTCTCCGCCTCCGCGTTCGTCATTGCATCATGCATCAGGTCAGAGGTGACTCTTCCGCCCCAAATCGATGCATATGGCTGTCTGACGGAAGCTAGTTATTATTAGGGCTGCCCTCGACTAAAGATTTTTCTAGTCAGCTAGTAGTCATTCTTTTAATCCATTAGTCGACTAATTGCACGTTTAAGCCATAAATCATAATAATGAGCCTTTAATTGCCTATATATAATAATCAGTGCTCAAGCGCACACAAAGTTTGCCACAGGCAAACGTAATAATTAAGAGTGTTGTGAAAATGTTTATTGATAATGTTTTGTGTGTTTTCGGCTGCAGAGATTAAGTCAATGATGCTGACTCGTCATCTACGCAGACGCGCCTATATGAACGTTTCATATGGATTACATAATCTGAGAAATTTTATTTTACATTTGAATTGGTTTGTTTGAAAGTAGACATTTCAAGCTTTCTATAAATATATTTCTTGTGTCTGTGAGGCAAGTATACGCTGAGTTTTAGCGTATTTTACAAAAGCACAACGTTTTGCTGTTATTGTGAGTTTACAGAAATAAAAGTGGACGTAGGCTAGTATTTTAAGTTAAATGCAAGTGATTGCATCCTCCGATGGCGCCTCCATGTCATGCAGTAAACCCACTCTCCACACAAGCATGGATATGCACCTATAATAGCGCACATTTAGCGGACTTGTAAAGTTGCTACTATTTACATTTCAAGTGGTAAGCCGTAATTAAGGTCGATGAATGATAGGCGAATGTTTGGATCTCCTGCCATTAACGATCTCTCCCTCACAGACTGAGTGACTTCGCCACTTCCTGTTTCTGCGAGTAACCGACTAATAAAATCTTGGTTAGTCGACGGTTAGTCGACTATTAGAGGGCAGCCCTAGTTATTATAGTTAATAACGTTTTAAATATGGATATTTTTCTTACAAAAACACATCGCTTCATTTCAGAAGGCCTTTATTAACCCACTGGAGCCTTATGGGTTACTTTTACGATGGACGGATGCACTTGTTTTTCCTTCAAAATGTGGCCCCCTTCACAGCCATTATAAACTTTGGAAGAGCCAGGATATTTTTAAATATATCTCTGATTTTGTTCATCTAAAAGATAGTCATATACACCTAGGATGGCTAAATCATAGGATAATTTTCATTTTTTGGGTGAACTATCTCTTTAATCTCAAGAAGTGAACATATACTCAACCTGGAACATTAAATTTGATACTCTGAGTGTGTTTGTCCATACAATGGAAGTCAATGGGCTCCAACATTTTTTAAAATATCTTATTTTGTGTTCCACAGAAGAAGAAAAAAAGGCATAAAATTGAGTAAATTATGACAGAATTTTCATTTTTGGATGGACTAACCCTGTAAGTGGGAATATATCGCACTCTTCGATTAGAGAAAGTAAGAGGTAAAAAAGCAAGGTAATAAATAAATACTCACCCAGGCATGGTGAAGTCAGTGCCATGACTCCGTAATACGAGAAAGGACCGGCCTCAAACTTCATATTCTCGTTTCCAGCCTCAACTTCCACCCGACCCTTAGGGACAGAGGTGAGTTTATTAGTTTCATTTGTTAAAAAAAAAGTCAACGTGGAATTTGTACATAGTGCAGGACATTCGGTTATATATATTGCAATAATTTGGAGATAATCATAAAGACAATCATAACCACATAAGTGGAAACTGCTTCAAATAAATACATTGGTAGCTTTGCGTGGTTCCTTCAAGATACTGAAACCTAAATCCCTCATGAACCTCCACTGGTGTTATTCTTCAATAATTGAACTGTGTTTTTAAAAACACCAACGAAACATTCAAGTCAAATGCAACTCATTTTGAAATCTTAACCGGCTTCCTTGAAGAACAACCAGGTGCATCTCCATAATTAAAGACAGAATGACAACCAAAACTCCCACAAGTACAGTGAGGTTGGTACATTTAATACTTTGAAACCAAGTCATGTGTCAAACCACATTCGAGAGGACACACAAATTTTCCAAACTCTCAGGTGTCATATTTGCCCCATTTTCCATCCCAATAAACAGTCAACCTTTCCTCTCATTCTCAGAAAAACGTTACCGGATCTGTGGCGCTCGGATTGCATGACACACGGATCCTGTCACTCTATCTGGGTCTCCTCTTCTCTGGTATCTATATTCAGGTAGACGCTGAACACAAACAACACTTTGCTGCTTTCTGTTTTGCCAGCAAATCAGAGCCAAATCCAGTTTTATAAAACAAAACAAAACTACAACTACTAAACAAATCTTTACATTCATAAAAATGAACTCTAAAATGATACACTACCGCTCAAAAGTTTTTTTTATTTTGGAAAGTTAATTATTGATGTGAAATTTGACAGACATTTAAAAACATCATTATTTCAGGAATAAATTACATTTTAAAATATATTCAATTATTTTAAATTGTAATAATACTTCAAATATTATGTTTAACTGTATTTTTAGTCAAATAAATGCAGTCTTGGTGAGCAATTTCTGCATATAACAACACAATTTTTCCAGTAGTTAATGCATTATGAATGAATATTAAGTATTAATGAGCAATGGTAAATTTATTAATTAACCTACGTTAATAAATGCAGTAAAAAGTTCATTGTTAGTTAATATTAACATTATTGTTAATGCCTTTTTATAAAGTACTACCAACAAATCATCAAAACTTACTAAACTACTAAATTCCAAATATTAAAATCAGAAACCAAAACATTTTTCAATTACAAAATTATTTATTAATTCTTAATATACTTAATACATTTTATATACACTACCAGTCAAAAGTTTGGACACGGTAAGATTTGTAATGTTTTTAAAAGAAGTTTCGTCTGCTCACCAAGGCTGCAGTTATTTAATTAAAAATACAGTAAAAACAGTAATATTGTGAAATATTATTACAATTTAAACTGTTTTCTGTTTGAATATATTTTATAAAGTAATTTATTCCTGTGATCAAAGCTGAATTTTCAGCATCATTACTCCAGTCTTCAGTGTCACATGATCCTTCAGAAATCATTCTAATATGATGATCTGCTGCTCAAGAAACATTTATGATTATTATCAATGTTGAAAACAGTTGTTTTAAATATATTTAAATATTCTATTAAATATATTAATAAATTTATTTCTTAGACTGAATATATTTAAATAAACGTATAAAGAAAATAAAATATATATTTAATATATTGCTTTTTATTTTCCTATACTTTTACATACTTATTTAAATATAATAAATTATCAATATATAATATATTTAATACATTGATTTTTATTTACTTATACTTTTAAATATTTATTTAAATATAAGAAGTTATCAGTACATCATATTGTTACAATTTATATATGTTATAATTTATTTGATCATTTTGACAATTCATTTGAACTATTATATTTATAATACAAGCAGATTCAGTCTGTAAATTAGCAGATATAAATAAGTCAGAGTAGTTTGGTGAATTTAAGCAGACATACGGTTTGATGGCCAGTGTGACATAACGCTCCCTGACACATGGCGTTCATGCTCTGTATGACATTGTGCCGCGGGGATGATTACGACAGTGATAAACACTGTCACGCTGAGGTTCTGAAAGAGTTAACCTTGTCCTGGCTGACCCCACACAGCAAATCCAGGATGTGATTTACTGATCCCCGAGGGGCCCGTGCGGTACGTCGGCCCTGTGTCCTATCACGGCTCGTTCTACCTTGACCATCTTCAAACTTAAGCCACGTTAAGCAAGCTGCGACACAGATATTCATTCAGATGACTGGAAACTATGCGTAAGGTCACGGTACTGTGTTGATCCCGAAGGAGTTCACATACAAGCCAATATCTATATATGTATCATCTGCTTGCTGTAGCATAGACATCCAAGAGTCTTTCCATCAGTCTCACTTTTGATTGGATTGTTTTATAAAACAAGGCCATGGACAGTGCACTTTATTTGGTTGTGTATACAATCATGTGTGTGTATGTGTGTGAGCAGGCAGAAAGGGGGTGGGATTAGAGCTGGCATGCTCAGGATCCCTTTCTTACGTAAGAGGGATCAATTAGTTAAGGACAGGCCTGTCCAATGTACAGCCTCTTCTGGCTAAACCTACAGTGAGGTCACAGATGCGTCGAACAGACCAGGATGCCACAAACGAGGGGCACAAACGAGCCACCATGGACACACCAAGCACAATAAATGGCACTAAAAGAGCTTTAAAATGTTAACCAGCAACCAATGTTTACAAGCATCACTATTACTATTGCTCAAACTTGCTGCTCTTAAGAATTAAACTTCTGTGTGTAATTCATCCCGTGCTGTTTTTTGTGCTACAGGCATGAATGACACCTCAAATTGTACAGCGATGTGTGCTGTTACTTCTCCAAGTGATCAGACTTGTGATTTCGGCTTGGCGAACAACAAAATAGGCAGAAAAAAAACAGACTTAAACTGAAGGAGGGACTCAAACCATATCTAAAAATGACTGCAGAGTAGAGCTGCATGATAATTCAAAATATCACAGAAGTACTGGGATAATAGTTTATAGTTCAGATATAAACACCGATGTCCATTGTGGTGATCAAAATAGAGTAAATCACCTCTTGCACGTAACTTAACACTTCAAATAACAATTGTATCAATTTCATCGTTACACCAGTAGGTGGCGACAGGTGATTGTTAAAAATGTATTTGTCATTGGATCACTCATTCAAGAGATTCATTCAAAAGCGATCAAAACAGAGTAAATTACCTTTTGCACGTAACTTCATGCTTCAAATAACGATTGTATCAATTACATCATTACACCAGTAGGTGGCGACAAGTGACTGTTAAAAATTTAACTTCACGCCTTAAATAACGATTGTATCAATTACATCGTTACACCAGTAGGTGGTGACAAGTGACTGTTAAAAATGTATTTGACATTGAATCATTCATTCAAGAGATTCGTTCAAATAATTCACTTAAAAGTGATCAAAATAGAGTAAATCACCTTTTGCACGTAACTTCACACTTCTAATAACGATTGTATCATTACATCGTTACACCAGTAGGTGGTGACAAGTGACTGTTAAAAATGTATGTCATTGATCATTTATTCAAGAGATTCGTTCAAAAACGCTGATTCTTCTAGCATTAAAACAAGTGAAGTCATTGAATCATTCATTCAAACTGATATTTTTTTTTAATTCAAATTACTTAAATGTTTTAAATAGACTGCAGCAATTAACATTTTGTCAAAACCTGTAGTAGATTACGTGTAATTTTGTTTAGCTGTCTATTCAGAATCGTGAGAGAACCGTGATCTCCATTTTAAACCCAAAAAAATCTTGATTCTCAATTTATCCAGAATCGTGCAGCTCTACTGCAGCGTGGACTCTTTTTACATGGAAAGTAAGAACCACCTAGCAACCACTGAAAACACCTTAGCAACTGTATAACACCCTGGAAACCACCTAAATCACATTAACAATTCTATAGCTATACCCTGGCAAACATTTAAAACAAAACTACATAGTAACACCTTAGAAACGCATAACAATGCCCTGGCAAACCACCTAGCAACCACCCAGAACACCCTAGTAACTGCATAGCAATGCCCTGGAAATCACCTAGAACACCCTAGCAACCACAAGAACACCTTAGCAACTGTGTAACAACACCCTGGAAACCACCTAAAACACAAACTACATAGCAATACCCTGGCAACCATCTAAAACAAAACTACATAGCAACACCTTAGCAATACTTTGCAATGCCTTGGCAAACCACAATTTCTAGGTGGTTGCCAGGTTATTGCTATGTAATTTTAGGGTGTTCTGAGTTGTTGCCAGGACATCAGGCTAGTTCTAAGCAACTACATAGTGAAACCTTAGCAACCACATAGCCATGCCTTTGCAACCTCCTAGAAGTTAGGGTGCTCTAGGTTTCTAGACTAGTTCTATATGCTTTGGCATCCACATAATTTAGCAACCACCTAAAACACCCTAGCAACCACAAAGCAACATCCTGGTAACCACTCACAACATCCTAGCATCATGGCAGTAAGTTTTGCACAGGCAAGCATATTTTCTTCAGAAAAATCTGGTCTATTTGGGGATTCATCTAATCCTGTAAGAACTCAGAATTCTGACCAATGACAGGCAGAGAGAGATATTTTTGGATGGTTGTACAGCTAACGTCCCTGGAGCAATGTCATGGGGATTGAGTCCCCTCCACAAGGTCAAATGGTGAGGGGTTACATGGGATGCAATTGAGTGAATCACATAATACAAGCCGTGGGGAACAGCCAACTTCTCTGACCTTTTCTAATTTTCTCAAACCATACAAACTCTCTGTCTAATGCATTAAAATACTACTAGACAGTTTTATATTCTATGTGAGAGTGTTTGTGTTGGGTAGAAATCAACACAACAATGTTAGCTAGAGAGTTTTAGATGGTTGCCAGGGTGTTGCTATGCAGTTGCTATGGTGTTGTGGGGTTGCTAGGAGATTGCCTACTGGTTATGCTATGTTAGCCACTTGACAAAAAAGGGTTGTCTCTGATGCATGATAAAAACATGGTACTCACGGAAAATCAAGAAAACAATAAGACTAACTGTGTTGATCTATATAACGATGATTAGTTTTCTGTCTATAAATGTATCCAAACAGTTGTTCCCTTGTCTATATTAAAGCGTCTTTGGTGTTTCTATGGTTTCAAGGGTACCACAAGAATGATGTAATTGATAGGCGACGCACGGACATGGTTTGTGTTCTGGTTAAAATTGCTTATTTCTCTGGATTTAAACATTCTTGGAAACATCTGGGACAATGTAAGTGCTCAAGTCAACAAAATATATAACACTGTTCTAGTGGTTTTTGGATATTTTAATCCAAAAATCTTACATATTGTGCCTTTAAATGAATATATTTAAATTAATCATAAAATGCATTTAAAAATAAAACAAACATAACCACACACCATTATATGCAATTTATTTGATATCTGAAAATAAAATTGAAAAACCTCAAATAGAGGCAGATTAAAGATGCAAGCCTAAGGCATATCTTCTGTTTATCTTCCATCATAAATATGATCATTTAGAATAAGTATTAGCACAGACATCTTCAACAAGCCACACAATCCAGGTAGCCAAAGTTTAATTTGAACAGTTTAAGCAATAGTAGTAATGATATTTGCCTTAACACTAACAGCTGACTGATTATTGAAGGAAGTTGCACACTTTCTGTTTTGATTTAAAGGGATAGTTCATCAAAAAAAAAAAAATTTGCTGTTAATTTACGCACCCTCAGGTCATCCAAGATGTAGGGGACATTGTTAAAAGTAAATAAGATTTATAGCTGAAACCGTGGTACTCAGTGATTCATATAATGCAAGTGAACAGCTACCATCACTTTGAGAGTCAAAAAAACATATATAGCCAAAACAAAATTAATACCCGTGGCTCCTGACGATACATTGAGATCTTATGAAGTGAAACGATTGGTCTGTGCAAGAAACTGAACATTATTTACAACATTATTACCTGTAATCCAAAAGGTACTGAGTGTGTTCACGACAGTCTTGAGCGCGAGCTTCTTGTCGCATAATGACGCATGTGCAAGAGCTCAAACGTTGGGAATCCGCGCAAAGTCAATTATCTTGATTGAGATCACGCATATATAGGTTGCGGCATCCAGTGTAAGCACAAGTAAATATGATTTTGATGAACAATACACGCGTCTTCCCTCTCTGTTGTAAACAAACACAGCTTTAGCTCATCGTTTGCCGAGGCTGTGGATTAGAGGTAAAAATGCTGTAAATAATGTTCAGTTTCTTGCGTAGACCAATCATTCCGCTTATTAGGACCTCAATGTATCGTCAGGAGCCACGGGTATTCATTTTGTTTAGCCTGCATATGTTTTTTTGACTCTCAAAGTGACGGTAGCCGTTGACTTGCATTATATGAATCACCAAGGACCACAGTTTCAGCTAAAAATCTTCTTTACTGTTCTACTGAAGAAAAAAAGACAACTACATCTTGGATGGCCTGAGGGTGAGTAAATTAAAGGTGCAATATGTAAGATTTCTGTCCATTAGAGGTCGCTAGATGCCTATTCAAAACAAAGGCGTAGCCTGATGACGGCAAGTTTGAGCGCGGAATCTTGGGACATGTGGTCTTCACATCACAGCCTGTGGAAACAACTGGGATAGGACTCAGGAAGAAATCATATTCATGGATGTGATTATTAACGTTACTGTAGTATGAAGGAGCAGGACCGAGTGTTGTGGGAGCTGAACGAGGTCGCTGGAGCGATTGCGCAACACACGCCTTACGAGCAGCAGAACTTTTATTATGTCACAGTCGCCGGCGCTGCTTCCGCTTTTCCGGTCATGAGTATGAGGTAACGCTGTTTATCATATTAGACACATTTGAGAGTGTTGAAAATGATGTTACATTTTCATATATGTACAATGATGAAACTTGTTTGAGACACACTGCAGTAAGATTTTAGAATATCATATTAAATACTGGATGGCTTGTGTTGATAACTGGCATGCAATTAATTTTAAAACGTATTGTATGATGGAGAAAATTCTGTATTACTGTTACTAAAAATAAAGCTGCATCTGATTATGCTATGTTAGCTACTTGACAAAATAGTGTTTTTCTCTGAGGCATGGTAAAGCATGGTACTAGCAAAAAAAAAAAAAAAAAAATCAAGAAAATTAGATTTAAACAATAAGACTAAACGTGTTGAGCTATATAACAACAATTAGTTTTCTGTCTATAAACGTAACCAAACAGTTGTTCCTTTGCCTATTTAAAAATGTAATATATTAAAGGGTCTTTAGTGTTTCCATGGATTTTACAAAATAAAACCGGAAACCGAGAGTAACGCGGGTATGACACAATTGACAGGTGACTTCTCACACGTCCCGGAGCCTTGGTTAAAATTGCAATTTTCTCACGATTTACAGATAGTTGGAAACATTTGGGATATTGTAAGTACTTAAGTGAACAAAAACACTGGCCTAGTGTTTTTTGGATATTTTACTGCAAAAATCTTACATATTGCACCTTTAACAGCAAATTTAATTTTTGGGTGAACTATCCCTTTAAAGGCACTTCTCCGGTAGCTGAAAGCATTTTCAAACTTACCTAAATATTTAATAAACGCACACGCAGTGTAGATATTAGTGGACATTTAAATTCTTCCAAAGTCTACAGAGCTTTCCGCTGAATTCTCATCATTGCAGGCCTACTGATCAGTTTTACTTACCTGAAGGATGAGGATGAAAAAGTCAACAGGTTTTCCACGCTGATATAAATAATGCTGTTGTGAGCGCTTGTCGTTCTCATTGAACTTGATCTCCTGAATGACATCCGGGTGTTTGAGGATTCGCAGTAAGACCTTGTCTTTGATCTGGAGTGGACTGAAAATGCTCACCTCTACGGAAAGATGGATAAGCAAAAAATTGCCCATTATCTGCAAAAGCAAATGCTCAAAGAGTGAGATGATAATCTTACTAAAGGCAACAGCTCACCAGTAGCTAGGAAACGATGCGCTGCTAGCATTAGCTGCTGGGATATCTTGACTTTGGATTCGTTCTGTTTGAAAGCAGAAAAGTCCCTCTTGTTCTTGTTGGGATCCACTTTCTTTTTGTTACGATTGTCAGCTAGCAGACAAAAAAAATAAAAAAATTCATTAATCATGCAACCATTCACTCATCTCGTTTCCCAAAAGCATCCTAAGCAGATTATAGAAGCCATTGGCACCAATAGTCTGTATGATCTGCTTAGGCTTATGATGCTTTTGAGAAATGCAGCCCAGATCAATAAATCCATAATTGAACCAATTAATAAATCAATTATTAGACCATTAGATTAGATTAGATTTAACCCTCTTGTGCTCCTCATTTAATAGTCACGCTCATACTGTTCCCTGGTCAAAAGTGGTTGAACACCTCGAATGCTAAATCAATGTAATATATTTTTGTTCAATGATATTTTTTTATTTAATATTTTGTATTTCAAGGGAATTGTATGGTACTAAGTAAAATGTATGCAATAATTGTGATGCATTTTTTTTTCTCATTTTTAATTCTTTTTAAATTAACTCCTTCATTACTGTGTGCTTTTTTCTGCATCATGACTAATATGTAGATTTTTTTTAAATTTTCAATTAATTTCTATTCTATTTTTTATGTGCAAAGAGTATAAGTGTGACTATTTTGAAGGACCATTTAACCTTTTCAAATTATGTCCACAAATTTTTTCTGTTTGTGTGTTCACATATCAAGTACCACAAGTCACCAAGTGTCATACCATTCCGATTAAAGGATTAGTTCACTTCAGAATTAAAATTTCCTGATAATTTACTCTCCCCCATGTCATCCAAGATGTTTGTCTTTCTTTCTTCAGTCGAAAAGAATTTAAGGTTTTTGAGGAAAACATTCCAGGATTTTTCTCCATATAGTGGACTTCAACAGGTTGAAGGTCCAAATTGCAGTTTCAGTGCAGCTTCAAAATAGCTCTACACGATCCCAGACGAGGAATAAGGGTCTGATCTAGAGAAACAATCCGTCATTTTCTAAAAAAATAAAAATTATATACATTGTAACCACAAACGCTCATCTTTCACTGCTCTGCGATGCGCCACGCATTACGTAATCACATTGGAAAGGTCACGTGTGACGTAGGCGGAAGTATCGCGGTAGGGCGAAAAACTCCATCTCATTTTCTCCTCCAACTTCAAAATCATCCGACATCTTTGTTTTATCTTTTTTTGTAAAGGCCGTTTGACTTAGTCTTTGCATGATTGCTGTCACACATCATTGAGTAACCTTTCCAACACGATTTACGAAATGAGTGGCGCATCGCAGAGCAGTGCAAGACGAGCATTTGTGGTTAAAAAGTATATCATTTTAAAAAAATTTTTAGAAAATGACCTATCGTTTTGCTAGATAAGACATTTATTCCTTGTCTGGGATCGTGTAGAGCACTTTGAAGCTGCACTGAAACTGCAATTTGGACCTTCAACCTGTTGGTCCCCATTGAAGTCCACTATATGGAGAAAAATCCTGGAATGTTTTCCTCAAAAACCTTAATTTCTTTTCGACTGAAGAAAGAAAGACATAAACATCTTGGATGGCATGGGGGTGAGTAAATTATCAGGAAATTTGAATTCTGTAGTGAACTAATCCTTTAAGTAAACATTTTCAGTCGAAATTGACTGAAAAGCATCAGAGGGTTTTAAAGTCCCATATTTCCATGCAAAATGAGAAAACGAAAAAGGACATCACTATCATTAACATACTGTAGAGATCAGACTCGTCCAGGATCTCAGATTTGATGATTTCCTCAATAACGTCCTCCAGCGTGACCAGCCCCAGAACTTCGTAGAACGGATCTCCTTCACCCTCATTATTCACCTTCTGAACGATGGCCAGGTGGGATTTACCTGTGGACAGAAACACCTAAACATGTTGAACACTAGAAAAACACAGAATTAAATACACTAAGTGTTCTAATTGCAAGCAGAATGGCTGTTTAATAGTTACTTAACATAGATTTAGTTCACACCAGGCCAGGAAACCCACTGAGTGGGTGTGGAAGAATACTTCAAACCATATTCATACTGAAGCACTGCATGGACATGCATATTAATGAGCCATATTATCACTGCAGAGTCTGAAAACCCCATGAATTATTCATCATCTTGTTTTTTCTGAGGGGCCAGATCAATCATAACCATTAAGCAATACTGGAGCATTAGCGCTTCATGTTTGGAGCCAAAAGAGAGATCAGAATTGTTACTAAACTTGGAGCTAAAAGAGCTTAGGAGGGGGAAAAGACGGAGGTGTCTGGGGATTAGAAAAAGAAAGCGAAAAGGGAATGATGGAGCAAGACAGGAACAGAAGACACTTTGAAGGCATTTAAAGTTATGAGTGAAATATATGAATCTGCAAAACTCTCAAAATCAACACTACTTGACATAAACTGTTAAAACATTGAATCTGAGCAATACTTACTGAACGCTCAAATCTGAATCAAAATACATGGATGCACCAATATAAACTTTCTGGCCAATACAGACAACCAATTATTATTTTTATGTTATAGCCGTTTTTTCCCCCCAATCAAAGTTTTGATCTATAATTAAAATACAAGTAAAATCAGGCATCACAATCCTTTATTTTCAATATCAGACTCGTTAAGACTCATATTAATAAATAAAATAAAAATAAAAGTTGCCACCACTAATTTTGCACAAAGTTCAAATCACTAACCATAAGTCTGATCAACAGTAAATAATGGCTAATATGATATATATCATACATCCCTAAAAAGTTATCCTAAATAGAGGAAACATGAAGGAAATATGCAGATTTTTTCCTCAGAGGGATTTATAGTATGTAATCAAGCCTTAATACAGAAAGCTTTAGACAAGCAGAGTGTGAGATGATCTGATCTAATATTTTCACACTGAGATATACTCCAAAGCTCCTGAGGGATCAGCATTTAGCAAATCATATACTTGCATACTCATAAGCTTATTTACATATATTCATATCTCAGTGGAGCTCATTTTAAACAAAATGTAAAAACACATTTGAATAGGGTGCAGAGAGTTTCTACAAAATTGTCATCAAATGCAGCTGTCCTGAGCAGACGTTTTGGACAATACAGTGCATGTCACTTGGGTTTGGTCCCACTGTGGCACCTCTGCAGTGCTGCAGTGATTGGTATTTGAAAAATACAGTGGGAGGGACTTGAAGTTGTCAATCATTCCAAAACACCACCCACAAAACTCATCATTACACTAACACATTATAAGGCAAATTTGTGTTTCACACACATGCATTTTGAAATTTGCTTCATCACGGTTTGTTTAAAACAATACCAGCATAATTCTGTCATGATTAAAGCCAATAAAGTAAAATAAATCATTTGCAATTATGCATTTGGCAGACGCTTTTCTCCAAAGTGACTTGCATTGCATTATATGTTTTATAGATATTTTACTTTATAACTTGTTAAATATGGATATTTTTCTTACACAAACACATTGCTTCTCTTCAGAAGGCCTTTATTAACCCCCTGGAGCTGTGTGGAGTATGTTTATGATTGATGGATGAACTTTCTTGAGCTTCAAACTCGTTGCCCCCGTTCACTGCCATTATAAAGCTTGGGCGCGTCAGGATATTTATTGATATAACTCCGATTGTGTTCATCAGAAAGAAGAAAGTCATATACACCTAGGATGGCTTGAGGGTGAGTAAATCATGGGGTAATTTTCATTTTAAAGTAAACAAATCCTTTAAAGTTCATGCATTTCCAGGGAATTGAACCCATGACCTTGGTGGCACAGTTAGCATTTACGGTTTAAGACACAGGAATAAAACATCTTGGTAACACTTTACTTTACTGTTAGGGTTTCATTTATTAACATTAGTTAATGCATGAACTAACACTGAGCAATATATTTTTTTATAGCATTTATTAATTTTTGTAAATGTTAGTTAATAAAAATGTTCATGTTCTCAGTGCATTAGCTAATGTTAACAGATAACTTTTGATATTAAAAATGTATTAGTAAATGTTGAGATTAAAGGGATAGTTCACCCAAAAATGTACTCACCCTCAAGTTGTTCCAAACCTGTATGAATTTCTTTCTTCTGCTGAACACAAAAGAAGAATATAGGTAAACCAAACAATTGATGAGCCCCACTGACATCCATAGTTTGAATGGGGTCCATCAACTGTTTGGTTACCTATATTCTTCCTTTGTGTTCAGCAGAAGAAAGAAATTCATACAGGTTTGGAACAATATGAGGGTGTGTAAACGATGACAGAATTTTCATTTTTGGGTGAACTATCCCTTTAAGATTAATAAATGCAGTTGAAGTATTATTCATTGTTAGTTCATGTTAACCAATGTAATTAACTTATGTTAACATAAAAGTGTTACCAATAAAGAATAATCTGAATATTGAGGGGAATATGTCTCCGTAAATATTTCTATGCTTGAATCTGAAGGTAACTGTGGTTAAACATTACAGTGAGTGTGCAAACTGTGGTGGACCGGATGATGATGTGCATTTTTTATGAGTGACAGGTGCTTTTGGCAGCATGGGATTCCTGCACCATTTCTAGAAGAGCTTCATATTGATCGGAGGCTGATCCAGGGAGCATATGGTTATTGATTTGGCTCTCAGGGGGAATCTGAGCACCCATCATAATCAATAGGAGGGTGAAAACAACTGCGCATGGTGCTTCCTGTGAGCACAGCACATTCTGTACAAACCTAGGAAACACATAAAACACAATCACTGACCTTTTTTAAACTCCTCCAACATGGCATCCAGCTTAGTGTCGTGGAAGACAAAATGCACCGGGTGGTTGTAGAACTTGGTGACCGTTTTAAGCGTTGTGCAGTCGTCCGGGTCAACGAAGGCCAGGTCTTTGACGTACAGGATGTCAACAATGTTGGAGCGCTCACAGTCATACACAGGTATCCGCGTGTAGCCACTTTCCATGATCTCCGACATGGTGTTAAAGTCTAGCACGGCGTCAATGTGAATCATGAAGCAGTTGCTCAGTGGTGTCATCACATCCTCAACCGTCTTGGTTCTGAGTTCGAGAGCACCTTGAATGATGTTCAGCTCTTCTTTGACCAGGTCGTTGTAGGGCTCTGTGACCTTTAACATCCCCACTAGCTTCTCACGGTTGTAAACGGTGCCGATTTCCTGCCCGAGAATGTAATCCAAGAGCTTACTGATGGGGAATGACAACGGGAAGGTCAGTAGCATGAAAAATTTGGTCAGCACGATGGTGTTGGCGCCTACGGCCAAGCCGTGGCGCGAGCAGAGCGCTTGTGGCACAATTTCACCAAATATGACAATGCCAACTGTAGATGCCACCACGGCTCCCAACCCTGACCCAATCAAATCATCCAGTAGGATCGTCAAAGTTGTGTTGACCAGCACATTACCCAACAATAAAGAGCAAAGCAGATAGTTGCCCTTACTTCGAATGGGTTCGATTTTCCGCGCATACTTCTTCTCCTTATTAGTGCCACAACTTTGCACAATGCGAAGCTCCATTGGATCCAATGCCATGAGCCCCAGGTTGAGTCCACTGAACATGCCAGACAACGCCAGCAAGCTTGACACCAGGATGACTTGAAACCAAAGAGGTAAAAGAGATGTTTTCTCCTCTACGACTACCAATCTACCATCATTATCACCCAACTGGAGCCATTTATCTCCCAAATCCTGCCTGACACATAGGCTGTAGGTCTTCTCTCGTTCACTCTTACGCATTGGCTTTATATACACACTCACCACACCTGATGTACCCCTATTGCTCACGTTCATATAGGAGCCGATGCTCATGTCTTTGGTGAAATCCTCACAAGTCCTATTTAACGCGTCACTGTCCCCCGTATACACATACTCCATGAATCTGATGCGAGATGCTGCGTTCGGACTCAGGTGCACCCCATAAAACCGGAGCAGAACGTTGCTCTCCTCCGTTACCTGGATGAGTCCGTCCTCCGTCGTGCTGGCCGCTTTGTCGCTCCTCTCCAGCCGCATGCCCAAGATCTGACTGCCGGAACCCTGGCTCGACGTCTCAGTTCGCCCGCCGAGAGAGCTCCAGAGGAACACGATGAAAGTTAGAAGACACCCCTGTCCGCTCCGCTCTGTCGCCATGTTTGTTGCGCTCTCTCCGCAAGGCTGGACATTACGTCACGTCATCGCTGCCACACGCGGATCCTGCCCCCTCATTTGCATAATGCAGTACGCAACGCCCACTTTAAATACAGTGGAAAAATTACGTGCAACTTTGAATGAAATGTGTAAAATATATGTCTGCGCGTTTTTATTTAAAAATACATCACGTTTGGATTAATAAACGTCTCATGACACTATGAGGTAATATTTTTTATAATAAATTTTGGTAATAAGTATAAATAAATATAAGAATCTAACAGGTTTCCATTTAAAAATGATGTACTATTTATATTTATATATTTTTTTCTTCTTCTACCGTCTTGATTTATTCTTGCTCGCGCCACAGTGTTGTAGCGCGTGGTGGAGTTATGTAATAGCACGAGCCTAGTGTCCCCTTCACCAAACACAGTGGTGAAATTCATCACAATATCAAATGGTGCAAAAATAATATACATTTTGAATACAGAAGATCATTTTGGCAGTATTTAGATGACAATTAGGCACATTTCCCCTCAATTTCTTTTACTGTAACGCTTAAATAATAATAATAATAAAATATATATATATATATATATATATATATATATATATATATATATATATAATAAGTACGAAATAGCTACAATAAATAACACGATTATATATAAATACTATTATATATATTATAATAATCATATATAATACTATCACTACGTCATCCAGCTGAATCTGGGTAGAACGTGATGCACGTGCGTCCTCTAGTGTTACAAATACACATCGACTCATCAACATCATGTGTTTTATTCTCAGATTAGTGCATACTTATGTACACATTCAAAATATACTCAAGATTAAGATCAAGTTTGCTATACCTTCCTATAATAGTAGGATTTAACCATTAAATGTGTTAACATGAATTCAATTTTATGATAATTGCTGTGATTCAAATCCATTCAGTGACATATTCATTGAGAGATAATCTCATTAGGCCATAATTATAATTATTTCACATTAAGGAAGTTCTCTGTACTGACCAAATAGTCCCCATCAGTCCATATCTGCTTCCATTTGTCATACATAATTGTAATTCAAATATCGGAAACGGTTCATACAACATCTTTTAGGAACTGTCTGCGTACAATTGCTTTCCATAATTATCTATAACAATAATTATTTAAAACTGTGAATATATGCTGGATATATGACTTAAAGTCTGATTCCGGGCTTTATGCCTGTTTTCCTGATGAGTGTCCCTCAGGTAGAAGCACGTCCACGGTGAAGCTGACCTTCTTTGAATGGATCACACTGTAAGTGTTGTCAAATCGGACCACATCTATAGAGAGAAAAAGATTGCTGTCAGCATAAATAGTGAACCTGTGACTCTTCAGCAAATTTATGCTTTTGTTATGATTCATTTGCTCATAAAACCACCAAAAACTAAAATGGAAAATTCAAAACAAACATACAGATGCCTGGTTCTTCACAGGTGTAGGATCCATCCTCTGGAACTAGATGGGAATTGTAACGTTCGGTAGGCAGTATTTCCTGCATGGCTTCCACTTTCTTTGTCTCATTCCCTTTAGTCTTCAGGTAAAGTCCAAAACCGATATCAGACCCTTCGCTTGCAAACTGCCATCTAGATTGAGAAAAAACAATGATGACTACTTGTATTATACTAGTTTATTCACAAAAGAAGGACTGATTATGGTCAGAATGGAATATTAGCATACTCTATATGGAGTATATTGCATGCTACACTCTTAAAAATAAAGAGGGTTTTCACAAAAGAACCATTTTAAGTTTCCCTATAGAACCTTTCAGTGAACAGCTCTTAAAAGAACCATTTTTGAAATGTTGCAAAAGCAACACATGGAACATTTGCATTCAGTGAAGAACATTTTAAAAATCTAGAGAACCTTTTTTAAAGAACATATGGAGAATGCAAAGTTTCCATGGATGTTAAAGGTGCACTAAATTTTGGCCCTCTTGTGGTTAAAAAACAAAACTGCATGCATTTTGAGGAAGAACATTGTTTTGTTTGTGCCTCGGCTCTGCGTGACTATGGATGAATATGACCCTTCACAATAGATAATGCTTTATAATGAACTCTTTTAGAGCTACATATGGCAATTCATCTGTTCAATAAAATACTTTACTCACTGTTGAGTAATAAAAACGCCATCTCTGTGTCGCTTTTGCAATATTTCAAATCCCTTAGTTCCCGCCATCTCCGAAAAGCTAAACCAAGGTTTATTATTAGCTCTGTCGCACTTTCTTTTTGCCAGCAGATTCCCCAGAGGTTCAAGATTTAGTGGCTTCATGTCAACCTTTCTCGCTCGTTGTGACAACTAATCTATGCTACTCTCACACCATACATGCTTCAAAGTAGCCGGAGAAACTTTTCTCTATTTACGGATATGACGAAATGGGTGAGTGACGTATGTACGCAATTTACTGTGAAAACCATCCCGTCAGGTCTAAACATAAACACTTATAAATAGGCTTACCATAGTGAATCATGGGAAAACAAAACACATTTTGGATTTACTCATTATTTAAATTTTGATCATTTTGAACAAAAAAAGTTACATATTGTACCTTTAAAGGCTCTTCGTGGAACGTTTATCTTTTAGAGTGTATTTTGCAAATCAGCTATGCATTACTATTAGCACTGAAAAATGGTACTTACCGTAGCAAGCAGTTTGGAAAGAGCACCTCATAATCTAGCTGGTACGAAGAACCACGGCTAATTGTGACGCACTGGTCATACTGCACTTTGATAGAGTCCCGTACGTAGTAGGACTTTGGCACTACACCACCATAACGTAACTAGGAGGAAGAGTCAGATGAGTAAAGACAACTAAATATTGGTATTCTGTATACACTACCATTCAAAAGTTTTGAGTCGGTAAGATGTTTTTGAAAAATGTCTCTTCTGCTCAAAAGGCTGCATTAAATTATTAAAAAATACAGTAAAAACAGTAATATTGTGAAATATTAATACAATTTAGAATAACTGTTTGCTATTTTAATATATTTTAAAATGTAATTTATTCCTGTGATCAAAGCTGAATTTTCAGCTTCATTACTCCAGTCTTCAGTGTCACATGATCCTTCAGAAATCATTCTAATATGCTGATTTGCTGCTCAAGAAATGATTATGATTATGATTATCAGTGTCGAAAAAGAACAGCATTTATTTAAAATTGAAATATTTATTATTTACTGTCACTTTTAGCTAATTTCATGCTGAATAAAAGCAGGGATGCATTAACATATATATACAGTATATGTCTGTATTGAACATTTATGGAGTAAGATTTTGTGTGAAAACAAAAATTATAAAAGTGGTTTATTTTATTAACAATACAAGTTAATACTTGTTCAAAACAATCACTTACCAAAGTTTGTACTATTTTCTGTTTTTATTTGATAAATAAAATAATTTCTTTTTGTTCAATAAATATACTGTCATTAAAATGTTAATATAAAATATATTTTAAAAATACAGAAACCAAATTATTTTAAAAAGTAAAGATTTAATATAGATTTACAGTAGTAACATTAAATTATATTTTATTATATGATATGATTAATATCATATTTTTAAATATGATGGTTTTATTATAAATGTTGATTATCTCTAAGGTGGACACCCAACTTAATATATGATATTTACCATCTAAATCTAACCATGTCATGTCAACAAATGGAAAAGTCAGCCAGCTAATTATTATCATGATAATTATTGTGCCTTTCTCCCAACAGCAGGGGCGCCTTTTTGGAAAGTTTTTGTGCCATCTAGTGGTTTAGAGGTAAATAAAATCAAAGGCGCCTTATACCCCAGTGCACCTTTAGCTCTGTTGTACCCTATTAATTTCTTTCAAACAATAGTGTATGTGAATCTCACCATGGTCTTACAGAGAGGGTTTCCATCAGGATCAGTCATAGAGCCTCCATAAACCGCAGGTAACTGATCAGCATCCACATAGTTCCTCAACACCTCTTTCCAGTTGGCTGTGAGGTGCAGATCAAAAGAGAAATGGTCATTCGTAAGGTGTCATTCATACAGGATTAATAACACACCGCAGTCAATCATAATCATGAGACAACTTACAACCCAGCACAGCAATCTTCTGCCTTGTTTCCTCACGCAAGAAGTGTTTGACCAAGTTGTATGCAATAGGGAAGAGTTTAGGGGCTGTAGAAAGAAGAATTAAAGCATTAAAAGATTTATTTTAATAAATAATAAACAAAACGGTTTATTATTAAAGAGCATCACAGTGACGTGATTTTACTGGTGCAACAATGACTCACCTTTGATTAAAAGCACCTTTTTTAGGCTCTCGGGATAGTTTTCTTCATACATAGTCAGAATCTGCATTGAAGAAATTGCAAGAAAAGGCCAATATAATATCACAATATGACCGTTTTAGCTTGACAACAAGTGTGGAAACAGATTATTTACATGTACATGTACACATGTTAAGATGGATCTTAAAGTCCCCCTGTGGTGAAAATCAAGTTTTTAATGTTGTTCGTATGTCTATGTGGTGTTTTTAATATGCTTTAAGACAATTCATAAGTCAACAGCATTGCTGAGTATTTTCTTCAAGGGTGTAGAGTTACATTCAAGCTATTTTAAGGCATGAAGAATTTTTTTTTTTTCCAGGGAAAAATATTTAAATATGTCATTTTGTTGATCAAAGATGAGTTTTAAGGGATAAAATTGACTGCAGGGGGACTTTAAGTAATTTGTCACATGAAAATGATACTGTGAGGCATCTGTAACAAATGATTATTTATTTATTTGCCTTTTTGCCACTTTATTTGACCAGTAAATATCAAAAGATGGATACAAGTGTACGCGCACCAAAGCTCTTTAGTTGTGTCCCAAATGTGTATAAGTGCATAGTGCATAAGTACACAAATTTGGAAGCACCTTATGTTTCCGAGCATGTGCGCTAACCACTAAGCCAAAGTGATAAACAAGCAATTATCTATAGCAATGTTATAAGTTTGCGTCTAATTATTGGGCTTCAAAATGACCAAGCTCTACTGAAAGCTTCATGTTCTTACCTCACCGTACATCTCAACAACAGGCTTCCAGAGATGTTTCATGCCAAGCCCTTCACAATCATAAATGATGGTGATTGATTCAATGTGTTTGCCAAGCTGATGAATAAAATCACCCAAAAACAACTGTAAACAATTATGAACAGCAACACTGCGGCAAATTAATGTGAAGGTTCAGATAATAAAATATCTAACATTAGAAAATAGTCTCCGTTTTTGCACTGATTTTCTTAATCATATTTTTTTTGTCTTTTTTTTCAATATCTAAACATTCTTAAATCAAGACAGATTTACTAGAGAAGCAAAATGATAGATATTAAAGGGTCAGTTCACCCCAAAATGAAAATAATGTCATTTATTACTCACCCTCATGCCGTTCCACACCCGTAAGACCTCCGTTAATCTTCAGACCACAAATTAAGATATTTTTGTTGAAATCCGATGGCTCAGTGAGGCCTGCATTCACAGCAATGACATTTCCTCTCTCAAGATCCATAAAGGTACTAAAAACATATTTAAATCAGTTCATGTGAGTACAGTGGTTCAATATTAATATTATATAGTGATGGCCAATTTCAAAACACTGCTTCAGTAAGCTTCGGAGCGTTATAAATCTTTTGTGTCGAATCATGATTCAGATCGCGTGTCAAACCGCCAAACTGCTGAAATCACGTGACTTTAACGCTCCGAACCGCTGATTCAACACAAAAGATTCATAACGCTCCGAAGCTTCATGAAGCAGTGTTTTGAAATCGGCCATCACTATATAAGTCATTATTTTGTTTTTTTTTGGCACACCAAAAATATTCTTGTCGCTTTATAATATTAATATTGAACGACTGTACTCACATGAACTGATTTAAATATGTTTTTAGTTCATTAATGGATCTTGAGAGAGGAAATGTCATTGCTCCCAATGCAGGCCTCACTGAGCCATCGGATTTCAACAAAAATATCTTAATTTGTGAATTTGTGTTCTGAAGATGAACGAAGGTCTTACGGGTGTGGAACGGCATGAGGGTGAGTAATAAATAACATTATTTTCATTTTTGGAAGTCTTGCTTTCTGAAGAATGAATTAAAATTAATGCTTGAAACAAGAAAAAACATCTGCCAGAGGGGTAAGAAAAATATGGAAGCCTGTTTCCGCCACTGAATAAAAAATAAAAAAGGAAATTGCAATCGCAATTCTGACTTTTTTTCATGATATAAACTCGCAATTTTGTGTTATAAAGTCAGAATTGCATGATATAGTCGCAATTTTGACTTTATATCACACAATTCTGACTTTATTTCTCACAATTGCGACTTTATATCTTGCAATTCTGACTTTTTTCTTGCAATTATGACATTATAACTGGGCGTTTATATCTCACAATTGTGAGAAAAGAAGTTAGAATTGCAAGATATAAACTTGCAATTGTGAGAAAAAAAAGTCAGAATTGCGAGATATAAAGATGCTTTATTCAGTGGCGGAAACAAACTTCTTATTTTCCCTTAGAATTAAGTTTATTTTTCTGACCCCATTGGCAGATATTTTTGTCTTGATTTAAGCAAACTCACTTAATATTGATACATTTTTCATAAAACAAGTCATATTGCTTCTCAAGTAAATGTATCACGATTTAAGGTATTTGGTATTTGTACTGGTAAACCAGACAAAAATATAAGCAAGAAATCTTTTTTTTTTTTTCAGTTTGGTATATATTCTTAGTCATTTGGTTTTTATTTGACAGAAGGTACCTTTTTAGACTGCTTCTCACACTCTTGTCGTAGAAGCTCAGCGTCTCTGACTTTGGTCCTAAGGCAGTCTTGTTTGCTAGCCGACAATAAAAGGCCCTTCGGATCAAGAGGGCCGATGATATCGTACCAGATCGGACTTCCTTCACGATCATAGCCACACATTCCACCTGCCACATAGCGCTCGATGACCTGGACAGAGAACAATTTATGTGTGTTAGAAGGGCATTTTTCATTCTGAGCTTATGGTAAATATTTTAGTTGTACTGCACTGATATACCTCAGGCGGCCTCCAGTCGTCAATGATTGTGTCTACTTTCATATGCTTGCGAAACTCCACATGCTGGAATACATATAGTGATTTGTGTAAGCCAAATGTGAAAAACTTTATGTAATTCTGTGGGGTTTAATTCTTTAATGAGGCCTCCAGGGGCTGTATTACAGAAGCTTCCTATCTTATACTGTGAAAAATATCTATTTCCTAAGAACTGTTTATTATAATATATTTTCAGGTTTCATTTATTCCTGTGATGACAAAGCTGAATTTTTAGCATCAGTCTTCAGTGTCACATGATCCTTCAGGAATCATTGTAATATACTGATTTGCTGCATTTTTCATTATTATTAGAACAGAACAGCATTTATTGGAAATATAAATCTTTTGTAACATTATAAATGTCTTTATTGACACTTTTGGTCAATTTAATGCATCATTGCTAAATAAATGTACTAATTTCTTTTTTTTTTTTAATTCATACTGACCCCAAACTTTTGAATGATACTCAAAGTGAAATTACAGATGTAACTAAACAGACAGATTATGAGTTAAAGGGTTAGTTCACCCAAAAATGAAAATAATGTAATTTATTACTCACCCTCATGCTGTTCCACACCCGTAAGACCTTCGTTCAACTTCAGAACACAAATTAAGATATTTCTGATGAAATCCGATGGCTCAGTGAGGCCTGCATTGCTAGCAATGGTACTTCCTCTCTCAAAATCCATAAAGGTACTAAAAACATATTTAAAACAGTTCATGTGAGTACAGTGGTTCTACCTTAATATTATAAAGCGACGAGAATATTTTTTGTGCTCCAAAAAAACAAAATAACGACTTTTTAACAATATCTAGTGATGGCCGATTTCAAAACACTGCTTCGGAGTGTTACGAATCTTTTGTGTTGAATCAGTGATTCGGATCGCGTATCAAACCGCCGATATTTAGCCCCTGGAATGTGAAGTTTACCAGGGGAGCCCCACCAAAAACGCGAATTTTACCCCCCGGAACACATTTTTTTTTACCGTGGGACCCCCCTGAAATGCGATTGGGCTAGTTTTGGGCTAATTTTGAGGAGCAATCGGGTGGGTTTTGTTGTGAAAACCTGGCAACCCTGCACTGATTCGATTCGTAAAGCTTCATGAAGCAGTGTTTTGAAATCGGCCATCACTAGATATTGTTGAAAAGTTGTTATTTTGTTTTTTTGTATATTCAAAAAGTATTCTCATCATTTTATAATATTAAGGTAGAACCACTGTACTCACATGAACTGATTTAAATATGTTTTCAGTACCTTTATGGATCTTGAGAGAGGAAGTACCATTGCTGGCAATGCAGGCCTCACTGAGCCATCGAATTTCATCAAAAACATCTTAATTTGTGTTCCGAAGATGAATGAAGGTCTTATGGGTTTGGAACGACATGAGGGTGAGTAATAAATGACATTATTTTCATTTTTGGGTGAACTAACCCTTTAAGATGTTTCTGTAATTCAGACCCAGGTGTTTAAAGTGGCTGTAAGTTAATGTAAGCTGTGATATTACCTTTCTAATCATCGCCTCAGCCTTTGGGACATTGAAGTTTCTAGCTGCAAACAAGATATAACCAAACTTTAAAATCTACGCAAACTGCATCAAGGCTTAACCATGTCTTGAACATTTTTATTATAAAGCATAAAGAGAGCAGTGAAGGAAATTCTAGGTCTAATTCTTGTTGGGAAATAATCATTTTGAACAATTTGCAAATGATATTTGCATTAAAATTTGCACACATGCCTAATATATAAAACGTTTCTTGTCTCGTCACAATCACGTATATGCATTTAATTCATTTTCAATTCATCCCCCTCAATGTCTATGGTGGTTAAATAAATAAAGTACATGCCAGACTACTATCTTGCTCTTTCCTAGATAAATCACAATTAAGGACTAAATGCATACAAGGATGTAGAATATTATACAATAATGTAGTGCAAAGGGTGAGAGCAAATAATTCTGCAACGGTCAAAAATCACAAGTGAAGAGAGATAAATATTGACACATACATTACATTCACAAGAATGTCACCTTGGACTTCCCTCTTAAAAAGTAAAGTCAGCAGATGGTTTTGGGATGTTCTATCTCAACAGAAAATATTGATTTCTAGATAAAACTGGTTAAGATAAAGCAATCGTAAAGAAAAAATAAATAAATCTCAGAAATAACTCTTGTGTTTTTTTCATGGAAGAGTACTTGCATATATAGTCCTCCATATAATCACAAGTGTTTCCTGATGATTATTGTAGATCTGGCATTCTGTTAATCAACACACAGGTTCATGAGGTCATAAGGTCATCTGATATGACCACGCATTCAGAGATAAAAGCAGGTCTCCGCTATATTCAAAATAAAAGTTAACCTGAAATCAAACTCCCAGAAAAGTACATGTTGTTTGCCAACTACTCTGATGTTTGCGTTATTAAATCTTGATAAAAAAAAAAATCCGTCCTCACCTCTGAGCCACCGGAGAAGGTAATGGTCAGTTTGATTGGACAGTTGATCCAACACATCTGATATTTTCTCCCGAAACTGACCAAACAAATGACATTTAAATATAACATTTCTTTGACAGGGTTAAACTCTGAAGATTAGTTTTAATATAATGATACTCTGCCATTCAAAAGTTTGGGGTTGGTACGATTTAAAAACTGCATTTATGCAGTGAAAACAGTAATATTGTGAAATATCATTACAATTTAAAAAGTTGTAATATTATTATAATATTGTAATAATGCACCTTAAAATGTAATTCATTTCTGTGATCAAATCTGAATTTTTAGCATCATTACTCCAGTCTTCAGTGTCACATGATCCTTCTAATAAGCTGATTTGCTGCTCAAGAAACATTTCTGATTATTATCAATGTTATTTTTGTGGAAACTGTGACACATCGTCAGGATTATTTAGTGAATAGTGAACATTTATTTGACAGAAACCTTTTGTAATAATAGAAATGTCTTACTGTCACTTTAATTCAATCAATTTAATGCACCCTTGCTGCATAAACTTATTAATTTCTTAAAAAAAAAAAATCTTACTAACCCCAAATTTTTGAACGGTACTGTATGTCATATATTAAAGGCTATTAAAATGACATGTAGGCCTAAAAGATAGTGTAGCCTATTTTAAACTTAACTATATGACTGACACTCAAAATACTAAGTGAAAATATCTTGAAATTAAGGAATAGAAACAAACAGATTTTGTGCATTTACTTGCCTGTGCTAAAGCCTCGGTTTGTTTGAGACTGAGGTCTCCTACTCGTCCGCTCATATTGTCAGCATCAAACACTCTCGTGCATTGAGTTCTCGAGCTCGTGCACCTGACATTTATACCAGGTCACGAGAGGCGCGCGTGCTGGAGAAAAGACACAGCACGCGTCGCTAAGGTAATGAATGAAAGATGCAGCGTCATTCTGAGACAATCCATGTAAACAAATCCTTGATATTGCTCTGCAATAATGCACTACAGCCCTCCTCTGTCGATGAAATTTTCAAGTTTAAAGTCTTCACCAGCAGTTGATTCAACAGACAGCTGCTTTCAAACAGAGAATGTTAAGTTCCCCCTTCGAATAATTATTTAATTACATATCACCTCAAAGAGAATCAAATACACTTATTTTCTGTGTTAATGCTACAGACTATTTCATTATTTATTTATATATTTATTTGGCAGTAAAACAGGGTCCGTGTGTGTAGTCTTTTCAAGAGAACTAAGCAAGACTGAGAAAACAGAAAAACAAATACACAGAAATCACAATCCGTTTAAGCTAATATTTAGATTTAAAACGCTGTATCATAACGTGCATTCCCGTTATATTACCCTTATATTTAAATATTTGAGGTGTGGCCCAATAATAATCTTCCAACAAGTGATTGACAGTTATATTATAATTAATTTCAGAAGTAAACCAATAACTGAGAAGGTGGGCGGGGCCAGAGTTAACTGACATATAAAGGCCTGCGAATTAATTTCAAAAAACAATATCGGCATCTGAAGACGTTGAGATTTTTGTGCATCCGAATCTGAAGAAAATATAAACTGAAATTATCAATTTTCTTTCTACTATAAATACATACAGACGAAGGCTTTTCGCATCCTCCTCGTATTTACATTAAACCACTTTAAAATATTCCTGTAAAATGGTAAGTAAATTTGTCCGTATTCGAAAAAGTTAAGCCGTTAGCCGACTAACGGTCATTCTTCTTTTCAGATTTATAATCTTCACATTATCAATAATTTGATGCTTAATGGTCAAATTAAACGAGTAGGCAAAATGAGACCCTTGTTAATTGTAATTAATTTGATTGAATGTTTTCCTTCAGCGCGAGTGTATCTCCATTCATGTGGGTCAGGCGGGAGTTCAGATCGGTAACGCTTGCTGGGAGCTGTACTGTCTCGAGCACGGCATACAGGCGGACGGGCACATGCCCAGCGACCAGACCACCTCAGGTGGAGATGAATCCTTCAACACCTTCTTCAGCGAGACCGGCGCCGGGAAACATGTTCCCAGAGCCGTCTTTGTGGACCTCGAACCCACCGTCGTTGGTCAGAATACATTTACACTACACTACCTTTATAGACCTTTACAAAAATGTCAAAATACCATACTACAGTTAGTGTACCTACTGTAAACCGTAATAAAATAGCGTAAAAATAGTTTAAGATTTTTTGTGGTGGCTAATATCAAGTTACCAAAGTTTAATGTAATAGTAAAAGTAACTTTTGGCAGAAACGTGGTTACAGTATTTTTTCAAGCACTTCCCTCCAAAAACTTGTCACCATCTCAGTGTTATTTTAGTATTATTTATATACTATTATGGATTTTATTAACTGAATTAGCTTGTATTTGAATTAGCTGTTTTCATTTAAATTTTAGTTTAATTTTTTAGCAAATTTTATGTATTTTGTCATTTAAAGTTATTTTGATTAAAGATTACAAGGGCACATGAATTTTCAAAAAGTCATTTATAACAAATACCACATTACTCAATTAAAAATGGTCAGTTTTGATTGCATGGTTTTATATATATGTATATATATATATATATATATATATATATATATATATACACACACACACACACAATTTAAAGGACCAGTAATATGCATTAAGAAAATAAATAGGGTAATTTCTGGCCCACTTCAAAGTCCTTTTTCCCATTCAGATGAGGTTCGAACTGGAACATACAGACAGCTGTTTCACCCAGAGCAGCTGATAACTGGGAAGGAGGATGCCGCCAACAATTACGCCAGAGGCCATTACACCATTGGCAAGGAAATCGTAGACCTGGTACTTGACCGTGTTCGCAAACTGGTAAGACGTTTTTCTCTATTTAGTGATACTGCTTTTGTCGCAGTTACTTTTTATAGATGAATTAATAGTTTGTGCCTTTGTTTTTAGTGCGATCAGTGCACTGGACTACAAGGATTCCTCATCTTCCACAGCTTTGGCGGTGGAACTGGATCGGGTTTTGCTTCACTGCTGATGGAGAGGTTATCTGTTGACTATGGCAAGAAAGCAAAGCTTGAGTTTGCGGTTTACCCTGCACCTCAGGTACCATATTTTAATTTAGTTCCCTTGACTTTAAAGTCGCAATTAAACTGTAGTAGTGTCAGATCTTTTCTTATACATTGTGACATACATACGAGTGAAATGGTTTATTGAAAAAGAAAAATTTGGGGGGTTACTTGGCTCAGTCCATCAGCAGATCTGAATGCAACTTGCAGTTGTAAGAATAGACTAAATGATTGGAGAAGTCCAGCATACATCACAATGTTTAAGGTGCAAGACACTCAAAAACATTACAAGTACAACAAACTGTTTTCTGTGCGATTTCTTGAGGTTTCCACCGCAGTGGTAGAGCCCTACAATTCCATTCTGACCACACACACCACCCTCGAGCACTCAGACTGCGCTTTCATGGTGGACAACGAGGCCATCTATGATATCTGCCGCCGTAACCTGGACATAGAACGCCCCACATACACCAACCTCAACCGCCTCATCGGCCAGATCGTGTCATCGATCACTGCCTCCCTGCGCTTCGATGGAGCTCTCAACGTAGACCTGACAGAGTTCCAAACCAACCTGGTGCCGTACCCTCGCATCCATTTTCCCCTGGTCACGTACGCCCGGTGATCTCCGCCGAGAAGGCGTACCACGAGCAGCTGTCCGTCGTGGAAATCACCAACGCCTGCTTTGAGCCGGCCAATCAGATGGTGAAGTGTGACCCCCGGCATGGGAAGTACATGGCTTGCTGTATGCTGTACCGTGGAGACGTGGTTCCAAAGGATGTCAATGCTGCCATTGGAAGCATAAAGACCAAGAGGACCATTCAGTTTGTTGACTGGTGTCCCACAGGGTTCAAGGTCAGTCTGTGTCTTTTAAGGGCAATTCACACTGCATTGACAGACGGCGGCCAACGGCAACAGACACTTCATTGGGTTTTGTCGAATCAGTCCGTTACCCTTCGATGTCGGTCGCCGCTCGTTTTCAACGACTGAACATGTTCGAACGGCATTTGTTGGATTGTGGAAAGTCTGAGAAATTACATACTGTAATTTGGTGATTGCCCACATTGGTCGGCGTCTGTCAGTGCAGTGTGAATTGGCCTTTATTCTACATTGAAAACAAAATTAACGCTCTTCAGATAGCAATATAGGTAAATATTACAAGTGCAACAACTGAATCAATAATGTAAAATTCAGCTATCCATACACAGGCCTTCCATAGACTTGTTTTATAAAATTATGATAGACAGCAGTTTCTTAGGTACAGTATGTTAAGTAAATGTAAATAAATAAAACATTTACCTGCTAGTAGCTGGTGACTTTTGGAGCTGCAACACAGTTTAACTAGACCTAGACCTTAACTAGACAATTAAAATCAGGAAAATCAGTTTTACCAATAAACAAAGACTACGTAGTATGTGCTGTATATGTGACGCAATATAAACTACCATTCAAAAATTTGAGATCAGTGGAATTTTGTTTTGAAAGAAATTAATACTTTTATTCAGCAAAGGATTAAATTGATCAAAAATGACAGTAAAGATAATTATAATGTTAGATGCTGTTCTTAAGAACTTTCCATTCATCAAAGAATCCTGAAAAAAAAGTGTATTATGGTTTCCACAAAAATATTAATCAGCATAACTGTTTTCAACATTGGTGATAATCAGAAATTTTTCTTAAGCAGCATTTCTAAAGGATCATGTGACACTGAAGACTGGAATAAAGATGCTGAAAATTCAGCTTTGATCACAGGAATAAATTACTTTATAAAATATATTCAAATAGAAAACAGTTCTTTTAAATTGTAATAATGTTTCACAATATTACTGTTTTTACTGTATTTTTGATCAAATAGATGCAGCCTTGGTGAGCAGAAGAGACTTCTTTTAAAAACATTTAAAAAAATCTTACAGACCCCAAACTTTTATACTAATGTAAATATTGTAAATATTTGCATGATGTTGTTAGGTGTGGAAAAATGTGTTCCTTAAACTGCTTTTCTTTTTACTACAATCAGGTCGGTATCAACTACCAGCCACCAACTGTGGTTCCAGGAGGTGATCTGGCCAAAGTTCAAAGGGCAGTTTGTATGTTGAGCAATACCACAGCCATCGCTGAGGCCTGGGCCCGTCTGGATCACAAGTTTGATCTAATGTATGCGAAGAGAGCCTTCGTGCACTGGTACGTTGGAGAAGGTATGGAGGAGGGTGAGTTTGCGGAGGCCCGTGAAGATTTAGCCGCTCTCGAGAAAGATTACGAAGAGGTGGGAGTCGACACTCCCGATGGAGAAGGCGAGGAAGGAGAGGAATAAATGTGATTTTACTCTTAAATGTTCTGAATATAGCAATAAATGTTGACATTTGACTTTTGTTAGTCTTTTAGGTTTATTAATCAGCATAAAAAAAATTTAGTCACCAATAAATCACTAATCCAAACAGCTACAATGTACAGTACTTTACATAAGGAGTGTTACAGGTTACCACACTATAGATAAAACAGTTCAAAAGGGTTCTGCACCATTAATTGTCTTCAGAAACAAAAAGTTGTAGATGGCTTCGAAGATTTATCAAAGCACAGCGACGGTGTGATTAAATGCTTTCTTCATTAAATGCCACTTGTTTGTTCTGTTGCAAGGCACATTTTGATTTCTTTTACCTGTACTTACATCAGTATAAGTGACTTTACTTTCTAACGTTACACACTTGCATAATAACATCCTTCATATAAAACGTGCTCAAGAATTGTCACAACCCAGCATGACAATTTTACATCAAAGTACCTGCACTTCTCTGCAAAGATCTCATCAGAAATACAGTGCCAAAATAGATCACTTTACATATCGGAAACATTGTAAACAGTGCTCTAATTATTTCAATAATATAATCTTCTATTTAATATGGTAGCTGTTTAAGGATAGTTTGATTCAGTTTAGGATAATTAAACTGTTTACTAAAGTCTGATTAACACCATGAAAGTCTTCATATAGCACACCTACAGTCAGGCTGGTCTGTTAATGCCACATAAGTATTTAAACATTTAATGTTTAAATGAAAACCAAAAAAAAAAAGAAAGGTTAAGTCCAACAAACCTATATTCCAAACCACTTAACGGAGCGCTCATGGAACAGGTGGAGTGCATCTTTGGTCAGTTTTAACCCAGAAGTCCAAAATGTCAATATCGTCTCATTATCATTACAGTGACGATAGGAAGGTTTCCTCACAGGTACAAAAGTACACAGTAAAATTGTCTTACATGTGCATAAGAATCTTTTTTCTGCCAGTTTTTGAGAATCATTTTGTATCATTTTCAGTCAAATAGGGATATTTACATGGGAAATGCAATACCCCCCATAGTTAATAAGTCACTTACATTACTTTTCTGATGAAAACGTTTGATTCTAAATCATAGTCTTTTATCATTTAATGTTCTGCAAACAAACTGATATTAATTTATTGTTAACCAACAGGCAGGTCCACACAAAATCTGCAGACTTTTCTGTGCGGATTATGGGGGGGAAAAAAAGGCAAAATTCTGAGGACTGGATTTAAAGGGATAGTTCACCCAAAAATGAAAGTTCTGTCATAATTTACTCACCCTCAAGTTGTTCCAAACCTGTATGAGTTTCTTTCTTCTGTTGAACAGAAAAGAAGCTATTTTGAAGAATGTAAGTAACCAGACAGTTGACGGTGCCCATTGACTTCCATAGTATTTTTTTTCCTACTGTGGATGTCAGTGGGTGCCGTCAACTGTCTGGTTACCAGCATTCTTCAAAATAGCTTCTTTTGTGTTCAACAGAAGAAAGAAACTCATACAGGTTTGGAACAACTTGAGGGAGAGTAAATTATGACAGAACTTTCATTTTTGGGTGAACTATCCCTTTAAATGTGGTAAAATGCATTAAATAGAGCTGAGATTAGGGATAATTAAATCTGCCTAAATATTTAATACATACAACTGGCAGAGAATGTGCAGATATCTGCTGAGTTCTGTGTGGACCTGCAAATGGGTCACAAACCCAAAATTGTTGAAGATCAAAGTGCATCTAAAGAAAAAGGGGGAGAAATGGCATTTCACATTCTAGTGGAAAGGTTCAGGCAGAAGAACATCATTGCATTATAAAACCTGCCTGTGGAGGAAGACCAGCGCTGGGTCCTTGAGCGAGTGCTTGTGGGTATGGATATGAATATGATGGCACCATGTTTGGCAGAGGAGCACCGACGCTCTGAGAGTTGTAAGGGTTGGACGTGGCTGATGGTCTTACATGAGCTGGAGAACCATTAGCTAGCCTTTGGAAAGGTGCGGTGGAGTTTGGGGTCTCCTGAGCTTGTGAAGGATCATTAGAGGAACCCTGAGGAAGATGAACACCCTTCAGCACCATCTCCTGTAGCTTATCGATCTTCACGCGCCTCAGATGTGCCAGCTTCCTCTTGCTCTGGTAGTCATCAATGAAGCTGTCCAGAGGCAAGGATCCATCCAAGAATGAATCTGCCATGTTCTACAAAACATGTGGGAGAATCTTAGGATGTTCAAACCTAGTAACTGGTGTTATGCATTTCTGAAAAGATGAAAAATGTTCTTACCTCTGTTTCTTCCTCGATCTTGGCTCCTTCGGTTTGCAGAAGGGCCAATAATGTGTCTAGTGAACTGTTTCCTGAAAAAAAAAAAAAGATCCAATTTAAAACATGATTACATACAAAATCACCACAATGTTTTGAAATGCTGAAATTCACCAAGTGGCATCCAGTTATCTCCATTAGACTGTCACAATTATATTGTATTCTTTAAAGGATTAGTTCACTTAAGAATTCAAATTTCCTGATAATTTACTCACCCCCATGTCATCCAAGATGTTTGTCTTTCTTTCTTCAGTCCAGAAGAAAATAAGGTTTTTGAGGAAAACATTCCAGGATTTCAGAACTTCAACGGCTACCAACGGGATGAAGGTCCAAATTGAGCTTCAAAGGGCTCTACACAATCCCAGATGAGAAATAAGGGTCTTATCTAGCTAAACGATCAGTCATTTTCTAAAAATATATATATATATATATATATATACTTTTTAACCACAAATACTTGTGTTGCTCTGCGATGCGCCACGCATTACGTAATCATGTTGGAAAGGTCACGTGTGACGTAGGCAGAAGTACCGAGCAAGTGTTTACAAAGTGAACATACTAAGATCAAGTCAAACGGCCTTTACAAAAAAAGAAAAACAATGTCAGACGAATTTGAAGTTGGAGGAGAAAAAGAGATGGTACCGTGGTACTTTCGCCTACGTCACTCGTGACCTTTCCAACATGATTACACAATGCGTGGCGCAGAGCAGTGCAAGACAAGCATTTGTGGCTGAAAAGTATATAAATTTTTATTTTGGTTAGAAAATGACCAACCATTCCACTAGATAAGACCCTTATTCCTCGTCTGGGATCATGTAGAGCCCTTTGAAGCTGCACTGAAACTGCAATTTGGACCTTCAACCTGTTGGTCCCTGTTGAAGTCCACTATATGGAGAAAAATCCTGGAATGTTTTCCTCAAAAACCTTAATTTCTTTCGACTGAAGAAAGACATAAACATCTTGGATGACATGGGGGTGAGTAAATTATCAGGAAATTTTAAATTCAGAAGTGAACTAATCCTTTAATTAGACAGTTATCTCAGAAATAGTTATTTTGCATTTTGAGCCAATTGTATGTAAAATGTCTGATCAAATAATAACGAGTCACGGAAGACGTTAAAAATTAAGGTTAGCACTAGAAACAGAAGATCAAGTTGTGCTTAAATGCAAAAACAAGTCAATAAAAGAACGAATGAAAGTCATGTCAATGCACCAAAACATACTGCATCCTTTCAAAGGTCTCATATACAGTATGTATCAGGAGAAATCCTCATAATACAGGGAGTGTTTTGCATTGTGTGGATAACTTTACATCAGTATAGAGTTTCTTATGGAAATTGTTCAAGCAGTCTCTGTATTGACTAACTCTGCTTATTGACCCTGATAAACATGATCATTTTCAAAACTTTTGCTTAGGTAAACTGTTACTCTCACAGTTTACCTGTAAATAAAAAGTAAAGTATGGAGAAAACTGGATAAATACAGAGCCTGAAATACAACCCTTCAGCAGACAACCCTGACATGATCAGTATCTAGTGCAACTCACGAGAGCAGCAAATCATCTTCTATAAAAAGGAAGCATTATGTGGCCAAACGGGTTCAACAGGATGTTTAATTGTTTGACACCAAAGAAGGAAGACAAAAAACGTTTGGATAAAAGAAAAACATGCTGTTTTATGTTCCCATCTACACTGAAATATTTGAATAACTTAAAGTATCAGAAGTATTTGGATTCCTAAAAATGTCTGAACATAGTTGCATGCATGTCACTTCAGGATAAATTATGCTCACTAACTTAACTTTTCTTTATAATTTTTGAATCAGCTGGTGTTTTTTTGTTAATTTTTATGAATTTTATGAAGTCGGTTCTCCCCAATTTCACACGTGTTCCATTAGAAGAACCGAACCAAAATGACTAGTAACGAAAATCTTCATTTTCAAAGCCATCTATTGTTTCATTTTAAATAGAACAAATGTTAATGAAGTGGTCTGAAAAGTGCGGAAAAGAGCTCATATGTCACCTAGCGTGGACTTGCGGATCTGATATGACTCGTGCAGGTCTTGTAAACAGCAGTAGCGTTTGGTCAGCTGGATCTTCTGATGGTCCAGTTCAGGCTGCAGGCTCAGGTTCTGCTCCGCCAGGCTGCGATTACTGGCGATCGTCAGCTCTTTATTCTGCTGCATATCCTGCATCTGTGACGACAACAAAGTCAGAAACAAGAAACTAACCAAACATCTGGTCTCATAGATGAAATGAATGTGCAACATATGCAAAAAAATACACTAATATGGAATTCATCAAAGATAAAAATAAAGCTTCCATAAACACAAGAAATAAACAATTCCTGTCAACTTTGACTCATCCTGACCAAACCATTTATATAAATGGAAACACTTGCATGCATTCTGTATGAAAACTTACAATTTATAATAGTGTATATTGCAAGGATCTTTTAAAATGTTTCACAATGCAAAGCAAGATTATTTAAACAGCACATATACAATAAAGAGTTTTATATTGGAATAAAGAAAATGACTGAAGACATAAATGTCAAGAAAAAATTATATAAATACCAGTAAGGTAAGAATCCATGTAAAGGGTTTAAAATAATGTAATAATTTTTAATATAACATAATTATTACATAATAATATGATAATATTACATGGAACATTAATAATTAAAGGGATAGTTCACCCAAAATTGATGCAAGTGCTTTGTGCAAAAAAACTAATTTTACCACTTTACTTACAAAATATTAATCTCTAACGCACATAACTCTTGTTTCAACACTCTTGAATGCGTTGGAGATTAATATTTTGTAAATAAAGTGGTAAATTATGTTTTTTTGAGCAAACAAAGCACTTGCATCACTTACTAAAATTGAGGTTAAATCACTGGAGTCACATGGATTACTATTATGATGTCTTTACTACCTTTCTGGGGCTTGAAAGTGGTAGTTGCGTAGACTGTCAATGGAGGGACAGAAAGCTCTCCGATTTCATTAAAAAGATCTTCATTTGTGTTCTGAAGATGAATAAAGATCTTAAGGGTTTGGAACAACATGAGGTTGAGTAAATAACGACAGAATTTACATTTTTGGGTGAACTATCCCTTTAATTATCACATTAACTGAGGTAATATCAGCATAGTAATGAAATGGCTGAACATAATCAATCCAGAAGAGATTTGCATGTAAATACATGCCAGTCTTTATATCACAATCATATTTTTGTCTTTATTTTTTTAAGGGCAGTTAATATTGCCTCCATTCTGACATATAACACTGGTGTCATTCTATCTATGTATCCTGCCCCTCCTTCAGTCAACAACACTTTTAAACAAATCAGTGATGCAGTCAAAGGTGAAAGGTCTCCATTCAAGAAAACAACAAATTATAACAAAACCAGCAGTGAATTCAAAGCTCGAGCGCCTGTCACTGCCCTACACTCACTGTCAAGAGAAACTATAGTCATATTTCAGGATTAAACGAGCGTTTCATGGCTGACATGTATGCGGTCACCTACCTCGTCCATCTCCCTGACGATTTTACGGAGCTTGTCATCGTCCTCCAGCAGTTCGTGAAGCTGTGTGGTGGAGTACGAGTGAAATCTGTTCTCGAAGCCGGACATTTCTCCCATGGCTTTGTTATTGTGTCTCTCCGCTGCCGCAGGGAAGTCTCTTGTGTTGCTCCTCAACCGGAAGTCGAGTAATTCCCGTCAAATCAGCGCCTGTGAATGGGCGTGACGTCACGCGCGTGGACGTGTGAGCGACGTCAAGAGGCCATTCATGGAAAAAGGATTTAGTAAATATAGTTTTAATATATAATTTATATATAAATATGATTTAGTTGATATCTTTACGTTTATACATTCACATTAATTTCCCTATCACTTGCACACAATTATTTATCATTTATATTATTAGACATTATTTATTATACAGACTACTAAAATATGTTTCACTACAATCACAATAATTTTAGTGTATTCAGGTTGCTTATTTAAAACCCATTTCAGCATCTGTTTTATTTTTCTTAAATAATTTGTTGCATTTAATAAGAAAATAATTTCTTTTTTTCTTTATAGATTTAACCCATAGCTTCTGTCACAAATACTAGTTTCTAACGATAATAAATAAATATGAAATCACCATCTCAGAATATTTCGGTAAAAACCACGTTCCGGGGGGGTTTTTGGCGGGGCTCTCCTGGTAAAATTCGCATTCCAGGGGCTAAATATGAAGTTATTTGGGGTCGATTCAACCCGCAGACATGAAAAACAACCTGCGGCAACAGATTAAAAAAGTAGCCCAATTCCGCGGGAAAACCGTGGACTTGGCAACACTGATTAGCGTCCACACCAACACACCATATCGTTCTGTTTATTCTAATCGCGCGCTGCAGTTTTATCGTCTGTCACTTTAAATGCTCGAGCGCTTTAAAGCAGGATGGATTCTGATTGGCTGTCAATGTTTTTTTGCATCAGCTGAAAAAAAAAAACATGTTCGAAAGTAATCGTTATAGTTGTGGTGTGGACTCTATATTTAGAAATATTTTTAGAGTTATATCTTTATCGTCTTAAGGTGAACGGGCCTTAAATACCGTTATATGAATATAAAATAAATAAATGCGATTGGGCTAGTTTTGAGGAGCAATTGGGCGGGTTTTGTTGTGAAAACCTGGCAACCCTGACGCTAATATAGTTATCGTTATAGCTATCGTTCTTGTTGTGAACAGGCCTTTACTGTGCTAGCTGTGGTGCTCATTGTTGTGGAAAGTTACTTTTAAAAGTAATGCATTACAATACTGTATTGCGTTACTCCCTAAACACTAACTAATTGTGTTACTTAGTTACTTTTTATGAAAAGTAATGCGTTACATTACTTTTGCAATACTTTTTCTCACCTGGGCTGGGCTTGCTTGTTTGTTTTTTAATAACAGAAATTGTATTTTACTGTTTTTATTGATATCAAGGAATACTCAATTTTTTCGTGCAAGTGAGATGAGTAAATGCATGTTCACATTTAGTCTAGAACTACAATAACCATCATGTTCACACAGCGCACACAACACCTCTGCACTTACTACTGATTTCTCTCAACATGGGGACAGGAGAGTTGTCAGTCAATAAATGTGAAAAAGTAACTTGGATATTTTGTAAACTGGAAAAGTAATGAGCTTCTTTACTAGTCACTTAAAAAAAGTAATCTGATTACGTAACTCAAGTTAATTTTAATGCGTAACCCCTAACACTGTTGGCACTGCACGTGTAAATCTGTACATGAAAAACTGAGGGTTGACAGAACTAAAAATGACAATGAAAACATATTCATCCCTCTTTTATTCTTTATTTGAACAAAATACAAATGAACAAACAGAATCTAAATAAAACAAAACCTGTGCATTGTTCTCACGGACCAATTACGACTGTCTGAAAATATTATCCAAATACACATTTCTGATTTTTAAATATAAAATTCTACAGTATGAACTCAAAATCTATTTCTGGAATATATATATATGCTTTAATTGTAATGCAATACAACAAATTTAATCCAACTGAATTCTATTAGATGCACTGTTTTTCTAACTATAATTAAATTTTTTGTGTCTCACTAGATTCTATGAAATCCATATTTAATATCATACAGTTTGAATATATTTATACAATATGATAATGAAATCTTAAACTTAGTTTAAACCTCTTCTGCATATTTTTGTCTTTCCAGGTCTTCTCTGAAGAGGGTTTCCAAAAACATCTTACGTTTAAATCACAATATACATGCATGAATCTTATCTTAACACGCATGAGCTCAGCAGTTCAAGCTGGCACAGCTCTGCACATCTAATTGTAGAATCTTGATTAAAATCCAAGGTCTAAATGACTCACGCGCAATATGGTCAATGTGGGTTTGGAAACGTGCGTCACTTGCCGCGTTGGTAAGGTACGTAAAAATATCATACATCTGTGAGTCTCATGTGTTTGGGAAACTGCCAGTGATGCTGCGCTTGTGACTCAGATCATATCTCATCATAAGTGTGAGGACAAACATGGTTTGTGTGTTTGATCAGTCGGATGCTTCGGGTTCATGTAAGGGATGTGACACGGGGGTCTGTCCGAATCCAGGTCTGACTCGCCGGGGGTGCAGGTAGACTAAGGATGATGCTTCTATTCAAACACAAATATGAAAGAAAAAAGGGGAAAACATCATGTCAAACAGTCATTTGCTTATGGAGGAGCATCTCTTTGCATCACAGTACTCACAGTTAGGCCGAGGGGTCAGAATTAGAGGGGTTTGGACGGACGGACGGGTTCATTGGCTCCAGAGGAATCTTCACTGAGGGGAGGGAGTCTTTGGGACACTTTGACTGGGAGAAGACGACACCATTGCAACAGACAATATGCATGCAGATACACTGCTGTTCAAAAGTTTGGGGTCAGTAAGGTTTGTTGTTCTTTTGGTTTCCACAAAAATAAGACATTGATAATAATAATAAATGTTTCTTGAGCAGCATATCAGAATGATTTCTGAAGGATCATGTGACACTGAAGACTGGAGTAATGATGTTGAAAATTCAGCTTTGATCACAGGAATAAATTACTTTATAAAATATATTCAAATAGAAAACAATTCTTTTCAATTGTAAGTATATTTCACAGTTTTACTGTTTTTACTGTATTTTGATAAAATAAATGAAGCCCTGGTGAGCAGAAGAGATTTCTTTCAAAAACATTAAAAAAACCAAACCCCAAACTTCTGAACAGTAGTGTATATTTCGTAAGTGTACGTACCCAGGGTCCAACATTAACTTGAAGCTGTGTTGTGCTGCCAGCTTTTCTATAATAGACTATTGCTTTGATTCAAAGCGCTTACATCAGATGATGAACATTTAGAACCATGCATCGAAATTTAAACCATGCACATTGTTGCAATTCCTACTTAAAGGCACAATATGTAAGATTGTCGGTTTAAAATATCCAAAAACCACTAGAACAGTGTTATATATTTTGTTGATGTGTGCACCTACATTATCCCAAATGTTTCCAAGAATGTTTAAATCCAGAGAAATAAGCAATTTTAACCAGGACACGGATTGTGTCCGCGTCGCCTATCAATGACCCACATCATACCCACATTACCCTCGATTTTTACTTTGTAAAAAAAAACATGGAAACACCAAAGACGCTTTAATATATTATGTGTTTTATTAGACAGGTGAACAACTGTTTGGATACATTCATTGCCAGAAAATTAACCATTGTTATATAGATCAACACAGTTAAGGCTAATTTATACTTCTGCTTCGAGTGTACACCATAACTACAGCGTAGGCTGCGTGTAGCACACTTAGCCTACGGCGTAGCCTGACGTGAACCTCTACAAAAATGTAACAATGCATCAATTCTATGCGGATTGGTCTGCTAGAACCCCTCCCTCAGGTCAAAAAACTGGTGCGGAACAAGCGGAGAAAAGTGAGCGTTTTCAACTTCCATGGGAATTTAAAAAATGCTCTGTTTCAGGGGACACATGCCGTCAAAATGCAACAAAAGTCGTTGACTGTTTGAACTACAAAGTACATGACAAGCTGCTTGTTCTTTGGCTTTTGCCTTGATACTCAACATGACCGCAGACACTGCCTACTATCAGTCTGCGTGTTCCACGTTGATGCAGAAGTATAAATGAAAACCGACGCATAGCCTACAGCGCAGAGGCTCCTGCGTAGTTCCTACACAGAAGTATAAATCAGCCTCAAGTCTTATTGTTTAAATCTTGTTTTCATGATTTACCATGTTTTACCATGCCTAATATCGATCTAGCTTACTGTAGTGTGCATTAAGTGTCTCATAATAGCCGCCGAGCGAACGCACAGAGTAGCATTATAACAACTTTCAACACACAATTGTGTCTTATATGATAAACAGAGCTGCGTTACTCCACATACGCTTGACTGGAAGAAGCGGAAGTGGCGACTGTGGCATAATAAAAGCTCTACTGCTCTCGAGACATGTGTTGCGCTCGTCTCTCATTAGCAATCGCTCCAGCGGCCTCGTTCCGCTCCACACCCTGCTTCATACTACAGTAATGTTAGTAAATCTTAAATAAATTAGCTCATCCATGAATTTGATTTCTGCCCGAGTCCCATCCAGATTCATTTCCACCGACTGTAGATGTGAAGACAACACCTCCCATGATTCCACGAAATCAAGGTGTTATCAAGCTACGCGTTTGTTTTGAATAAGTGACCTCTAGTGGCGAAAATTACATATTGTGCCTTTAAGTTACCAGCAAACTGTTTAAAACTTGTTAATTCTGGACCCTGAATGAACAAATATTTCATGCAAAAAGATTCAGCACTGTACAAATGACCACAAACCACACAATAAAGGCAGGCTGTAATAAAGGACCAAGAGACATTACAACCAAGATGACAATTATGACTATGCTAAATGGACTCTGCTTGTGTTGCACAAGAGGAAAAAAATAGGAGGGATTAAATGGTAATAAGTGTTATAAAGTGCCTTCTCAGCAAAACTGTGGAATTAAAGGAAAAAATATTAAAGATTAAATCACAACACACACAAACAACATAAGATCTTCTCTGTGTTTATGAGTGTATCAGCATGATAACATCTCACACATCTGTTTGGTTTTACCTCTTCATCGCTGTTGTTGTGTTCTTCCGCTTTGGCTTTTTTCTTCTCTTTCTTTTTCTTCTCATCCTCCTTCTTCTTCTTGTCCTTTTCAGGCAGGATGTCGTCCAGCCAGGCCAGGTCATGCTGCGAGAAGACCAGGTCCAACATCTTCCTCACGACCATCAGGCCCAGAATCTGACAGAGGAACAAGTCACAAAAATACAGAAAGTAAATGACATACTAATAATCTGGGTGAGTTATATTTCATATTTCATCCCACAATAATATAAATTCAAAATACAATACTTTGCATAGAGAAAATAGAGCCCATTTTAGGACTGTTTAAATGTTTTTGCTCTATGACATTATTTTCATGAAAATTAACCATATTTTTAACAATTTTTCAGAATAAAAATAAAAATACATAAAATACACACTACATGCTAATGTTTTGAGAGAGTCACGTATGGGTGAAGTCGGGTCATATTTCATCGCAAAATAAAATAAAATTTAAAAAAATGCATAGAGAAAATAAAGCCTATTTTAAGGTCTTTTAGATTTTTTTGCAGTACATTATTTTCATGAAAATTAAGAATATATCAACATTTTTTTTCCCCAGAATAAAAATAAAAATATATGCTACATGCTAATATTCAAAGAGATTCACATTCAAGGATGAGCTCATGAAAACTCCAGCTCATATTTCATCATAAATATAAATAAAATAAAAATTGTATCATTTTATCTTCATTTATTTGCATTATGACATTATTTACATGAAAATTTTCAACAAAGTTTTACATTTTTTAGAATAAGAAAATAAAGCCTATTTAGGAACATAAAGATGTGAAACAAAATAATAAATACTGTTTTTTTTTGTTTTTTTTTGCATCATGACATTTTGATGAAAATTAAGCATATTTTCAACATTTATTTTTTTTATTCTTCAGATTTGTTTCTTTATGTTTTAGGGTGAAATATGACATTATTTACATGGAAATTAAGCATATTTCAACTAATTTTTCAGAATAAAAATTAAATATTTTGCATAGAGAATATAGAGCCTATTTAGGAACATTAAGATGCAAAATAAAATACAATTTACATTTACATTATTTTGATGAAAATTAAGCATATTTTCAACATTTATTTATTTTCAGATTTGTTTATGTTTTGGGCTGAAATATGACCTAAACATCTCTTCATGAGATTCACCTATTTATGTTTTAAACACATTTCTAGTGATTGCTCCAGAGAACCAGAATACGTGTAGAACTCGCACCATGACAGGGAAGATGATGGCGGCCACAGTGGACTTGAGGATCCAGAGGACGGCCAAGCAGGTGATCTGCACCAGGGTGAAGAGGTGCACACGCCGCAGGGGTACGTGCCGCAGGAACACGAAATCTGGCTGGTGCTTGGCTGGCATGAGGTACAGCTTCATCCTCTCCCAAAACTAAGAAGGAAAGTCTGGTAAAATCTACTGAAGTACAGTATATATATCTCAACTACTATAACTATCAAACAACTACTTTTAAGGCCTTTTTAAGCACAAAAGCAGGAATGTAATACGGGCTCGTAACATCAAGAAAAACATTTAAAGTGCCCCTATTATGCTATTTTAAAGGTTCCTAATTTTGTTTTGGAGTCTCCTACAATTGGTTTACATGCATCAAAGGTCAAAAAACACTTTAATTTTCTCGTAATATACATTGCAGCATCAGCTTTTTTCTCACAGCGTCTGAAACGGTTCGATCAAGGATTCGGTCTCTTTAAACCCCTCCTTTCCAAGAGCCTGCTCTGCTCTGATCGGTCAGATGGCCCAGTCTGTTGTGATTGGTCGACCGCTTACAGCGCGTGTCAGAAACAAAACACCCATTATCATATCTGAATTTCAGCTCCAGATCTTCCTCAGCACTTGATGCACAGTGATACAAACAGTAACGATGTGTCGGTTTTACCGTATCAATTCCAGCGCTAGCTCACATTCACAAACAGCTACATTACACACTACATGAAAGGTAGTATTCAAAAAAGCATAATAAGGGCACTTTAATTTTTGTTAGGACCATTCGTTTAATACAGCAGATCTGAATGTACCTGAATGCCATGGAGAGAAGCGACGCCCATGTACAGGAACACACCATACAACACAGGCATAGGGATGTACTGTGCAGAAATACACACAATTATTTGTACAGCTTCTGAATTGCACTAAAGCCCTATTCGGATAGTAATTGTTTCTCATGGGGACGTCTGTAAAAATACATTTTCATGGCACCTCAGTGATAAAACTCATGCATTTGTTTGGCAGTTTATTCAAGGTGGAGTTCTGTGAACCCAGGAACACACTGCTCACATGGTCAGTCACATGATTGTCAGCTGCAAACAAAATGTCTGTTATTGCTTGGAAAACTAATAAATTCTGTATTTGGTGAGAGAAAAAACACAGACATTCTGGATTCAGGTGATAATGAAATCACAGACTAACCCCGGTAAATGTTGCAATTACTTTACATCCCCATGAGAAACAATTATTATCCAAACAGTGCTCAAGAGACAAAAACAAGCATGATTTTATATAAGTAAAGATCAGTTTTGATTACCTGCAGTATTGGTGCAAGGAAGACAGACACTCCAGTGAGGACAAACACCAATGTGCCTGTAAGTCTCTGTTCCCTGCATTAAACACAAACCTAATGATCCTCACAACTACTGTACATGACAAAATACTTCTACAAAAAAGGTCTTGTTTTGACTTACCGCACACCAAGAAACTGTGGCTGCTCACCAGGAGCACTGGACTCACTTTCCATCTTCAGAGAGTCAATGTGGGCGATGGAAATGACCGTGGCCGCTACGTACCAGGGCAAACCCATGAAGGAGCAAACGGCCATGAGGATGCCCACCCAGAACAGGTCCAGATGATAACCACAACCTTTCTGCGCCAGTGAAAATGGGGAAAAGACATTTAGCAATGCTACATGGAACAACACATTACTGCTTATGGACATGCATGCATATTACATATTCATAACTCAACATCATGGTGCTAGGAGATTCTGGATGGTCACCAAAGTGATTCTGTATGATTTGGATGCTAGCCAGTGTTATTTTAATGTTATCTATATACTAATTTTTTTAATTATTATTAATTTATTTTAATTTAATTTAAGTTAAAGTTTTAGTAATTTTGTTATGTGTTCTTGTAATTTTTATTCGTTTTTTATACTTACATTTAACTTTAATTTAGTTGTATTTCAGTTATAATAATTTTAGTACTTAAATTTTAAACTGATTTATTACAGTTAGGTTTTAGAAAATTTTAATTTAATTTAATTTTTTTTTTTTTTAGTTTAAGTTTAACCTTGTAAAGCCTGACATGAAATAATAGTCTTAAAAATCAAATTTTACTCAGAGGCCCAAAATGAGAAAATAATATTTGGTGCAGTTGTATTTATATGGCCAAAAGTAAGATTCTGACAGCTTGTAAATCAATGAGATCTTCATAACTGTCACAGACACGCCAGGTTCCAACATCACCCAATCACAGCGCACTCAATCACCGGAGTACTGATCACCCGCACCTGCACCTCATCATGTCACTCATCACTGCCACTACAAAACACTCACACACACTCTCAGTCACTGTCCGTCTCGTTCGCATTAGGATCTCTATATGCTTACCTCTTGGACTCCTATTGAAGCTACAAACCTGTCTCCAGCGTCTCCAAGTCTCCTCGCTTTCCCAGTGTTGTTCCAGTGTGTGTGTGAGTGTCACGCTTCATCCTCGTCAGCCATCCCAGCATTCCTCCGGATCGCCACTTCTGCAAATCACCGATAAGGACAGTATTCATTCTCATCTTCACGCACACAATCAACTTCACTCATCTGCACTTACCTGTTTCACCCAATACTCTGCTGTGTGAAAAATAAAGTCATCTATCTGTTATCTCTGCCTCTGACCCATCTGTATTGTAACAGAAGACCGGACCTGAAAACATCGTCATCACACACAGCATGAGTCACCCGATCCCATCCAAGAGCTCGCCGATGTCCCCGACGACGAGCTCACCACCACTCCAACATCACCTCATCCAGCGATCACCCCACAAACACCGTTACCTCTCCTTCACCTCCAATGCACGCCAGTCCCATGGCGAAAACCAGCGCCCTACTCTGGTTCGGCGGAGGACTGCAGCGATTTTCTTCTGCAGTGCTCACTGGTCCTGGAGATGCAACCGCACAACTTTCCCACCAAACTTCTAAAGTGGCTTTCATCATCTCAACTGCAAGGCAAGGCGCTCCAGTGGGCAGATTCTATCTGGTCCCAAAATCATCCTATTACTCAATCATTACTCTGGTTTTGTGGCTCACTTCATGAAGTTTTTGGAAAGCCCATCTCTGACTCGTCGATTGGTGAGAAAACTATATAATTTAAAACAAGGATCCCTGTCTGTTAACGAATATGCCTTGCAGTTCAGAACTCTTGCAGCATCCAGCGGCTGAACGAACAAGCCTTGATCACAACCATCGCCAAGGATTGGATCCTCGCGTCGGGTTGCATCTCGCTGCATACGAGATTCCATCGGCCTTGAACGATTCATCCAACTCTCCATCCGCTTTCGCCACTGGGATGCAGTCGTGTTTAGAAGAACACCAGGGCCAGTTGCTATCTCCCATCTCAGCATCGCCGACCAGAATCCGTCCAGCTCCCAGAACCAGCCAACTAACCCATGTCTCTGGAAGGCACACGGCTCTCCCGCTGAGCGGCAGAGACGGCTGACCCAGAATCTCTGCCTGTACTGTGGTTCTCCTGGGCATATTCTCTCCACATGCCCAATTCGCCCTCCGCGACCCATGGTGAGTGCTATCATTCCGTCAATTAAGAAAATGAAACCCTCACCACTACTGTAACACTTACTGCTTCTGACGATCCATTCCAGTTGTCGCCTCCTCGATTCTGGGTCAGCCGGCAACTTCATCTCCGCACCTCTGTCGCCAGCTCCATCGGCAAGACCACGGCCACGCCGACCACCTACCAGATTCAATCTGTGACGGGAAGCCCATAGCCGTAAGCACATATCTGGCTACTGCACCGCCATCCAGATACAAGTCGGCCTTCTACATGTGGAACATCTCCATTGGTGCCACTGTCTTCACCAAACTGGACCTCCGCAGCTGCATACAACCTCATCCGGATACGCGAGGGGACGAGTGGAAGACCGTGATTTGTGACACCTACCGCCACTACGAATATTTGGTTATGCCGTATGGCCTGGCCAACGCCCCTCCGTATTCCAGGACTTCATTCATGAGGTGCTCCGGGAGTTTCTCCATCGCTTTGTCCTGGTCTACATTGGCGACATCCTAATCTACTCCCGGAGCCTGGCCGAACATCGCCACCACGTTGCGCGAGGTCCTCCAACAACTCCGCAAGTTTCATCTCTCTCAAGGCAGAAAGTGCACATTCCATCAACCATCAGTTCAATTCTCGGGCATCATTGACAGCAGTGGCATCCGGATGGACGAGGGGAAGGTGGAAGCAATCAAGAACTGGCCGACTCCTCAACCATCAGGAACTACAACGCTTTCTCGGATTCTCCAACTTTACCTGCTTCATCCACAACTACAGCTCCATAACCACCCACTTACCAACCTGCTCCGTGAATAAACCCAAGTCTCTGTCCTGACCCTGAGGCCACGGAGGCCTTTCAACACCTCCAAGAAGCCTTCACCACCGCTCCTCTCTCGGGCCCACCCCAACCCAGAGCTGCCCTTCGCTGTGTCGAGGTGGACGCCCACCACCGGAGTAGGAGCGTGTTGTCCCAGCAGCAGGGGAATCCCAGCAGACTCCATCCATGTGCCTTCTCTCTCCCGCAAGCTCAACCCGGCGGAGAGAAATTACGCATCGGGAACAGAGAACTCCTAGCTGTTAAGCTCGCCCTGGAGGAGTGGAGGCATTGGTTGGAGGGATCAAAACATCCCTTTCAAGTTCTCACTGATCACAAAACCTTGAATACTTACGCTCTGCCAAAAGACTTAACTCCAAGACAAGCCCGCTGGTCCTCTTCTTTACAAGATTCAATTTCTCCATAACCTACCGCCCTGGTCCCAAGAATGTTAAAGCAGATGCTCTCTCCCGCCTCCATGTCTCCAGACTAAAAGGTCAAGATCCAGAAACCATTCTCCCAAAAGAAATCATCGTCAACCCCATTTCCTGGTCCGAGGAAACCTTACCCTCCTCCAATGCCTCCACCAACGCCTCCGCCGGGTTGTCCACCAGGCTTGTGCTACACCACTAAATCTCGACGCACTCCACTGATCCACTCTGCCCACACGCCACACTTGGCACTGGTCACCCGGGGCCAATGAAACCTCCTCGCTGCTGAGGGAACGCCTGGTGGCCCAACATGGCAGCTGATGTCAGAAGGTACGCAGGGCTGTAAGGAATGCGCCATCTCCAAGAGCCCACGCCATTTACCATCCGGCAAGCTCTTGCCTCTGCCCGTTCCCAACCGACCCTGGTCACACCTAGAGTCGATTTCATTACCGATCTCCCAGCTTCCAACAACAACACCTGCATCCTCGTAGTGGTGGATCGTTCTCTAAGTCCTGCCGCCTCATACCCCTGAGAGGCCTACCCACTGCCATGGAAACGGCAGAGCAACTTCTTCAATCATGTGTTTCGATACTTTGGAATTCCTGAAGATATAGTCTCTGATAGAGGACCACAGTTTATTTCAAGGTATGGAGAGCATTCTTCTGCTCCTAGGTGTGACCGTCCAGCCTAACATCCGGGTACCATCCGCAGTCGAACGGGCAGACGGAAAGGAAGATCCAGGAGATCGGTCGCTTCCTCCGTACCTTCCTGTCATGACCACCAGGACTCTTGGAACCAGTACCTGCTGGGCGAAAGTACGCCCAAAACTCTCTCCGTCAGCCTTCCACCGCCTTACACCATTCCAATGCGTACTGCCACTAACCCCCACTGTTCCTCTGGTCCGGGAACCCTCTGATGTACCATCTGTGGATTACTGGTTCCGAGAGAGCGAGAGGGTCTGGGACTCAGCGCATCACCAACTCAGCGAGCCTCTGGCGCAGACGCAGGATGACAGCAGACCTTCGCCGGTCCGGCCCCCTCATACCAGCCCGGTCAGGAAGGTCTGGCTGTCAACCAGGGACATCCGCCTGCGTCTGCCCTGCGGAAGCTGAGTCCCAGGTTCATTGGTCCGCTCACCATCACCAAGCAGATCAACCCAGTCACGTATCAACTTCAACTACCTCCTACAGAATTCATCCCACATTCCATGTTTCACTGCTTAAGCCTCACCACCCTTCTGTTTCTCCCTCCACAGGACCTGACGTGGCAGCCTCCGAACCCCCTTCCACTCATCCTGGACGACGGCGCCAAGATATGAGGTTCACGACATCTTGGACTCCCGGCGCCGTGGTGGTCAATTAGAATATCTGGTCGACTGGGAGGGCTACGCCCAGAAGAGCGCTCATGGGTCCCCAGGGACGACATCTTAGATCCAAACCTCCTCCTAACCTTCCATTCCACTCACCCTGACAGACCAGCCCCGTGGAAGAGGCCGACCACCGCGATTGCCGGGGTCCTCGGCCTCAGGAGCGGGCCGTGGAGGGGGTACTGTCACAGACACGCCAGGTTCCAACATCACCCAATCACAGCGCACTCAATCACCGGAGTACTGATCACCCGCACCTGCACCTCATCATGTCACTCATCACTGCCACTACAAAACACTCACACACACTCAGTCACTGTCCGGTCTCTGCTCGCATTAGGATCTCTATATGCTTACCTCTTGACTCCTATTGAAGCTTCAAACCTGTCTCCAGCGTCTCCAAGTCTCCTCGTTTCTCAGTGTTGTTCCAGTGTGTGTGTGAGTGTCACGCTTCATCCTCGTCAGCCATCCCAGCATTCCTCCACGGATCGTCACTTCTGCAAATCACCGATAAGGACAGTATTCATTCTCATCTTCACGCATACACAATCAACTCCACTCATCTGCACTTACCTGTTTCACCCAATACTCTGCTGTGTGTGAAAAAATAAAGTCATCTATCTGTTATCTCTGCCTCTGACCCATCTGTAAGATTCTGACAGCTTGTAAATCAATGAGATCTTCATAACAGTATAGCAAACTACTTACATAAAATGCATTTAAATATCAGTTATTACTATATCTGCCAATAAGATGTCTTAATAAGATGATATTTAAATGCTTAGTTTTGTGATCAAAGCTCTGTAGTTTTTATTGTGGGGGCAAAACATATGATGCAATGCCATACAATGATGATTGAGACATGAACAAATAAACGTTCCTCAAAAGTCTGTTGTATCATATTTGATACATACATTTTAATGTTATTTTTCTAAAAAATTATGTATGGATAATCAAGTAAACCTTCAGTCCAGTAAATGTTCATCTTGACATATTGCTAACAATACAAAAATTATTCTTACCTTTACTTAATAAATCATTAAATATTTCACAACAAAAACACGTGTAGCATGACCTGAAGGGGGACATTTTTAGAATTATACTAAACGGCTTTTTAATTGCTAAAAAAGTATGAACTATCAGTCAGACGACAGAAGACTATGGAAGCTTGTTTCCACCACTGAATTAAAAGAAAAAAGGTAATTGCTTTTTACTTTTTTTGTCACAATTGCAAGTTTACATCTCACAATTCTGACTTAATGCATTCTAACTTCAGAATTGCATGATATAAACTTGTAATTGCGAGTTATAAAGTCAGAATTGCGAAATAAAGTCAATTGTGAGATATGAACTCGTAATTGTGATAAATAAAGTCAGAATTGTGCGATATGAATTCGCAATTGCAAGAAAAAATGTCAGAATTGCAACTGTTCTGATTTTTTTTATGATATAAACTCATAATTGCGAGTTATAAAGTCAGAATTGCGTGATATAAACTCACAATTGCAAGAAAAAAGTCAGAATTGGGAGAAAAAAGTCAATTGCGAGATAAAAACTCGCAATTGTGAGAAATAAAGTCAGAACTGTGCAATATAAACTCGATAGCGAAATATAAACTCACAATTGCGAGAAAAAAGTCAGAATTGCGAGATATAAACTTGCAATTGCGAGATAAAATGTCAGAACTGCAACTGTTCTGACTTTTTTCTCGCAATTCTGAGAAAAAAGTCAGAATTTGTGAGATAAAAAGTCATAATTGTCTTTTAAATTGTTTTATTCCGTGGCAGAAACAAGCTGCCATAGTAGACATTTAGTAGAGATTGTGTACATCAAGTTTTTCAGCGACATTTTTTTATCAAATATTTATAGAACCAAAAAAATTTTTTTTGTAATATAAACTCGCAATTCTGAGAAAAAATGCAATAAAGCACTTTATAACATGCATTTGCAGCTTTATATCTCGCAATTCTGACTTGGAACTCGCAATTGCAAGTTTATATCACGCAATTCTGAGAAAAAAGATGTAAACTCTCAATTGCGATAAAAAAAACAGCCAGAATTGTGAGATAAATTACCTTTTTTATGTTTTTATTCAGTGGCGGAAACAAGCTTCTATAGTTCTGAGTAGTTGCTAGATTGTGAGAATGAGTGCTGCTGTAGTGTGACGTCCAGCACCTTTAGTTTGTTTTCTTTTCGGTTGACGATGACGGCTGTGATCTGCTGATCCATGAAGATGAGGATGGTGACCAGCAGAGCAGGTAAAAAACTGGCCAAGCACATCCACCACGGGTTCTTCCCTAAAGGCATGACGATCCAGCCGCGATCGGGCCGCGTGGGCTACACAGACAGAACAGAACTGAAGAAAGTCAGCATAGTAATAACTGAAATCACATGGTATGTTTTGTAAAGCACAGTGGATTAATGTGATGTTAGTATATAATCATGATAAAAAAGCTAGAAAAGATGCAATCGGGAGGTGAAGAAAGATACGTGTGTATCCGTTGCACAACGTACCTTAAATTCGGTTGGCACAATCAGTTTAGGTGTTTTAAGCCCCATAAACATATCAAGACCAACAAATGTCATGATTGACGTGAAGATTGCAAAATCACTGATGAGTTTCCGAAGCTGCACATTTACAGAGGAAAAAGAAAGAAGTAGAAAACTAGACACAACTAAATAAGAACTAGAGAAGATCAGAGGCTTTATAAGACAAAAGTGCAATAGATTTAAAAATGTTTGATGCCTTCAAGTCTTTCTGAGAAGTTTAAATGTGATTTATTTTGTTTTCAAATGCGATGTCATTTTTGTTTGTTTTCAGATGTTTTCAGTTTTTTTAAATGAATATTTAAATGTAATTATGGTCACACTTTAGTTTAGGGTCCAATTCTCACTATTAACTACTATTAACTACAACTTTTGCCTCAATAAACTCCTAATTACTGCTTATTAATAGTTAGTGAGGTAGCTGTTAAGTTTAGCCATTGGGAAGGATTATGGGATGCATAATAAGGCATTAATATCTGCTTAGTACTGATAAACAGCCAATATCCTAGTAATATGCATGCTAACTACTTAATAGTGAGAATTGGACCCTAAAGTGTTACTGTAATTACTATATTGTATGGCCTTATGTTCATGTTTTTTTAATTATTGTACATTAAAAATTAATTTTATTTAAATACTTGTATCTATTTATATGGAAGCTTGTTTCCGCCACTCAATAAAAAATAAAAAAGGTAATTGCGATTTTTTTATCTCACAGTTCTGACTTTTTTTCTCAGAATTGCGTAATATAAAGTCGCAATTGCATGATAATTGCGTGTTATAAAGTCAGAATTATTGAGTAATAAAGTCATAATTGTTGAGTAATAAAGTTTATATAAAAGTTTTTTTTCCCTCAGAATTGGACTTTATAAAAGTCAGAATTGTGAGATGTAAACTTGCAATTGCGAAAGAAAAAAGTCAGATTTGCAAGAAAAAAAGTCTCAGTCTTAACTTAGTGGCTATGTTTATGCAAGAACTTGCCACTTTATACAACATTACAATGCGCTTTTCCCCTATGTACTGTATGATGAAGACTTGAAGGCAGCATTTCATTCAAATATGACTAATATAAAAAGGCAAGTCTGTGGTATAACATTAAGACATAGAAGATGACACATTATGGACCTTTATCTGGGTGGGCACATGCAGTTTGGGAGTCTCCAAGGACATCACATAATCCAGAGCACAGAAGACCAGGATGGATATAATGATGGAAAAATCTGCTATCAAGGTGCGACACTTGGAGAAAAACAGAAACAACCAGAAGCAAGTTGGGGGGAGAGCGGTAAATACGATATGGATGAGGATAAGGAAAACGGTCTCCATACGGTCTGTACCAGAGAATACAGAAGCAGGTGTGTTCACTTGACATACATGGGAAATACATGTGAAAATGCTGAATCCCAACCTTTGTGGGGAAGTAACGGCTGGACTTGAACTTCTTGAGCGAGATGGTCATGGAGTAAGTGCCGAAGAACAGGATGAAAGACAGCATGGCCAGATCAGGGATGTATTTGCAGGATTTGCCCACCAGGGAACCGCCGAATCTCAAGCACTCTTTCTTAGTCAGCTGACTCCAGTCCAGAGCCGTGAAGTTGAACTGAGAGGAGGAGTGAGATCATATGTGCTCACAGACAACAAAACGGGAAAAAGTAATAGTGATGATTGTTGTGAAGAAAAACAGTTTGAGCTCACCACAGAGTAATCAGAGATGTTTTCTAGGCCTAACGGAGAGGAAGTGTTGAAAGCCAAAGAAGTCACTACAACAGAAGAGATAAGCAAGCACTTATAGTGTTTTTATGCTTTTTGACAAGACTTCATACATTTCATACAATAACATCTTATATGGATGTTCAAGGGGTATCAAGAATAGTAAGAACATGCCAGTAGTCGATACTTACTCCAATCAGCATCCAAATCAAGTATGGGCGACAAAAACAAATATGATACACATAAGTTGCAGTGGTCAGATGTAACAAACCAATATATCATCCAAAAACCAAAAATGTCAACATAAAATTTTAGTATGGAAAACACTTTGCCTCCATTAATGAAACCAAATATTCAACAGAAAATATTTTAGGATGTGTCTTGATTTTATCTGGATCAAGAACAGTACAGGATTGCAGTCATTTGTGGAGAGTAAAAATTAAATGATTAAATGTAGTCATTTTAGTTGACAAAAATTAAATGCCATTTTAGTATAAATGAATGAGAAAATTAATGTGACACAAAATACTGACTAAATTTAAATATTATTTTCATCAAAACATATTACTAAATGAAAATTTATAATAAAAATAATAATAATAATATTTGTTTTAATTATTCAAAACAATTATTTTTCATAATAAAAATATTATCATTATTACAATAATGATTATCAATAATAACAATAAAAAACTTTTTATTATTTTGAATAATTACATTTGAATAAAAATTTAAATATAATAATAATAATGCTATTTTTAAAAACATTTTATCCAAAAGTAATTATTTTAATAAATAATAACAAAAAATATTATAATAATTATTATTAATAATAATTGTATTATTGAATATTAATTACTTTTGAATAAAATATTCAAAAAACATCTTTATTATTATTTATAAAAACAACCAATGTTATCATTATCATATATTTTTTATTATTTTTAATACTATTTACTTTGAACAATATATTTCAAGAAAAATAAAAAATATAAAAAATATTTAATCAAAAGAAATTAAATATTTAAAAAAGCTTTATTATTATTCATAAAAACATCAAATTTTATCATTATAATAATAATAAATATTATTAATAATATTTTTATTATTTTTTATAATAATTACTTTGAAATACAATTATTAAAATATTTAATTATTCATATCATATTATTATTAATATTATTTTGAGTAATAACTACCTTTGAATAAAAGATTTAAAAACATTGTTATTGGTATTTATATATATATATATATATATATATAATTTTTTTTTAATTCTTGAAATAATAAATAAAGAATGAAAAGTCAGGAACGTGTATGAAGAGAGTAAACAGTGTTTATTTCACAGAATAATCCCACTGAGCCTGACTGGCTGAGGTTGTTTTTCGCTGGGTCACGGGGTCAGACTCACCTTGATCAGGAGCCTGGCAGTCACACCTGTAGCTGGTGATGTAATCTGGCTTGAAGTCTCGATTGATGGGGTAATAATTGAAGGTGCTCATCATTTTCTTAAGGGCATCAGAGATGAAGATGAAGGAGATGAGGCTGGAGAAGCCCTCCTCTGTGAAGCGCGTCATGTACTTGATGATGTAGCTGGCGTCTGTGGCCACCAGGATCAGGCACTGGAGGCAGGAGTGCAAGCCGATCCAGAGCCGTATCTCCATGTAGTCAATGTCATTGTTTCTGAACACAGATGACAATTCAGTTAAACAATCAAACTCAAAAATCAACTTCGGTGATTTTTAACTTTACTACTAAATCACAGGATGTCGTGCTCACATGCTGAATTCATAAAGCAGCTTTTCAAAGATCAGTATCGGTCCAGTAGAGCTGAGGATGATGAGGGGTTGACCGCCGAACAAACAGAAGACCGCGCCGGCCAAAGCTGTGCCCAAAAAGCTTTCCATCACACCCTGAAAGTCAATGAGACACATCAAAAAATAATGAAGCAAATAAAACAGAAAGACTTGGAAATAAAGTTCAAACAGTGAATGCACTTTCAATAAATAAAACTTCTTTTAAAATTAGAAGATGAAATTTTTATATGGAAGCCCATTTTCACCACATAAGGAGAAAAAATCATGCTTAGGTAAATCATAATTATGACATAAAAAGTTGAAATTACAAGATAAAATGTCAAAATTATGACAAACAGTCGAAACAAGACACTAAGCCATAATTAGTCTTAATCTTGACTTTTTATAATTTCGACTGTCATAATTATGACTTTGTATCTGGATTTTGACACGAAACTTCAACTATTTGTGTTAATTGTCTCATAATTCTGACTTTTTATTACAATTGTGACTTTTATCTCATGATTTCAACTTTTGTTTCTCATAATTATGCCTTAAAAAGTCAAAAATATGACAGTCATGAAGTCATTATTATGATTTACTGACTAAAATTAAATGACATTTTCATCAAAAGGCAAAAATTATTACTAAATGAAAATTTATAATAATAATAATCATAATACTTTTTAAATATTTTATTCAAAAACAATAATCATTATTTATAATAAGATAGTATTATCATTATTATAATAATTATTATTAATAATAACATTAAAAATACCTTTTTATTATTTTGAATAATAATTACGTTTAAAAACATAATAATAATTATAATATTTAAAAAAACATTTTATCCAAAAGTAATTATTCATAATAACAAAAAATTCTAATAATTGTTATTAATAATCATAATTGTTTTATTGAATATTAATTACTTAAAATATTATAAATATTATAATATTAATAAAATAAATAAATAAATATTATAATATTAATAAAATATAAAAAAAACATCTTTATTATTATTCATAAAATTAACAAATGTTATCATTTGCATTATTATGTGGCAGAAATGGGCGTCCGTATGTTTCTGCCTCAGAATAAAAAATAAAAAGATAATTGCGTCTCACAGCTGCAACTTTTTTCTTGTATATATCACACGAATGCATTTCTTATCATAAAATGTCTTACTTTAAACTTTCTCTCACTTTCTGCTTGTATATTGGCCAGGCCAATTAATTGCTTCATATTTGGCTGTTTTGAGATTATGATATAGGCATTATGTCAGTTATATTAAAATACTGGCATTATATCAAAGCATTTGTGACTACAAGGTGAATTACTTGGTAGTTGTCGGTCGCGTCCCCCAGCAGTCCTCCAAAGGTGATTGCATTGGTGATGCAGCCCAGGTAAATGAAGAGCACTGTAGAGATCGACTGGATGTGGAAGCCCTCGTAGAAGTCACTGAGCAACCAGGGCACTTTACGCTTGATGTCCAGCCACAGTCCTCCGCAAAATCTACACAAACAGAAAGAGTCTCAGACGTCATGTACGGTAAATCTAACACTGTAGAATTAGCAGATGACCAGGTTCAGTGGACGCTACCGTCCGGTAAATTTCAGCTCCTCTCCAAGCTCATGCGGCGCTGGCATGTCCTCATCTTCGGTAGACACCGCACCTCCTCCTGCATTCCCATTCGGCTGCCCCAGCTCATTTAGAGAGAAAACTGACTTCCTGCAGAAACAAACACAATTAATACTCATAGCAGATCTTGCCCCCCATTGACTACCATAGTAGGAAAGAAAAATACTATGGTAGTCAATGGGGGCGAGATCTGCTTGTTTACAAACATTCTTCCAAGTATCTTCTTTTGTGTTCAGCAGAACAAAGAAATGTACACAGGTTTGAAACAACTTGAAGGGAGTAAATGATAACAGAATTTTCATTTTTGGGTGAACTATCCCTTTAACTTCTCCACAATGTTGTCTGCCATTTTAAATGCATGAGCCCTTAAATTAGAATGGATTCTGATTGGCTGTCAGTGTTTTATCATTCAACAGCTGAAAAAAAATCGTTCTGAAAGTGATCCCAAAGATGTTGTTTCTCTATATCATTATCGTTATAGCTGTGGTGTGGACGGTGCTATTCTTCTATATTTAAAACGATTTTAAGAACTATAACTTTATCATTATCTTTATAGTTATCGTTCTTGGTGTGAACGGGCCTTTATACCGTCACTTTTGATCAATTTAATGCATACTTGCTGAATGAAAGTATTAATTTATTGAAACAAAAAATAAAATATACTGACCCCAGGCTTATGAATGATAATATACATAGATTCATGATTTAATACCTCATTTCTGCTGAAGGCAGTTTCTTCGGGGTTCGATGCGGATCTTGGGGTCCCATTCTCCAGGAGGAAGAACTATCACCTCATCCAAAAACTCATCAATCCCAGCAATCAAGTCCTCACGATTTCTGGCTTTATAGGCCACGTCACTGAACAGCTAAAGATGGTGACAGATACAGATAGACTTGTTAACAAATACTGGGATGATACTAAACTTTGTTGTACAGAATTACTAATACTTTCTCTTACGTCGTCAACCATGAGTGTGGCCATGGCCCGACCGATCTCATTGTAGGATTTGGTTTTGCCATTGGGACCGAGCAGCACAAAGAGGAACCTGGAAAATACAACACAAAGAAAATTCACATTGTATTTGATTAAAACTATAAGCATTAACACACATTTAAAAGGTCGTCTTTCTCTTTTTGTAAAATGGATCAAAAATATTGGTAACACTTTAGTATCACTTTTAAATAGTTGCTTATTAGCTTGCATATTGGCTGTTTATTAGTACTTACAAAGCACATATTAATGCCTTATTGCGCATAACCATATTTTTCATCCCTAAATCCTACCCCATACCTAAACTTAAAAACTACAACAACAACCTTACTAACTATTAATAAGCAGCAAATTAAGAGTTTATTGAGGGAAAAGTCATAGTTAATAGTGAATATGTGTTCCCCATACCAAAGCATTACCAAAATATTTATAAAAACATGATGATCTCACGCCCTAAATTATAAATACCATATTTATTTCCTTTATTGTCTTGTTTTCCAGTAAAAAATATAATTTTAACTTTTTATGTCACAATTATGACTTAAAAAGTCAAAAATATGACATAAGTCATTACGGATTTACTGACTAAAATTAAATATTTTCATCAAAAGAAAGATTATTACTAAATGAAAATGTATAATAATAATAATAATCATAATACTTTTTAAATATTTTATTCAAAAACAATTATCATTATTCATAATAAAAATAGTATTATCATTATTATAATAATTATTAATAATAACAATAATAATAAAACATATATTCTAACTTCCTTCCTTAAGATTTACTTGAAAAGTTACATTAACCTCAATATATATAATATTTATTTAATTGTTCCTCAAATTATTATTTTTATCAATCTTGTTGTAAACATAAACCTCAATAAAGTTGGTCGGATTTAAAATAATAATAATAATAAACAAATTATGAGTGGGTTAAGGGGAAAATACTTTCTGAAAAAAAGTCCTACTATTTATTACAAAAAAATTGTAAAGGATATTTAGTATGAAGTCCATTTCTGCCACATAAGAATTTATGACATAAAAAGTCAGAATTATCATATAAAGTGACTTTTTGATATAATTATGTAATTTCAGCTTTTTATCTTATTATCTTAGTAAGTCATATTTTGGACTTTTGATGTCATAATTTCATTTTTTTTGTCTAATTGTTATTATTATTTACCAAAGCATGATTTTTTCCCCCTTATGTGGCAGAAATTGGCTTCCATAGGTTTAGAAACTTTTACTGGAAAACAAGACAAATAAACTCATTCAGTAATTTATTTATTTATTTATTTATTCATTTAAATGCAGAAATCATTTGTCTTTGGTTGCACAAACACTTATATTTCCAATCATTTGCAAAGAAAATGACTGGAATTTATTATTTTCTTGTCCTATGGTACAAGTCAAGAGCAGTTTTGCCAGACTGTAACATAAAACTAAAGGCTATTGGCTATTTAAACAGCCAATAAACATATGCAAATTGTTTGGGGATGATCACCTGGTTGGTACAGGGACTTCAGTAAGGCCTCCAAGTGTTGCGGCTTGAGCCAGACGTACGAAGGCCACGAACGGCTTGTCTAAAAAATCCACCTCTCCGATCAGCACGTTAGACGCCTCAGCATCTCTGGGGATCTTCTTCATAAATTTATTCTTCAGCTGGTGGGCGAGATAACAGTGCAGTTAGGCATCATGGGTGAGTGGGTTTAAATTATACCACATGGTCTGTGTCAGATGCATAGGTCATGAAATTTCCATGTTGGAAAGAGTTTGTGCCTCATTCATGATACCAGTATCAATATGAGCTCCATTATCAATGTCTGATGTGCCCGCATGTGATGGAAATGGGAAGTGTCTCATTTTTTCCAATGGCAGATCAATAAAGTTACGCAATCACACCGGGAAAACCAGGCAAACAAACGCACACACATGAACCAATAAAAACAGCCGATCGGCAACGGTGGCCTGAAAGAACACGTGGATATGGAATGGTCTGTGCTTATGGTCAAAATCGGCTAATCTTTTAATGCCACTTTCAGAGTCAATTCACTTTCTTCCATGAATAAACAAGCTCCTTTCTCATGTCCTGACTCTGTTTTGCCTCTTGTCAGATCGCTCACTGCTGTTTCGGTCTATATTTGAGTATCAAATCTGAAGGTTCCAGTTCTCTGTCCAAAATAGATCTTATTCCTCACAAACATTTTAATTTACAAGAAAATGGCCCTAATATATAGACACTTAGGTCTCACTTAGAAGTTCTGGTACTGTTGTAGTCAAGAACACCTAAACTGAGACCAAGTCAAGACCAGTACTCATTATATTCATCTAAAAGATCCACATTTTCTGCCTCAGAAATGTCTTGTATTTAATCAATAAGTACAGTTAGAATAATACGACAATATATAGAGCTGTTACCAATCAAATGAAAGATACTAACAACAAAATTCTTCTTTGCAATGCAGAGGTGGAACAGAAGCTGCATCTAAATTGGTACAATTACAGTGGCATAAATAATGATGAGATTAATGTTTTAAAAATAAAATTTTGTTTATTAAACGTTTGTATAAAATTAATATCATGTTTGTAATCGTGCTCATATTCGTGAAAACAGCTCTCTTGCTTTTGAGATATTGCTTATAGATTATATGTTATAATATAAAAATCAAGATCTCATTCAAGTACTTTTTTGCAATTGTATCATGAATTTTGTGGGCATCTGTATTAATTTTATTGACATTTTTGACACAATCCCTCGCTGATTTCTGAACCGGCACAACAGTAACGAAAGAAATCAAATTAGAAATAAGTTACTGATTGCATTTGAAGTAGGAAGTTTTACATCCAATCACAAAGAAATAAATCAGACAATGCACTGCAATTTAATGAAATCCTCGCAGTTGGTCTTTCAAGGCCCTAACCATGTCTTGAATTTTGGGGGAGATTGTTGGTATTTTTATTTAAAGAAATTAAATAATTAGAGGATTAAAAGGGATTAAACAAGAGAATAAAGAAGAAATAAGAATGGTAAAAGAAGTTCTAGGTCTAATTATAGCCTATAATTGTGAAGATGCACATATTCACTCTTGTTTGTCTTGTTTGTATGTCTAATCAAAAATGTAAAATTGCCTCGTCTCGCAACATTCAGTTATAAATGACATAATTTAAATGATAGCAAATTTTCAATGCAAATTGAAGAAATTCCATAAAAAAGTTGAGTAGTTTGCATCACTGTATGTTTCTGTGGGTCATTAAACATATCCATCATAATATGTCAAATATTAAATGTTTAGCTACTTATATCTTGTCACGCACGCACTCTTTCACTGTAAAAACTAAAAGCGTTGCGTTGGAATTCAAGACTGAAACAAGACTGAAACAAGACCAAGAACTCCAAAAAATTGTCTCGAAACAAAGACCGGTCTCAAGTATTACAACACTACCTTCTGGCTGACGGCTAAGGCTTTCCTCAGAACTAAGTTCTCATTTTTGCAACAACGCTTAACCAACTGGTTCATGGTAAAGTTGGTTCCCCTCATTTTAAAGGGGAAAGGTTTTGCTTGAAAAGTGTGTCTTTCTTGAAAAAAAAAGAAACTTGGTTTGATGTTTTGTTATAATGCAATGACATAATGCATATGAATATCAGTTAATCAAATTATATAAATTAACTAAATAAAATATCTTTGCACATGAAATCTGCATGTATTTGACACATATCCCCCCATAATTCAAACTCAGCACGCTCTTGTAGGCCCTTAATGAAACCTGTCAAGGGCAGTGGCCACATGAAAGTGAGCCGTGGGTGTCACTTTAAGCAGAGTAACTCATTAAAGTAGACTCAGAATTGGCCCACTTTGAAGTGTAGTGGAGCTGAGAGCGACCCTTCTCGCACACTAAAGCCCCTCAATCGCCTCAAAATACCTTGGCAAAAATAAGAGCTTTATTGTGCATTTCATTTTTTGCTTCATTGTTTTCGTTTTTGCACCACATACCCAATGATTAAACAAAATGAAATATTACAAAAAGACTAATGAGTGCTGGCAGCATTTGAGTGACTTATATGGAGATTATCCCCAACATCCTGCATAAATTATGGATCATATGTCTCACCTCCATTACATAAATTCTCAGAAATAAGCCGAGGCCCCTGATGCAGTGCTTTTGTTTCATCTTGTTTACTTTGTGCTAATGAATAAATACATTTTCCATGTATTTAAATATGTTCATGTGAAAAAAATATCACAATGTTAGTAATGCTAATGGAAAACTGTTGTACCTGGTCGTTGCTGGGCATGACAGAAATATCATTCATGCTACGGCACTGAGAAGGATCTGAAAAGCATAGATGAAACACTTTGATTATTAACTGAATCAGTGTTGTTATTGATAATGCAAACTAAAACTAAAACTATTAAATTAATTATAATAAAGCTGAAATAAAATAAAATATAAATTTTAGATGAAAAACTTAAAACATCTAAATGAAAATTAGAAATCTTAGAAATTAGAAATGCAAGCCAAATATAACAACAAAATCATCACAAATTATTTTGCAAGTAAAAAAAAAAAAGGGACATAGACACCCCAACAAAAGATTTCAGATTCGGATGGTAATACTATGTTACTTTACGTTACTAAAGGACTTCTTGTTATGTTACTTCTTAAACTTGTAAAAGTCATGAAAAAGTCAAATTTTTGCATAGAGATAGGGATGTCTATGTGAGAAAAATGGCCCTTTTATATTGCAAGATACTGCAAAATATGTACTGCTTTAGTGTATGTTTAAAGGACATACACTATCAGTCAAAAGTTAAATTAAGTTAAAAATTAAATTAATTTTTAATGTTTATGAAAGAAGTCACCAAAGCATCATTTATTTGATCAAAAACAATAATATTGAAAAACAATATTACGATTTAAGATTCTTTTTGAATATATTATAAAAAAATGTAATTTGTTCCTGTGATGGCAACACATTTCTTACATTTCTCAAACAGTTGTTAAAATAGAAAACAGTTATTTTAAATAACTATTTCACAATATTACAGCAGCTATGGTGAGCATTAGAGACTTCTTTCAAAAACATTTAAAACAATCTTAATTATTCCAAAATTTTAATCGTTTGTATGCTTTACGAAAAGAAAAAATACTGTTGTTTTTCTGGCCTAAAGTAACCAGAGTACAGAAACAAATCGTGACAAACAAGAATGGAAAACCAAAGTCAAGACCTTTCTAATAATCTCTAATCCTCAGCACAATGGCAGAAATGCACTGTTGCATTCTTGAGAAATGTTGCAACTACAAACGGTTAGTCTGTGGATGATGCAATGTGAAGTTAAAGGGAGTTCACACTGGTCATGCATTTTGATGTGAGTTGGTGATTTAGGGCAACAATTCTTGAGACAGTAGGAAAGTTTATTAGAAAACCAAAAGTACATCTAATGGCTGCCAGTGTGAACTTAAGATGAAGATTCCAGAGATCTGGAAGTAGCTGCAGATAAATCTACGGAAGGTAGAAGAACCAGAAGCTCAGACTCACGCAATTTGCTGAGGCCGCCGCTCTGACGAGCTCGCAGGTCCTCAGTGGAGCGATGGAAACCCGACCCAGAGCGAGGACTCGGGCTCGGACTGCGGTCTGACACAGACCCGAGATCAGACACAGAGAAAGACATGGTGAAGATGGCAGGACAGGCAAAAGAATAAAGTGGAAACTCAAGAAATTAAAGTGCCCCATTATGCTTTTTCAGATATTACATTTCATGCAGTGTGTAATATAGCTGTTTGTGAATGTAAAAGGTCTGTTTAAAGGGGTATTTGATTATGATTTCACTGTTTTAACTAAACTAGTTAGTGTGTAATGTTGCTGTTTGAGTATAAACAACATCTGCACGTTACGACGCTCAAAGTTCAATGCAAATGGAGATATTTTCTTTTACAGAAATCATTTTTAAAGGACTACAACGAACGGCTGATAGGGACTACAACAAGCTTCTACCTGGTTGGTGACATCACTAACTCCGCCCCCGAGAACACACAACAAAGGGGGTGAGGCCATGTTGGGCTGCTTTAGAGAAGAGAAGGAGTTGTTGTAGTAGAGTGTTGTTACCATGCCGTCATTTTACGCCGGACTGCTCCACAAACGAGGGTCAATTCAACGCTGGATTTGCACAAAAGATTAACATGACGGCACATGCTAGTCGATGAGTTGAATCAACTCATCAGCAACTACATCAATTTATCTAAAAGTTGTAACTTATTCCTGAGTCTCTCCATCAGCGTCGACTCTGGTTTGAACAATGTAAGGCTGAACACCGTTACTGACAATCCTCATTTTGGCTGCGTGAGATTCTCCAGCTTTGTTGTTGTTGAGCAACCGAAGCACGAGCTGTTAAAGCTCCGCCCTCTTCTGGAAAGCGGGCTGGGAGCTGCAGCTCATTTGCATTTAAAGGGACACACACAAAAACGCTCTGTTTTTGCTCACACCCAAATAGGGGCAACTTTGACAATCTATAATAAATGATCTGTGGGGTATTTTGAGCTAAAACTTCACAGACACATTCTGGGGACACCAGAGACTTATATTACATCTTGTGAAAAGGGGCATAATAGGTCCCCTTTAAGTTTTAAAGATCAACGTGCACGACAAATAAAGTTATTGTCTCCTAAAAGAAAGAACAGATTCTGAACTGCCGAAACGAGTCGTCAGTAATTCCAGTCTTCAACAACTATAGCATTCAGTAGTCAAAATTATATTGCTCAGGTGTTGAATTCATATGTAACAATGTAACAAATTTGCATAATGCCAGCCTATGGTCTTCATTGGCTGCCCGCAAAAAATATTTACTTTGACCTGGGCCACCTGACCAATCAGAGCAGAGTAGCTCTCAGAAAGGCGGGGCTTAGAGAGACTGAATCTTCGAACGAGTCGTTTTCAGACTCTTTGAGAAATTAGGTGATGTGCAATGTATATTATGAGAAAATGAAAGTGTTTTTTGACCTTTGATGCATGTAAACCTGTTGTAGTAGACCTTCAAAACAAAAATAGGATCCTTTAAAATAGCACAATAGGGGCACTTTAAGAAAATGAAGTTTACTGGAAATGATTTGAAAAGGCAAGTGTAAGAGAGAGAGAGAGATAGATAGGGAATTCTGGGAATATCACTGACTGCGGGACAGGTTTGCGGACACTTACTCGAGGGGCTGGATTTTCCGATGTCAGCCAGCGAGCGGTGGATGGGCTTCTTGGTCTGGTGACGGTGCTTCCGCAAGAGGACGAAAGTGACCTTCTCACGGAGCTCTGGATCTATAAGACCCTCCTGCACCTGTTTCTCAATGATATCATCTGTGAAAGAAAGAAAAACGCACACAAATACATTAAAATCCATATTTAAATATCACAGGGAAACACATAGGAAAAAGACAGCAATGAGTGTATATGGAGCATATGGAAGGCTACTGCTTCTCAAATGTTTTTCTTGAGGAAAAAGACTCCAGTAAACTCACTCTGTCTCCTCTAGATCTCAACAATGTCTCAAACTGCTCAGATTTGCTGACATGGCACAACCTGCAATCCAAGTCTGAGATCTAAATATGAACATTTCTCATCATATTCTCCCAAAACCAAATGATCTCAGCTGCCTATTTCATTAACTGTATATATCTATATTCTCCCTGTATACGAAGTACAGTCTCATTTGGTTTTATTTTTATTTCTTCTCAGAAACTGTACAAGAAACATGCGACACAAAGTCGATACTTCAATAAAACATTTCGCAGAACCCCATTAAATGTCTTAAAAGAGCAACATCTGAGCAATATAATTTTGACTACTGCATGCTATAATTGTTTAATCATTTTTTCTTCACATCATCTGCACTAATTTGAATGGAAAATATGTGTAATTCAGTGGAATTTATTTAAATGTGGGAAAATATTAAATCAAAATCAAATTAGCCAATATAAACTAGCATTCATAAGTCAGTAAGATTTTTAAAATGTATTTAAAAGAAGTCTCTTATGCTCTCAAAGGATGCATTTATTTGATCAAAATACAGTAAAATGAGTAATATTGTGAAATATTATTACAATTTAAAAGAACAATTTTCTATTTGAACATATTTGAAATATTGAATTTTCAAAGCTGAATTTTCAGCATCAGTCTTCAGTGTCACATCATTCTAATATGCTGATTTGCCGCTCAAGAAACATTTCTGATTATTATCAATGTTGAAAACAGTTGTGCTGATTCATATATTTGTGGAAACCATCAGGATTCTTTGATGAATAGAAAGTTCAAAAGAACAGAATATAATTGAAATAGAAATCTGTTGTAACAGTATAACTGTCTTTGCCATCACTTTTGATCAACTTAATGCATCCTTGCTGAATAAAAGTATTAATTATATATATATATATATATATATATATATGTATTTTGACCAGTATTACAATATATTTATTAAATGCAATATTAAATAAGCAGAATTTGTAGTACTTTGTGAATGATGTGAGTTCAACCTTGAGTTCTGTAGGTCTGTTCTTTGCTCTTTATGGGCAGACGGTGTACTGACCCACTATCTGCGGCAGAGAGTATCCCTCCAGGTCCAGCAGGATGCAGCCCGTCTGCAGGCAGGTGCGCAGCTCAAACAGGCTGTGCAGAGACAGCGTGGACACATGCGGTTTGCTCCACCTCTCTCCACCCTCCTCCACCTTCTCCTCAAACTTAACCCACCTGATGCAACACACAGAAGATGCAACATTACCTTGACAACACACTTTCCTTCCCATGTACCAACAGATGGGTTTTACGTTTGTAAATTAAATGGCTGAAAATCATTGCAACATGATCAATAAATCCCTTTATAAAGTTAGTCGGTAACACTTTACAATAAGTTCCCATTAGTTAACATTAGTTAAAGGGTTAGTTCACCCAAAAATTAATTAATTAATTACTCGCCCTCATGTCACACCCGTAAGACCTTCACAAATTAAGATATTTTTGATGAAATCCGATGGCTCAGTGAGGCCTGCATTGCCAGCAAGACAATTAACACTTTCAATGCCCAGAAAGCTACTAAAGACGTATTTAAAACAGTTCATGTGACTACAGTGGTTCAACCTTAATGTTATGAAGTAATGAGAATACTTTTTGTGTGCCAAAAAAACAAAATAACGAATTTTCAACAATATAGTGATGGCCGATTTCAAAACACTGCTTTGAGGCTTTACAAATCCTTGGTTTCGAATCAGTGGTTCGGAGCGCCAAAGTCACGTGAGTTCAGTAAACGAGGCTTCGTTACGTCATAAGTGTTTTGAAATTTCAATAGTTCACATAACTTTGGCAGTTTGATATGCGATCAAAATCACTGATTCGAAACAAAAGATTTGCAAAGCTTTGAAGCTTCATGAAGCAGTGTTTTGAAATCACCATCACTAGACATTGTTGAATAAAGTCGTTATTTTGTTTTTTGGTGCACAAAAAGTATTCTCGTCGCTTTATAATATTAAGGTTGAACCACTGTAGTCACTTGAACTGTTTTAAACATGTCTTCAGTAGCTTTCTGGGCACTGAAAGTGTTTATTATCTTGATGTCAATGGAGGCCTCATTTAGCCATCGGATTTCATCAAAAATATCTTAATTTGTGTTCTGAAAATGAACGAAGGTCTTACGGGTGTGGAATGACATGAGGGTGAGTAATTAATGACAGAATTTTCATTTTGGGATGAACTAACCCTTTAATGCATTAACTAACATTAACTTACAATGAGCAATACATTTGTTACACAAGACATTCAAAATGTAATATGCAAATTATTATTTCTGTTATTCTGGCTAAGCCCTTTGCATGCAAAATAAGTAACACAACCATGTCCAAAGAAAAACAAATTGCTGAATAGACGTTGATTTGTAAACGTGAGGGCTGGATCAACGATGACAGCAATACCATTTCTAATTGTTTCTTGATGAATTATAATATACTAATATTATGATTATTGTTGGCTCTTTGACAAATTGCTTTCGTTCCCTCTTTTGTAAGTTGCTTTGGATAAAAGCGTCTGCAAAATACATAAATGTAAATGTAATAAATGAATTCTGGAAGACAATAAGCTCAGCGATGACACTGAGGCAAAAAACTTTAAAATGGATGTGTCACTCAACTCAGACCTTTTCATAATTTAAATCAGGGGTTGAGTCACACATCCATTTTAATGCTTTTTGCCTTAATGTCATTACATCCATTGGCCCCAGGGGCTGCAAGGTAGTGACAGGTGGTCTGTGGAAAGGTCTAGATAAAAAACGGTGAAAAAAAAAAAAAAAAGTATGATGTGTAAAAAAAGAAATAAGAAAAAAAAATGTACAAAAATAAATATTAATACTAAAATAAATATGTAAATAAATAAATAAATAAATAAACTAGATTAAAATAAATAAATGAAAAAATGCCATTAAAATAAAAAATAGTTATTAATCTATTAAATAGACTAAATTAGATTTAAATAAATAAATATTATAAATAAAAATTAAAATTAAACAAACCAATAAATAAATAATACATTTAACAGTACATTACTATAGTGAGTTGAAAAAGTACATAATAATGTAACTAAATAAAAACTAATTTTAGATTTATAATATTAATATCTCAGCATATAAATTAGGTGTTTATAAATAATAGATGCCTTTTAAATTTGGGGGTCTATGGCATCTAAAAGATTGAAAACTCCCCATGATTTAAATAATATCACAAAAGGCTTCAGAAGTATTTGTGTTCTTGTGTGATCTTGTGTGTCACCTGGCCGACTCTTTCCACTCCATCTCTCCGCCCTCGTGCTGCAGTGTGTCCATCTCAGTGAAGATGGTGGGTGTGGGCTCATCTTCCTCCCTGAGGATGTGGCGCAGTCTCTCAGCAGCAGGGGACACTGTCACACACACAAAACCAAAGCATAAGATGGTTGTTAAAATGCAAAGCCATGCATTTGTACCTTAAAACGCAATGGAGTAGTATTTGTAGTATTTGAGCAATGCAAGCCAAATAAAGCATCAGAACTTTACATGCTCCACTACATTGTGACTTGTGGGTGAGGTAAGTTTGAATCTTGCTCCCAACCATTCCTGATTCGACCTCTCCCTCATTTTCTTTATCACTTCCTGTATTCTCTCTACTATGCTATAATCTGATATACATACTATCATTCAAACTTTTGGGGTGGGTCAGATTTTTAATGGTTTTAAAAGAGGTCTCTTCTGTTTATTTATTTGATCAAAAATACAGTAAAAACAGTAATTTTGTGAATTTTTTTTTTTTACAATTTAAAGTAACCATTTTCTATTTTAATAAATTGTAAAATGTAATTTATTCCTGTGATCAAAACTGAATTTTCAGCATCATTACTCCAGTCTTCAGTGTCACATGATCCTTCAGAAATCATTCTAATATGCTGATTTTCTCAAGAAATCAATGTTGAAAACAGTTGTGCTGCTTCATATATTGTAAAGATATTTTCTCTTTCAATGTAAAGATATTATATTTTTTGCCTGTTGTGTAAAATGCCATGTGAAAACCATATAACTTGGAAAAGAAACAGCAGATGCTTTTATCCAAATCAACTTAGAAATTGCAAGCAATTAAGAATTAAGAAAAAGTAAGCAAATAAAAAAATGTTCATGCAAACGGGTCAATAAAGGCCTGTAGCTCAACAAACCCTAAGTGCACAACGAGTTTGATTCTTTGCATTAAACAGAAGCCTATTGGACTGTATGACATATAAGTGTTATGTTTCAGCTCAGTCTAAAATGACCCTGTGTTGACCCTCTTGAAATAAAATCTGAATATGACAGAGCAGGACCATTACAATGCACGGCTCCCGAGGCCATCAATGATTCGATCATCATTCATGTATATAATCAGAACGAGAATTTGATTTCAAAAGCCTGAGCATTCAGATCTACAAACACACTGAATTCAGCTCAACTCTTCACTTGAGTCATACATCAGCTAATAACTCAATCAAATCAACATCTTGTTTAAAGATAAGTATCTTAAAAATCTTCCTTTGAAGATAAACAGTCTAAATGTGTATAAATCTTTGCATAAAGGAGGCTGATATCTGAAAGTATATCAAAAGAAATTGCTTGGTAGATTAGCTTAAATAACCATGTGACTGGCTTAATCCAATCTGATGCATAATGCCAGAATCAATATCTAATGTCACTAAACCTGTACTGATTTAATCAAAATTATCGACTTTATATTTTAGGTATAGTCAGTTTACATAAGTTCCAGTGGAGGTTACTAAAAACTGTTCACAATCTAATGTTATGCACATTAAATCTGAGTTTAGAGCAACTCAAAGTGCAAGTTGATGCCTGTGAACTCAAGCATGACAATCTTTTTGTGACCTTCCTCTCAATCTCTGGCTTTTCCTCTGGATTATTAGCACGTGGGTGTTTTTCTCCATGTAATCCTTCTAATCCTAAAGTAAAAATCACAAATACGTGTGGTTGTAGAATGCCAATGCAGAGTACAACGCACTAGCTTATTTATAGCTCATACACTTCAAACAAACTTTGAGCGTCACTCAATATTAGAGGTTGGTTGATGATATAATGTACGTATTGCTGTAGGATTAATCAACAATACGGTCTTTAGTTACTGACCTCGAAACATTTTGATTCCAATAAAAGCAGATGTTAAATCCTGAGATTTCTTCTTGAGAAGAACCTCACATGAACATGCATTTCCAACAGACAGAAATGTTGATGTGTTTCACAATTTAAAGGTATGCATTTAATGCAAAATCACACCAATATGGACACTAATGAACATTTAAACAAAGTTTGATGCAAATTATTATTGAAGGTTGTAGATTGGTCTCAGAAATGTGTCTTTACATCAGGCGTCAATAGGTGAATCTCTTTAAACCTGATGTGTGGCTCATTTTGCATATCAAAATTAAAAGAAAGAAGTGAATAAGAAGAACAAATAATTATATCTTGCTTTAACAATAGGCCTATTTTAGGACCATATATGTATTTATGTATATATATGTATATGTATATATATATATATAATTATTATTTTATTTTTTTGGCAAAACAGTTTTATGACACTTAAGAACATTTTCCCTTAAATACTCATTATATTGCAGATGTTTTGCTTTTTAATTTATTTGCAATTATCATTATTCTTAATTATTATTATTTTTTTTTATTTGGTGTTGCTATACATAAAATTATAATAAATTATATTATTATAAAATTGTATATTACTGTACTGTACAATGACTACTGTATATTATTATTATTTATATATATATTATAATATATATATATAAAACAATAATATACAATGGTATAATGATATAATTTATATTTAATACATACAATTTTAATATATACTATTTAAATATATATATATTAAATTCAATATACAGAAAAGTAATTTTGGGGGTAAATGTGCTTAAATGTCATGAAAATGTCACAATGCAAAAAAAAAAAAAAAGACTGTCCTTAAAATAGGGTTCACAAGGGTTCACAAAAAATAACCTACAATCATCAACCAACCTTGTGACTTCAGAGATGGTTGATCAGCAAAAACACTTACTAATAGATTAATAGACTCAACAAGGTCATGATCTATCAGTGTCAAACTCCAATCCAAATGTGCTATGAACACAGTTACAGAAAGAAACTCTCTGGGAGAAAACAAATAAGAATAAATGGCAGCAATAGCAAGGAAATGAGATGAAGAGCAGATCAGTGGCATCTGTGACTGTACCTGCGCAGCTGCTCAGTAGAGTGCTCTGAGAGCCCAGACTGGACGTCAGTGACTGTATAGAGTCCTGAATACTAAACGACCCCGTCAACCTACGATGTTCTTGCTCCATCCTTCAGTAACTCCAACGTTTATTGTTTCATTGAAAGAAAAACTGTTCTGAATGTCCACTTGCACCTGTTGATTTCAGCCTCTTTTTGTTGAACCCGTTAGGCCTTTTCCCGCATTTTATATGTACCTTCCCTGTGAGCAAGTGCTCTTGTTCTTGAACTTTTCTCGTCAGCGATGTTGCTCTTTCCTGAAAACTAAAGCAGGGCAAAGTGCCACACGCATGAAAGGCCCAACAAGTGTTTTTCTCCTCCTCCAGCTTTGCTGATCCCTCCCTTTCTGACTCTCTCACTTCAGAATTTAAGTCTAAAACCTCAAACAACTCTCAAAACATGTTTCCATCAATAATCCTCAATGACGCAGGTTATTTTAAAACAAACCTAAAGCAGTAACTGTATCAGGGTTATTATAGTTAACTAAAACTAAAACCATTTGTAGCTTGAAACAAAATAAACATTATCTGAAATAAAATAAAAAACCATACACTTTTTTATTTTATTTCAGCTAGTTGCCAAAGCAACATTGTTCATTTTCATTTAGTTTAACTGGATGTACTAAAATAACTACGAAAAACTATATAAGCATATAAAAAAAAAAACAATAAATGATAAAAATGACAAAAACACACAACAAAATTTCTAAAACTTGAAAATGAAAATGGAGAATACAAAAATAAAAAGCAATTCAAAAAATATTAAAAGAAACTAGGTAACACTTTACTTCGATAGTCCACTTTAGACATTCTACTGACTATAAGTAACTTTGCAACTACATGTGAACTTATTCTACTAACCCTTACCTAACAGTCTACTAATAACAAGAGTTAGCTGACCTGTAGTTGCAAATTAACGAGTTAGTTGAGCTGTAGTTGCAAATTAATTAGAGTTAGTTGACCTGTAGTTTGACCTGTAGTTGTAAATTAATTAGTTAGTTGACCTGTAATTGCAAATTAATGAGAGTTAGTTGACATGTAGCTGCAAATTAATGAGTTAGCTGACCTGTAGTTGCAAACTAATGAGTTAGTTGACCTGTAGTTGCAAATTAATGAGTTAGTTGACCTGTAGTTTGACCTGTAGTTGTAAATTAATTAGTTAGTTGACCTGTAATTGCAAATTAATGAGAGTTAGTTGACATGTAGTTGCAAATTAATGAGTTAGCTGACCTGTAGTTGCAAACTAATGAGTTAGTTGACCTGTAGTTGCAAATTAATGAGAGTTAGTTGACATGTAGTTGCAAATTAATGAGTTAGTTGACCTGTAGTTTGACCTGTAGTTGCAAATTAATGAGTTAATTGACCTGTAGTTGCAAATTAATGAGTTAGTTGACCTGTAGTTGCAAATTAATGAGTTAATTGACCTGTACTTGCAAATTAATAAGAGTTAGTTGACATGTAGTTGCAAATTAATGAGTTAGTTGACCTGTAGTTGCAAATTAATGAGTTAATTGACCTGTAGTGGCAAATTAATAAGAGTTAGTTGACATGTAGTTGCAAATTAATGAGTTAGTTGACCTGTAGTTTGACCTGTATTTGCAAAAGAATGACTTAGTCTACCCGTAATTGCAAATGAATGAGAGTTAGTAGACTTATAGTTAGTAGAAGTGGATGAAATAACCAAAAACTATAATAGTATCTCACTGATACTAAAATAACTTTGAACTGTATTTAATTATTGTATTTTGGTAGAAACTATAGTTACCATAGAACATTTGTGTTATGTCAGCATAATAATAAGTGGTTAAGAGAAGCTCACTGGCGGAGTTGATGTCAGAGAGCTCATTTGAATCCTGCTCCCCTTCATCTGCATCACATGGTTCCTCTCGATCCTGATGTTCATGACGGTTGTGGTGTTTCTCCCGGCCTTCACGGTCGTGGGAATGCCGTGACGTGTGCCTGTGATGTCTGCGCTTCCTCCTGTAGCCCCGTGGCACTGGAACGCCAATGTAGACAGACTCTAAAACCAGAGAATGAAAGACCTGTGAGTTATTATTTTATAGATGAGTTGTGTTTACGGTACAATTCACACCCCAGTAAGATTCAATTTCAGCGAGTAAGTTCATTCTGGTTCAAAAGCGATACAATGATTTATTTGATTCTTCACCCTTGCATGGCGTTTTAATTTTTAATTTTGTAGCCTAATAAATATTTTGTAAGATAATATTTTTTTTTAATATAAATACTGCATTGATTTATTATATAGTAAATGTATTCATATATACTGTGTACACATATACACATTTTTTATTATATGTTTCTATAAGTTTACGTTTATCTTATTTGTCTATAAGTTATGTTTTTTGTGACAAATATTGAAAAAAATAATATAAATAAAACAGTAAAAAATAACTGTACAATTTAATCATTGGAAAAAACTGTAAATAATAATAATTTAATTTGTTTCTCTATCAAAAAGTGGTACATCTGCCAAGAAATAACATAAAAAAAGACCATCCTCTCACCATCCTCATCCTCATTGCGTCTGCTGCGGTGACCACTTTTCCTGCTGCCATGCCAGTCATGGTCCATCCTGACAGGAAAAAAAAGAGTAGAATAATACTATTAAGGTAAGACAGTACAGGCAAAACTATTGTTTTTTCATGCACTGGCTAATTTTGAGATTTTGGTCTATTTTGCTTACATTACTTGTCTTCTTTCAGATTAGAGGAAAGAAAACATCTAAAAGACACATTTAAACATTTATTTTATTACACTTTATCTATTTGAATCACTAGATTTCAATTACAATACATATCTTTAACCCCTATTATGCCTTTTCGAATATTACCTTTAATGTAGTGAAGTTTAATATAGCTGTTTGTGAATGTAAAAGGTCTACAAAGTTTTAAAGATCAAAGTGCACGACAAATAAAGTTAAAGTTAAGATAGAATTGATTCTGAACTGCTGAAATGAGTCATCAGCAATTCCATTCTCACTTCCTGTTACAAACCTATGTAGGTTTGTGACATTTGCATAATTGCAGCCTATGGTTTTCATTGGCTGACTGTGATCAACATCTACTTCGCCCCGCCCTCAAACACTGTAGTTGTAGCTGAGGCCTGGAAGAGTTTGGTTCGTGTTGTCAACATATAGAGAAGACACTGTTTTCTGCACTGCGAAAGCAAATTCACTTTACACACACTTCCAAAGGATGAGGACTCAAATTGATACGGAAAAACCAACAGCATTGTTACTGTTCGTATCATTGTGTATCAAGTGCTGAGGAAGATCCAGAGCTGAAATTCAGATATGGTAATGGCCATTTCGTTTCCAACCTGCTATGTAAGCGTTCGATTAATCACAACAGACTGGGCCATCTGACCAATCAGAGCAGAGTATGCTCTCGGAAAGGCAGGGTTTAGAGAGACCGAATTCTTGTTAAAACCGTTTCAGACACTGAGAAAAGGGCTGATGATCCAGTGTATTTTATAAGAAAATTAGAGTGTTTTTTGACCTTGGATGCATGTAGACCTACTGTAGGAGACTCCAAAACAAAATATAGCATAATATATTAGGGGGCACTTTAAAGGGCGAGTTTTTTTTTCTCTAGAAATCTCCACCAGTAGCACTTACGTACACCAAACTTTACAGTTTTATTCCTATCTAAATTGTGAACATTTTCCTAAAAATTAGAAAAAAAAAATCTGGCTGTTGGCATATTTTCTGATTTAAGAAGTGGGGTAACACTTTATTTTAGGGTCTTTTAACTAGTTGCTTATTAGCATGAATATTACTAGAATATTGGCTGTTTATTAGTACTTATTAAGCATATATTAATGCCTTATTCTACATTCTTAATCCTACCCAATACCTATTACCTTACTAACTATTAATAAGCAGTAAATTAGGAGTTTATTGAGAGAAAAGATGTAATTAAAAGTGAATTAAAAGTGTTATCTGAAGTCATAAAAAGAGACTTCCAAAATTCCCTCTTACTCAAATATGTCAACAAATTGAAGCAAGAATTTTGAACGTGGCTTTATCCAAAGTTTAGATCTGTTTTGGAAATATATGCAAATTAGGGCATATTTAGAAAATGCCATATTTGAATATTTAAACACATCTAAAAATTTCAGAAAACTTGCAATACTAAAGAATTGTCTTAAAATATAGTGATTATCTGGGGAAGTATGGTGATAGTTAACATTTTGGAAGCTATGCATGTACCAGATTGAAGTTAGAAAAGCACTTTGTGGATTATTTCACCTCGGTGTATTTAAACACATTTAATTTGTGTTCATCAGTTAGGTTATTTGTTTTAGCTAGTTATAGCAGTCAGTCGTTTCAATGCCTCCAGCATGGTCACTGGATACGTCTCAGTGTCAGTGACCGTAAGAGGACCTGAAAGAACCCTGCGTGATGTGGCACGTGGACCTGCAGCTTCATTAGATCAATGTGCCTTTCGCTGGAGGGAAAGGAAAACCCAATGCATCTGCATAATTATGGGAGGATTTCCACTGTCAGTCAGCGCACACACACACACAAACGCGGCTCTCTTACATCACACACTGTCACATAATTGATTGACTCATACATTCAGAAACAGTAGCTGTGTCCCACATTTTCTGCATTACAAAAATCCCATAAAGAGATCCATGGCACAGTGCATGTGTTTGCAACACACACCTTGCAGGTTCAAATCCAGCTGGCCTCAACTACAGTGAAAAAGGCCATAAATAAATAAAATTATACTGAAGGAATAAGTCATTAAAAGTGAATCATGTAAATTCTGCAGCGATATCCAATTAATGAACAAATCAGTCTTTTGAGTCGAAAATTTTCACAAATCGCTCTGAATCGGTTCTCGAGTTACACACTTCCGCTTTAACAAAACTCAAAAACTTAGAACAAAAAATATTTGTCTAAAAATTGACAAATAATCCAAAAAACTTATTTCAATGATTACTATTATGATGTGTTCATTCTCCGGTTCTTGGATAGGCTGGAAAGTCACTTTTCATACAGAAGATCAGAATGTGCAAAATGTACATAAACATTCATACATAAATTTTATGATTGAATTGAATATTACAATTTATATACAAATGGATTCATGAACAGTGTACACAGATTTTTTTTTTTTTTTGCTTGTGTTTCATGAATAAGGCAACACAAACTATTTAAACATCACTGTTGTGTGAAACGAATACAATGCTGTCAGTAATATAATGCCATGTTAATTACACAGCCATTCTGTTTGCCAGCTGAAGTGCTGTAATGTAAGACGGCATTTAATACAGTAATTAACACTATGTGATGATCAGTGTCCTTCACACCAGATAGAAAACAACTCAAACAGATAATCAGGACTGACAGCGTCATTGATCCACAGGAGAACGCGATGTGACTCAGATCATACGACAGGGAAACGTGGGAAAATGTCTACAGATTTACACATTTACACTTGAAATAACTCTTACACAAAGCGTTCTGAACTTTTTTTTTTTTTTTTAGATCCAGTATCAAAAGACCCAATTAATATTACAGCTTAAGTTAAAATACTTTCTCCTATCCCATTTTAGAGACAATAATAAGTCCAACACTATAAATAAACCATGATTGATTAATGGCAGAGATGTTCTGGAAACCTGTTTGAAAACAATTACTATTTTTTTGTAATTCCACTGGGCGGTGCTAGAGACTCAGAAATTACACACACCATATATAAACAAATATATACCGTATAGAGTGTGTGTATATACACCGATCAGGCATAACATTATGACCACCTTCCTAACATTGTGTTGGTCCCACTTTTGCTGCCAAAACAGCTCTGACCCGTCGAGGCATGGACTCCACTAGACCCCTGAAGGTGTGCTGTGGTATCTGACACCAAGATGTTAGCAGCAGATCCTTTAAGTCCTGTAAGTTGTGAGGTGGAGCCTCCATGGATTGGACTTGTTTGTTCAGCACATCCCACAGATGCTCGATTGGATTGAGATCTGGGGAATTTGGAGGCCAAGTCAACACCTCAAACTCGTTGTTGTGCTCCTCAAACCATTCCTGAACCATTTTTGCTTTGTGGCAGGAGCATTATCCTGCTGAAAGAGTCCACAGCCATCAGGGAATACCGTTTCCATGAAAGGGTGTACATGGTCTGCAACAATGCTTAGGTAGGTGGTACGTGTCAAAGTAACATCCACATGGATGGCAGGACCCAAGGTTTCCCAGCAGAACATTGCCCAAAGCATCACACTGCCTCCGCCGGCTTGCCTTCTTCCCATAGTGCATCCTGGTGCCATGTGTTCCCCAGGTAAGCGACGCACACACACCCGGCCATCCACGTGATGTAAAAGAAAATGTGATTCATCAGACCAAGCCACCTTCTTCCATTGCTCCGTGGTCCAGTTCTGATGCTCACGTGTCCACTGTTGGCTCTTTCGGCGGTGGACAGGGGTCAGCATGGGCACCCTGACTGGTCTGCAGCTATGCAGCCCCATACACAACAAACTGTGATGCACTGTGTATTCTGACACCTTTCTATCAGAACCAGCATTAACTTCTTGAGCAATCTGAGCTACAGTAGCTCGTCTGTTGGATCGGACCACACGGGCCAGCCTTCGCTCCCCACGTGCATCAATGAGCCTTGGCCATGACCCTGTCGCCGGTTCACCACTGTTCCTTCCTTGGACCACTTTTGATAGATCCTGACCACTGCAGACCGGGAACACCTCACAAGAGCTGCAGTTTTGGAGATGCTCTGACCCAGTCGTCTAGCCATCACAATTTGGCCCTTGTCAAACTCGCTCAAATCCTTACACTTGCCCATTTTTCCTGCTTCTAACACATCAACTTTGAGGACAAAATGTTCACTTGCTGCCTAATATATCCACCCACTAACAGGTGCCGTGATGAAGAGATAATCAGTGTTATTCACTTCACCTGTCAGTGGTCATAATGTTATGCCTGATATATATATATATAACTGTCTCTGCAAATTCTAACACTAATGAAAACTTTCACCCAATTGCTATTTAGTTATTTTTTGACTAGATCTTGGATCTTTTTAGGCCTTGTCATCAAAAAGTAATTGTTTAATATTAACCAAGTTGCTAAAAAAATCTCTTACTTTTCAAATACCTTTGCATTAGCTTTAAAATGAAAAAGAACCAACTCTTACCTTGTTACAAAAGTGGTGTTGAGATGACTAGTGAGATGAGCATCTGTCTGTATCAGATGAGATCAGGCTTGTTTCTCTGTACAGTATCAGACACATAGAGACAGCCGATCACAATGATTATCCATCACTGTCTGTCTGTCTTATGATTGGCTGAACAGTCAAACGCTTCAGGTCATAAGCACAGCAATGAGCGCAGGGAAACGTGACATGAAGTTCATGAAATGACATGCACACAGCACGCTCACCCTGAACACCCCGCTGGCTGTTTTGTAATTAACCACGCTATTGTCTGACAGTCCAACATAAATCTAAATTAACAATTGTGTGGTACTTTATCCAAGCTTACTTGTTAAATGCATATTACAAAAAAAAAACGAAACAATATTATATATGCGCAGCATAATGTAGGCCTATATAATATATTCAATGCCATGGTATTACCATAGTATAGAAAGAGATTTAGTAGTCCTCGCTTTATCTAATATACAGTGATTTCACAACATATCTGGACACTTAAAACACTTAAAAATATGTGAATGTCAATGCATTAAATTCAAAACATTAAACCAACTGGCACTAACATTTCACAACCACAACATTTTTGTAAAATGTTTTGCTAGAAAAGTGTGATTGTGCAAGAGTGTACTTTCCTTAATAAATAAACAAGCAAATAAAGAAATAAAAATGCGAAAGAAAGGTAGATAGAACGACAGATAGATAGATAGACAGACAGAACAACTGAATGACAGATAGATGGATGGATGGATGGATGAAACAACATAAATACTTGTTCAAAATGAGCACCTCAGCTAAGAGTGTAAATTATCCACAAGATGGCACCACAAACTCATCTTACTGCAATATAGGCTTGTCTTAAACTAGGTTGTGTTGGGCATTTCAGATCATAATTTCAGACACACGATTATGACCATGTATCATGATATTGCTGGTCATGTTATTTATCTTTTTTTGCAGTAAACTGATGTGAGGTTGTGGAGAAAAAAACTCAACACATCAGCTCTGACTCATGAGGATCGATGTCTTTCAATTTCAGACAACAGAAGGGAAAACAAAAAGAATCAATATCCTTCATTTATAAACGTGGCGTTCCTCATGTGTAAATCTCTTTGGATAACAACATCTGCTAAATGGGTGTAAAATGTAAATATAATTATCAACATAATGATTCATCTCATTATAACCCAAAAAAATATCCATTTGCTAATGAACATTTTATATGATTCTTGGGAGTTTAATGACTCACTTCTGAATGAATATTACTCTCTAATGAACAGCAAAAAGATATCAGAGCATATGTTCCCTCTGATGTAAACACGACAGATGATTGATATCCTAACGCTGGAGATATTTACATATAAATAACTACATTTTAAATTATCTAAAGAATATGTGAGTGATTTGCCTGGGCAAATATCACCGCCACAATGCCATGGCACACTGTGAGTCGTTTTTAGCAGTTAGCAAAGTTAGTCATTTTTGTTCAAGTATGAGGAACATTAATCTTCAAATCAGCTGAAATTATTCTACATATATACACACACACTACCAGTCAAAAGTTTGGAATTGGTAAGATTTTTAATGTTTTTAAAAGAAGTTTTGTCTGCTCACCAATGCTGCATTTATTTAATTAAAACTACAGTAAAAACAGTAATATTGTGAAATATTATTACAATTTAAAATACCTGTTTTCTGTTTGAATATATTTTATAAAGTAATTTATTCCTGTGATCAAAGCTGAATTTTCAGCATCATTACTTCATTACTATCATTACATCATGATCCTTCAGAAATCATTCTAATATGCTGATTTGCTGCTCAAGAAACATTTATTGTGTACAATTGTACAAAATATTTGTGTACAATATTTTTTCAGGATTCTTTGATGAATAGAAAGTTCAAAAGAACAGCATTTATTTGAAATATAATCTCTTGTAACATTATAAATATCTTTTCTGTCACTTTTGATTGATTTAATGCATCCTTGCTGAATAAAAGTATTAATTTCTTTAATTTCTTTTAAAAAAAAATAAAAATAAAATACCTTACTGACCCCAAACTTTTGAATGGTAGTGTATAATGTTACAAAAGCTTTGTATTTCAGATAAATGCTGTTCTTTTGAACTTTCTATTCATCAAGGAATCCTGAAAAAAAAAAGTACACAACTGTTTTCAACATTGATAATAATCATAAATGTTTCTTGAGCAGCAAATCAGCATTTTAGAATGATTTCTGAAGGATCATGTGACACTGAAGACTGGAGTAATGATGCTGAAAATTCAGCTTTGATCACAGGAATAAATTACTTTATAAAATATATTCAAACAGAAAACAGTTATTTTAAATTGTAATAATATTTCACAATATTACTGTTTTTACTGTATTTTTAATTAAATAAATGCAGCCTTGGTGAGCAGACAAAACTTTAAAATTACATTAAAAAAAAATTTACATTAAAAATCTTACCGATTCCAAACTTTTGACTGGTAGTGTGTATAAATATATATATAATTAAAATGAATATTCAAGCAGTAATGAAGACGGAAGGCTTGTGTTCTTGCTGTGCTGTAGACAAACTTTTGCTCTGATGGATCATAATAAATTAAAAACTTGTAAGCCTGAGATGTCCTTGTGGATAAGCAGAGGATAAGACTTATCATTCAAACAGATGTGGGCGAGTTCAATGATCCTTCAGAGAAGGAAGTCTCCATAAAATCCTCTCACTTGAGACATAATAATCAGGGATTTAGAGGTGAATTTAAGCCAGAGTCAGATTCACGCCATGATGAGTGCGGGATAATGAGTATTGGACCATTTCAATGGCGTCTGTGAACACACTTCAGGGGGATTTTTATTCTGTGAACACACATGCATGCTCACATCTCCACTGTCTACAGGTCAAACCAAGAAGATGGATCAGTCAACACAAACTGCCGGCTTGGCAAATTCATGAGCCTTGTACAAACATTGCATATATGTTTATTATATATTTAGGCTAACTCCTCAATACTTCCAGCTACCAGTAAGAGTTTAGCACTCTCAGCTCCGTTTACAGTTTTTCTCAATCGCTTTGGCACATTTCTTGAAACAGTCTTAACATTCTCTAAACTGTAAGTTGCAACTGTTTGCTGAAACATCAGAACTCTATTGCATGTCTGCAAAATGTAGTTACTCGCCCAAAACATTTAATTCATGCTTCAAAACCTAGTTTTTGTCAGTAAATTGGCCAATGCCACCAAAATAAAAAGTCTTTTTGTTATCGTGTGAGCCGTACTGTTTTTTTTTTTTACCATGGAAATATTTTTTCATGTGCTTTCAACATTTTAGTTAACACTGTCTGTTTTCTACACTATACAAGAATGCCAGTTTTGTCGAGCTGAATGCTGAGCTTTTTATATACAGATTTCAGCATTAAGTAAATATTTACTTGGAAAAGTCAATACTGTAGTACTCAAAAAGAAAATGGACATTTGGTCACACTTTATATTAGGTGTCCTTATCTACTATGTACTTACATAAAAATAAGTACAGTATACTTATTGTGTTCATATTGTCTTGCAAAACACTTTTGCTGCTATTGAAGTGGGATACGTGCAAGGTTAGGGACAGGTTTGGTGGTATGGGTAGGTTTAAGGGTGGGTTAAGGTGTAATGGATGGGTCAACAGCGCACAGATGCAATTACATGCAGGTGTTTTTAAAATATAAGTTCAATGTAAAAACATGTACACAATAAGTGCATTGTAATTATTTATTTAAATGTTAGTAAATGGTAGTTAAAGACACCTAATTTAAAGTGGGACTGAACATTTTTATTTATACAGCACATATGTGACCCTGGACCACAAAACCAGTCATAAGTCGCACGGGTATATTTGTACCAATAGCCAACAACACATTGTATGGGTCAAAATGATTTATGCCAAAAATCATTAGGATATTAAGTAAAGATCATGTTCCATGAAGATATTTTGTAAATTTCCTACCGTAAATATATCAAAAATGTATTTTTGTGAGTGGATATGAAGGACTTCATTTGGACAACTTTAAAGGCGATTTTCTCAATATTTTGATTTTTTTCACACCCTCAGATTCCAGATCTTCAAATAGTTGTATCTCAGCCAAATATTGTCCTATCCTAACAAACCATACATCAATGAACAGCTTTATTTATCCAGCTCTCAGACTATGTATACATCTCAATTTCAAAAATACCCTTATGACTGGTTTTGTGGTCCAGGGTCACATATTTGTAGAAATGTGTTACATGTAAACTGAAAATACACAGTTGCTTGTTCATTTTGACATATTCGATTATGTCTTCCCCTGACACCACACATTTTTACATATCTTGCTCTTCCACAACAAGCAACTGTGAATTTTCAATTTATATGTAACACATTTCTACAAAAATAAACTGCTGTTGCTATTTAGGGATTTAGACGTTCCTCCATGTTCAAAAATGGCAGTGATTGTGCTGGGAAAACTCCATATAGCCTACTGTATGCTTCCAAACTTGATTGGTACGATTGTTATTCCTATTTCATTACAATGGCAGGCCATTTGCCAATTCAGCAGATATTACAAATATTCCATGTCACAGGTATTTATGGAATATACATGCATGTCTGACAGATTTTGATAACTGAATGGATCATTTTGCATGTAGAGCCTCTCACGATGAAAGAATGTTTAGAAGTTGTGAGAGAATCAACTCATCAGTTTTGATCAACAAGCCATGTGCATTTAGTTGTTGTGGAAATTGTAGACAATTGTACTTATTCTTTTGCACATAAGCCAAAACAAATACAAATTGCTTAAATCAATAAGAAATCCAAATCTGATGTGAACAAAAAACTTATTGTTTAGAGATCTGAACTTATTGTTTTGAGAAATAAAAGTCTCATTCAAGAATTGAGCCAAAGCGATTGAGAAAAACTGTACAATATTGTAATATATTTACATCCATTTCCCACCAAAATCAGTTTTGTGGCATACCTGAAACTTTGGGCCCGTCATTCTCGTCGGCAAGCCAAGGGATGATAGAAAACTTGTTGTGAAATCTTGTTTGCACATGAAATCAACCATCTTATATCCTTCTCGCCAGCTGCAGCTCTGAAGACCTCTAATTTCATCTGCGATCAGTGAACTGAAAGAAAAACAGGACCTGTTTAGGAAGGATCTGCCAAACAGTCGAAAGCTTCATAATGAATGCTTAATGGAAGTACAACACATGGGCTCCAAAAGTCTGAGAGCACTAATGAAAATGCTTCTATTTTGTATTTTTATTTTAAAGGGGTGGTTGATTATGATTTGACTTTTTTTAACTTTAGTTAGTGTGTAATGTTGCTGTTTGAGCATAAACAACATCTGCAAAGTTACGACGCTCAAAGTTCAATGCAAAGGGAGATATTTTCTTTTGCAGAAATCACTACAAACAGCTGGTAGGGACTACAACGAGTTTCTTCCAAAAATTTACATAAACCCCGCCCCCGAGAACATGCAACAAAGGGGGTGGGGCCATATTGGGCTGCTTTAGAGAAGAGGAAGAGTTGTTGTAGTAGAGTGTTGTTATCATGCCGTCATTTTACGCCTGACACAAACGAGGGTCAATTCAACACTGGTTTTGCACAAAAGATTAACATGAAGGCACATGCTAGTCGATGAGTTGAATCAACTCCACAGCAACTACATAAATTTATCCTCTAATCATTCAGAAACATCCAGTTGCATTCTAAAAGTTGTAACTTCTTCCTGAGTCTCTCCATCAGTGTCGACTCCGGTTTGAACAATGTAAGGCTGAACACCGTTACTGACAATCCTCATTTTGGCTGCGTGAGATTCTCCAGCTTTGTTGTTGTTGAGCGACCGAAGCTCGAGCTGTTAAAGCTCCTCCCTCTTCTGGAAAGCGGGTGGGGAGCAGCAGCTCATTTACATTTAAAGGGACACACACAAAAACTGTGTGTTTTTGCTCACACCCAAATAGATGCAAATTTGACAATCTATAATAAATGATCTGTGGGGTATTTTGAGCTGAAACTTCACAGACACATTCTGGGGACACCAGAGACTTATATTACATCTTGTAAAAGGGTCAGTAAGATGTTTCAATGTTTTAAAGGGGTTTTGTATGCTCACCAAGGCTACATTTATTTGATACAGTAAAAACAGTCATACTGTGAAACATAATTGCAATTTAAAATAAGCGTTTTCTATTGAAGCAAACTGTATCAAAACTAAACTGATTTCAGCTGAATAATAGCACTATTGTCATTTTTAAAGCTGCTTCACATTTGAACTCTGTTTACATCATTAATCATTATTTTCCTGTTTAATCACTGTAAAGCTGCTTTGAAACAATCTGTATTGTATAAAGCGCTATATAAATAAAGGTGACTTCACTTTATAAATGTCTTTACTTCTGATAAATTTTGAAAAACCTTTGAATGGTAGTGTACTTTATTTTCATTTTACATCATACCATTTCTTTGCTTTAAACTTTTCAAAATCCTAAAACTTCTCTTTATGTCTAGATGTAAATTAGATTTTGAATCCCAGATTTTCATTGAGGTTTCAGACTTTTAAACTACACTGTATTATCTCAGGCATTGTCAAAGAGTTCAAAAAATGATTCAGGTTGACTATAAAAGTGACTGTGCAGTAAATTAGCTTGAAATGAAAAAGATATTTTTGGGAAATAAAAAGATATTTTATTTATAAGATGAAACTGTACTTTTTAAGCTTCCATCAACAACTTCTTTTCGGTTCCTTTTGCTTTTCTTTCCGCATTTATAGAAATCACTGATTACTGAAATGAAACCACAGCTGACTGAACAACATAATTACCCAAGTCTAATTTACATCTCATTTATGAAAGAAGTTTCTCGGTTTCTCCTCCTAGAAAGTGTTGGGGGCTGCTTGTACGATACGTATTCATTTATGTCTAATTAGGAATCAAACGACAACTTGATGTTAACATGATTAATAATACAGAGTTAATGATTTCCTGGTGAATATCTGATTGGCTGTTGTTTATCAGCAATCATGATGCTATTAAAATACTTTTTTAACAGCTACCTTTAGCAGAGTTAGAACATTCCAAAAAAATAAAACACATGATAAGCTGTTAAATGTTTCTGCAACCAATCATAACAAAGCTGAAAAACACTTTAAAGGCCTTGGGACATATCGAACAGCTCCTCCCCATTTTTTTACATTGGCAATAATAGCGTTTTGTTTATATCACAGCTCAGCCAGACCTGTTGAGCTCAGTAAAACCTCAGTTTCCTTTAAAAACCGTTTCTCCTCCTAATCTTCTCAATATCGCTTTAAAATCTAGCATTCTGTGCAGAATTCAAATGGGTCCGATACGTTTTTTGGTCTGCTTTGACTCGCACATATGATCCGCTCTGTGCTCTCTTGTCTCTGGACCGGAGCAGACTGTGCGCGCGCTGCGGCGGTTCGCGTGACACTAACGTTGCATTCACACGGGGCATCGACGTCAACACTTGACGGAGGGCGTGTCTGAAGCTTGTGTTGACGTGACCGTTATAGTGATAACAGCCAATCACATTACCTTCCGGTGTTGCATGAACGCAAATGGCTAGCGTCTGCGCTAGGGAATTTGCATAAGGCAATCTGATTGGCTGCCACCTGCATTGGCGCTTGAAAAGTTGAGAAACTTCTGCCGCGAGCAAAGCGAGTGAAGCGACGTGACGGAACCCACAATTCAGTTTGGCAACGCATGACGTCACCCATTCAAAGTAAATGACTTCATTCGCCTTAATGGAAAGCATATTTACACTGTCTTAATCGTTCCCTATCCCCTATATAATGCACTATGTACCAATCACCATGTAAAAAAATAGTAAATGTGTGAACAAGTGACTGATTTTAGCCTAGCTTCAGCGTCTATTTATAATGCAGGGGGCGGGACGCTTCTAGAGAGCATTTGATTGGACAGAAAATCTGATGAGAAGCTGAAGTGCAGATGTGGTCCTTGTTTTGGAGCACACTAGCTTATAGATAAGAGTAATGATAACATATTAATACTAAAAGCCAAAAAACATGGTTGATTTCATGGCGACTTTAAAGACAGCATGAAACGGAAGTTGCAATATTCTAGGGATGCACCGATACCAAGCTCATGTACTTGTACTCGTAAAAATACCCCCGATACCAAAGACGATACCTCACGTGACGTAACTGACAGAATTGTCCGTGCACAGAGACACTGGCGGCAGGAGCAGAAACAATGTCAGACTCAGAGGTGTGGAAATACTTCAAAATAATGATGACAACACACACATTGCGAACTGCATGCTTTCAGTCACAATTCGTTATCGATTAGTGAAGGTGGGATAGGCGGAATCGCGCTGAATGACACAGACCAGAAGCGTTCTCTCTCTCGCACGCGCTCTCTCTCTCTTTCTTGCGCGCGATCCCAGTTCTCAGACAGCGCGCGATCAGTTCTCCTCGCGCCTGAATGGTCAAATGCACACATAGTTGTCAAAATGTCCATCGTGTGGAGTATCTCACGTAAATACAGTCGGTTATGGCTTAAGTGGACGTAAACATTTGGGTGAAAACAGGAAATGTTTCAGTATCCATGGATTCGGTCTTAAAGGGACCGTAGCCTATATTTGTCATTAATGTTAATAAAACAACAAAATATGTTAAATAACATGGTAAATAAACCTGCTGTATCTGAAAAACAACTTTATTTAATTTATATCTTTATAGTATTTCTTGTATTGTTTGTAATTTTTTGTAAATTTCTTTTTATATAACAACAATTATATATATTGGTAATTATGCCCTTTGAAGGTTATTGGACACTGTGAAATTTTTGTTCTTTAAGTTTGTGACAAGCACATAAAAATTATTACATTTTTCATTAGAGTAATAATAAAGCTGTCCTACATTCATTAGTCTCACTGTGTTGTGCTTGGAAAACTGCAACATCAAAAAAAAAAAAAAAGGCTTCTCAGCAAGAAAAAATGTAGGGAGGGACTGGATTTTGTCCATCAGGAATTGATTGGATGGTTCTGGTTTGCTATTGGTCGATCTCATGTGAGTGACAGGTTGTCCCGCCCTCGCACCAGTAAACACGTCATCAGAGATGTCGCTAAAAGAAAGATGGAAAGTTATTCTGATTAAAGATTAATAATGTGCTTGTGTGATGAAACAATTATGATAAATACTGCAATGTTCAATAAAAAACAAGAATTGTTCTTTTTGACTTCATGGTGACTTTAACAATCCCTAGAGAACTGCATACAACTGATCATTTATTTATTTATAATGTATGTGAGAAGAATGCTAGTAATTGTATCTGTTTGTTCACTCACTGAAACAGACATGATTGCGTGGCTCCATTCTTCAAGAGATCACTCTTCAAATCCAATTTAATTTGTGTGAACCCTGATATGGAGCATGTACATCCAATTTCTGTATGAAATTGGAATTGACATTTCATTTCTGAAGATCACGTGTGCATGGCGGCCTGTTAACGCTCACCTGGTCCTGCTGTGTCGTACGTCGCTTGTCATGGACTCATCAGAGATCATCCTAAAATGAATGAATAAATAATTTTGCTAAATAAAAACAACAGCTGAGCTCTTGACACGACCCCTAATGCGATTGAAATTTATGTTTGGGTCCTTTTTTATGACAAAAAATTGGCTCAAACAAGATTCGGGCTTATGTATATGAGGTATTGTTTTTATGAAACTCATCGACTTTGATCAAATAAGTCATGGTTTCCAACCAAGGATCTGTGAAGATATCTATTATTTAAAACATAATTAATTAATTGCATTTATTTGCAATTTAATGCAATAAGGGTTTAAACATGAAGCAACTCTAAAATATTGGTTAATTATTGATTTTTTTTTTGTAGTAATGACTGAATTTTAAGAGACAAATGAATGTATTCTCCTACAGTTTGATGATATAGGATGGTATAGGCTGTATTGATTATCAGTCACTCTCTGTTGAAAATTTCTCAACATGCATCTCTTTTCTATTCGCTGCATGCCTTCAAGGCAATTCTACCATGTGAATGAGTTTTCTGCTAAGCAGCCTCTCTGAAACTCAATTATCCTACATGACTCCAGGGTCAAGCACTTTGCAGGCCAAAATTTTACATATTCATGTATTCTCTGGTTTTAATTCTAAGACTACGGCATTATCAAAAAGATAGTGTATATTGCAGGATGAAATTATCATCGGTCAAGCCTCCAACATGTTTAGTGTTGAAGATATCCGTGTCTCTTTCTCTTCCCTTCATTCTGGTGGATTGCATTCTAGCGAGCAGCAGGTGACGTGTGAAATTGAATTTCCATTTCCCTGCTGTCAATTCTGATCGCTCACATTTGGTTGGACACTTGCAGCCACCAGGGAGGGACTGAACAGGTGCAAAGAGTGGGACCAAAACAAAACAAATCAACGGATAAAACATCGCCGCTGATCTGAGGGCTGTTTCATAAAACAAGCCAGGCTTATTTTAGTTAGTCAGACTTATTGTCAGTGAATTCGGTTTCATAAAGCAAACTTAAATTAGTTCAAACTCAGTTACTCTGGCAACTTATGCTGGGAAACTAGCCTGGTCCGGGGCAGGCTAACTGTCAGGCTAAGCTGAGCTGACCAATAGGAATGCAATGATATTACAGCTGACTCTCTCACATACAATTATTTGACTTTATTAACCACTATCAGTCCAAAAATAAATAAATCTAAATATAAGATTTTCTTATCAAAGTGATAAAATGTTGTGTTGCAAAATTGAGCACCCATTTACTAAATAGAGCTAAATAATAAGTGTAAGTTTAAAACAATTTTTTATTAAAAGGTAAGTATGATGAACCAAAACATTATTGTTAAATTAAGTGTTATATAGCCCACTGAATCATTCTCAGACTTAATGCTCACAAAAATGGAACCACTTGGGACAGAACTGTCAGGAAAACTTATTTTTAGGACAAAAGAGGACAGTGGTAAAAGAGGATTACCAAATCATTGTTTTAAGTGTGAAAATATAGCAAAAGTAACACAGAAATTCAAAATCAGTGGACCTGTGACAAGGCCCCTGAAACAATCAGGCCTTCATTTTAAGCTTTTATTTAGTGATGAGGGATTTTTTTGCTAGACAAAGAGCAGGAGAAATACCAAGCAAGTGTTTCAGAGCCAGCAAAAGCTATGAAAAGAGTGACAGAGTAATATACAGCCTGCAGAAGTGACATGCATGGTTGTTGTTCACACTAGAAATAGGCCTACCTACTGTAGTCAAAGCACAATAAAGTCAGCTAGCCTTTTCCAAGGCCCATATTTACTAAAATATAGACCTCTGGAAATCTATATATCTGTAACCTACAGGTTTTCTTTTCTTACTGGCTAAATGTTTTGTGCCCAAGATTTAATTAGATTGTTTTAAAATATATGAATACATTTCTCTCTGCTTTTGTTTGGCAGCTGTAGTACCTTTTATGGTTATTAGAAGAGCAGAAATTAAAACCACAAAATTAAAAGTTAAAATAAATATGCACAGACTAAATTTTAATTGGTAAGATGAATCTAGACTCAGTAGTTGGCCTAAAGTATATTGATTTACCCCATTACAATAGTCCATTTACAGTTACTATCATAAAAATACACTTACTTGTAGGTTTAAAATTGTACATAAGGCACATTTAATGTCCAACATCAAATATTTTAGTAAAATGTATATTTTAGTCAGAATTATTGCGCTTCTATTGCGTCCCGTCTGTTTAGCGCGCATGCGCGCAGCAGCGCTCGTTCACTGTGAAGTTTAGCAGCAAAATGGAAATATTTGCATGACTTTCTAACATAAAAAAGAATAAAAAAAGAATAAACTTGTGAAAAGTAAGTTATGCACTGAGGAAAACACCATGTCTCAAATGCATAAAATAGCAAAAAATGTACACTGTTTCCTATGGTGGATCGATTTGATCCATGATCGACCTCAAGGGCTGCTTAAGAAAAGCGTGCACGTGCATTTATCTTGACTAGGTAAACCTGGGTCAAATTAGCGGGACTGTGTGAACTTCAATTACCTTTTATGAAACCGCTTTAGCCCCAACTCATTTGTTAGGTTCATTCAAGTCAGGTTTTGGAGTTTAATCCTCGCTTTTCTTAGCGTCTTTTATGAAACAGCCCTCTGGTCAAAAACATTCACCCAATCAAAACACCATTTGATCATTTCAAAATATCCATGAATGCTTCTGACAGCACGACATATGTTCTTGTTTTGATCCGATAACCTAACCGCAAAGCATCATCGTGGGTACAGACAACGGTCCGAGTGTAATATAACTTTTTCTGTCATAAGCTGTTTCCATCCAAAGTTGCGAATTTAAAGTCCCACTGAAATGCCTTGAAACGCGCAGCATTTTTCAATGTGTTGACGTAATTTCCACTGAAACAGGAAGACAGGGCGGGACATATTGAACAGCTCCTCCCCTTTTTTAAAATAGCCAATATCGATTAGTTTACATCACAGCTCGCCCAGAGCTGTTGAGCTTGGTAAAGCCTCAGTTTCCTTCTAATCTCTAACAGTTTCTCCTCTAAATCTACAACATATCACTTTAATATATAGCATTTTGTGCAGAATTCAAATGGGTCCAATACGTTTTGTGGACTGTGCCGACTCGCGCATATGATCTGCTCTGTGCTCTCGTGACTCTGGACCGGAGCAGACTGTGTGCTGCGGCAGTTCGCGTGACACTAACGTGAAACCAGACTTCAAAACATATTTACACTGTCTTAATCGTAATGTGTGAACAAGTGACCAATTTCAGCATCTATTTATGATGTAGGGGGCGGGACGAGAGATTCTAGAGAGCATTTGATTGGACAGAAAATTTTATTAGAAGCTGAAGTGCAGCCTGATGTCATCAAAATCGTTGATCCATAATGGCAGAAGTGAGAGACTGTAAGCTTTGAACGCTTCTAAATGTTAATTTTATCATTGTTTTGAAGCACACTAGCTTATAGCAAAGTCCCTATAAGACAAGTCATTTCACTCACCAGCCACCTTTGAAACGCCTCTCAGGCATGCAAGTGCAGCTCCTATCTCTTTGAATGGGGAAACATCAAATTTGGTTTGCCAAGCTTTCGATTAAATTTCATATTTGAAATCAATGAAATTTGACAACAACTGTCTCATAAATTTTGTTTCTAAACACTCAAATCATGACAAAAAAAAAACAGTATTTTTCAGGCTGGATCAAGCTAACGCGCATGTGCAGTCCTAAGTGTGCGTCGCTTGTGTCTCATTTCAGAGGCTGCACACAATGACTTTACCAAACGGCGATTGGCTCTTATTTAGAAGGCGGGACTTATTCTGCCATATTGCGGGTTGCACTTTCGCCCATTCAAAACAATACAAGTGACGCGTCTTGTGTTATTCTATAGTCTGTGCTTATAGATAACAGTAAGGCTAACATATTCATACTAAAAGCCAAAAAACGTAAATTTTGATTTCATGGGGACTTTTAACGTGCAAAATTGGAATATTGCATAAAACAATTGTGTTCAAGAGAGCAAAATCATGACTTCCTGGGAAATTGGCGCACAATATCTGTAATAAAAACAGAAGTTGCTTTAGAACGCAATCATGTGAGACACTTATGAGAGGTCATTATACCAAAATCATTCTGATGACAGACTTTGGCTCAGGCATTTCAGAATGATCAAACCAACATTTGAGATGCAGTGCAATGAAACTGGTCTGCTGGTTTGTCCAGTTATCCAATCACATCCACTGTTGAGGGAAAGTCACTTGAGTTTTTTGTTGCGCATCGAGGGATTTATTTGGCAAATATGTTTCCATCGTAGTTTATGTATCTGCCTATCTATGCCTGACTAAAAGTTTATTTTTAATTTATGTGCATCTTGCCGTTTCCATCCAGTGTTTTTATATGTGATATCCCAAAATGCACATAAAAATAGGTGGATGGAGACAGCTGTAGACAGCATTGGTTTTGTTTCTACGTTTATATTTTTTGGCCACTTTCTTAATAATAAATTTCTCAAAATGTTTATAGAGAATATTACTTTAGTGAAATGCAGTTGCAGTAGCAACATTATGTTTCAGACAAAATATAGTTTGGGAATAGAGCATGGAATGATGGTGAAATATTCTGCACTCAGTGATATAATAGCCCAATGTCCCTTCTGCTGTCAAGTTATTCTTAACCTCTGGATAACCCTACGTGCTTGACTGCGCATTTTCAATGTACTGAAAGTTATGTTAAAGTGATGGAATATAAGAAAAGTCAAAAGACATATTGCGAGAGAATGCATCACCCTCTTGAAGAATGAAATGACCTTTAAATTTGCATAGGTCAGAAAAACAGCTTATTTATAGGCAGGTGCAGAGGTCACTTACTAATAGGCCACTTTACTAATTGAACTTATGTCTTAGCTCCCATTCATGGTGATGAATTGATTTTGTTTCAGTGATTTCATTTGAAATGCTCCAAGTACCTTTTTCTTTACTTTTATATATTTAATATATATATTTTTTGGTCTGGAAAAAAATGTCATCTATATCCTGGGCCATAATTTTTTTGACAACATTTTTCTGATGATGATTTATGACCTAACCTCACAAAACAATTTCAGGCGTTAAGACATTTTGCAGTGAGAAATTTCTTGATGAAAAAACCCAAGCTCAACTAATCGCAGATTCTGCAGCAGGTCAAGGATTGTGCATTGATCCAGTCCTCATATTTTCCACCTGTGGACATCTTGATATATGCACACAGTGACCTTGCTGTTGGGCTGAAGGTTAAACATTAATGGAATCTGAAAATGCCACGTTCAGGGTGAAAACTAATATTTTTCTCAAAAATATGAAAAAAATTTGCCATCAGTTGATATCATCCCTGTGCTAAATTTATTGTTTTAAGGAAAGAAAGAAGAGAAACATAAGTTGTTATTGGCTTTTCTTAAATAAAAAAATACGGTAACATTTTATTTTAGGGTCTTTTAACTAGTTGCTTATTAGCATGCATTACTAGAATATTGGCTGTTTATTAGTACTTATAAAGCACATATTAATGCCTTATTCTGCATGACCTTATTCTGCATTGTTAATCCTACCCAATAGCTAAACTTTACAACTAACTTACTAAATATTAATAAGCAGTAAATTAGTAGTTTATTGAGGGAAAAGTCATAGTTATTAGTGAATATGTGTTCTCTATACTAAAGTGTTACCAAAAATACCATAGCAGTTTGCATGTTTTAATTCCAATGGCTAGATTTACTAAACAGGGCAATTTAGCTTAGTTCTGCGCGGGATCTACTGACGACCTAAAATTACAGAACACACGCAGCCGGATCATTTCCATAATGACCAATGCAATCTACCAAGAGCAGTGCAAATTAGCGTCTGGTTTAAGACATGCTTTTTTGGGGGCGGTAAATAATGGTGCAAATACAAGTAAATTGACTGGCACAAACCTTAGTAAATCACCTTGCGTGATTCATTTAAAGGGTCAGTTCACCCAAAAATTAAAATTCTGTTATTAATTACTCACTCTCATCTCGTTCCACACCCGTAAGACCTTTGTTTATCTTCAGAACACAAATTAAGATATTTTTGATGAAATCCGATGGCTCAGTGAGGCCTGCATTGACAGCAATGCCACCGAACTTCTCAAGATCCAGAAAGGTACTCAAAACATATTTAAAGCGACGAGAATACTTTTTGTGCACCAAAAAAACAAAATAATGACTTTTCAACAATATCTAGTGATGGCCGATTTCAAAATGTCCACATCCCACAGATGCTCATTTGGATTTAGATCTGGGGAATTTGGAGGCCAGGGCAACACCTTGAAGTCTTCGTCATGTTCCTCAAATCATTCCTGAACAATGTGTGCAGTGTGGCAGAAGCATTATCCTGCTGAAAGAGGTCACTGGCATCAGGGAATACTTCATTACCATGAAGAAGAATACCTGGTTTACAACAATGTCTGGGTAGGTGGCACGTGTCAATTTGACGTCCACAGGAATGGCCGGACCCAGAGATTTCCAGCAAAACAGAGCATCGCACTCCCTCGTCCAGCTGTCGTCGTCCCACAGTGCATCCTGGTGCATCACTTCCCCAGGTAAACAGCACACATGTACACGGCCGTCCACATGGTGTAAAGGAAAACGGGACTCACTGGACCAGACAACTTCTTCCACTTCTCCAAAGTCCAATTCTGATGCTTTAGTTCCCATTGTAGGTGCTTTTGACAATGGACAGGGGTCTTCATGGGCACTCTGATTGATCTGCGCCCCATACGCAGCAGAGTGCGTAAAAAAAACAACAAAAAAAAACACCATTTTTAACAATTCTAGAGCAAATTCAAAACTGTATCGTCCAGCTCTAGTGGCTAATAACAAGTTACCACAGTTTTAGTGCAGCAATAACTGTATTTTAATCAAACAGGATAGACTGTTTCAGAGAGAGCCAAACTAACATCACAAAACATCACAAAGTCATCAAAGTCATTGCTAATACTTATTGATGTACTGATGTTATTCAGTTTTTTTTTCCTCTAAAATGATGTCACTTACTGGAGGATGATATTCTGAAGAACAGGAATTTGACTGACAGGATGCGACATGACATTTAGCACATGGAAAAAATGTAGAAAAAGGTTCAAATTGAAACATGTCAACCTGAAAAAGAGAATAAAAAACACCCGAAATATTTTTTTAATATATTTTGATTTGATTTTTTTTTTATGATTACAATTCACATAAAATGCACCAATTGTGATTAATATAATTTCCATCTTCAAAAATGTGAATTTAATCTTCTAATTCATTTAGACATATATGACGAGGACATGAAAAAAAAAAAAACACACATTTTAACGTCAAACAAGTGTCAGTAAGGAGGATGCGTGTGTTCACTGGCGCGTGACTGGAAAGATGCAGCGCGCGGTGTCAACCCTGACTCGAGACTGCGCGGTCACGCGATCCGCAGGAGCGCGTTTGGTGATGCGCGCCGAGTACGCGCTCGCGATTCAGCCTGCAGCGTATTCTGAAGACGCTGGGAGAAGAACACTGACATTTAATTTGATTATTTGGACCTAATTTTGTAATCCAGTCTTAAAACAACAAAACCTAAACTTTTTTTTGCTGAAATGCTTTTTCTCTGATGATTAATGGATCATGGATCCTCTCTTCATCACTTCGCAAAACTCGAGCGGCAACGGGACCAACGGCTCACTGGTGAATGACACGGACGTGTTCTCGAACCAGTTTGTTCAGCCGGTTTGGCAGATAGTTTTGTGGGCCATCGCATACTGCTGTATAGTACTGGTGTCAGTTGTTGGAAATATCACTGTCATCTGGATCATTTTAGCGCATAAGCGCATGAGAACTGTTACCAACTCTTTTCTGGTGAATCTTGCGTTCGCAGAGGCGTCTATGTCGGCTTTCAATACCGTTATTAACTTTGTGTATGCAGTACACAACGAATGGTACTTCGGACTTGTTTACTGCAGATTTCACAACTTCTTTCCAATAGCAGCTGTGTTCGCAAGTATTTACTCAATGACGGCAATAGCCCTGGACAGGTGAGCTATTTATTTACACTTACAAAGTTTTTTTTTCTTTCTTTTCTTGGTAGGCCTACATGTACTATGGTATTCTTGAAATGACATTGGAGGCCAATGTGAATTCCATAGTACATGAATGTCCATAATATATATCCAGCAGCACTGCATTAGCATCACTGCATGGTACTGACACTATTCTGTAAGGATCAGACACATACTGTATGCTCCTTTATCTCTGCTCCATGTCTTTGCTTTAAAGCAAGTTTTAAGTCTAAAAGGTGAAGTAAATTGTTTTTTGAAATGCCAGATGAATCAAAATCACTGTCAAATGTGGCTAAACAAGAATATGTAAGAGTATTTCAAGTGCCTGTCAAAAGTTTGGAAACATTACAATTTTTAAATGCATTTGAAAGAAGTCACTTCACCAATGCATTTATTTAATCAAAATGCAGTAAAAACAGTAATTTTGAGAAATATTATTACAAATTAAAAGAACTGTTTTCTATTTAAATATAATTTTAAAATTAAATGTATTCCTGTGATCAAAGCTGAATTTTCAGCATCATTACTCCAGTCTTCAGTGTCACATGATCCTCCAGAAATCATTCTAATATGTTGATTTACTGGTCAATAAACATTTCTGATTATTATTATCAAAAACTGTTACTGTTTAACATTTTTGTGAAAATAGTGATACTTTTTTCAGGATTCTTAATACTACTACTACTACTACTACTACTACTAATAATAATCAGATATAATCAATAAATACAGCCTTACATTAAACAACTGTAATGTTTCCAAACGTTTGACAGGTACTAATATATATATATATATATATATAGTTTTATACTCTTTTTAATGTATACAGTAAAAGAGTGTTCACTGTAGAGATGGATGCTGGACCATAAAATCCACTCAAAAAAATGTTAAAAACAACCCAAGTTGGGTTGAAAATGGACAAACCCAGAGAATGGGTTGTTTTAACCCAGCAGTTGGGTTAAATGTTTGACCCAACCTGCTGGGATAATTTATTCAACCCAACTATTGTTTAAAAATGACTGTACTGCTCGCTTAAAATGAGCCCAAAATATGTTGGAAATTAACATTTATTAATATGTTTAATAAATGAACATTTATTAAATTGCTTATTAATAAATGTTAACCTTTTGATTATTATTGTTGCCTCTAGTAACTATGTCAGGCATATAGTAATTTTTAAACAATAGTTGGGTTAAATAAAACTGCTGAGCACGTTGGGCAAACATTTAACCCAATCGCTGGGTTTGTCCGTTTTCAACCCAAATTTAGGTTGTTTTTAACCCAGCATTTTCTGTCTACACCTCTATTGTGGCATTTCTGTTTATAGTATTGTTTTTTTCTGAATGTGTACTACAGTATTTTTACTTTAAGAGGCAGTGTTACCTTAAGTACTTTGGAGTACCATGTAAATGCCATAGTACATGAATACTGTCACCATTCAGTACCGTAGTACTGGCATCAGTTACCATCATTGTACCATAGCTTTTTTTGGGAGGATGGAATTGGTGCAGTTCAAACCTGTGTAGAAACACTGTTAAAAACACAAAGCAAAGATCAAAGAACGAAGCTGCATGCTTTCTATACTGCTGTGAGGAAACACCCAACCCACTAAAAAGACAAACTCCACGAGTCATCTCTCTCACTCCCCAAATCAAATCAGCAGGACCAGGCAAATAATTTAGGGGTAATTCAAGTGGCTGATTCTCCTTTGAGTTTGCATAAGTAGCAGGTCATTGCCTTTGTTAAACTCCCCCTTCAGGTACATGGCTATCATCCACCCACTCCAGCAGCGCCTGTCATCCACTGAGACCAAGTTGGTGGTGGGGGTGATCTGGGCCCTAGCGCTGCTCCTGGCTTTCCCCCAGTACTATTTTTCCAGCACTGCTCAGCTGCCCGGACGTGTCGTGTGCTATATCAACTGGCCAGAGTACAGCGTGTGGGATTTTCAAAAGACGTAAGTGCGTGCTGTTGAGTCCGACTGTAAAGTCAATGTTAATTTATCTGTAAAAAAAGCGTCACATATTCTGGTCAATACTCTGAAATAAACTTTGTTATGAACAACCTAAAGTGCATGTTTGTTGGACAGCCTACCTGAAATACAACATTTAAAAATGTCATAATCCACACAAAAATCTGGAAACTAGACATGAACTACAGTCACACTTCAAAACACCTGCTATTGTAATAATAATATGAAAATGACAAAGATAATTCAAAAAATGCATACTCATATACTCCTCTTTTCCTGCCATTCTGGCTCCCAGTGCTGGGTAGTAACTGATTACATGTAATCTGGATTACGTAAGCAGATTCCAAAAATTAAGTAAATGTAATTAGCTTATATTACATTTTAAACTACTTGTAATCAGACTACAGTTACTTTTTTTATTGATTACATGATTATTCTCATTCATTATTCCTCCCTACTACTACTTTTTTTTAAATCTTTTTTTCCTTTCTAAAAAAGCCTGCTGCTTATATACATTCATAAGCTTTTCCAGGTTTGTGGAATTGCACTAGTTTCACTGGATTTACAGAAGTCACTTCACTTTTAACAAATTTTTCTCAACATTGCAACATTGCACATCTAATCAACTCATCAATTCAAATCAATTTGAATTATCACTCAGTGAGTCATTTAATCTTGCATTACATGTATTACAAATTCATGCTATTTCATATTAACATGCAATGCAGGGATTCCCCAACTTTTTTGTCATATTATATTTACTTGAAGTCCCTGTGATTTTAAGTTACTAAATTAGGTCAATAATAATAATAATAATAAAATTAAGTTCACGGTTCTCAAATCAATGTACTAAATGAGTTAGATCAAAAATAATCCAAAAGTAGTCTGATTATATTTCCTTAAATGTGTAATGTAATGGATTAAGTTACTAACTACAATTTTTGTCAAGTAATTTGGAATAAGTAACCGAATACAATTAAGTAATCTACCCAGCTCTGCTGGCTCCTTAAAGGATTAGTTCACTTCAGAATTCAAATTTCCTGATAATTTACTCACCCCCATGTCATCCAAGATGTTTATGTCTTTCTTTCTTCAGACGAAAAGAAATTAAGGTTTTGAGGAAAACATTCCAGGATTTTTCTTCATATAGTGGACTTCAACGGCTACCAACCCAGCAGTTGGGTTAAATGTTTGACCCAACCTGCTGGGATAATTTATTCAACCCAACTATTGTTTAAAAATGACTGTATTGCTCGCTTAAAATGAGCCCAAAATATGTTGGAAATTAACATTTATTAATATGTTTAATAAATGAACATTTATTAAATTGCTTATTAATAAATGTTAACCTTTTGATTATTATTGTTGCCTCTAGTAACTATGTCAGGCATATAGTATTTTTAAACAATAGTTGGGTTAAATAAAACTGCTGAGCACGTTGGGCAAACATTTAACCCAATCGCTGGGTTTGTCCGTTTTCAACCCAAATTTAGGTTGTTTTTAACCCAGCATTTTCTGTCTACACCTCTATTGTGGCATTTCTGTTTATAGTATTGTTTTTTTCTGAATGTGTACTACAGTATTTTTACTTTAAGAGGCAGTGTTACCTTAAGTACTTTGGAGTACCATGTAAATGCCATAGTACATGAATACTGTCACCATTCAGTACCGTAGTACTGGCATCAGTTACCATCATTGTACCATAGCTTTTTTTGGGAGGATGGAATTGGTGCAGTTCAAACCTGTGTAGAAACACTGTGAAAAACACAAAGCAAAGATCAAAGAACGAAGCTGCATGCTTTCTATACTGCTGTGAGGAAACACCCAACCCACTAAAAAGACAAACTCCACGAGTCATCTCTCTCACTCCCCAAATCAAATCAGCAGGACCAGGCAAATAATTTAGGGGTAATTAAGGTTTTTGAGGAAAACATTCCAGGATTTTTCTTCATATAGTGGACTTCAACGGCTACCAACAGATTGAAGGTCCAAATGTCAGTTTCAGTGCAGCTTCAAAGTGCTCTACACGATCCCAGCCCAGGAATAAGGGTCTTATCTAGCAGAATGATTGGTAATTTTCTAAAAAAAAAAAAAAAAGAAAGAAAAAATATATAATTTTTAACCACAAATACTCATCTTGCACTGCTCTGTAATGCACCACGCATTACATAATCACGTTGGAAAGGTCACGTGTGATGTAGATGGAAGTACCGTAGACGGAAGTTAAACGGCATGTCGAACGGTTTTGAAGTTGGAGGAAAAAATGAGATGGAGTTTTTCGCCCTACCACGGTACTTCCGCCTACATCATGTGTGACCTTTACAACATGATTATGTAATGCGAGACGCATCGCAGAGCAGTGCAAGACGAGTGTAGTTAAAAAGTATATACATTTTTTTTTTTGAAAATGACAGATTGTTTCACTAGATATTCCTCGTCTGGGATCATGTAGAGCCCTTTGAAGCTGCACTGAAACTGACATTCGGACCTTCAGCCCGTTGGCAACTGTTGAAGTCCACTATATGGAGAAAAATCCTGCAATGTTTTCCTCAAAAATTTATTTTCGACTGAAGAAAGAAAGACATAAACATTTTGGATGACATGGGGGTGAGTAAATTATCAGGAAATTTGAATTCTGAAGTGAACTAATCCTTTAAGCAAAGACAACAAACTTTCAAGTTGATGCAGTGTGGCATGCCTCCTCCTGCAAGACAACACTGATTATTTTAGCAAAACACCAACAACATATCAATGAGAACTCTGCCAATGCAGTATGAAAACAACATTAGGAACACCATTGGGTGCACTCTCAACAGTATTCGGTCAGAGCGGTACAAAGTGTGTGGCATGTCTGATTTACGATATGAATATTTAAACTGTGGCCAAGTAGCAATACGCCCTATCCTGCATCTTAATCACATATTTATCAGCTACTGAATGAGTTTCGATAGATCTTCACATACGCTCAACACTCTAATTGCTACCGACTCCAATCCGATTCTCCAATACCCTGCAATGCCTCTGTAGGTGTCAGGTGTCGACGGCATACTGTTATTTGCGTAACAGCTTAGTCGTTCACCCACCCGTACAGTCAATCTTCCAGCAGGCTTCTCCCTGTCACGCCAAAGCAGTGAACGTGTCTACCTCCTTCGAGTGACACAACCTGTCAGACCTCACCAATCCGACTTTGCAGGAATCAATTTTTGAGGTTGTATCTCAAGCTTTTGTGTGCCTGAACTTTCTTTAAAGGTATATATAGTCTCTGAGGGACCAAATCTTGGTAGCACTTGTGTACAAGATAAGAAGCACTGATCAATGAACCCTCTTTAACTGGCTGGTAGATCTGTGTGTGTGATGATGGATAGCCAGAGAGGGACAGAAAGGGGGAGATATAGAGAACAGGAGAATTAGATTCAAAGCTGCTAATGTTTTCTTTCGCACTATTCTGTGTCTAGCCATCGGAATCTGCAGGATATTGGCAAGTGCACTGCATGCTTTTGTTTTCATGCAATCACCTGTCATGTTAGCATGACTGTCTATTTCATACCAAGTTACAAGCGTTTTTGAAATGAATCAACTGGACAATATTTAATTACCTCTCACCCACTGAGATAGTTATGGAAGCTTGAAAAGGAAAGCGGTAAAGCCCCACAACTCATTTGGTTCATTCTACATAGCATGTCTGTTCAATCAAAAGAACAAAAGAGAAGAAGGCATTTACATTGCTTTTTTTGGACAGTCTTACGGGACAGGGATTCAGAATGTTTTGGTTAATGCGTGAAAGGCCTGCGTACATTTTCCCTCTATACCTCTCCTGTGAGGCGAGTGTCTTTCTCGATAAGCCTCAAGCTAATTAGCGTGTTGAATTGTACAGCGCTCAAAAAGAAGAGAGGCACTGCCGCAGCGCCTGAATCCTGAGAGCATTCACAGTTCATGATTCAAAAGTTTTCCAGCGGTTATTTTTAAGTGGCAGCTAATGTGAGAAAACATGTGGGACTCTGAGGTGTTAGTGTGTGGCATCCTTTTGTGTAAAAATGTGCACTCAAAATATGTCTCAACAACTTCGGGTCTATTTTCATCTTGGGTTTCTTGTCATGTTCTTGTTGGTTGGCTGCCTGTAATTACCCATCTGGCTGTCTTCTGTCTCTTCCTCTCTCACAGGTATTACGTCTGCGTGGTTGTGCTTATTTACTTTCTACCTTTGCTCATCATGGGTTGTGCTTACCTGGTGGTGGGATGCACTCTCTGGGCCAGTGAGATTCCTGGAGACTCTTCAGACCGCTATCGAGAGCAGCTAACCGCCAAACGGAAGGTCATCATCTGCATAGTGACATAAAAGTTTAAATGTCAATTGCCTTGCTGAAAATACCAGCTTGAATGGATAGTAACCAAGCCAAACGTACCTGATGAAGCTTGTTGACATAATATTAACAGAATATCTTGCTGGTTCATGTAGTTAAGCCAGGTTCTCACTAGAGTTGTCAAAAGTACTGACTTCGGTAATGAAATTTTAAAAATGTGACGCTTTCGAGTGCTGTTAAGCGGATTCGTAAACACCTCTGATTGGCCATTGTGTTGACGCGCTCATCGGATATGTCTGTGATTGGCTTCAATGATCAACGTTCCTGCTTTCAAATTCAAACACTCCTTGTGCTTTCAAACGCTTCAGTGTGTTGATCATTGTAACCAATCACAGACATATCCGATGAGCGCGTCAACACAATGGCCAGTTAGAGGTGTTTACGAATCTGCTCAACAGCACTCAAAGTGTCACATTTTTTAAATTTCAGTACCGATTGGTACCGAAGTCGTACATTTGACAACTATAGTTCACGATTTTAGCCATGATTTGGCCATCTGAGACAAATGTTGAGAATCCTAAAAGATACCTCTGTTCCTAGGCCAAAATCTGAAGTCTTTGTTCACTGGTTTGACATGTTTGCTGACAGCTTAGTTTTTTTTTTGTTTTTTTCCTTTTCAAGACAAGCCATGAAAATTAGGAGTAGGTAGACACCTCTCGCGGTTCAAACAAATAGGGCTGTGCAACAAACTCAAGCTCCTCTACTCTTATTGAAATCCTCTGACATTTCTATTTAAATATTCTCATTTTAGACTTCTAATTCATGACCGATGTTTTGTTTTGCTTCCGCGTTCATCAATACGTCACACGTCGTGTCAGAGGTTACGCTTCCGCCGTAAGTCGACTTGTGTACGGATGTTTGCCCAAAGCTGGTTATTATAGATTATAAAATTGAAAATATGAATATTTTTCTTACCAAAATCCATCGCTTCACTTCAGAAGGCATTTATTAACCCGCTGGTGCCATGTGGATTACTTTTATGATGGATGGATGCACTTTTTTGGGCTTCAAAATCTCGAGCACTATTCACTTCCATTATAAAGCTCAGAAGAGCCAGGATATTTTTTAATATAACTCAGATTGTGTTCATCTGAGAGAAGATAGTCATATAAACCTAGGATGGCTTGAGGGTGAGTAAATCATGGAATAATTTTCATTTGTGGGTAAACTATTCCTCTAACGCTAGTGATTGTTTTTGTTTGCTAGCCACCAATCCCATGTGTAATACAGCTCACAGTCACCGAACGCATCACAGATTGATGATGTAAAACATCGGATAAATCTTCTTGTGTGCTTCTATTTTTAACACGACTTGATTGACGTAATGCTTGACATGAATGACAACTGAGATCCTACAGTGTGACATGGCTTACAGCGGGGATCATATCTGTACAATCTGACAAGCAACAGTTTTAAAGGACTATTATAAAAGCATTTAGGCAGCCAGCACACCAAGATCCTATTGTTGGGGACAAGCATCCAAAACACAACATAAGCTGGTGACCAACATTGCAGGAACATGACTAGGTTTTTAACTTACTTCATCTCCTTCTATTTTAACTTACGTAGGTGGTGAAGATGATGATCGTCGTTGTGTGCACCTTCGCCGTCTGCTGGCTGCCCTACCATGTCTACTTCCTGATGCACCAGTTCCTTCCTCACTTGTTTGAGGAACCCTACATCCAGCAGGTGTACTTAGGAATCATGTGGCTTGCCATGAGCTCCACCATGTACAATCCCATGATCTACTGTCTTCTCAATGACAGGTAAGAGTTGGTTCATTGGAAAACAGGTTCAGGTTTCAAAGGGAATCATGCAATCCTCATCTATCTGTGCAGGTTTCGAGCTGGATTCCAACAGGCATTTTTCTGGTGTCCTTGTGTCCCTCGAGGTTCTTATGAAGGTCTGGAGCTCAAGTCAACCCGCTATCTTCAGACACAGGCCAGCATTTACCGCACCAGCCGAATGGAGACCACAGTATCCACAGTCATGCCGGTTGGCGAGGGGGACCTTCAGGAGAACACAAATCGAAGCTCCATAGATCTCACGTCCAATGGTTCTTCACAAAGCGCCTCAAAGACTGTATCGGAGTCCTCCATCTTCTATTCTAGTAACAACCTAGCATAATGTAGGAAATACTTTCAGTGTTATAGTACCAATCCTGTGAGGAGAAGTTCATGTTCCAGGGAATGTTGTGATGTGAGGTACAACAAACCAAAACAGGTTTTCTTGGGGAAGGAAGGCTAATGTGTGGAAACATCTTAGTATATTGGTCAATATATCATTGTCATGGTCTGTGGAGGATTCATATTGTCTTGGTTTTACTACTCAAGGCAGCTGGCTAATTATCCCCGTAAGAGTTCGCCCCACAAAAACTTAGCCAATCGCCATTTGTTCCAGGAGTCCAGGACCCAGTGGGTTTGTTTAGGAAAGCTTGACCAGCTGATGCCCTTGGAAACGATCTGTTCGTCATTACTGCCGGTTGTTGATGATACGATAGCCAGCATGACGACGTGGAAGGGTTTGCACCTGTTGTTGCATATTACTGGACCATGTAGGCGACAATGTAAAGGATTTGTCTGGAAGGCAGAGGGTCATGTTAAATATAGCACAGAGAGAGAAAATAAAACAGAGTTTGTACTGACATAGCTACTTCCATTTATATCACTATACAGTAATCCTCTGTTAAATGTTTACTATTATCATGATGTTACATTTACATTATACATTTAGAAATTGAGGAGTACAACAAACGATGCATCTTAAACAGGCAATAAACACAAGAAGTGCTAGTAATACAAAGTTTCAGCCATCATTCAGAATAGTACAAGCTAGAATAGGGAGGGACTAAAGAATAGTGAAAGAATAGACGAAGGAATAGTGAAATAGAATAGAATTTTTTTCAGCAGGCTGCAGTTTAAGGGTTAGTTCACCCAAAAATGAAAATAATCCCATGATTTACTCACCCTCAAGCCATCCTAGGTGTATACGGCTTTCTTCTTTCAGATGGAAAGAAGAGATATATTTAAAAATATCCTTTACATCCATTATAAAAAGTAATTACGGGGCCAAGCACAAAAGCAGCACAAGATGCCAGCCAACACGGCTGGGAGCAACAGACAAACTCCAACAGTGAGCAATTAAAGACCTATTAAGATCATTTTAGGCAAAAGAGCTGAAAAATGATCAAAAATGAGGATTTACTGGTTCATCACTTTCGACCAATAGGTGGCGCTGTGACCAAATTAATGTGGTGTGGTCAGAGTGAGGTGACAATGACACTTGCAAAGTTTGGTGTCAATATTTCAAAGCATTGCAGAGATACAGACTCAACAGTGATTTTGGCATCATGCCTCTGATTCGTTGCTGCAGTATGGGAAAGCGGTTATGTCTATCAACCACGAAATCAATAACATTTCACCAGCATGGTCTGAAAGATGATAATGATTTGATTTTTGGTGAAAATTGGACCAACGGTTTAGGAGTAGTTCCAAAAGTATGTTTTTAAAGAAAATCAAAATGACTGACAGGAAGTTTGGCTGACTGTGGCAAAATTGGCATCAATGTTGTCAGCATGACCCACAGAATCTAATAAGACCAGTCTCATTACAATAGGCCACATTTAAATAAAGCTATTAGCATTTTTAAATATTCGTTATAAAATTTGACCACAAAGGAGGCGCTGTCTCAAAATCCTTCAGAGCATGATGCGATGCAAATCCTGAGTTTCGTAATGGTACATCAATGCATTCATATAATATAGCATTTTTATCATAATACTGTATTGTAGTCAATGGAAATTTCATGTTTTGTTCAATTATAGCACCACCTAGAGGCACAATCCACCTAACTTTTGTGTGTCCTCAGAGGTGACCCCCATACATGTGTGTATCAAATTTGGTGCAAATATCTCATTTCGTTTTGGAGTTATAGACATTTACATGTAAGAGATCATAAAAAATGACCCTGGGCGACTTTGTTTTGATTTTTGCCACTTCCTATCAAAATTTTGACATTTGGGCTTTAACATATAGTTAACCAGCTTAGGTTCCGTGTTTTCTATGGTGGTTTCGTCTCGATCGGACTAACGGTTTCGGAGATATTCGCAATTGTTTTTAAGCGCTAAAACACGACCTTGCTACAAACCGTGAAGTCAAAACCTAGCATGTTTGGTATCGTTGGACTCGGCAAGGATTCAGGAGTCTAAGAATGGGGCTCCCATGAAAATAAGCTAATCAGATCAAAAGTTATAAGCATATGAAAAAAATTCTCCACTAGGTGGCGCTGGTCGAAACTTCTCCAGGCTCCTTCAGGGCATTGTCCTGATGACCCATACGAGTTTAAGTAACGATACGCTAATCGTTAAGTAAAATACAGCATTTAGCACAAAATTCAAAATGGCGACAGCCAAAATGGCAGATATGGGAAAACTGGATATCATTCGACTCGGCGCATGATGCCCCGAATCCAAAGAGACCAAATTTATGATTTTTGGACAAACCTATCAGAAGTTATAAGCAAAATATTCATTTTCATATCTCCGGACCAGTAGGTGGCGCTGCGCCGAAGCGCTGCATGTTGCCTCAGGTCATGCTTGTGATGACATGTACCAACTTTGGTCTGAATACGATAAAGCGTATGGAGATACAGCATTATTTATATTTAAGGCTTCGTAAAATTCATTAAGCTTCTTTTGAAAACGGTTTGAGCAATCAACTTGAATTCCATAACTTTTTGTCGGCATGGTCTGAAGATGATCTGGTTCAATTTTCGTAAAAATCGGAGTAACGTTGACCTAGGAGGAGATCGAAAAGTAGGTTTTCAGAAAATTCAAAATGGCGGAAAAATTTTCATGACGGAAAATGACGTCATAGGATGCAATCGATTCGTCTTGACCCAAGGAATCAGAGGAAAAAAGAATTTTGTTTCTAACCCATACGGTTCAAAAGTTATTAACATAAACATAAGTGCAACTTTGGACAGCTGGTGGCGCTAGAGGATTGAGTTAGAGACTCCAAATTTGCTATGGACAAAGGTCAGACTGTCCTCTAACGGTGTGCCAAATTTCACAACTTTCCCGCAAGCGGTTCTATGGCTGCCATAGACTTCCAGGCGGAGCGGAAGAAGAATAAATATAGCTGCAAGCAGCAATTACGGGGGCCAAGCACAAAAGCGGCACAAGAAGCCAGCCAATACGACTGTGAGCATCAGACCAACTGCAACAGTGAGCAATTAAAGCCCTATTGAGATCATTTTTAGGCAAAAGAGCTGAAAAAATGATCAAAATGAGATTTACTGGTTCATCACTTTACGACCAATAGGTGGCGCTGTGACCATATTAATGTGGTATGGTCAGAGTGAGATGACAATGACACTTGCAAAGTTTGGTGTCAATATTTCAAAGCATTGCAGAGATACAGACTCAACAGTGATTTTGGCATCATGCCTCTAATTCGTTGCTGCAGTATGGGAAAAGGTTATGTCTATCAACATGAAATCAATAACATTTTACTAAGATTATTTTAGGCAAAAGAGCTGAAAAATGATCAAAATGAGGATTTACTGGTTCATCACTTTCGACCAATAGGTGGCGCTGTGAACAAATTAATGTGGTATGATCAGAGTGGTGACAATGACACTTGCAAAGTTTGGTGTCAATATTTCAAAGCATTGCAGAGATACAGACTCAAAGTGATTTTGGCATCATGCCTCTAATTCGTTGCTGCAGTATGGAAAAAGGTTATGTCTATCAACATGAAATCAATAACATTTTACTAAGATCATTTTAGGCAAAGAGCTGAAAAATGATCAAAAATGAGGATTTACTGGTTCATCATTTTCAACCAATAGGTGGCGCTGTGACCATATTAATGTGGTGTGGTCAGAGTGAGGTGACAATGACACTTGCAAAGTTTGGTGTCAATATTTCAAAGCATTGCAGAGATACAGACTCAACAGTGATTTTGGCATCATGCCTCTAATTCGTTGCTGCAGTATGGGAAAAAGGTTATGTCTATCAACATGAAATCCATAACATTTTACAAGCATGGTCTGAAGATGATACGATTCGATTTTGGTGAAAATTGGAACAGCGGTCTAGGAGTAGTTTGAAAAAGTATGTTTTTAAAGAAAATCAAAATGACTAACAGGAAGTTTGTCTGACTGTGGCAAAATTGGCATCAATGTTCTCAGCATGACCCACGGAATCTAATAAGACCAGTTTCATTACAATAGCCACATTTTTATAAAGCCATTAGCATTTTTAAATATGTCGTTATAAAATTTGACCACAAGGAGCGCTGTCTCAAAACTTATTGTGTACCTTCAGAGCATGATGCGATGACAAATCCTGAGTTTCGTAATGGTACATCAATGCATTCCTATAATATAGCATTTTATATCATAATACTGTATTGTAGTTAATGGAAATTTCATGTTTTGTTCAATTATAGCGCCACCAAGAGGCACAATCCCACCTAACTTTTGTGTGTCCTCAGGGTGACCCCATACATGTGTGTATCAAATTTGGTGCAAATATCTCATTTCGTTTTGGAGTTATAGACATTTACAAGGTATGAGATCATAAAAATGACTCCTGGATGACTTTGTTTTGATTTTTGCCACTTCCTATCAAAATTTTGACATTTGGCTTTAACATTTAGTTAACCAGCTTAGGTTCCGTGTTTCCTATGGTGGTTTCGTCTCTGATCGGACTAACGGTTTCAAAGATATTCGCAATTGTATTTTAAGCGCTAAAATACGGCGCACAAACCGTAAGTTGAAATCTAGCATGTTTGGTATCGTTGGACTCGGCAAGGATTCAGGAGTCTAAGAATGTGACTCCCATGAAAATAAGCTAATCAGATCAAAAGTTATAAGCATATGAAAAACAAATTCTCCACTAGGTGGCGCTGGTCCGAAACTTCTCAGGCTCCTTCAGGGCATTGTCCTGATGACCCATACCGAGTTTGCGTGACCGATACGCTAATGCGTTAAGTAAAATACAGCATTTTAGCACAAAATTCAAAATACGACAGCCAAAATTGCAGATATGGGAAAACTGGATATCATCTGACTCAGCATGATGCCCTAATCCAACGAGACCAAATTTATGATTTTTGGACAAAACCATCAAGTTATAGCAAAATAGCCATTTTTCGTATCTCGGACCAGTAGGTGGCGCTGCGCTGAAACGCTGCATGTTGCCTCAGGTCATGCTTGTGATGACATGTACCAAGTTTGGTCTGAATCACGATAAAGCGTTATTGCGGAGATACAGCATTATTTCTATTTTCGCAAGGCTTCGTAAAATTCATTCCGCTTCTTTTTGAAAGCGGTTTGAGAAATCAACCTGAATTCCATAACTTTTTGTCAGCATGGTCTGAAGATGATCTGGTTCAATTTTTGTGAAAAATCAGATGCGGCCTAGGAGGAGTTCGAAAAAGTAGGTTTTTCAGAAAATTCAAAATGGCGGAAAAATTTTCATGACGGAAAATGACGTCATAGGGTGCAATCGATTCGTCATGAGCCAAGGCATCAGAGGAAAAAAGAATTTTGTTTCCTAACCCATACGCAGTTCAAAGTTATTAACATAAACATGAGTGCAACTTTGGACAGCTGGTGGCACTAGAGGATTGAGTTAGAGACTCCAAATTTGCTATGGACAAAGGTCAGACTGTCCTCTAACTGTGTGCCAAATTTCACAACTTTCCATAGCGGTTCTATAGGCTGCCATAGACTTCCAGGCGGAAGCGGAAGAAGAATAATAATAAATATAGCTGCAAGCAGCAATTACGGGGACCAAGCACAAAGCGGCACAAGAAGCCAGCCAATACGGCTGTGAGCATCGAGACCAACTGCAACAGTGAGCAATTAAAGCCCTATTGAGATCATTTTAGGCAAAGAGCTGAAAAATGATCAAAATGAGTTTACTGGTTCATCACTTTCGACCAATAGGTGGCGCTGTGACCATATTAATGTGGTATGGTCAGAGTGAGATGACAATGACACTTGCAGTTTGGTGTCAATATTTCAAAGCATTGCAGAGATACAGACTCAACAGTGATTTTGGCATCATGCCTCTAATTCGTTGCTGCAGTATGGGAAAAGGTTATGTCTATCAACATGAAATCAATAACATTTTACTAAGATCATTTTAGGCAAAGAGCTGAAAAATGATCAAAATGAGGATTTACTGGTTCATCACTTTACGACCAATAGGTGGCGCTGTGAACAAATTAATGTGGTATGATCAGAGTGAGGTGACAATGACACTTGCAAAGTTTGGTGTCAATATTTCAAAGCATTGCAGAGATACAGACTCAAAAGTGATTTTGGCATCATGCCTCTAATTACGTTGCTGCAGTATGGAAAAAGGTTATGTCTATCAACATGAAATCAATAACATTTTACTAAGATCATTTTAGGCAAAAGAGCTGAAAAATGATCAAAAATGAGGATTTACTGGTTCATCATTTTCGACCAATAGGTGGCGCTGTGACCATATTAATGTGGTGTGGTCAGAGTGAGGTGACAATGACACTTGCAAAGTTTGGTGTCAATATTTCAAAGCATTGCAGAGATACAGACTCAACAGTGATTTTGGCATCATGCCTTCAATTCGTTGCTGCAGTATGGGAAAAGGTTATGTCTATCAACATGAAATCCATAACATTTTACAAGCATGGTCTGAAGATGATGCGATTCGATTTTAGTGAAAATTGAGCAACGGTCTAGGAGTAGTTTGAAAAAGTATGTTTTAAAAAAATCAAAATGACTGACAGGAAGTTTGTCTGACTGTGGCAAAATTGGCATCAATGTTCTCAGCATGACCCACGGAATCTAATAAGACCAGTTTCATTACAATAGGCCACATTTTTATAAAGCCATTAGCATTTTTTTAAATATGTCGTTATAAAATTTGACCACAAGGAGGCTGTCTCAAAACTTATTGTGTACCTTCAGAGCATGAGGCCGATGACAAATCCTGAGTTTCGTAATGGTACATCAATGCATTCCTATAATATAGCATTTTATATCATAATACTGTATTGTAGTTAATGGAAATTTCATGTTTTGTTCAATTATAGCGCCACCAAGAGGCACAATCCCACCTAACTTTGTGTGTCCTCAGGGTGACCCCATACATGTGTGTATCAAATTTGGTGCAAATATCTCATTTCGTTTTGGAGTTATAGACATTTACATGTAAGAGATCATAAAAAAATGACTCCTGGATGACTTTGTTTTGATTTTTGCCACTTCCTATCAAAATTTTGACATTTGGGCTTCCTCATATAGTTAACCAGCTTAGGTTCCGTGTTTCCTATGGTGGTTTCGTCTACGATCGGACTAACGGTTTCAAAGATATTCGCAATTGTATTTTTAAGCGCTAAAACACGGCGCACAAACCGTAAGTTGAAATCTAGCATGTTTGGTATCGTTGGACTCGGCAAGGATTCAGGAGTCTAAGAATGTGACTGCTGTGAAAATAAACCAACCAGATCAAAAGTTATAAGCATATGAAAAAACAAATTCTCCACTAGGTGGCGCTGGTCCGAAACTTCTCAGGCTCCTTCAGGGCATTGTCCTGATGACCCATACCGAGTTTCAGTAACAATGCGCTAATCGCGTTCAGAAAATACAGCATTTTAGCACAAAATTCAACATGGCTGACGGTGAAAATGGCTGATATGGGAAAATTGGATAGCATTCGAAACTCAGCATGATGCCGAATCCAACGAGACCATATTTATGATTTTGAACAAACCCATCAGAGTTATAAGCAAAAATAGCAATTTTTCGTATCTCCGGACCAGTAGGTGGCGCTGCGCCGAACGCTGCATGTTGCCTCAGGTCATGCTTGTGAGCGATGACATGTACCAAGTTTGGTCTGAATGATAAGCGTTGCGAGATACAGCATTATGTCTATTTTACTAAGCGCTCACGTGAAATTCATTCGCGTGTTTTGAAAGCGATTTGAGAAATCGACTTGAATTCCATAACTTTTGTCAGCATGGTCTGAAGATGATCTGGTTCAATTTTAGTGAAAATCGAGATGGCCTAGGAGGAGTTGAAAAGTAGGTTTTCAGAAAATTCAAAATGGCGGAAAAATTTTCATGACGGAAAATGACGTCATAGGGTGCAATCGATTCGTCATGAGCCAAGGAATCAGAGGAAAAAAGAATTTTGTTTCTAACCCTTACGGTTCAAAAGTTATTAACATAAACATAAGTGCAACTTTGGACAGCTGGTGGCGCTAGAGGATTGAGTTAGAGACTCCAAATTTGCTATGGACCAGGGTCAGACTGTCCTCTAACTGTGTGCCAAATTTCACAACTTTCCATAGCGGTTCTATAGAGCTACCATAGACTTCAGAGCGGAAGAAGAAGAAGAAGAAGAAGAATAATAAAAAAAGAAATCCAACGGATACAATAGGTGCCTAAGCACCTTCGGTGTAACCCCTAAATATAGCTGCAAGCAGCAATTACAGGGGCCAAGCACAAAGCGGCACAAGCCAGCCAACACGGCTGTGAGCATCAGACCAACTGCAACAGTGAGCATTAAAGCCCTATTGAGATCATTTTAGGCAAAGAGGCTGAAAAATCACAAATACAGTCAAAAATAAAGATTTACTGATTCATCACTTCTGACCAATAGTGGCACTGTGATTAAATTAATGAGGTATGGTCAGAGTGAGGTGACAACGACATTCGCAAGTTTGGTGTTAATATGTCAAAGCATTGCAGAGAGATACAGCCTCAAGAGTCATTTTGGCTTTAAGACTCTAATTTGTTGCTGTGGCAAATGAATCTGGTTTCGTCTATCAACACGAAATCCAAAAACAGCACAATAAGCCAGCCAACATGGCTGTGAGCAATTAAAGACCTATTAAGATCATTTTAGGCAAAAGAGCTGAAAAATGATCAAAATGAGGATTTACTGGTTCATCACTTTCGACTAATAGGTGGCTGTGACCAAATTAATGTGGTGTGGTCAGAGTGAGGTGACAATGACACTTGCAAAGTTTGGTGTCAATATTTCAAAGCATTGCAGAGATACAGACTCAACAGTGATTTTGGCATCATGCCTCTGATTCGTTGCTGCAGTATGGGGAGAAAGGTTATGTCTATCAACATGAAATCCATAACATTTTACCAGCATGGTCTGAAGATGATCTGATTCGATTTTGGTGAAAGTTGGACCAACGGTCTAGGAGTAGTTAGAAAAGTATGTTTTTAAAGAAAATCAAAATGACGGACAGGAAGTTTGGCTGACTGTGGCAAAATTGGCATCAATGTTCTCAGCATGACCCGAATCTAATAAGACCATCTCATTACAATAGGCCCCATTTTTATAAAGCTATTAGCATTTTTAAATATATCGTTATAAAATCTGACCACAAGGAGCGCTGTCTCAAAACCTATTGTGTACCTTCAGAGCATGATGCGATGCCACATCCTGAGTTTTGTAATGGTACATCAATGAAATTTCATGTTTTGTTCAATTATAGCGCCACCAAGAGCACAATCCCACCTAATTTTTGTGTGTCCTCAGGGTGACCCCATACATGTGTGTATCAAATTTGGTGCAAATATCTCATTTCGTTTTGGAGTTATAGACATTTACATGTAAGAGATCATAAAAAATGACTCTTTGGCGACTTTGTTTTGATTTTTGCCACTTCCTATCAAAATTTTGACATTTTGGGCTTTAACATATAGTTAACCAGCAGGTTTATAGTGTTTCCTATGGTGGTTTCGTCTTGATCGGACTAACGGTTTCAAAGATATTAGCAATTGTTTTTAAGCGCTAAAACACGCCTTGCACAAACCGTAAGTTAAATCCATCATGTTTGGTATCGTTGGACTCGCAAGGATTCCAGGAGTCTAAGAATGTGACTGCTGTGAAAATAAGCCAACCAGATCAAAAGTTATAAGCATATGAAAAAAACAAATTCTCCACTAGGTGGCGCTGGTCGAAACTTCTCAGGCTCCTTCAGGGCATTGTCCTGATGACCCATACCGAGTTTAGTAACAATGCGCTAATGCGTTAAGTAAAATACAGCATTTTAGCACAAAATTCAACATGGCCGACGGTGAAAATGGCTGATATGGAAAATTGGATAGCATTCGACTCAGCATGATGCCCGAATCCGCGAGACCATATTTATGATTTTTGAAACAAACCCATCAGAAGTTATAAGCAAAAATAGCAATTTTTCGTATCTCCGGACCAGTAGGTGGCGCTGCGCGAAGCTGCATGTTGCCTCAGGTCATGCTTGTGATGACATGTACCAAGTTTGGTCTGAATCGATAAAGCGTTGCGGAGATACAGCATTATGTCTATTTTCGCAAGCGCTACGTGAAATTCATTGTGTTTTTAAAACGATTTGAGAAATCGACTTGAATTCCATAACTTTTTGTCAGCATGGTCTGAAGATGATCTGGTTCAATTTTTCGTGAAAATCGAGTAACGGCCTAGGAGGTTCGAAAAGTAGGTTTTCAGAAAATTCAAAATGGCGGAAAAAATTTTCATGACGGAAAATGACGTCATAGGGTGCAATCGATTCGTCATGAGCCAAGGAATCAGAGGAAAAAGAATTTTGTTTCTAACCCTTACGGTTCAAAAGTTATTAACATAAACATAAGTGCAACTTTGGACAGCTGGTGGCGCTAGAGGGATTGAGTTAGAGACTCCAAATTTGCTATGGACCAGGGTCAGACTGTCCTCTAACTGTGTACCAAATTTCACAACTTTCCATAGCGGTTCTATAAGCTACCATAGACTTCCAGAGCGGAAGAAGAAGAAGAAGAAGAAGAATAATAAAAAAAAAAAGAAATCCAACGGATACAATAGGTGCCTAGCACCTTGATTATAGCCCCTAAATATAGCTGGCAAGCAGCAATTACGGGAGGCCAAGCACAAAGCGGACAAGAAGCCAGCCAATGTCGGCTGTGAGCATCAGACCAACTGCAACAGTGAGCAATTAAAGCCCTATTGAGATCATTTTTAGGCAAAAGAGCTGAAAAATGATCAAAAATGAGGATTTACTGGTTCATCACTTTCGACCAATAGGTGGGCGCTGTGACCATATTAATGTGGTATGGTCAGAGTGAGATGACAATGACACTTGCAAAGTTTGGTGTCAATATTTCAAAGCATTGCAGAGATACAGACTCAACAGTGATTTTGGCATCATGCCTCTAATTCGTTGCTGCAGTATGGGGAAAAGGTTATGTCTATCAACATGAAATCAATAACATTTTACTAAGATTATTTTAGGCAAAAAGAGCTGAAAAATGATCAAAATGAGGATTTACTGGTTCATCACTTTCGACCAATAGGTGGCGCTGTGAACAAATTAATGTGGTATGATCAGAGTGAGGTGACAATGACACTTGCAAAGTTTGGTGTCAATATTTCAAAGCATTGCAGAGATACAGACTCAAAAGTGATTTTGGCATCATGCCTCTAATTAGTTGCTGCAGTATGGAAAAAGGTTATGTCTATCAACATGAAATCAATAACATTTTACTAAGATCATTTTAGGCAAAAGAGCTGAAAAATGATCAAAAATGAGGATTTACTGGTTCATCATTTTCAACCAATAGGTGGCGCTGTGACCATATTAATGTGGTGTGGTCAGAGTGAGGTGACAATGACACTTGCAAAGTTTGGTGTCAATATTTCAAAGCATTGCAGAGATACAGACTCAACAGTGATTTTGGCATCATGCCTCTAATTCGTTGCTGCAGTATGGGAAAAAGGTTATGTCTATCAACATGAAATCCATAACATTTTACAAGCATGGTCTGAAGATGATACGGTCGATTTTGGTGAAAATTGGAGCAACGGGTCTAGGAGTAGTTTGAAAAAGTATGTTTTTAAAGAAAATCAAAATGACTAACAGGAAGTTTGTCTGACTGTAGCAAATTGGCATCAATGTTCTCAGCATGACCCACGGAATCTAATAATAAGACCAGTTTCATTACAATAGGCCACATTTTTATAAAGCCATTAGCATTTTTAAATATATCGTTATAAAATTTGACCACAAGGAGGCGCTGTCTCAAAACTTATTGTGTACCTTCAGAGCATGATGCCGATGACAAATCCTGAGTTTCGTAATGGTACATCAATGCATTCCTATAATATAGCATTTTATATCATAATACTGTATTGTAGTTAATGGAAATTTCATGTTTTGTTCAATTATAGCGCCACCAAGAGGCACAATCCCACCTAACTTTGTGTGTCCTCAGGGTGACCCCATACATGTGTGTATCAAATTTGGTGCAAATATCTCATTTCGTTTTGGAGTTATAGACATTTACATGTAAGAGATCATAAAAAATGACTCCTGGATGACTTTGTTTTGATTTTTTTGCCACTTCCTATCAAAATTTTGACATTTGGGCTTTAACATTTAGTTAACCAGCTTAGGTTCCGTGTTTCCTATGGTGGTTTCGTCTCGATCGGACTAACGGTTTCAAAGATATTCGCAATTGTATTTTAGCGCTAAAACACGCCGCACAAACCGTAAGTTGAAATCTAGCATGTTTGGTATCGTTGGACTCGGCAAGGATTCAGGAGTCTAAGAATGTGACTCCCATGAAAATAAGCTAATCAGATCAAAAGTTATAAGCATATGAAAAAACAAATTCTCCACTAGGTGGCGCTGGTCCGAAACTTCTCAGGCTCCTTCAGGGCATTGTCCTGATGACCCATACGAGTTTCGTGACGATACGCTAATGCGTTAAGTAAATACAGCATTTTAGCACAAAATTCAAAATGGCCGACAGCCAAAATTGCAGATATGGGAAAACTGGATATCATTAGACTCAGCATGATGCCCCGAATCCAACGAGACCAAATTTATGATTTTGGACAAAACCATCAGAGTTATAAGCAAAAATAGCCATTTTACGTATCTCCGGACCAGTAGGTGGCGCTGCGCCGAAACGCTGCATGTTGCCTCAGGTCATGCTTGTGATGACATGTACCAAGTTTGGTCTGAATACGATAAAGCGTTGCGGAGATACAGCATTATTTCTATTTTCGCAAGGCCGTAAAATTCATTCGCTTCTTTTTGAAAGCGGTTTGAGAAATCAACCTGAATTCCATAACTTTTTGTCAGCATGGTCTGAAGATGATCTGGTTCAATTTTTGTGAAAATCGGAGTAGCTGACCTAGGAGGAGTTCGAAAAAGTAGGTTTTTCAGAAAATTCAAAATGGCGGAAAAATTTTCATGACGGAAAATGACGTCATAGGGTGCAATCGATTCGTCATGAGCCAAGGCATCAGAGGAAAAAGAATTTTGTTTCTAACCCATACGGTTCAAAAGTTATTAACATAAACATGAGTGCAACTTTGGACAGCTGAGTGGCACTAGAGGATTGAGTTAGAGACTCCAAATTTGCTATGGACAAGGTCAGACTGTCCTCTAACTGTGTGCCAAATTTCACAACTTTCCTGCAAGCGGTTCTATAGGCTGCCATAGACTTCCAGAGCGGAGCGGAAGAAGAATAATAATAAAAAAAGAAGCATGCAGGATACAATAGGTGCCTAGCACCTTGGTGTAGCCCCTAAAAAAAAGAAGCGCCAAGCGGATACAATAGGTGCCTAAGCACCTTCGGTGCTGGCCCCTAATAATAAAAAAAAAGAACTAACGGATACAATAGGTGCCTAAGCACCTTTGGTGCTTGGCCCCTAAATATCCTTTACATCCATTATAAAAAGTAATCCACACAGTTCTAGGGGGTTAATAAAGCCCTTTTGAAGCAAAGCAATGTGTTTTTGTAAGAAAAATATCTAAATTTAAAACTTTATAAATTCAAATAACTAGCTTCCGGCAGACAGCCGTACACATCCATATTTAAAACATTATTAACTATAATAACTAGCTTCCGGCAGACGGCTGTACGCGTACAGCCAAATGAGTAATCCGTGACGCGACGTATGATGCAGGATGTAGGAGTATCGTCAACTTAAACAACCTCTCGCGGTTCAAACAAATAAGGCTGGGCAACAAACTCAAGCTCCTCTTCTCTTATATCGAAATCCTCCCACATTAGACTTCTAATTCATGACCGGTGTTTTGTTTAGCTCTATCCTCTGAGCTTTCGTGTTCATCATGTCATGCGACGGGTCAGAGGTCACTCTTACGCCGCAAATCTATGCGTACGGTCATCTGCTGGAAGCTAGTAATTATATTTAATACGTTTTAAATATAGATATTTTTCTTACAAAAACCCATCACTTTGCTCCAGAAGGCCTTTATTAACCCCTTGGAGTCGTATGGATCACTTTTATGATGGATGGATTGACTGATGCATATTTTTTGGCTTCAAAACCTGCCCCCCTTCACTACCATTATAAAGCTTGGAGGAGCAAGGATATTTTTAAATATATCTCAGATTATGCAGTATCTACTCTGCCTTTACAAAAAAGACCATGTTAAATACATTTTATTAAGGATATATATATTTTGTATTATTTTAAGACTCTCATTTTTGATTGTATATTTCAAAAACTTGTGTGCTTTCTGTAAAATAACACCTAGCTTTTGTTTTGTGGTGACCGAATGTAAGATCTTGATAAAAAGAAAGTGTACAAAGAGACATTAAAAGCACAGATATTCGTAAAATTGTGCATTGAAATTATAATGGCATTTTGATATACAGTAGTATATGCTGAGCTATACAGCTTGTACAGAAGTTTCTGCGATAACAACAGATCTTTTTCAGCGTTATCAAAATCAATATTCCAGTAAGTGCTAGTTCTACACGTTGCTTTTAATCTGAGGTTCATTTTCTCACATAGTAGTTGTTGTACATCTGTGTGTAATATCGTGATGCTGTTTGTGCTCGCTTTACATGCTTTTTTTAGCGCAAAATTGTAGAGGCTCTTGCTTTGTTGGGCAGGTGTTAGAGCTGCTTTGATGCCTGCAGAAGAACAAAAGAGCAGCGATGTTGCACCTTTTGAACTGCTCTGCAGCTGCATGCGCTTGCATCTAGCGTAATATCTCAGCCCTCTCAATGGACACATGTTTAGAGTCACTCTGTATTTTTTAGACTGTTAAAAAACACAGTACTGGTTAGATTTGCTTTTATATAATGCGACGCATCACCAGCTTCATGTTCTCAGCTTTTTTATTATTTTTTTAAACTATTTGATTTGTGTTGTTTTGATTGTCCCACCAGGGGCCAAATCTTTTACCAGGGAAAAAAAAAAAAACACTTTAGGGACCATAATATCAAGAATATCATCATAAGAGGACATATATGAGATCAAAGTGGTCCATGTCTGTTAGCTTTGAGGGCCTGATGGTAGAATATGCAGTAAGTTGATTTAACTTTTAGCCCATTTCAAATTTACAGTGTTTCTCTATTTTTAATTTTGCAATTGCAACCAAAAAATCATGGTCCTAAGATACTTTACTGTATGTCTCATTCCAACTTCTTATTACAATAGGAAGTACATCATAAAGGGACAGAACATTTTATGTAAAGCTAGTCCAGAAAAGCTGCTGATGCCAGAAACATCAGTCACCACAAAAAAATCATAATCTTTTAATGTGATTGTCTGTTTAAAGTAATCTCTGCTCCACTAGAGGAACCATAAAAGTAATAACCTGCAAAAATAAAACTTTCCTACCAGCCCTTCAGGTAGCCTGTCCTCAATACCACAAGAAGTTTCTGTTGAAGCACACAAACTGAGTATAATGTTATTTAAAGCACCACAGAGCTGCATAGATATACACTCAAATTATTCTGATTTATGTATGTACATATGATGTATTTAATATGTTTATCTGTTAAGATAAAATACTTGTTTATAAAATAAAGCTACTGCTTGTCTGTAAGTGTAAGAGCTTTAAATTTATAGCCTTACACTGCTTATATTAGATCGCAATGGAGAAAACATTACTGTGTACTTGTCTTGTCATTGCTTTATGATGCTCTGAAGGAAATGTAAATCTCAAATGGCTCTTGTTTGCATTTCTGCTTTGCTTAATAAAATCAGAAACCATTACTATTTTTTTATTTATATAAATTCTGAAAAAAAAAAAGTGTTTTTTAGTCAATCTAGTCCTACCCTATGTTATTTAGCTGAATCCTTTTCATATAATTTATAAAGCTTCTGAATTTGGCAAATCTCTTTATAATACACTACCATTTAAAAGTTAAAAAAAAAAAAAAAAAAAAAGGGTCAATAAGATTTTTTTTTTTAAAGAAATTAATTATTTTATTCAGCAAGGATGTATTAAAATGATCAGAAGTGACACTATAAAGACATTGATAATGATTTCGATTTAAAATGAAAGGGTAATTTGAACTTTCTATTCATTAAAAAAAACCCTGAATTTTTTTTTATCACGGTTTCCAAAAAATAATAAACTGCAAAACTGTTTTCAACAAATGTTTTGAGCATCAAATTAGCATATTAGATGTGACACTGAAGACTGGAGTAATGATGCTGAAAATTCAGCTTTACCATGACAGGAATAAATTGTATTTTAAAATATATTCAATTAGAAAATAGATATTTTAAATTGTAATAATTTTTTTTTTTACTGTTTTTACTGTATTTTCGACAAAATAAATGCAATCTTAGTGCAAAATATTCTTTCAAAAACATTTGAAAATCTTACTAACCCCAAACTTTTTAACAGTAGTGTACATATTATTAAAAAAATAATATTTAACAGTTAAACATCCCATTTAAACAAAAGCAGTCATTTTTCATGTTTGAGAATTAAGAAACTGAGACAAAGGGTCAGATATCATGATCATTCTCAATGTCTAAGCCCTGAATGAACCAATGTGAACGAAAACATAGAGAAGACTGTAATTAAATGTTCAAGGCTGTGTGGGAATAACTGAGGCAGTAACTGTCCTAGCAGCAGAGCTGTAATCTCTACCTCCAGACACTCTTCCAAGTGTGTGCATGTTTTCGTCAGCCTGAAGCAGTAATATCCATTTGTTACCTTCCATATCTTGAAAGCTAAAACCCCTCCTGCCCTTCCGAATGAGCAAAACTGACAAGCCAAAGCAGTGCAATCAAAGTTCATTAGCATTTTTTCATTCTTAAATACCCCCTATAACCCCCTAAACAATTACTACAGCCAGCTGTTTAGACAACAATAAGAACACCATGCCAAGTTTGAGCAGTGCTCTCAAAGGTCCTGTTTACTGAGGAGAAAATGAAATCCGTTGGGTTCAATATCATCAAGGTATGTTGTGTGCTCTGACAAGATGTCTGGCATCGCCCTCGATGAAGACACTATCGACTGGTACGCTTCTCTTTCTCTATACAGCAATGGTCAGGTATAGTGGATTGTATCAAGCTTTCATTCAATTTAATGAACTTTTTCATTAGCCCTAAAAGACAGAGCTCATATTTCTATAGAGAAGCCCTCGGAGACACTCTACACGTTTTAGCAAAATAAGACTACTGCATTCACAGCGCAGGGGGAAATATCAAAGATTCAGAGCTCAGACCAGTGCTGCATTATCATTTCATCTTATGTATTGAACATTTGCTAGATTTGCCAAAGAAACAAAGAGATTTGTGATTGATAATCTTGGAAGCTTTAAACAAATCTGTAATGTTTGAGCTCAAATGTCAAAAAAAAAAAACATCTTTAAAGGGTTAGTTCACCCAAAAATGAAAATTCTGTCATTAATTACTAACCCTAATGTCGATCCACACCCGTAAGACCTTCGTTCATCTTCGGAACACAAATTAAGATATTTTTGATGAAATCCGAGAGCTTTCTGACCTCTGATAGACTGTAACGTTAATACCACTTTCAAGCCCCAGAAAGGTAGTAAAGACATCGTTAAAATAGTCTACGTGACTACAGTGGTTCAACCTAAATGTTATGAAGCGACGAGAATACTTTTTGCGTGCAAAAACAAAACAAAAATAATGACTTTATTCAACAATTTCTTCTCTTCCATGTCAGTCTCCTACGCTGTTGACGTAGTAGTGCAGCGCTTCCGGGTTCTACAGTTTATCGGAGGTCAGGAAGCTCACGGATTTCATCAAAAATATCTTAATTTGTGTTCCTAAGATGAACGAAGGTCTTACGGGTTTGGAACAACATGAGGGTGAGTAATAAATGACAGAAATGTCATTTTTTGGGTGAACTAACCCTTTAAATAAGTTACATTAAAAAATATGGTCAATACTTATCAAGTTAAGCAATTTTCAGCTTTTTAAATAAGTCGGTTTAATGCAATTTAAGTTGAAATGACTTACATACAGTTGATTGTAATTAAAAATTGATTGTAATTAAAAAATTAAGGTAGCAATTTTAGTGTATTTTTGCTAACTAAAAACCTAAAAAACTATATATTAAAAAATGTAAAAAAAAAAAAAATAAATAAACATAAAAAATTAATTATAAAATATAATAAATATATATTTTGGATGCACATAAAATATGTTCTAGGGCCAGCATAAAAAAAAATGTGCAAGCAAAAAATATATTCTACTAATAGATAAATACATATTTTTTTAAAAATATTTAAAATACATTATACATTGTGTGTGTGTATTATATATTATATATATATATATATATATATATATATACATATATATATATATATACACACACACTTAAATTAGTTTTTTTTTTTCAAAAAAATAATTTATTACTTTAATAGTGTAACCAATATTGTACACATTTTGGCCCATTATTCACCCAGTGGTGGCACTGAATTCCAAACACATGATGGAGAACACTTAAACACAGATCACTAAAGTTGTGTGTCCACATGTTTTCATTTTCAGACCTGCTCTCCAACCCTGTATCAAAGGACAGAATATGATTTACCTTGAAAGGATCTTTGAGCATCACTCACTCCCCGAGAGCGGCTCCAGGAGACCTGTTGCGCACAGAGAGTTGAGTTAATTTAAGTCTTGATATAATCAGATGCTACAGTCACATCTTCAGCTGAAGTGGCGAGGCGTGGATCAGCTTGTCTTTGATAACCTGTCATTCAATCTTTTGAATGGCTAAATGGGTTTTAATGATATGCTTTATGGAGTCCAAGCAGACATATCAAAGAATGCCTCTTTAACAAATGATTAATCACAGCACCCCAAGCCATCTGCATTGAATAATTATAATTATACATATTAGCCTAGATATTCCTTGATTGATGAGGCCTAGCTGTCTGCATTTACAATACTCAATTATTATTAGCGAATCACAAAGCTCAGTCACGGGGAAGACAGATAGAGGCAAAACATCCAGAAGAAGTGCATTAAGATGCTTCGTCTTCCTCTTCATCATTCTTTCTAGCAAAACAAATGGCCTTAACACCGTAATGGAAAAATGCTTGGTGCACTAAATAATTTCATCGACGTGCTATGCTGAATTTCAGTGAGCTGTAATCCTCTTTGTGAATTATGCCTATGGCCTTGAATATCTAAATTGCCTTGCGTGACAACAGAGCAGTTCCAAAAGTAAAAATCCCATTCATTTTCTCCATAGAGGAACTGATTTTTCAGGAAGGACACAGGCCGCCACAGTCTAGTTAAAGGCTTAGTTCACCCAAAAATGAAAATTCTGTCTCACTGAGCCATCGGATTTCATCAAAAATATCTTAATTTGTGTTCTGAAGATGAACGAAGGTCTTCCGGGTGTAGAACAACATGAGGGTGAGTAATTAATGACAGAATTTTCATTTTTGGGTGAACTAACATATAAATATATGGGAAACACTGAGTGTGTGTAATTTACGTTGTAGTATAGTCAAGTTATGTTACTTAAGTTATTACACACGGGAATCAAGTTTGCCTACTCAAACATCTTACATATTTGCATAGCCTACATGTGAAAGTTTTGCAATACTTAAAATATATTGTTTTTATTCATGTAATCAATAACTTAGTTACCTTATACGAGGAGCAGTTAATTCCTTATAAAAGACATTAAGTATATAGTCTAGTACTTTTTTGCTTCAAATGTAGTGATTTATCTCAGAGCGTTTGGGGTCAGTTCATGGCTTCAAACTCTTTCTATGGAGAAAATGAACAGGGCAAATACTTCCAGAATTAAGGCCACTGAAAAAGCGAGAGGTCACTCTTGCACTGTACTTGCATCATTTAGACACTAGATAGTTGTGTTTTGTTTATGAATATCCGCAGTAGGGAAGACTATGTCTCGTCTGCTTGTTTAATGACCCCACTCAGAACAGTGCTGTCAAATAATCAATATGGGGGAGAATGAAACAAGCTAATCTGAATCAAAATATCAGAATCAATATTTTTCTCATATCCTTTCACAGCACTGCCAAAAGGCTAATTAAGCAAGATTATAAATGCTTCATGAATGTACTATTATTACAGGACTTTGTAATATTAATACAGGAGTTTATTACAGGACTTGCTACTGCCAATACATACACGACACGCTGCTGTGAGTAAGTAACATGCTGCTGTTGAACAATATAGCATGCATAAATTACCCATAGCAGATCTATACAGGTGGAGCTGGGGAAGGTGGAGGGTTTCGGAAAGCGCGCTGCACTGCTATAGCAAATGCTGAGCAAGTATGAGCAGTCATTGACTACTGATACAGCTGCAACCAATCAGCTGTCTCCTATAGAGAATGATGTGATTGCAAGCAGACCTATCAGCCTGCGCCATCTAGAGTTTCATGACAGAACATTGTATTTAATATCATTAAGTACACACAATCGCACATTTGAAGATTTTAACCCTGATTTTGGGCCCGATTTGCAACCCCCAATGATCTGAGGGGTGTGGCCCGATTCAAGGCTTGTCGCAACCGACTTTTTGTCCAAAGTCATTACGATAATTTTATTGCTCCCAATTTTATTGCGGAGCCCGCACAATCCCAAATCGTAAGTATCAAACTCATACCAGGAGAACCAGCTGACGACATTTATCGTCCTACATTTGTTTTTCTTCTCAAATCAAGTTTGATCTTGCAAGTCTCCGTGAAATGTTACTATAATCGACAGGTGTATGGTCTCACGGTCCGGACAAATCTTCTAGTGTGTGCATTCGGAGGATTATAATGCTAAAAATCAGTTGAAACTGCCCTTATGTCTTATGTCCCAGGCCTTAAGGACCTGCACCATCTAGAGTTTCATGACAGAACTTTATATTTATTTGAAATAGTATCTTTTGTAACTTTATAAATGTCTTTATTGATCAATTCAATGCAACCTTGCTTAATAAAAGTTTACCGCAAAACTGGAATGTGACCTGGACATGTTTTCACGAGCTTCACCTTCATCATATTCTGCATCAGCATTAATATTCTCAGTCTACTCCATGCTACAATTTCACACCAGACTTTGGTCATGCCTGGGTTTCAGACATCAAAGATGTTGGAAGGGCAGCCACAATTACATCTCGGTTTGATGTTTCTTGAAGGGACGACCTGCACCCTCCCTTTGGACGTCAAACCCACTCGGTCCAGCAGGGTGGTAAACAGGAGCCAAAGTATCATCAGACACAACAGGAATACAAACACCAAATTGCTCAGGTAAACAGCTGACTATGTCGACTCCAAGAGACATGAAAGGCATAGAAAACAAGATAAAGAAAGACAAACCAACAGGTATGCTAACTTTCCATTACGTTTGATGGACACAAACAACTGGCATCCACAAATAGAACAATCTATGGACTGGCCAGAACCCAACGGAGCTCATTAAATATTTGAAGCATGTTTTCCATTTGCATTCAGCTCTTGAAGCACTGCTGCCTGGGTCGCCAAATCTGGTACGGTGTTGTTCTGTCTGTTTTTATAATTGCTTTGTCAAACAAGTTAGTTCACTTCAGAATTAAAATTTCCTGTTTTCCTCAAAAACCTTAATTTCTTTTTGACTGAAGAAAGAAAGACATAAACATCTTGGATGACATGGGGGTGAGTAAATTATCAGGAAATTTTAATTCTGAAGTGAACTAATCCTTTAAATCCAAGAAAGATAAATCTCTACACCACATACAAAGTAGCAGACCACCGCAATAGATTGGTGGGGTTTGTTTAATCATATATTTGAGATATGATTCCGTATAACATGCTATATTTCACATGCAAGACAGCTTTGTGGCCATGACACCATAGGTAACCGTAATCAGCAGCGAGGGTCAAGGAAACGCCGAGACACGTGTCCCCTCAGGACGTGTGATTGAAGCACGGCGGCTCTGCGAAAAAGGTCACATCTACACATTTGCTAACTTCATCGATTGAACAGCCATCAAACAGACAGCACGTTTCATTTCAAATGTTGAAGAAGTTCTGATGACCTGCATTGATGAAGTAGTAACCTTCTGTTTGGGATCTGGGAGACCCCAAGGACCTTTACATATATCAAAGCACACATCTAACATTGACGGTTGACACTTATTGATTTTTGCTAATCTTATGGGAACTGATTCTAAACCAAATTTCAACTTGCTTTAAACGTCATCCATGAAAATAATACATTATTTCTGTTTGTGTTGTGGTAGTACAAAAGGATAAAGCTTCAATTTGCTACTTGTTATTGCTAGATGGCAGGTGGAATTAGAGGGAGAAAGCATTTTATTGGACAGAAAAATGAACACACCCACTAAATAGATTTAAAATTTAAAATAGATATCTGCTGAATGTTTGTTAACTTAGCTTCAAAGCCATCAGATATGGCCTAACCACACACAAATCCAATTCTGATTTCATAACTTTAACCCTGTAAAGCCTGATAAAATGGCCAGAAAAAATCTATTTATGTAACAAGACAAAATCTAAAAAAAAAAAAAAAAAAATTTATTTTTGTTTTTGTTTTTTTTAAGATTTATGCATCCTCTCATGGCCCATATAGTATGATTTAGTAAGAATATGGAGGGGAAAAAACATAAATTTTATTCAGAAGCCCAAACTGAGCAAAAATATGCAGTTCAGTGCAGATGATGCTATTTGTATGGCCAAAAAAAGTAAGATGAAACTCTGATAGCTTGTAATGTAAATTAGAGAAATCTTTATAACAGACTACTTAAAACGTTTACTTAATAAAATAATTACAAAGCAAACAATAGGCTACATATTACTTACTAAAGAAGTAAGTATCAACCAGAGGGCAGAAGATTGTTTACAACAGGTTTTCAGCTAACAGTCTTGATAATGTTGGTAATTTAAAGGCCTTAGAAATCCATGTATCAAATGTGATTCAGTAGGCTTTATAGGGTTAAAATTTCAATAACATTTGCCTGAGATGAAACTAGGTTAGAAGCGTATTAAATATTTTGAAGGAAAAATATAAGGTTAATTCTGAAATTACTAGGTATAACATTTTCCGTTTTTATGGATGTCATTGTGTAAAATTATTTTACTCTGTAAAAGGAACTCTTCGTTTCTGTCAACATAACATTGGCCACACATTTGCAAAGATTTCTGTATTTCTTTCTTCAAAGGCGCTCTGCTATATAGTATTATCAAACATTAAATAAATGAAAACTGTTTAATTAAAACGATCAATAAAATAAATGACTTGCTACAAGTCCAAACCTGGCGTCGCCTCACTGTGTACTGTTGCTCGCTCCTGCCATCTTGCGGTGGTAAAAAGAACTGCGACTTCAAAATTGCGGCAAAAATAAAACTACTCATCCTCGATACTGTAAGCTAATAATGACAGTTAGCCTATTTTAAAGCACAATTTATAAATCCTAGGTGTATTTGTTGTGCTGCTTTTAGGTTGATTTTAATTAAACAAATGTCCCTGGTCCTGTATCAGTGGCTCACCCTCAAGTTGTTCCAAACAAACCTGTATGAATTTCTTTCCTCTGCTGAACACAAAAGAATATATTTTGAAGAATATGCACATTCCCCCTAACATGATTAAAACTGGTAGGGGGAATGTGCTTCATTTGCTATATACAGTGTAATGTATATGCATCTTATTTTTAATTTGATTTTTACGTGAGAAAGCAAATGTTTTCATGTAATGGACAACACAATACAATTTGATAAGACAATATTTATCTCAACCGCTCAGCGTTTGATAAACCTTCTTAACAGTATTATTCAATGAGAAGGCCTAAAATATATCACAGACTCATGACCATGTGCTGTTTGCAGCTAGTTATATAGACCTCTTTAAAAGTTTTCATGCATTTGTTAGAACATTCGTCTGCGATTCATGCAGAACTAAGGAAAGTGTACTGAAAGTCATTATTGATTGAAGTCTCACAAAACTACAAATAATCCCATTTCATCAAGAGAATGCAAACAATGACATATTAAAGAATTTTTTACATCCATTAAATACAGTGCCTTTACAGACAGAATACAAGCAACATGTGTATTCAGCATACTGAGAAATGTGTTGGCTCAGCATTTTTTTTTTCTGCTTTCAGAGGATATTTCAGTCAGTGGCACATGATTTTTCACAACAGTTCCTTATTTACAGGATAAACGTTAAATGTCTTCATTTTCGCCTCTGAGGAAGTAAGGTTTGGAGTGTTTTGACCATTAATGAACGCACCATTTGAAAATTCATTGTCTACTATATAGTCAATTATTTAATTTTAAATGTGTCAAAAAAAAAAAATATATATATATACCCTTACCACACTGCTGACGCTGCTCACTTTTTCATACAAATAAAAACAAGAAAAATGTAGTATTAACCCCACAGAGCACTTTAGACCCAACTGCAGTGTAAAAAAACCACAAGAAGAAACATCCCCACTCAAAAGTGTTCATAATCCTGTTCCTGATGGTCTGTTCTTGATCCAGTCCATTCAACCACAACGCTTAATAAAAGAACTTTTATTTGTTGCCCAGTGGTTTGTGGGATTGCGAGTTTCTAATGAAAGTAAGCTGCAGTGTGGATATTGGCTCTAGCTCGCTGAGGCCTGTAGTAATGGGGTCTTTTCACTGGTGGAGCTGGATGGATCCACATCTGTGCAGGGCTGGCCACACTTCTTACTTTTTACCTGCCGGTGAAAAAAAAACATGTTAGTACAAAAGCAAAACAACAAGCAAATCCTCACCAAAATCAATATGTTTCCACTAAATCCCTTACAACAAGATAAGACAAAAAAACTTCACCTTTAAGTTGCATCTTTTTAAAATAAAAACAATAAAAGAAAAATACACAATAAAACTTTTTTGATGAGTTAAGTCTGATTTGCATAAAAAGAATAACCAATATACAACAGGGAGGGGGGGATGTAACAAAAAATAAAAACTTCACCTTTAAGTTGCATCCTTGTTTTTGTAATTATATCATATAATATATATACATATTCATTTATTTATTTTTTTAATGGCTAACCATTCAGGAAGTGCCAAGGACTTTTGGTTATCTTGTTTGGTTATCTGGAGCCACTCTATTAGAGTTTTGCTTTTATTATACAGACAAACACACAAACACTGTTCCATCTAATGTCATTTTTTCCCTACTAAGTTTACATTTACAAGTGTCGGAAAAAAACGTATGATTAGTGCAGGGTGGTAACAGAACTCCAACACATTTACAATTACACACTCACCACAGTTAAATGCCTCAGTTAAAATTGACTGTGTGTGTGTGTGATTGTGATTGTGTGTGTGTGTGTGTGTGATTGTGTGATTGTGTGTGTGTGTGTGTGTGCACAAAAAAAAAAAAAAAAAAAAAAAAAAAATAATTCTCTTTATTTAATAGATCTTAGTTTAAATGCTTCTCACAACAAGTTTGCCACATTTATGGATCCTTGCCACTAGAAAACCTCTGGTATACAAAATCAAATGATCAAAAGTTGTTTGACCGTACAAAAAAAAAAAAAAAAAAAAATATATATATATAATAATCTCATCTCAAAATATATATAATCTCATCTCTTAGGTAACCAAAAAATGTTCTTAATTTTTAGTAACTTCTGAATTAACTGCTTGTTTTCAGAAATAAGATTTCTGTCATGACAACTCTTGGAGTGTTTGGCATAATAATGGATATGACAATGTTAAAGGGTTCGTTCACCTAAAAATGAAAATTCTGTCATTAATTACTCACCCTCATTTTGCTCCAAACCTGTAAGACCACAATTTTTTTTTTTAATGAAATCCAAGAGCTTTCTGCTCCCCCAAAGACAGCAACACAATTACCACTTTCAAGCTCAGTAAGGTAGTAAAGACATTGTTAAAATAATCCATGTCACTCTAGTGGTTAACCTTAATGTTATAAAGAATACTTTGAGCTCAAAAACAAAAAAAGAAATATAAACAACTGAACAGCGTCGGAGACTGGAGAAGAAACTGTTGAATAAAGTAATTTTTTTGTGCACAAAATGTGCTTCATAACATTAAGGTTGAACCACTGTAGTCACGTGGACTATTTTAACGATGTCTTTACTACCTTTCTGGGCTTTGAAAGTGGTAATTGTGTTGCTGTCTATGGGAGATCAGAAAGCTCTCGGATTTCATCAAAAATATCTCAAGTAAAAACGAAACAGCACCTTAAAGTTACAAGTTGCAACTGTATGACGTAAAAAACCTTTTGCGTGTTTGCTGCACAGCTCTGTTATAAGAGATGTTTTTGCTCAAGTAGCTGAACTGTCCACTCAATAGAGAAAGGTTTTGCTCCTAGACTGTAAAAAAAAGATGGACGATGTGTCTCAACTTCCTTCCACTGTAAAAATGAAAAATGAAGCCAAAATATCCCAGAAACGGCCGTTGCAGATTGCGTCATTTGGAGCCCGAGTCTCAATTGCAAGCACAGCTGTCAATCGTGACATTACACCTTGTTTTTATAGCATCAAATAACTAACTAAAACCAAACTTACTGGAAAAAATGAACACTTGAACATCCACATCAGTGTAATAAGTACCACCTAAAATGACACCTAAAGTGTGATTAGTTTTTTTTAAGTTTGGCTCCCGTCCCATTCAATTACATGGAGAGGGCGGGGTTTATGACCAATACTGCAGCCAGCCACCAGGGGGCGATCGAAATGTTTTGGCTTCACTTTTCAGGACATGTGCAGCACACTTAGTTTTGCTTAGCAAGCAAATAAATTATAAGGAACATTGCCCACAAAGTTCTGGTGATGAGGTTATGATGGACAGATCAGTGAAGCAGATGAAGTGATTTACAGTGACTATAAAGGACTATAAAGTGAGGTCCGTTCATGTGACTCCAAAAACATCCCACCTGCAGAAGAAGAGTTTGAGAAGAGGCGAGTCTGAGCCAAAAACCCACCTGTGTCGTTCATGTTACATATTTCAGCCTGCGTCTCATTGGTCGGGTCGTGTTTTGTATCTTTTACGCTTTCCTAAAAGAATAACCAGACCTCATTGAACATCAGGCGGGCAGTAACATTGATTTGGAGCCAGTGGTCTTCAGGTTGATTATTGGACACAGTGACAGTTGAGATCATCACAGCGGACAAGAACTGAAGGGAATTTGAACGGCCCGTAGTGCTCGTGTGCGGCAACGCATGCATGAAGTGTGTCAGTGATTGAAACGGGATGGGAGCATGCAAGATGAACATGATCGTGCAGTTGTTAAATCACATGCTTTAAAACTTGATTTTCACATATATTTTATAATAAAACTTGTGCAATAAGATTCACATCTATCGGGGATCATCTCACTTTGGCTTTTCATTTTTTCAAAGCATTACATTAAGGTTGATCAGTCTTTCCTTATTTAAATGACATTGTAAACAATCAAACAGTGGTTTAGCAATGTCTAGAGATTTGGAACAATTACATACATATAAACACATTTTTGATTTTTGTAATCTTTTGTTTTTGAATATGTATATATATAAATTAGTGCTGACCCCTTCTGTGAGAGAATGTGATGTCTTTTTCCTGGCTTTCTGTAAAACAAACCATGCAAAATGTTGCACTTTAATCCATCTAAGCCCATGCTGAGTGTTAAAGTGGGGTGATAAAGGGTGCTAAACCTTATGCTAAACTTTACCTCCTCAGACATGAATAAACACCAAAACCAAATTTGCTCAACATCATGTAGACCCACTTCCTCTCTCTCGTACATGCACTCACACAAACATACACGCTTTGCATCAAAAAAATAATATTAGTAAAACACTGCATTAAAAGCATGCATAAAAAGTGCAGTAGGCTACATACCTTGTCGCTGAGGTATAATATCACAGCTCCCAGAATGGTTGCGAGTCCAAGACCGATGAAGATGTACTGCATGTATTCCATGACCATGGGCAGCACCACCAGATTTGTGCGGAAGGTGTTGAGAACGGGACCGTCAATGTAACCACTCTGAGAGAGATGAAGACAACATAAATCAATTTCAATAATTTTCTCTTTCAAATTAAATTCAAGTAAAGTCAAGTTACATGGCGCTTTGAAGGATGCAGGCTCTGAAATGGGACATAGCTTGCATTTTCTAAAGGCTGCATTCGAAGTCCAAATGTGTTACAATGGCGCGACGCAGGCTGTCCCAATTCGAAGTTTCCTTCGAAAGCGCGTACAAATGCGTCCTTCATTTCCTGGGCCTTGAAGAGCGAGTGGATCCTTCACAGCGTGGCCTATCCCAAGTTTGCCAGATTATACTTTTAACTGCAAGTATTGAGTCTCAACTTACTTGAATATCTGATGCGGTTAAAGCGGTTCAAATGTTGACATATCTTATGAGGATGTGATTTTGTAGATAGTTTATACTCTTTATGTACACAAATGGATCATGATGAACATATTTAGACAGGTTGTGAACCCTGGTTTGTTTTCAGACGGGGCACTCAACAGGCGGCCCGCGGGCCGCATCCGGCCCGTCAGCATTAAATTTGTTTCCCGTATCATGCTAAATATGAATGTATTTTTATTTTAATTTGCATTCAAAATGTCCATTCTTACACGTACACTGCGCATGATGCACATAGTCATCAGCACAGAACACGCACAGTGTAGGCGCACAGCACGGTTTTTCTAACCACAGCGAAAAATGAATGTACAGCACTTTACACGCGTGGTTTGAATAGTTTTTGCACTAATTTAGTTTGTCCACAAGGTGTCAACACTGAAACAGGCCGTTTAGTCTGAAAAGAAACAGAGAAGACGGAACATCAACAACCACAACAGCCACACATGTTGACTAGCGCTTGTGTGAGGGGATTAAAGATACCAGCAACTCTATTTTAAATGAGTACAAAGACATTTTATCTTAAATTTTGGAGCGGAAAAGCGCAGAGACTGGACAAGAATGAAGCTTTCCAGTGCGCATGTGTCGAACACCTGTGTTCACGCACACTAGCAAATGCTTGAGACTGAGTGTACGTTAAAAAAAATAAAAATAAATAAATAAATAAAAATAAAAATAACTTTATTTCAGCATCATTTAATGCAGTTGACACTCCTGAACCTTTGCAGTGTGTAAGTGGCCGATGGTCTTAGCAGCATGAAAAACAAAGCTTTTATTCTTAATGGCAATGTATTATAAACAGAAAGCAAGAGCTCCCATTCGACCATTCTCAATCAAAAAAAAAAAAAAAAAAAAATTGGATTTTGATTGAAATTTTTGAAAGATTTTGGATTCTGACCTAATTTAAAGGTAGAGGTAATAATTAAAAATAATAATAATAGTAAACCTTTGTAAAGTGAGCCTGAGTATAAATAGGCACTATAAGAAGTATTAAAAAGGTGCAGTAATTGTTCAATAATGTTTTTCCTTTTGGGATTTTTTTCATACTCTGAGTATGAATGCATTGTTGCATTAAGAATACAGCAAGACAAACTATTAATCTTTTTTTTAATGCCATTTTCTTCATGTTCAGTGACACTTTAGATAGGACAACCATTAAAGGACTAGTAAGACTTAGCCGGATAATAAACTGCACATGTAAATACTACAAATATTGTCTTAACTAGGCCTAAATAAAAGTTTTGCGATCCAAGTTGTAATTCGTGGCCCTTTGTATTTTATGCGGTTTAAATGCGGCCCTCCCGGCCTCCGAACTTGAGTACCCCTGGTTTAATATAACTTTCAAAAAAGTCCAGTACAAACGTTTCTGCCGCTCATCAACGGCAGCCGTCATAGTTGCTAGGCAACATGAGTAATCCTAATTAGGCTAGACCGTCCCATTTGACAATGCGTGATTCGACCTTTGCGGTCTTTGGAGTCTGTGTCCTTTGAAGTACGCAGCCTCTGAATTGGGACACAGCTAAAGACTGTTTCAAAGCAGCTTCACAGTAATAAGAAAATAACAGTATTATTGTTGCAAAGTTTATACAATTTCAGCTGTAAAGCAGCTCTTAAACAGTTTAATTAGCTCAGCACGATTTAGTTTAATAACAAGGGCTTTCCACACTAAAACTAGTTAACCATGGGTAAGCAGAATCCTGGGTTATCTTGCTTCACATTTCATGCTGCTCATACTTTACCTGGGGTTAACAAATAATGCTGGGTATTCATAAGCTGATGTTTCACACTGTACATTCCTAAACACTGGGTTTATATATGTGAATAAAAGCCCAAATTAAATCTGTTCATCATATAAAGCGATTGAGTCTCTTCAGAAAATTTGGACTAAACCACGCAAAGAGATTGTAAAACTAATCCATTTGAATTATAAACTTTTTGAAGCGTCAAAGTGGTAGTTGCGTAGCCGTCGATGGGTACACAAATCGCTCAGATTTTATTAAAAATATCTTTATTTGCGTTACGAAGATGAATGAAAGTCTTTGGAACGACATGAGGGTGATTAATTAATGACAATTTTCATTTTTGGGTGAACTAACCCTTTAAGTGTCTTTTAAACCCCAAATTCAAGTGAATTTGAGATGTGAAACTAAACGTACCAATTTTTAAAAAACAATGCCTGTATTTTTGCACATTTAAGCCATTTAACACTTGCTGGGGACTTTCAAAACAAGGCATTAGAAGTGATTTTGTGCAGTTGTTTTCTTTTTGTAACTCACTCTTACCTCTTCAAACCAGATCATGGGCATCACCACCTCTGTTATCTTTCCTGTTTCTCTGAAACAAGCAAACACAGCACACAGAAATGAGTCCATGAGAGATAGTACAGAACAGTGCTGCTGTCAAAAACAAACATGTTTCACAACAACTAGACCTCAGAGCAGACACAGATCACCATGACTGTTGACCTACTGTATTTGTGCTATACTTACGTGATGCCCAAAACTCTCTTCATGAGCAGGTTGAGCTGCAGCCGTATGGAAACATTCACCGGCACTCCAGTCTCCTGTAATACAAAGCCTTCAATGAAAACCTGCTGCATGTGAAGAGATTCATTCGTGAAATTTATTTCACACTGGAAAAGAATTTCAGCCTGTTTTTAAAAACGTAAAAAATATGTTGAAGTAGAATTTTAGCTAACATTCTATATAGAAAACGCTGTTCTTTCCCTCTATAGATTTAATTCCATTTAGATCAAGGTGAACCTTTGGTACATTTTAAAAAATTAGTCATAAATAGAAGTTAACCAGAAGACACATTCCTGATGAACAAACTAAAATACCCATAAATGACCCTTAAAATCCCTGAAACTTGAACCTGGTTAAAGATTAAATGTAAAAGCATCTTTAAAGCATTTTCCCCTGGTCTAAATAAAGTGTTACACTACCGTTAAACAGTTTGGGGTCGATACGTTTTTTTTTTATGTTTTGAAAAAAAAAAAAAAAAAGAGTCTTATGGTTAAGGCTACAAACGTAGTAAAAACAATGATATTGTGAAATATTATTATAATTTAAAATACCTGCTTTCTATTTGAATATAATTTTAAAACGTCATTTATTCTTGTGATCAAAGCTGAATTTTCAGCATCATTACTCCAGTCTTCAGTGTCACATGATCCTCAGAGGGACCATGAAATACTTTTATAAAGTTGGCATGTCCTGCGGTGGTACTTAAGCATGCAGTTTTTATGACCATATTAATTGAGAGAGCGTGGGAAAAATTGCACTTAAATAATTTGTCACACTGCAGGACCATTTAAAAATAAACTAGAACTAATGAGGAGATTAAAACAAGCAAAGTACAGGCCAAGTACACAACAAATTACAATTCAAATTATACAATCATACAAATTTTAACGCCCACGTATACCATGAACAGGTTATGCATCAAATATTTCCATCTAAAGTGTCAAATATCACCTCGACTCAACCTAGACAGAATCTGTTATTTTTATTTTGAAAAATAACAGAAAAAAAAATCTACTGAATTGATTTAGACACAGTAAAACGAATTAAACGGAGCTAAACTGTACTCTACTGAAAGCATAAAGGCATCATTTTTTGGCCGTAGATTCAATGTTGGCCTAGTTATGAGCAGAAATGCATTTGCTCCTATAGAAAACTGAAACTAAAGAGCGGTTTTGTGACAACTTAGTAATGGATTCAATATATCTGGAGCTAATCAGGCATCATGCTGTGAATTCGTCCCAGACGTTCAACCCCGCAGCAGTTTCAGAAAAATATCTTGAAAACAGATGAAAGGAGAACGATGAGATAACCATCACATTTTACAACCGGACGAACAGCCAGTCAAGAAGTGTGTCAGGATTTTGCAATTCTGTTAAATATAGCGACGCAAAGCTGTGTCCGTATCTCCAACTAATCAGAAGACATAAAGAGGAGTCTGTCTTATCAAACTGCCTGTTGCAAAAGGCCCACAGATGCAGACATCAGGAATTTCATATCTAACATCATCAAGGATGTGATCAATGCTCACTACTTTAGTGCAAAACCAAATTAACTAACCAACAAAGTCAATTCTGAATTGAATAGAACACAAATATTTGAACCTAAAATATGCATGTAATCAGAAAACCTTTAGTCAGTCATTGACCATGTAAAAAGATCATACCTTTAAAATCTTAATCTTGTTTATAATGGGTCATTAAGTTGCTGAGAGCAATTCAAACACCATAAAGGTCACGATAACCGTAATTTCCAATTAGCTTATCAGATTTTGTAATGGTTTAATGGCAGTAATGAGCAACGTAATCTCATTATCAAACCAGTGACAAAGCTGAAACACCGAAACTAACACGACCCACGGTCCCACCTTTACCCGTTTACATTAGTTTTATTTGTTTAGTTATATGTCAGAAATTAATAGCCGCAAATCAAGCCAATGCTATAAAAGGGACAGCCGGGTCTAACAGCCTCCGACTGCGAGCTTCGAGGCCATAATCAAACCGCGTAAATCGGTATTTATCATTATTTCACATAGAAGGAGGACACACGTATTGAATCGAGTCTGCTCCAATTTATTTGTGATCACATTACTACTATAAACAGCTCCATTAAGGCTTTTAGCCCAAAAGAGAGCACATTTAACTCTCTGGTCCTCTTCGTTTAGGGGTCACACTTGGCTCCTTTTTTTTCCCCAGGAAAACCAATGTAATATATTTTTGTTCAATAATATTTTTGGATTTTTATTTAAAATTTTTAGGGTATTTTATGATTCTATGCAATATTTATATATTAAAAAAAAATTGGCTATTTTTTCCCATTGAAAATAATAGACTTTTTTTTTTTTTTTTTTTCCCCGAATAATTTATTTAAATTTATTTTTCAGTTAAAGCAGTATTCCATGTTAAAATAGAGACGGCATTTAAAATCAAATTTTTTGAAGGTAGATTAGGTAAAAAAAGAAATTAATTTTACTTATTAAAAAAAAAAAAAAAAAAAAAAAAAAACTTTTTAAACTTATAATTTCTCTAGTGGTTTTTAGACAAAAATATTTATTTTTATTATGTTGTGGGTTTGAATTTATACTTAGACATTCTCAAAGACTACTTTTTCCTCATGGTTTAGATTTTTTTTTTTTGAAATGTTGATTTGAAGTGTCAGTTCTTGCATTAATTTTACTACAGTCAACCTGAACACAGACAATTTGTTAAACAACAATTCAATAAAAATGTAACAAAAAGGCACAGGTATGTTTTATCACAGCTTAATAAATCTGGGTCTAATCTAATTTTAACCTCTTATTTGAGATTGAGTAAATTTTACCATATTGTTACAGCCACACCACTTAATTTGTGTGTAAAATAGTGTGTTGTGTGTGTGTGTGTGTGTGTCTGCGTATGTGAGTGGGTGTGTCTGATTTGTACTCTTGTGTAAGTTCCTCGTTTTACTGCTTTGTGGCTGAATTATTGATTTATATAGTTCATATTATAATGTTTGTGTGTGTGTGTGTGGGGTCTATTTTGCACATCTTGTCACCCTCCTCTTCATTGCTGTGCACTTTTTTTCTGCACAGTGGCTAAATTGTAGTTTGTACCACCAAAAGATTCTCTGAGTTTTTTTTCCTATTTCCCATTCATTTCCAATGTCAGTCATTTTTGACCTTGAAGGAGCCAAGTGTGACTTTTTTTCGACCCTTTAACACATCCGAATCATGTCCATGATTTTTTTTGTGTTCACATAGCTAAATCACCAAGTGTCATCCCATTTCGATGAAGCAAAAAATGTTAATTTCAAAACGTCAAATTTTTCTGTCATTTTTGACCGAATAGGACCAGAGGGTTAAAAAGATATTGATAAATTCTCATATGTTCATGCCTCATTTCTTTACAGAGAATGATCATTTCTATTAGTTTTCCAATAAATTATGCAATCTGAAAAGTTGAGCACTCTTTCCCGTCTCACTGCCATAGTGGGGCAGAAATGTCATCAAAATTCTAGAAATATACCAATTTAAAGAATTCCTGTTTTTGTATTTATAACATAAGCATGTGATATAAGAGTTATCACACAAGCTACTCTAGCCGTTTATCTGAACATCTGCAGGATCGCAAATTAGTAAAGAAGCTTTTTATTTCATTTTTTTCAATGATTTAATATTTCTACATTAAAATGTTATATGTAAACCACTAATCTCTTAAAATAATTTATGCAATTAAAATTGCAATGTAAATCCATTCATGTCACGTCTGAGCTGCATTAAACAGTATGCGTGTAAATCCAAAGATGAATTTTGTTGATATTGATTTCACAATTGGTAATGGCCATACAGTGATTTTTATTCTGATTGAATTTGTGATTAAATTTAAGAATCTGACATAAGAGGACACATTATTATTATTATTATTATTATTTCAGGGCTTTGATCTCCTCTCAACCGAGAGAGCACTTCCTATAGGCTAGGCATGTTGCATATTAATTGTTCTAGGAACCTCAAAAGCATGTTTTTAATTATGTATTTTGTACTACTCCATAATGTTGTTGTAGTTGAGGTCATCTGTAGCGTAGAAGGGGCCCAAACATAAACTCAAGCCCAGGGGCCCCAAACCCCCAAGTCCTGCCCTGTACGGCACCATGCGCTCTTGAAAAAGGGGTTATGTCACAGTTAGAGGACGTTTTGACCCCAAAAGGCACATAAAATCCGGTGTTTATGTAACAAATTTAGATAAGACATAAGGACCCATTTCACATTTATGGCCAATTATAGAGATAAAGAGGTTAGGTTTTTTGAGTCATAACAACAACCGATAATCAATAACCTTGAGAGATAAAGTTTCAAACATGCTCAGTCACCTGACGAGGAAGAAACATACCACTGGTTGTTCATTTTGTTTGCTTTCTCAAAGAAAAATTATGAACGTCATTTTACAAACTGTATAATTAATTTATAACTATACATACATATGTTGCATCATTTTATTTATATTTCAAATTTTATTCCTAGAAAGTACTAGAAATGCCCTTGTAATTATATTAAGTAGTTCCCAATAATAATGCTACATGTGTGTTTCTGTGTGCCTGGTTTTCTTACCGGATGGATGTCGATAAAAAGTCCATGTTCATTTTCATTTGGGCTCAATCCGTTAACAGCGTCCAAAAGGACGGGATCAGCCGCAAAAAAGTGTGGATGGGAGATGAACACGGGGGAATCTGAGATATGAGAAAAAGAAAAGAAGAAAAAAAAAAAAAAAAAAAGGGTAAAAGATATACAGTAAAGAGGAAATTAGTTTTAAATTGAAACAATAAAAGACAAAATATAAAAGCAAAAAAAGAAAAACAGATAAGGTAAAAAAACTAAAGAAAAGAATAGGACAGGGAAAAAGAAAAGAAAAATAGATAAGGTAAAAAACAAAAGAGAAAGAAGAGAAAAGAAAAGAGTAAGAAAAAGAAAAGGAAAGGGTAGGAATCAAGAAAAGAAAAATAGATAAGGTAAAAAATAGAGATTAAGAAAAGAGAAAAGGAGAAGAGAAAAGAAGAGAGAAAAGAAAAATAGAATAGAATAAAGAAAAGGGTAAGAAAATGAAAAGGAAAGGGTAGGAAAAAAGACAAGAAAAATAGATATGGTAAAAAAAAAAAAAAAAAAAAAGAAAAATGAAAGGGAGAAAAGAAAAAGATGGAAAGAAAAGAATAGAATAGAATATAGAATAGGGTAAAGGGTAGTAAAAAAGAAAAGAAAAATAGATAAGGTAAAAAAAATAAAGGAAAAGAGAAAAGAAAAAATAATAGAAGAGAAGAGAATAGAAAAGAAAAGGGTAAAGGGTAGTAAAAAAAGAAAAGAAAAAGATAAGGTAAGGAAAGGAAAGGGAAAAAAAGAAAAAAGAAAGAGGTAAGAAAAGAATAGAATAGAAAAAATGAAAAGGGTAAGAAAATGAAAAGGAAAGGGTAGGAAAATGAAAGAAAAATAAAAAATAAAAAAAAGGTAAGAAAAGACAAGGAAGACTCACTGTGTCTGCAGGTGCTGACGTTGAGAAGGCCGGACTGCCGACAGGGACAGAAGCCCTCATTGGGAGGATAATCTGTACCGTTGGCAAAAAGAGTCTTTGGGGCCACGAAGCGGAAAACTGGAATCCCCTGAGACACTCCTGGCCTTTGGTACACCAGCTCCATGGACCTGAGGTTGAAGAATTACCACAAAATGTGTCCTTAGAAACCATAGAGTCATTAAAAGTGTATTATCTAATGAAGGGTATAAGTGTGGGTGTTTACCTGCACGCATCAGGGCTGTAGAAGGGCAGCGTCGACTCCGTGGTCATGAACGGAGGCCACATTTGGCCCGCTGTACCATTGATCATGTTACACTGGTCAGACGTCCAGTAATCCACCTGCACCAACAAAACAAACATCCTTTGCTCCAGATTTGCATATAAAATACCATTTCCTTTACACCACATGATCTGTTCAAAAACCTATGGAGCTTCGCCTACTTATACTATGCCCTAAAAGGATGTATGGTTTTTGAAGAAAAAGTACATATTTTTGAGTGAGCAGCAAAATGCATTTTGCTTACGCGTTTTAGGCCATTCCAAGAGTCCACCTTATGAACTTTTCGGATGTCATCTTGGCCAGTGAAGACGGTGAACTGCCCAGTGTTTGAGTTGTTAAACTACATAGGGAGCGAAACACAACAAGAAAAATCAGCTGAGGCTAAAAGACCAACTACTGTAACAAGACAACTGAATGCACAGAAAACACCCACCTCAGCGAATAAGCCAAACTTGCCGCTGGATGGAAGCATGCCAGGGAGATATTTGTTCAGGAAGTCCACCAACTTGCTGTCGTAGCCCCACATGAGTTCTCCAACTGGTTTTGTCAAGAAAGGTCCCTCATTGAAGGTCTTGAACGTGGTGCTAAGCAAAATGCGTATAGGAAACGGCATATTCTCCATCATTACTGATGCGCCCTGAAAATGTGAATGAAAGACCCTTGTGATAAAAAGTTCTTCTCAATTGCTTTACATGGTGGGCTAAATATTTCATCATAAATTCTTACCAGCACTAGCATGTTAGGGATGGTGACCACATCGGATTCATCTCCCACTGACATGCTCTCCTCAAAGAAATACTGCCGAAATTCCTTATACGAAACAGTGTTGTTGTCATGGAATGTGATGTTGTCTTTCCAGCGGTTTTCACTGAAAAAGATATGAGCCACAGCTTCAGTAAAATGTGACCTAGCCAGCAGATTAGCAGTGATATTATCCTAACACTGCAAAATTCATCTTTTAGAGGAACAACTTTGAGGTTTTCAGTCAGCATAAATGGCACATTTGAAAGTCACACAAAGACTCACGACCCCCCCTCTCAGATTGCGAAAAGCCAGCGCATGATTTGTTTAAAGGTATAGATGCCACAAAAGCATCATGTGTCTCATCTAAAAAAAGAAGCTACATAACCGTGTTGGAGGAAACAACCAATGATAACACAAGAAAATGATCTACTTTCTAGCAATCTAGCTTTCTAAATATCTCCTTCTGTTGGCATGCTGTTAGGAGAGTACACTACATACATAAATATATCTGTAAATATAGCAGTTAAAAGTCACTATTGATATTTACAAAATAAAATATTGAATATGTTGTGCAATATCAAAACTAATGTTTTGGATAAGAATAATTTTCATGAGTTCAAAAATCAGATGGTGTCAGCGCCGATAGCCTCGTGGGCAGCGCGACCGACATATAGCGCCGATGTGCTTCGGGCGACCCAAGTTCGAGTCCCAGCTCGCGGACCTTTCCCGATCCCATCACCCTCTCTCTTCCACCTCACTTCCGGTCCACTCTATACCATCCTATCATAATAAAGGCAAAAATCGCCAAAAAAAGATAATCAGATGGTGTCTGTGCCGATAGCCTCGTAGGCAGTGCACCGAACTATAGCGCCGTTACACTTTGGGCGACCTGAGTTCGAGTCCCAGCTCACGGACCTTTCCCGATCCCATCCCCCTCTCTCTCCCACCTCGCTTCCTGTCCACTCTATACTATCCTATCATAATAAAGGTAAAAATTGCCAAAAAGAAAAGAAAATCAGATGGTGTCCGCGCTGATAGCCTCGTAGGCAGCGCACCAAACAATAGTGCTGTTGCACTTCTGGTGACCCGAGTTCGAGTCCCAGCTCACGGACCTTTCCCAATCCCATCCCCCTCTCTCTCCCAGATCACTTCCTGTCCACTCTATACGATCCTATCATAAAAAAAAAAAAAAAAAGGCAAAAATCACCAAAAAAGAAACTTAGATGGTGTCAGCGCCGATAGCCTCGTGGGCAGAGCGCCGACATATAGAGCCATTGCGCTTCGGGTGACCCAAGTTTGAGTCCCAGCTCACAGACCTTTCCCAATCCCGTCCCACTCTCTCTCCCACATCACTTCCTGTCCACTCTATACTATCGTATCATAATAAAGGCAAAAAAAAAAATCACCCCCCCAAAAAAAGAAAATCAGATGGTATCGGCGCCGATAGCCTCGTAGGCAGCGCACCAACATATAGCGCTGTTACGCTTTGGGCGACCAGAGTTCGAGTCTCTGCTCGTGGACCTTTTTCGATCCCATCCCCCTCTCTCTCCAACATTGCTTCCTGTCCACTTTATACAATCCTATCATAATAAAAGCAAAAATCGACAACAAAAAAAAGAAAAAAAAAGAAGAAAGAAAATCAGATGGTATCGGCACCGATAGCCTCGTGGGCAGCGCACCGACATATAGCGCCGAGCGCCGTTGCTATTCGGGCGACCAGAGTTCGAGTCCCAGCTCACGAACCTTTCCCGATCCCATCCCCCTCTCTCTCCCACATCGCTTCCTGTCCACTCTATACTATCCCTTCATAATCAAGGCAAAAATCACCAAAAAAGAGAAAAAGAAAGAAAATCACATGATGTGTTGAGCAGAAGTCATGTGTCTTATCTAAAAAAAAGAAGCCACAAAACTGGGACGGAGGAAACGAATGCACATTTAACAACCAATGATAAAACAACAAAATGATCTGGCCAAAAATAACTTTCTAGCAATAAATGTATTCTCTCCAAACAGCACGCCAACAGAAGTATACTACATACGTGAAATATAACTATAAATATAGTAGTTAAAAGGCACTACTGATATTTTAAAAATATAATCTTATACAAAATAAAATAATGAATATGTTTTAGAATATTAAAATAAAATAAAATTTACTACGGAGCACCTTTGCAAAAAAAAAATTTACGTGTGCACGGGAATTTTCTGCATGCTCACGCGTTACAATTTCTAGTTTAGCCATACTATAAACTATTTCCTTTGTGCATGAATAATGATCTATTTGCTCAAACTTTGGCTTTTATTAGGGCAGCATACCTCTAAAAATAAAGTGCACTGAACACAAGTATGGATCTTCCTTGTTTTCATTCATTTCCAGCACTGTCTGTTTTTACTCAGTTTAATGCTCTAGTATGCATGGCTCGAGAGTAGGATCACGGTTCCACTCCAATAATAAAAATTGGACCGATTCAGATAAGAGAATAAAGAAAAAAAGAATAGAAAAAGGATATGTGAATGCAGAAAAATAGTTCAAATTAATCAGGACCATTTGCCAAGGCTGTGGATTACAGGTAATAATGTTGTAAGTAATGTTCAGTTTTGCTTCAGAAGACATCTATGTATCATCAGGAACCGCAGGTATTAATTTTGTTTTGCCTGTATATGTTTTTTTGACTCTCAATGTGAGGGTAGCCATTGACTTGCATTATATGAATCATGGTTTCAGCTAAAAATCTTCTTTACTGTTCTACTGAAGACACCTACATCTTGGACGGCCTGAAGGTGAGTAAAATAAAAGCAAATAATAATTTTTGGTTGAACTGTCCCTTAAGGCCAACAGACAGAGCCAGATCAAGACCTATTGTATGTATACTGCAAACAAACCTCTTTGTGTTAAAGGTCACATGAGTCCATCAAGACAGAGGACCTTATGTTAGATTACATCTTTTTGGGGCAGGTCATATGCTTTTACAGTCATACTGACCAGTGCCGTCAAACCCAGTCAACTATAGATATATTGCGCAATTAAAGTTAAGTTAAAGCTCTACAAATCACTCCAGGATGGACAGAACACTTTATATCCTGAAGAGACGAAAAAAACAAAACAGACTTTATGGTAGTCCTGCCTGGACAACTGACAGAATGCACACGTAACCCCTGGGCACTAACCTACCATGAACTTCAGTCACATGGGGCTTTAACTTGCAGGTCTGAACATCAACTATATGTCCAGTCAAGTCAGATCTTGTGATTCGCCTTTGTAGCGTCTGCAGTGGATCAAAATCATCAACACAACTATAAATTAAACAAAAGCTTTTAACGTTTTGACCTCATAGACCATGGCTCCGGCAGGTCTAGATGAAATGACCCTATTGGCATCTTTGTTGCCTCCACTGAAGCAGGAGGCCTTCTCACCAGCTCCGGGGACTTCAAAGAGTCACCCGTGCTTCACCCCACATGGCACTAAGGGCCATGTGGCATATCCGAGAGACTGTGAAAACCCAATACACATCACATACACACATACAGAGACACAAACACACATTTGGAGACTGTATCTACATTTAGCCTCAAAATATGACTATGCCAAAGTGTTCCCGTTGCTGTATTCAAGTGAACGTGCATGTATCCATATTATATAAGATTAGTTATGACTGTAGCGGTGTTAGTTTTACTCTAAACGGCATACTCAAATATAAACTGACATCCGACAAGTTTGGTCTCATTGTAAAGCTCTCTTTATGCCCTAATTGACAATGTATGTTACATTACTGTAAAATTACAAAATGCAAGTTTGCCCGCCAAACTTTCACCCTCGCCATTGGCTGGCGCATCCAAGGAGGCGTTTTTGGCTTGTTTGTCCTTAAAAAGACAACCACACGCACGTTTCTTTTGTCTCTCGAATTGTCTTTCGATTTCGAAAAGGACCAATCGCTCCAGCCGCACGCATTGAAACTCCTGCAGAAAGACAAGCAACCGCAGCACCTGAACCTATGCAAGTATAGAACCATTCTTTTCGAAGCGTTTTAAGCTCCATGCGTAAGCTGAGTTTCCTTGCTGGCTCTCAAAGGTTTCACTTTTTGTAATTTGCCATTTTCTTTGATCACCTCTGTTTTCCTGCCTTTACTTTCACTTTTGTATATATGTGTATTCTTTGTGCATATTCAGCCGTATAGCCCATGTATTTGTAGTTTCGTATATTAAATGCATTATATTCATGCTTGATTGTCTCTGTTGCTCATTCAACAAACCAAGTCACTTCTACGTTTGATTCTGCAAAACTGCTTTACGCTTTAATGCTATAATAGGAAGTTATTCTCGTGGCCAGAGACCAACTTCCTTTTATAAATAGTTTATGAGAAAACTGATGGTTTGCTGAACAAACTAGGATAGTCTTTCTCGAACCACTATTGAACTAGAACTAATCATATATGTAATTAATTATAATCCGTTGTAATTAATTCACAATATAAGTGCATAATTCCCTCTTGGGTCGATCTATATTATAATTAATCATAACGCGTTATGATTTAAATATAAATATATTTCACCCATGATTTGAGCTAACTGATTAAATACCTGTAAATTCGTTACACCTTTTTTACAATAATATGATTGAAGGGAACACGATTCTTACCGGTACACATATGGCCCCCTCTGTATCACCATGGGCTTTTCTCCTTTTAGGATTTCATCAGGATTGACAATATGGAAGAAATATACAGACATAAAAAAGGGAACCGGGATGTCCTTCCACATAGTGTAGGAGAGTTCGTTCTTCGGGTTTATCTCTACATTCTGTGAAGATATAAAGTATGTGAATATGGTTAGTGATCAGATATGCTGTATTGAAAATAGTTTAACTTAAAACATTTTATAATTCTTTAATCATTTTTACATGCAGATTTATGGCCTACTGTTGTACTAACACACAATATTTGTACAGTATATGTTGCACATACACACACAAAAAATCTAAATGTGATGTGATTAAAAAGAAAAAGGAGATGAGTAAGTGTTGCAATAGAAATTTTAATCTTGAACTTAAAGCTCAGTTAAAAAAAAATTTTGGGCTGGTAAGATTTTTCTTGATACTTTTGAAAGAAATCTCACAAAGACTGCATTTATTTGATTAAAAATACAGTAAAAACAGTAATATTGTAAAATATTATTACAGTTTGAATTAACTGCTTTCTATTATATAATATGTTTTAAAATGTAATATATTTCTGAATTTTCTTCAGTGTCACATGATCCTTCAGAAATCATTCTAATATGCTGATTTCTTAATATTAGTATCAATGTTGAAAACAGTTCTGCTATGATAAATTTGACAGATTCTTTGATGAATAGAAAGTTCAATAGAACATAATTTATTTGAAATATAAATCTTTTGTAACATTATAAATGTTTTTGCTGTCACTTTTGAATTTAATGTGTCCTTGATGATAAAAGTATTAATTATTATTATTATTATTATTTTTTAAATAACAGCAGGGAAAAACACAAAAACACACCCCTGCAAATAGCATTTCCAAAACAAAATCGGTAACACTTTACAGTAAGGTTTATTAGTTAACATTAGTTAACTACTTTAGTTAACATGAACTAAGAATAAACAATACTTCTACTACAGCATTTATTCATTTTAGTTAATGTTAATTTCAACATTAATGCATTTTTTCCAAATGCATTAATGTTAATTTCAACATACATACATTTTTAAAATGTTGTATTTGTTAACATTAGTTAATGCACTGTGAACTAACAAAGATTAATAAACACAGTAACAAATGTATTGCTCATTGTTAATTCATGTTAGTAAATACATTAAGTAATGTTAACAAATGAACCTTATTGTAAAGTGTCACCACAAAATCAAAACACTACATATAATAAAAACAAAACAACATATCTTCTGAAGGAAACAAACAAATGTGTCAGTCATTATGACTCTGACAATGTAGTTTATTACACACGTTTGACAAACTAAGACTACTAACCATCTAATCTTTGTTTAGATTTCAAGTACATATGCTGTAGCCTATACAATCAGGCTATTTACCCGTCAAAACACGGGTTTTTGTAACTTAATATTATTTAAAAAAGCAAATATGTTTGATTAGAGCGTCTCGTGCACCTGTCAGGTGTATAACTTACCTTTACTATTTGATCGTCTATTATAATAGGTCCAACAAACACCACGACAGTCCCGAACAAAACCGCCAAACCTCCCAAAACTAAGAAAACGATCGCTAATGTAGATTTAGACACCGCCATCCTTACTTCACACAATTCGCGATACAAATTAATGCAAAGGTTTGAGAACAATAAAGTTAATTCTTCTAGAAAGCGCACAGAACTCAAAGCACGCGTGAGTCCTCAACAGCTGAACAAACGATCACGTTATACGAGATAAAGCCATAAAACTCTAGTCATTGAGTTATTAATGCTCTTCTGACTTTATGGCCATGTACATTACAGCTGTGAGTGATGTTAAAGTCCGGCTCTCTGATCGAGCAGGTTTTATAGCGCTCTTGCTGTGTGATTACCATGTTTACGATGCTCAAAGCGCCACCTATAAGCCAGAGGCTTCTGGGTAATGTAGTTATATATATATATGTCTCCCACCATAGGGATAAGAGACTGTCTGGAATATCTAACGCTCTAATTCACTTTGTCTGGCATTTTTTAAGAGCTATGTTTACAAGGAGCATATGTATACATATAGTGGCCCCCAAGTATTTGTGCCGCACATATTGCTAGCATATAGCTAGATAGCGAGCTAGCTAGCTAGATAGATACATTTTCTAATAGTTTGGCAGACAGCAGGGAAAAACAATGCTAACACAATAAACAGACTTACTTATCTAAAAGGAAAGAGATAATATTTTGTGTTGTTGATATCAAACATGGTGCATCTAATCCAACTGCTGTATTCAAATTAATATGTAATATATTCTGCAGTTCTCTATGTATTTACAACAACATCCTTTTTATGTTAATCATTTGCCGGGCATATGCGGACATAAAAAAAATAGCTATTGGTGGTTTAACTTAAAAAAGTAAGTTAGCCTACCTGGTTGCATTAATACAATGAAGATTGGTTTAATCAATAGAAACTCGAAATATTTGTTACTGAACCACATTAATTATCTATGTTGATATATACAGTAGTCAGCATTTGAAGTGGATCAAAAAAGTTCATCAAAGTTGTCCTAAGAAGAAGGTTTTAGGACAACTTTGAGGTTTTGATCCACTTCAAATGTTGACTATATATATATATAATTTTTTTTTTTTTTTTTTTTACGGTGGAGTAATATTTTCTTTTATATGAATGACAAGTTTGGTACAACTTGATGTCCAAAATAAAATAATGATAAAGTAATTTATTATTATTATTTGGACTGTTAAACCTGTCTTATGCCATTGAAAACAGTGTATTATGTGACAGAGCAAATGATGTAGTGCTTGAAAGTGGCATGATAAACGTTCAAACAGAACTGCTGAAGAACATGATAAGAGTATTGTATCTTTATTGGATAAGTATTTGCCACTGATAACACATACTTGAATCTCTTATCTAGAGCCTAAGGTGACGCAGCTATATTTATCTTTGTGAAATGAAAAGCTATGATGCAGTATATGCCATGGTGTGGTACTTTTCACAGATTTTGAGGAGAAAAACAAATATCCATTTAAAGGCATCTGATATAAAAAAAACTAAATTCAAGGTGGGGACCTATTTTCTCTAAGAAGGAGGAGGGTAGTAAAACATGTCCTGAGGCCACGGACCACCCTTTAGCCTTTTAAGATGTTAATTATAGATTTTTAAAACATTAAAGTATTAGACTGTTCCATTAAAATACCACCTAAAGCAGTAGAAACAACAGGACAGTGAATGCCTTTCAGTTTACTTGACATATATATATATATGGGTTGAGATATGAACGAGGGTCGAGAAGGCTGAGATGAAGGAAACCAAATGGCTACACATTCCTCCAAGACTGCTGAAGTTCTGGTATGAACAACTTTGAAAATCCATGTAAAATCTGAGCTTTTGTCAAATCTCAATATGGAACTTTAACTGAACAGGAAATTGAAAGTATTTCACCCAAAAATGAAAATTCTGTCATTAATTACTCACCATTATGATCTTGCAAACTTGTAAGATTTTCGTTAATTTTTGGAACCCAAATGAAGATCTTTTTTTAATGCAATCTTTCTCTCCCTCTGTTGACAGCCTACGCAACTACCACTTTCAAGGTTCAGAAAGGTAGTAAAGACAGCATAAAAGTAACACCATGTTCTAACCAAATGCGATGGGATAAGATTCTAGCGCAAAGCCATTTTTCTGGCCACACCAATTGCGACGTGACCAAGTGATGCGACAAAATCGATCAAAAACCACAGCCAATCAGAACATGGTGTAGGCGTGCTCTTTGTCAAGCGTACGGCAGTCACAATGAAATGGATAAGTACATAATCAACTTCATAAATATTATACCATTTATTGTAAACATTTAGAGTACATACTGAGTTACTGAAACAATCTTTGTCAGAATACACTCGGTATGTACTTTAATTAATGTTTAAATGGTGTAATATTTATGAATTTGATTATGTACATATCCATTTCATTGTGACTGCTATGGGATTGCCAAGAGAACCCATCCAGATGCTGTTCTGATTGACTGTAATTTTTGACTGGTTTTGTTGCATCTCATGGTGACGTCGCATTTGGTGTGGACAGACAAACTGCTTGTTTGCTAGAATCTTATTGCATCACATTTGGTTAGGAAGGAATTGGTGTCATACTTTGTGTTGGTGTTTGAGCCGCAACGTCGCAGAAAAATAGAAACCGTTTCTAAAATAGAATTGTCGTGTGCTGCTGTCACAACATGGAAAACATACCTTTTATTGTGTGCCACTGTGTTATATCGCATATAGTTATATATAGTTAAAACATGGTGTAATCCATGTGATGCCAATGGTTTAACCCCAATTTTAGGAAGGGATGCAGATACTTTGTGTGTGGGAAAACCAAAAAAAAAAAAAAAAAAGTATTTTATTTTTTACAAAATATATTCATAGATTCACATGAGCATCTCAGTGCTTGTATTCTCACTCATGCATGCGCACAAAGCATTTGTCGCACTTCATGAATTTGAGGTTAAACCACTGGAGTCATATGGATTACTTTTATGATGTCTAAGGTCCTTCCTGGACCTTGAAAGTTGTAGATGAGTGGACTGTCAATGGAGGGACAGAAATCTCTCAGTTTTCCTTAAAAAGATATTCATTTTTATTCTGAAGATGAACGAAAGTCTTATGGGTTTGGAACGACATGATGGTGAGTAATTAGAGGGTTAGTTCACCCAAAACTGAAAATTCTGTCATTAATTACTCACCCTCATGTCGTTCCACACCCGTAAGACCTTCATTCATCTTCAGAACATAAATTAAAGGGTTAGTTCACCCAGAAATGAAAATAATGTAATTTATTACTCACCCTGATGTTGTTCTACACCCGTAAGACCTTTGTTCATCTTCGGAACACAAATTAAGATATTTCTGATGAAATCCGATGGCTCAGTGAGGCCTGCATTCACAGCATTGGTACTTCCTCTCTCAAGATCCATAAAGGTACTAAAAACATATTTAAAACAGTTCATGTGAGTTCAGTAGTTCTACAGTAGTTCTATAAAGCGACGAGAATACTTTGACGACTTTTCAACAATACAGTGTTGGGCCGATTTCAAAACACTGCTTCGAAGCTTTACGAATTGAATCAGTGATTCGGATCTCCTATCAAACGGCTAAACTTCTGAAATCACGTGACTTTGGTGCTCCGATTCACTGATTCGATTTGTAAAGCTTCGAAGCAGTGTTTTGAAATTGGCCCATCACTATATTGTTGAAAAGTCATTTTGTTTTTGGCGCACAAAACGTATTCCCGTTGCTTTATAATATTAAGGTAGAACTACTGATGCAGTAAAAAAAAAACCTTTATGAATCTTGAGAGAGGAAGTACCATTGCTGTGAATGCAGGCCTCACTGAGCCATCGAATTTAATTAAAATATCTTAATTTGTGTTCTGGACGAGATGAGGGTGAGTAATAAATGACATTATTTTAATTTTTGGGTGAACTAACCTTTTTAAGATATTTTTGATGAAATCTGATGGCTCAGTGAGGCCTCCATTGCCAGCAAGAACACTCCCTTTTTCAATGCCCAGAAAGCTACTAAAAACATATTTCATGTGAGTACAGTGGTTCAACCATTATAAAGCGACGAGAATACTTTTTGTCTGCCAAAAATAACAAAATAGCGACTTTATTCCACAATATCTAGTGATGGGTGATTTCAAAACACTGCTTCATGAAGCTTTATGAATCATTTGTTTCGAATCAGTGGTTCAGAGCACCAAAATCGCATGATTTCAGTAAACGAGGCTTCGTTACGTCGTAAGTGTTTTGAAACATCAATAGTTCACATGACTTTGGTAGTTTGATAGGCGCTCCGAACCACTGATTCGAAACAAGATTCGTAAAGCTACATGAAGCAGTGTTTTGAAATCACCTATCACTAGATATTGTTGAATAAAGTCGCTATTTTGTTTTGTTTTTTTGGCGCACAAAAAGTATTCTCGTTGCTTTGTAACATTAAGGTTGAACCACTGTACTCAGCTGTTTTAAATGTTTTTAGTAGCTTTCTGGGCATTGAAAAAGGGAGTGTTCTTGCTGGCAATAGAGGCTTCACGAAGCCATCGGATTTTATCAAAAATATCTTAATTTGTGTTCTGAAGATGGTCGAAGGTCTTACGGGTGTAGAATGACATGAGTAATTGATGACAGAATTTTCATTTTTGGGTGAACTAACCCAAAATGAATATTGACGAATGTTGTCTTCTCTTAGTATAGGGACACACCAAGCTGACGGCAAAGTAGTAGAGCTGATGAAAGCCAACTGTGTTGTTGCCACGTGTCGGGAAAAAAAATCTGCGCTTGGACACACTGAAAGGACTACAGCCGACTGTCAGCTACCACATGCGTTCTGCGTCTGTGTGTAAGGAGACAGCTGTCTATTGCTTCATATATATTCATCTATATTCGTCATTCAGAAAGGGAAACCAACTCTGCAGGCTGCAGATACACAAACTGTAAACCAAGTCAGCCGTGTATACTGGGCTTTACAGAAAAATGGCATCAGCACTGGAACATTTCACTATTGACTGTCTTTAGCAGTATTGTTAATGATAACAGCAACCCTGTCTTTGTATTCCATTTGTTTTTGTTTGTTTGCTTCTTTCTTTGTGTATTGTATGGCATCTTGACTTTCCTAGTTTATCAAGTTTAAGTACCTGAATGAAGTACCTGCTCACGTATCACTTTTTAATTGTTTGTTGTTGTTGTATTAAAAGCATTTAACAATATACTTTTTTAAATTGTTTTACACATTGTTTAATTTGTAATAATTTGTCTTTACCCATTGAATACGTTTTTTAATAATGTTTACAAAATGTAAAAATAAACCATGTTCAATTTTACATATGTTGTTGATTTATTTGCTACCAAAGATATGCTATAATTTTATAGACATTTATGCATAAGGATTGTCTGTAAAAGTAAAGAAAATGTATTGTAAATTTACAGAATTTTCCGTATTGGAGTTGAAGGAAATGTCCGTAATTTAAATTTAAAATGTACCGGTAATTTTCTGCCAGTACATCCGTTTTTCTATGGAATTTTTTTTTTACAGTGTAGGACGTCCAAATAAGGTTAGCAAATACTTCACAAAGGAGTTTCAAGTTTCAGTTGCTTATAACATCAGGATTCTCAGTTTCAAGTTTCAGTTGCTCATAACATCAGGAGTGCCAGTGCAAGTCTAACATCAATGAATTTATCAGCCAGTATGTGAAACAAACCGAAACCTTCAACCTTCATCTCATTTGACATTTCATACTATAATACTATAAAATGTCTGTCACGGTGAAGGCAAAACATCATCAAAAGAGCTTTTTAAAGAGCCTATTCATGTGATTTTTCATTCCAAATCCAAGACGAATCTGGACTGGGAACATAGTGAAGGAAACAAGACAATCTGCTCAAACATTTTGGGCCCTGAAAAGCATGACAAATATGTTAAACCACAAATTATAAATAATATTTTCTGCTGCACTATGGATTTAGTGAAACGTTCTGAAAACACATGACTCTGTGATGCAGCAGAAGTGTCTAAATGTCCTTACGTAACTTAACCACAAGCAGTTTGTTAAATTTGGAAGTAATTTAAAATCAGTCACACTGTAACACTCATTGGACAAGTCCATTTATTCCCTTTTTTAAATTGAATAAGTCAATTAATCTCAAAGCAGGTTAAAATCAAATTCATTTTAGACCAGATGAATCTTACTTTTTAAACATTACAATATGAGATTCTTTATTAACTACCATTACTGAACATGAACTGTTGTTGAACAGGCCAGCATCAAAAGCTTTATCAATTGCTTTAAATAAGTGCAGTTTTTTGTCTTTGCTGTGCAGAGCTCTTAAAGGCTTTTTTATGCTTTAGTGCAGCAATATTTTCAGAAGACCAGATAAGTATTTTGGTTAGACCTGGCTGGACTGATATCAGTATCCGTGCTTTTGTAAACAGAAGGAACAATGCAGTAGGTAGCCAGAGGCGTTTGTGATCGTCTGGAGTTGAGCAGCAGAATTCAGTGACAGTGGTCTATTAGTTATATTGACTCCTAACACAAAGGTTGATTTGTATCTTTAAGCAATATGCAACTTTAGGTTGCTCAAGACGCATCGTCTTGAGTAAGTGCTGCTGTGCAATTCTAAGGAAGTGTCTGTCACAAGGTTAACTGATGCCAAAGCAAACTGATTGAATAGTAGATATGTTAGATAATGATTGTTCTTTCAATTGACAAAATTTGACGAGTAAATATCTGACCAACCCAATAACAATATGCTGCGAGCGAAAAAAAAGGGTGTTCCTTGACCAAAAAGCCCCCGAAAAATTCAGAAGTTTTTACAAGGCTAAACTATTTAACAGTTGCCCTCAAGCAACTCAGATTAAGGAAATTTGCAAAAGAAAATGATTTTAATTAGGCCACCTACATTTACTCTGTGGTTTCATTATTACCCATTCACCCATCATGACTCAAGGGCCAGACGGAAGACATTAAAAAGAAAGCCAAAATACAGACATGAGACCCCTCCAAAAAATAAGCGCATTAAAGGGATAGTTTACCCAAAAAATCTAAGTTCTGTCATCATTTACTCACCCTCATGTTGTTCCAAACCTGTACGAGATTCATTCTTTTGTTGAACACAAAATATTTTGAAGAATGTTGGTAACCAGACAGACTGTAGACTTCCATAGTTTATCTTTCCTACTATGGCAGTCAATGGCTACCATATACTGTCTAGTTACCAACATTCTTCAAAATATCTTCCTTTGTGTTCAACAGAAAAAAACTCAAAGAACTGGAACAACGTGAGTGGGAGTAAATGATGACAGAACTTTTATTTTTGGGTGAACTATCTCTTTAAAAGGGGTCACAATGAGCCTTTTTGCAAAATCTCTGGTGACATCTTGTGGCTGGTTTAATAATTGCAGCCTGCCACACAGAGGAAGTATGACATGGCAAAAGAATTACCTATACATTAGGTCAGGGGTTTTCAGTCTTTTAGAGCCCCAAATATGTTCACCCTCGTTATGATAGACCCACACCCTAAAATTTAAAAGAAATCTTTTATAACACTTTTCAGAATAAATTCTAAGTCTACAATTAGTTTGTTACATTGCTATAGCTAGTTGAATAAATGCATCATGTATTCTCAAGTATTTCATTCATTTTTGTATATCTATATTAATCAAAAATGTTAATTTTAAATCAAATTTGATCTATATAATTGTACCCCAGTTTAAAAACCACTGTATAAAATAGATAAAAATGTGAAATTCCCTTTAAGACACTGGAAGTTTTAGATTTGAGGGTTAACATTTATTTTATCCAACAAATGAAGTGCACTTATGCAATTAAATGTGATTATGCTCCTAGTATTTAACAATTTTGAATTTGACTTTTTTTAAACCATTAAAAGTACCTATAAGCCAATTAAGCCCTGAAATGTAAACAATTTTAAATTAAAAATATGCATTCAAGTGAAATGTACATGACTCCAGAGATGAGACAGACAAATCAGGAATGCCAGAACTTTATTGAATGATTAAGAGGAACAAAGGAAATGGGAATTGGTCTGATAATTTTCAAGACTCATTAAACTTAAGCAGATTAATTGCCCCCACGAAGACGAAGGACCAGGTGAAGGGTGGATTCCTTCTGGATGTTGTAGTCGGACAGTGTGCGTCCATCTTCCAGCTGCTTACCAGCAAAGATCAGACGCTGCTGGTCAGGAGGAATGCCTTCCTTGTCCTGGATCTTGGCCTTGACGTTCTCAATGGTGTCGCTGGGCTCAACCTCGAGGGTGATGGTCTTGCCAGTCAGAGTCTTGACGAAGATCTGCATACCACCTCTCAGACGAAGGACCAGGTGGAGGGTGGACTCCTTCTGGATGTTGTAGTCGGACAGCGTGCGTCCGTCCTCCAGCTGCTTACCAGCAAAGATCAGACGCTGCTGGTCAGGAGGAATGCCTTCCTTGTCTTGAATCTTGGCCTTGACGTTTTCAATGGTGTCACTGGGCTCAACTTCCAAAGTGATGGTTTTTCCAGTCAGGGTCTTGACGAAGATCTGCATACCACCCCTGAGGCGGAGCACCAGATGGAGGGTGGACTCCTTCTGGATGTTGTAGTCGGACAGCGTGCGTCCATCTTCCAGCTGCTTGCCGGCAAAGATCAGACGCTGCTGGTCAGGAGGAATGCCTTCCTTGTCCTGGATCTTAGCCTTGACGTTCTCAATGGTGTCGCTGGGCTCAACCTCGAGGGTGATGGTCTTGCCAGTCAGAGTCTTGACGAAGATCTGCATACCACCTCTCAGACGAAGGACCAGGTGGAGGGTGGACTCCTTCTGGATGTTGTAGTCGGACAGCGTGCGTCCATCTTCCAGCTGCTTACCAGCAAAGATCAGACGCTGCTGGTCAGGAGGAATGCCTTCCTTGTCTTGGATCTTGGCCTTGACGTTCTCAATGGTATCACTTGGTTCCACCTCAAGAGTGATGGTTTTTCCAGTCAGGGTCTTCACGAAGATCTGCATACCACCCCTGAGGCGGAGCACCAGATGGAGGGTGGACTCCTTCTGGATGTTGTAGTCAGACAGTGTGCGTCCATCTTCCAGCTGCTTGCCAGCAAAGATCAGACGCTGCTGGTCAGGAGGAATGCCTTCCTTGTCCTGGATCTTAGCCTTGACATTCTCAATAGTGTCACTGGGCTCAACTTCCAAAGTGATGGTTTTTCCAGTCAGAGTCTTGACGAAGATCTGCATACCACCTCTGAGGCGGAGCACCAGATGGAGGGTGGACTCCTTCTGGATGTTGTAGTCGGACAGTGTGCGTCCATCTTCCAACTGCTTGCCAGCAAAGATCAGACGCTGCTGGTCAGGAGGAATGCCTTCCTTGTCCTGGATCTTAGCCTTGACGTTCTCAATGGTGTCGCTGGGCTCAACCTCGAGGGTGATGGTCTTGCCAGTCAGAGTCTTGACGAAGATCTGCATGCCACCTCTCAGACGAAGGACCAGGTGAAGGGTGGATTCCTTCTGGATGTTGTAGTCAGACAGTGTGCGTCCATCTTCCAACTGCTTGCCGGCGAAGATCAGACGCTGCTGGTCAGGAGGAATGCCTTCCTTGTCTTGGATTTTAGCTTTGACATTCTCAATGGTGTCGCTGGGCTCAACCTCAAGGGTGATGGTCTTGCCAGTCAGCGTCTTAACAAAGATCTGCATCTTTACGCTAGAAAACAAACAAATTCAAATTAATAATATTAATAATTATATACACTACCAGTCAAAAGTTTGGACACACCCTCTCATTTAATGTTTTTTTTTTTTCTTTATTTTCATGACTATTTACACTGAAGACATCAAAACTATGAATTAACACATATGGAATTATGTAGTTTAAAAAAAAAAAAAAAAAAAAAAGTGTGAAATAACTGAAAACATGTTTTATTTTAGATTCTTCAAAATAGCCACTAGGGCTGGGGGATATGGCCAAAAAGTCATATCGCCATTTAGCCAAAAAAAAAAAAAAATACCGAGATTCGGTATATACCTCGGTATTCTCTACATTATTCTATTTGGATTTAGAAAAAAAGAAAAGAAATCTATTTACCTTTTAATAATCTTAATTTAACATCCTGCCTAATGTTGTCCTACAAACAGTGTTTATATTGAAACCTATTAATACAAATATAGTGAATGTAACCATGTAGTCTGGCACACTAATAGGCCTACAGTATGTGCAAAAAAGAAAGTTACTTTACATTCTAACATCTATTAGATACATTACAATCTAAAAATAAAAAATGCTTTTTAAAGCAGAAGTTAAATTCACTAGACTAAAAATTAAAACAAAAGCTCAGACTAATTAGCAATACATTTATATATAGTTACTGCTATCATAAAAATAAATTCTACATATGGCACATTTATTGTTCAAACAAACATTTTATCAAAATGTATAATTTAGTCAGAATTTTGGCGATCCCATTCTATTGAGCTCCGTCTGTTTGGCGCGAATGGGCGTGGCGGCGCTCGTTCATGGAAGTCTACGAAGTTTAGAGGAGAATGAGATTCGCTAGCAGAAGGCTCATCCACTCCTGACAGCAAAATGGAAATATTTGTATGACTTTGTAACATGTACAGATGGAGAATATACCTGTGAAATGCAAGTTGTGCTTAGGAAAACACCACATCACAAAAGTATTAAACAGCGCAAAGATCTGTCAGCACATGAATCTGTCAGAGCAAACGATAGGCCTTCGTGTTAACTATATCTTACGAATTATTTTTAAAGCCCTTAATATTAAGCACGTCTCATGTTTAAGCCAAATTGTATTATGCAGTTCCCCCCGCAGCAGCACTCTGCGACATCCACCGCTGTTTTTCAGATGCACTCGTATAAAACTACTGCATATCGATATAAACTAATCGCCTCATGCCGTATATTAAAAATATATTGGTATATCATACAAACTCGATATACCGCCCAGCCCTAATAGCCACCCTTTGCTTTGATTACTGCTTTGCACACTCTTGGCATTCTCTCGATGAGCTTCATGAGGTAGTCACCTGAAATGATTTTCCGAGTCTTGAAGAAGTTCCCAGAGATGCTGAGCACTTGTTGGCCCTTTTGCCTTCACTCTGCGGTCCATCTCATCCCAAACCATCTCGATTGGGTTTAGGTCAGGTGACTGTGGAGGCCAGGTCATCTGGCGCAGCACTCCATCACTCTCCTTCTTGGTCAAATAGCCCTTACACAGCCTGAAGGTGTGTTTGGGGTCATTGTCCTGTTGAAAAATAAGTGATGGTCCAACTGAAAGCAAACCGGATGGGATGGCATGTCGCTGCAGGATGCTGTGGTAGTCATGCTGGTTCAGTGTGCCTTCAATTTTGAATAAATCCCCAACAGTGTCACCAGCAAAGCACCCCCACACCATCACACCCCCTCCTCCATGCTTCACGGTGGGAACCATGCATGTAGAGACCATCCATTCACCTTTTCTGCGTCGCACAAAGACACGGCGGGTGGAACCAAAGATCTCAAATTTGGACTGATTTCCAATGGTCTAATGTCCATACCTTGTGTTTCTTGGCCCAAACAAATCCCTTCTGCTTGTTGCTTTTTCTTAATGGTTTTTTAGCAGCTATTTGACCATAAAGGCCTGATTCACGCAGTCTCCTCTGAACAGTTGATGTAGAGATGTGTCCGCTACTAGAACTCTGTGTGGCATTAATCTGGGCTCTAATCTGAGGTGCTGTTAACTTGCGATTTCTGAGGCTGGTGACTCGGATGAACTTATCTTCAGCAGCAGAGGTGACTCTTGGTCTTCCTTTCCTGGGGCGGTCCTCATGTGAACCAGTTTCGTCGTAGCGCTTGATGGTTTTTGCAACTGCACTTGGGGACACATTCAAAGTGTTTGCAATTTTCCGGACTGACTGACCTTCAGTTCTTAAAGTAATGATGGACTGTCGTTTCTCTTTACTTAGCTGATTGGTTCTTGCCATAATATGAATTCTAACAGTTGTCAAATAGGGCTGTCATCTGTGTACCAACCGGACTTCTGCACAACACAATTGATGGTCCCAACCCCATTAAGAAGGCAAGAAATTCCACAAATGAACCCTGACAAGGGACACCTGTGAAATGAAAATCATTTCAGGTGACTACATCACTGAGAGAAGGCCAAGGGTTTGCAGCGCTGTCAGCAAAGCAAAAGGTGGCTACTTTGAGGAATCTAAAATATGAAACATATCTAGAGTTATTTGTTTACTACATAATTCCATGCGTGTTCATTTATAGTTTTGATGTCTTCAGTGAGAATCTACAATGTAAATAGAAAAAAAAAAAAAAACATTAAATGAGAGGGTGTCCAAACTTTTGACTGGTCGAATATATATAATTGGTTAAAACCTAAAATGATGAGTACATGTTCATTTAGGATTGTTAGACAAGCCTAGGAATTCTCTAGAAGGTTACTCATAATGAGAAACAAAACAAGGTAGTTGAGCTCACGCAATCACTACTGCTGACACAGCTGTGAGTCAGGGTGTAACAAATGGGCGACTGAAAACAAAATGGCGACATTAACAAAATGGCCAAAAAACAAACGCACCGCAACGGAATAAAAATAGACAACCAGAGAGACATACATATTAATACGAGTTATTTAATTCAAATGGATAATTTTTTAATGACGTGTCGACGGCTGAGATTGTTTTTTTTTAAAATACGCAGATGAATTAAGAGACTCGACGACCTCACCGCCCTAATTCGCCGCCAAATTACTGAACGTGAACAAAAACATACAAAACCCATCGACGTACAGTATACCGCTTAATCGCATTAAATTACAAAAACAGGAACTAAATTATAAAAAAACCAAAACAAAATATATTTGGTCCTCAGAAACCACCCGGCCGGCTAGCATAAAAGCTAACACGTTAGCCCTTTCAAAAATATACGTTTATATATTCGACAAAGACTTCAAGTCAAATAAAATACTGTTGTTTTTAAGCAATGATATATCTGGCGCCGTCTGTGTATATTTTACATCATACTTACAAACAAATGTTCTTTCCTGGAAGAGCGCGGAGTATGTGAGTCTCTTTTCTCTCGTCAGGAAGCGAATCTACTGTGCTCAAAACAAAAGATCCGACTATTTATACAGAACGCGCTGTATCCTTCCGCCGCTACGCCCAACGCACTATTTTAACAACTGCAGTTATTGAATTTGAAACATTGGTTTCATAGGAAACAATGACATATACGTTATGCTGAACATATACCAATATGGATTTTATAAATTAGGCTTGTGGACGTAAAACAGATACATCTGTTTATTTGGTGTGCTTGTGGGGGGGTTGGAGGACCGGCGGAGTGATATGATGTACTGCACACGGTTGGCTGTGATCAAATGTTTTGAGATCAAAATAATGACACATATAGGCTTCAAAATAACACATTGCTCGATTTCTATAAAATACATTTTATTGAAATAATTCACTTTATAAACACTGAGGGAAACGAGTGTGTTTTGGCACTAGGGAAAGAAGAATGGCTCCATTTAATTTAACTAGGTCAGGAAAATGCACGCTGGCGCATAGCAACAGCATTCAGTGCGTCACCAAGCGCAACGTCACGCTTTTCTCCTTTCCCAAAACAAGAATTACAATGTTCAGGAAATTCAGTTTAACTGTATGATGGTTAGCTTCCATCGATTTATACTCTTCTGAGAACACTAGGAAGTAAATATGTAGATATCTGTCCAGTTTAATGTTCAACTTGTTTCTTTTACATCAGTCTATTGTATTTCAACACTGTGGTACATATAAAGATTTAGTCACTTTATTATCTTAATGAATTCTGCAGATGTAAAAAAAATAAAATAAGGCAGCTCAGGTGACACAGGAATATAACAACAGCTATTGCACAATAATGATATTCCTCCTCATGTTGCTCTTCATCTTGTGAAAGGCCTCCAATGTGTATGACACAAAATGGTTATCCAAAGCTGAACACAAGAACATATCGCAATCAATGCAGAACTCTGTTCAGTTTCTTCCTCCTTTAGAATTTATCTTTGGAGATACCTGTCAAACAAGAAATGTTTTCAAAATGAGTATGGCTTATGCAAAACAACTAAAGACATACAACAGCATATAATCATAATATATACTTATACAGTGCCCACAGAAAGTATTGGGGCATATAGGCCTAATATAACTGCTTTAGATAACAAAACACCAAATGAAGTGGCATATCTCCACATAAGAGATGCTAGAAATGTTCTACAACTAACTTCTGCCATTTTTGCAATGACTTAAAATCAACTGAAACCAACTTAACCTAGTAGCGTAACCACATGTGTAGTTCACCTTAAAGGGTTAGTTCACCCCAAAATGAAAATAATGTCATTAATTACTATAGAGAGCAATGCCATTGAAACTATCAAGATCCATAAAGGTACTAAAAACATATTTAAAACAGTTCATGCGAGTTCAGTGATTCTATCTTAATATTATAAAGCGACAAGAATACTTTTTGTGCACCAAAAAAACAAAACAACGACTTTTCAACAATATATAGTGATGGGCTGATTTCAAAATACTGCTTCAGAGCTTTACAAATCGAATCAGTGAACTGGAGCGCCAAAGTCACGTGATTTCAGCAGTTTAGCCGTTTGATAAGAGATCCGAATCACTAATTCGAAACAAAAGATTCATAAAGCTCAGAAGCTTTATGAAGTAGTGTTTTGAAATCGGCCCATCACTATATATTGTTGAAAAGTTATTTTGTTTTTTTGGCACACAAAAAGTATTCTTGTCGCTTTATAATATTAAGATAGAACCACTGAACTCACATGAACTGTTTTTAATACTTTTATGGATCTTGACAGTTTCAATGGCATTGCTCTCTATAGAGGCCTCATTGAGCCATCGGATTTCATCAACAATATCTTAATTTGTGTTCCGAAGATGAGCAAAGGTCTTTCGGGTGTAGAACGACATGAGGGTGAGTAATTAATGACATTATTTTCTTTTTTGGGTGAACTACCCCTTTAACTATCTTCTACTAACCTTTGACAATCAGAAAGTGGTTTTTACATCATTCCAAACCTAACAAACATATGTAGGTTTGGCCTAACCTGTTTAGCCTGAAATGCATGCTTGTGCTGTCTTTCTTTCAAATAAATGACACTTGCTTGGATGTCTGTCATCTGACTCAATGACATTGAACATTTAACCCTCTGGTCCTCTTCGTTTAGGGGTCACACTTGGCTCCTTCGTAGTCAAAAGTGACCTAAGCCTTAAAATGTAACTCTTTTTTTTTTTTCAGGAAAACCAAAGTAATATATTTTTGTTCAATAATATTCTTTGGTTATTATTTAAAATTTTGAGGGTATTTTATGATACTATGCAATATTTATACAATTTTTATTAGCTATTTTTCCCCATTGAAAATAATACACACATTTTTTATATATTTAAATTATTTTTCAATTAAAGCAATATTCCATGTTCAAAGGCATTTAAAATCCAATTTTTTGAAGGTAGATTAGTGCCATCTGATGGGAGTAAAAAAAGAAAAACGTATGTAATGGCATGGTATAACCACTAGATTCCTATATAGTTCTATCTACAGTGGCTTATAAATTCGCTAGTCTTTTTTAGACATAATTAAATACTTATTTTTATTAAGTTTTGGATTTGGATTTATACATTCTCAAAGACTACTTTTTGTCAAGGTTTAGATTTTTTTTGTTTAAAATGATTTGAATTGTGAGTTTTTGCATTCATTTTACCACAGTCAAACACAGTCTGAACACAGATGAGGACATTTTCTTACACACAACATCAAAATTCACTAAAAATGTAACAAAAATGAATAGTTTTTCAATTATCACAGCTTAATATATCTGGATATGATCTGATTTCAGTCTCTTATTTGAATCTTTTGGCTCAATTTTACCATATTGTTACAGCCACACCAGTTCATTTGTGTGTATAATAGTGTACTGTGTGTGTGTGTCTCTGCGTGTGAGTGTCTGTGTCTGTTTTGTCCTCTTGTCTAACCTCTTCCTTGCTGTTTGTAAAAAACTGCTTTGTGGCTGAAGTGTTGTTTTTATTTCACACATTTGCAAAAACTTGCTCTGTTATAGTCACACTAGTTCATATATATATGTGTGGGGGGTGGATGTGTCTATTTTGCACATCTTGTCACCCTCCTCATTGCTGTGCACTTTTTTTTCTGCACAGTGGCTGAATTGTAGTTTGTACCTCCAAAAGATTCTCTGAGTTTTTGTATTTTTTCGTATTTCCCATTAATTTCCTATGTCGGTCATTTTTGACCTTGAAGGAGCCAAGTGTCACTTTTTTTTTACCCTTTAACACATCCGAATCATGTCCATGATTTTTTTGTGTTCACATAGCTAATGAGACAAAAGTCACTGAGTGTCATCCCATTCCAATAAAGCAAAAAATAAAAATTAAAAATTTCAAAACGTAAATTTTTTCAGTCATTTTTGACCGAAGAGGACCAGAGGGTAAAGTGTTTCTAATGGTTTTTAGGGCCAAAGTATGTTAAACAATCAAAAGCATGCACTCACTTGTGCCCATCTTTTCAGGTTTGTAGGAGTTTTAAAGTCTCCTCTCAATACCTAAGAAAAAACATGGAAAAATAGGACTTTATTACATTTACAAATAAGTACAATAAAAAAAATAAGTTTTTTTTTGTAGTGATGCCATAGAAGAACCATTTTTTCTTAATGTAAAGGACATTTTAAAAATCTAAAGAATATTTTTCCACTATAAAGAACCTTTTGTGTAATGGAAAAGTTTTGTGTCATGGATGTTAAAGGGATGGTTCACCCAAAAATGAAAATTCTGTCATTAATTGCTCACCCTCATGTTGTTCCAAACCCGTAAGACTTTCAGTCATCTTCAGAATGCAAATGAAGGTATTTCTGATGAAATCTGAGAGATTTCTGTCCCTCCATTGACAGCTATGCAATTGAAACTTTGACGCTTCAAAAAGTTCATAAAGAGATCGTAAATCTAATCCATATGAATTGAGTGGTTTAGTCCAAATTTTCTGAAGAGACTCAATCACTTTATACGATAAACAGACTGAATTTAGGCTTATATTCATATGTAAACATTCATCAACATCAGTTGTGGTAAACCAACAGAAGCTCAAGCATGGTTGCTTGACGCATCCAAGAACCAATGAGGTTCATTCTCTTGTTACGTGACATGTTTGCAAGTTTCAGTTGCATAGGCTGTCAATGGAAGGACAGAAATCTCTCAGATTTCATCAAAAAGATCTTCATTTGTGTTCCGAAGATGAACGAAGGTTTTACAGGTTTGGCACAACATGAGGGTGAGTAATTAATGACACAATATTAATTTTTGGGTGAACTAACCCTTTAAAGGTTCTTCATGGAAACAGATGCCAATGAAGAACCTTTATTTTCTACGAGTGTAGCAACTCTGATCACATATCCTGTTAGTTCATATTCTTTGTTAAAATATACCCTTTGAGTATTGTTGATCACTTCAGGATCTGGTTGACCATAGTCTGGAGGATTGGCGTTGGGGTTGTATCCCAGCCTACGGAGCATTGGAGCGATGTTATCCATGTCCTCCTGGACGTCTGCTGGGATGTGTCCGACCCATCTTGTGAGAGCTTCCAGGTTAACTGGCTTGATCACCTGATCTGTGGAGCGTTCGGTTCTTAAAAACATAGCGAAAAGTGAGTATTGACAAGAAACAGTAGAATGCCTAAAACATGAAATTGAATTTCGCCCTACCTAGACAGTGATACCCCTCCTGGCTGGCCGATGGCCTCCTCATGGTGAAGCACCCCTTCATGCCACGGTGAATCCAGAAAACGCAGCACACGCTGCATGGTTGCTCGAGGCTTCAGCACCAGGTCCTCATATCGGACTGTCATACACCGCCTCTGGCCTACTGCCATACACTGGGAGAGCATCACTTCAATTGCATTGCTCCATTTAGTCAGACAGTCCCTGTAGCTGGAAAGGTTGAAGCCACCGATAGTCACTCGTCTGGAGATCATCGAGTGCACGGACGCCCGACCGTCTCTGAGCATTAGCAGGAATTTCGAGCTGGAAGGACAGATGATGACAGGTGGAATGAGTAAAATGTCATTTTTATGGCATTTGAACAACAACAAAAAGCAAGGCAATTATTTTGGACATTTTTTTATTTGAATATATTTTAAAATGTCAGGTAGGTCAGGGTAAGATGATTTTTCAACTAAATTGTCAGAATTCTATTTTAAATACAGTTGATATAGTTGATTTACATTAATGACACTTTAAAAATATATTTTAAAAATATTAATAAGAATTACATCAAAAGTAATTTACACATTCTGAAAAAGTTTAGCTAGGGGGGCTGCTTACCCCAGGTAGGGGTCAACTTATCCCAGTAGTGAAGTAAGATTGCCTCTTTGAATAATTTTACATTTTGTTCAATAACAACTAAATTAGCAAATGTTTGTATTTATTTCCTGTAATAACACATTGGCTGATGCATCATCATCCTGCACATGGTAAACTTATATCTAAATATGTTACAATTTAAAAGTAAATGCACATTGTTCTTAAGGGGGGGCATCTTTCCCCATCTTATCCTAATATGTGACCCGCCTGGACCACAAAACCAGTCATAAGTCGCAAAGGTATATTTGTAGCAATAGCCAACACTACATTGAATGGGGTAAAATTATCGATTTTTCTTTTATGCCAAAAATATTAAGTAAAGATCATGTTCCATGAAGATATTTTGTAAATTTCCTTCCGTAAATATATAAAAAATGTGAGTGGATATGCATTGCTAAGGACTTCATTTGGACAACTTTAAAGGCGATTTTCTCAATATTTAGATTTTTTTGCACCCTCAGATTCAAATAGTTGTATCTCGGCCAAATAGTGTCCTATCCTAACCATAGGCCTACATCAATGGAAAGCTTATTTATTCAGCTTTGATGTGATATATAAATCTCAATTTCATAAAATCGACCCTTACGACTGGTTTTGTGGTCCATGGTCACATATATTCCTGTGATGCAAAGCAGAATTTAGTCCTTCAGAAATCATTCTAATATGCTGATATAGTTCTCAAGAAACATTTCTTACTATCAATTTTGAAAGCCATTGTGCTGCTTACCATAATATTTTTGTGGATTCTTCGATGAACAGAAAGTTCAAAAGAATAGCATTTATTTGAAATACATTTTTATTGGTTATAATGTGAAAGTTTTTACTGTCGCTTTCAATTTAATGCATCACTGCTAAATAAAAGTAGAGATATCTTACTTGGGAAAAATGTGTGACAGATAAAGTGAGCTCTTCAGTGTAAAAGGGTCTTTATTGCACAGCACTCGTGCAGGTTCTCCGTGACGTGCGATGACCTCCAGTATGAACGCGGTGGTTGCAGCGTCCAGCATCTCTTGACTGACCCCATCTTCCTCCAGAGCCCAGCGTTCCTCAGTCTGCCTGCCCCAGCTCTGCCGCAGGGACAGAATCCTGGGGATCACCCGCGTCTCTTCCCCGCAGCGAATGTCAGGGTGAGCGTCTAGCATGACACGCATTAAGGTGGTCCCTGATCGTGGAACCCCACCTACGAACACCATTGGGGTTTTGTGATTATACCGATGTTGTGTCTGGTTCCAGTTTCGAACCAGTATAGACACCACGTGAGTTCTGGGAACCTTTCCGTGGCATGCCAGCACTCGATATAGAGTCCTCGTAACAGTACACGTTCCGAACACGGTTAGCAGGAGTATAACTGCCCGTTTGACTGAGAGCCGCATCACTCTGAGGCATTGCCAGAGGACGAATGTTAAGTTTAAACACCGAATTGACTTCACTTCCTCTGTTGGCTACTTCTGCAAATATTTAGTTGTTTAACTGCAAGATTACAGGAAGTGCCCTTTTGATCAATCAGATCTTATCTATGAATCAAAATAAACCTTTTTTTTTGTATATTAAAAAATGTGAAAGTGGTTTATGCCACATGCATGACATGCACAGGAAATATGGGCTGCAGGTAGACCTGAAAAAAAAGATAATGCACTGATAAAGTGACATGAAACGAGATGGATTAAACACTACGCACAACACATTAAGGAGATGATGAACTCACCTTCACAAGACAAACAATGAACATTGCATGATCTCCAGACTTAATGCTCCGCAGTAGTCAAATAGGCAGAACGCACGAAGAGGAAGTGAACGCAGTTTAAAAACAGACTTATCAGTTGAGATCTTTCCTGAGAGCCACAACCAGATCTCCTCTACTAAAAACTTGCAACATTTTTTTCTTTTCCTGTGTCTCTGATCATCAAACGTGCTCAATCTGTGCTGAATGATTGTTTGCTTAAAGATGTAGGCTATTAAACGTGCAAATGTGAAAGTAATGCAACCATTTAACACTTTCAAAAGATTATAAACACATTTAAAGGAAATGGGTATACTGAGAAACCAGAAAAGGTGTGAAACTTTGACTGGCTGGATGTTTCCTGTGCAGACATACCCATAAAATGTTAATGCTTGCAGATTGCTTTTTAATAGTTTGTTTATAACTTAAGTATCTCAGAAGATTCCTCAGCAAATCTAGACACAAATACTGACATACAGTAAAAAGAGCTATAAATATAATATATATACATGTATTGAATATAAATATAAATGTAGTGTTGAGCTATAAATATGAATGTAGAAGTATTCGAAAAGATTTCCCCTACTCAAGTTTCACATCGGGTTCAGTGTGGTCACACAAATTCACCATGTTAGCCAAAATGCATGTCATTACGTTACGTCTGTTTACATAAAGGAATCCCAGCTAGTAGTCTATATCATGTGAGGCAGATCATTTATAGCCTTTTCTCACAGCAGCTGCAATAATTAAACTTATCATTTTGGTGGCAAATTGTAATCAAGAAAGGTCCAAATGACAATCATCAGAGATTCACCCGTAGTCAAAAGCAAATAACTTCAGACTGCGGAGTGGCTACAGAAATTGAAATCTACAGGTAACGCTAATACACACTAAATACATATGCAATGCTGATGTTGTTAACATTAACAATTTGAGAACAAAGTATAACAATAATAATTAGCACGGTTTGACGTGATCCGAGCTAAGCGATCATTAAATTTAATCACCATTGGCAGCGCAATTTATTGTAATGCTTTTTTTCCTCAGTTGGTCAGAATAAAAGTGGCAGACATGTTACTTAAGGGGCTTTCGCACCGAATGGTTCTGATTTCTCCCCTGGGCCATGTCCCTGGTTGCATTCGCAGTGGAAATTGGAACTGCAAAGCAGGCGACAGCGGCGTCTTTAAGCGCGGCATTTACAAACGCTAAAAACCGGTGACCACCAGACCGCCTTCCATATTCAGTGTTCGAAGAAAGTGTAAAATTCTTGCAGTTCACAAAGCTTACACTATGTCTTCCCTGTGGTAGATTTTCCCCTACGCACCTGACTTAAGTTTATCTGGGGCGTCTCCTAATCGACACCCGAGCGTCTACTGGTGACACTCAGTAATATACCTGATCACCCGGGGGTGTCTCCTAATCGACACCCAATAATATTTATACTCTAGCACTGCGTCTCCTAGTTGACAACTGCTGCTTTGACTCGGTCAACGTCTTGACCCTTTTGAACACTATCACTTGGGAATAAGGTCTTTAGTGTTCCCTAACTTGCTGCGCAGCAATAATCAGATAGACTCCGGACTATGCCTTAGAATAGGCCTATGCTTTATTCACGGCAGGAGGACATCGTATCAATCAAAGAGAATCCCACCAGCAAGAAGAATACAACAGTTTATATAGGATAGGAGAATGGTAAAGCATTCTACAATATGATTGGTTCTTCATATGTCAAACCCTCATGTTACTAGGTAAAGCAAGACCTGCCCAAATCATGTGTTCATTAGTTCGTGGTTACTCAATATCATGGGGCTATTATATTTAGATAATTGTCTAGCTGTCCTTAAGTTTCATGATTCAGACACACACTGACTTAGGCCCATGCATTTTGGTTTCAAAAGCATATAAATGTTATTCCTGCAAGGAAAAAGAAATGTTAGTTATGATTAATTAAAAAATTCCATCACATCCCTCTTCAACTTACGGAAAAAGTGTAACTGACGTGACGCCAGTTTACACTTTCTTCGTAACTTGAATACGGAAGATGGTCACTTCATAACTTGTTAAATATGGATATTTTTATTACACAAACGCATCACTTTACTTCAGAAGGCCTTTATTAACCCCCCTGGAGCTGTGTGGAGTACGTTTATGATGGATGGATGTGGATGGAGACACTTTCTTCAGCTCATACTCGTTGGTCCCACTCACTGCCATTATAAAGCTTGGATGCGTCAGGATATTTATTAATATTTCTCAGATTATGTTCATCAGAAAGAAGAAAGTCATGTACACCTAGGATGGATTGAGGGTGAGTAAAGCTTGGGCTAATTTTCATTTGAAAGTGAACTAATCCTTTAAAACCATTTAGTACATATTCTTATATCTTTGTCAGATTTTCAAGAACTTTTTTGCTTCAAATCGAAGTTTGTAATCTTGTGATTCACCTCGTTGCTGATTGTCTTGGTTCATGGCTTATAACTCTTTAACAAAGACTATTTTTAAATCCCTGTGGGAAAAAATGAATTGAAAAAAATACTTCCGGAACCAGCGCTGCTGAAAAAGGGGGCGGGCACTAATGCACTCTATAGACCATGGACCTTTTTTCCCTACAAAATTTTACTTATGTGACCGTAATGAGTTTGAGACTTGGGCTTTTCTTAAAAGAAACATCTGAAATGCATGAGACTCTAGCAAAAGTCTCCATATTAAAGAGATTTAATTTGTACATTTTCTTTCCAATAGGCGGATTTTGTCACAGATTTGTAATCAGTGGAGCATAAATGCCCTATTTCTGTCAGATCTCTTTTAAAATAGAAGCCTTTAATAAAATCAGGACACGTCAGGGTTAGAAAAGATTTAAATGAATTTATTTTTCACATTTCTTTAGAGAAATCAGTTACATTTTTTTTTTCTTGATCTCCAAAATGAAGTATTCATTAAACAGCAGAGAACATTTCACATATACTTCAAAATAAATACATCATCTGGTCTCTGCTGCAGTAGGACATCACTTGCAGGGGGAAAAATACTACTTTAAAACCTGCACTACAAACTGCTCTAAGTACAAAGACTTAAAAATGACAGCAGGCAGGACGGGCCACAGACAGACAGACACAGGACGGCGCCACCACGACGCCTTTAAATCGGAGCAAAGGGCTTCACGTACTTCAGGGTTTGACTGTTCCATAAGTCACGGTATTGAGGCGAAAGAACACTGTGCAAACCCATCACTTGTTTTTTTCCACTCACTTGTCACATCACACACACATACACACACGCATGTTTGTGAATGGCAGAATGAGAACCTCCGGCTGTGAGTGCATCCGTGTTGAGTCACATGTTGTAAAACCACAGGCCGAAAGATCTCTGCACTGATACTTCCTGTTTCACAGACCCTTTCCCTTCACGCCCCTCTCTCTCTCTCTCTCTCTCTCTCTTGGCTGATGAGCGCCCTTTCCTCTGGAGGTTGGGGAGGTGGGGAGAGTGGAATTGTCAGGATCTATTTACATCATCCTCTTAGAGCTGGAGCAATACGGGACGTGTCTGTGGGCCTCTTCATATGGACACCTCATATTCTCTCGTGTCCTGCAGAAAATAAACACAAGAGATGCTGTGAGAATTACATTTATGTTAGCTTTATGGAGCATCTTGCAGTGTTTGTGCATGCAAAAAACTCATTGCAACCACAGGTGGTGTTGTTCTACTAGGTGATTTCCTGGCCCTTGTTATGTGGGATGGTTGGTTTGGCTGTTGCTAGGTAGTTGCTAGGGTGTTTTGGTTTCCAGAGCTTTTCTATGTACAGTAGCTGCTAGGGTGTTCTGGGACGTTGCCGGGGCAGTGCTATGTGGTTCCTAAGTGGTTTTGGATGGTTGCTAGGGTTTTCTGGGAGTTGCTAAGTGGTTTCTCAGATGTTTTTGTTTTTTGCCAAGACTTATATGGTTGCTAGGGTGGTCTGGGAAGATGTGAAGTGCTATGTGGCTCCTAAGGGTTTCTAGATGGTTGCTAGGGAGTTGCTAGGTGGTTGCTCAGGTTTTCTTAGATGTTTTGGATGATTGCCAAGACTTAGGCGTTGCTAGGGTGCTCTGGGAAGTTGCCTGGGCAGTGCTATGTGGTTCCTAAGGGGTTCTAGGTGGTTGCTAGGGAGTTGCTTGGGTTTTCTGGGAGTTGCTAAGTAGTTTCTCAGATGTTTTGGATGATTGCCAAGACTTATGTGGTAGCTAGGGTGCTCTGGGAAGTTGCCTGGGCAGTGCTATGTAGTTCCTAAGGGGTTCTAGGTGGTTGCTAGGGAGTTGTTAGGTGGCTGCTCAGGTTTTCTTAGATGTTTTGGATGATTGCCAAAACGTATGCGGTTGCTAGGGTGCTCTGGGAAGTTACCAGGGCAGTGCTATGTGGTTCCTAAGGGGTTCTAGGTGGTTACTAGGGAGTTGCTAGGTTGTTCTGAATACTTTCTACGGTAGTAATATGTAGTTTCCAAATGGTTCTGGGTGATTAAGCAGTTGTTAAAATGCTTGGGCCATTTGCCAGGGCTTTTCTATGCAGTTGCTAGGGTGTTCTGGGGGGTTTCCAAGGTGGTGCTGTGGAGTTGCTAAGTGGTTGCTGTTTTGGGTGACTGCTAGGACTGTTATGTGGTTACTAGGGTGCTCTGGGAGGTTGCCAGGGCAATGCCTTGCCGTTCTCAAGTTCCGGGTGTTCCGGGTGATTGCTAGGGTGTTTTGGAAGGTTGCCAAGGTGGTGCTATGTTGCTGTGGAGTTGCTAGGTGCTTGTTCAGATGTTTTGGATGACTGCCAGGACTAGGGTGCTCTGGGAGGTTGCCAGAGCAGTGCCATGTAGTTCCCAATGGATTCTGGATGGTTGCTAGGTGGTTTCTAGGGTGTTCTGGAAAGTTTCCAAGGTGGTAATATTATATCTTAAGGGTTTCCAGACAGTTGCTAGGTAGTTGTTAGGAGGTTGCTAGGGTATTTTGCGAGGTTGCCAGGGCAGTGCTAAGTAGCTCCCAAGTGGTTCTGGGTGGTTGCTAGGCAGCTGTTCAAATGTTTGGGGTGACTGCCAGGGATTTTCTATGCAGTTGCTAGGGTGCTCTGGGAGGTTTCCAAGGTGGTGCTGTGTTGCTATGGAGCTGCTAGGTGGTTGTTCAGATGTTTTGGATGATTGTCAGGACTAGGGTTCTCTGGGAGGTTGCCAGGGTAGTGCCATGGAGTTCAAAAGGGGTGCATGACGGTTACTAGGAAGTTGCTAGGTGGTATCTAGGGTGTTCTAGAGGGTTTCCAAGGTGGTGATATGTGGTTCATAAGGGGTTTTGAATGGTTGCTAGGGAGTTTCTTGGTGGTTGCTCAGATGGGCAACTCCGTTCCTGGAGGGCCACTGTCCTGCAGAGTTTAACCTGAACCAGCTAATGTCTTCAGGATTACTAGAAAGCTACAGGCAGGTGAGTTTTTAATCAGGGTTGGAGCTCCAGGACCAAAGTTACACATCCCTGATCTATGTGATTGCCAAGGCTTTGTTATGCGGTTGCTAAGGTGCTCTAGAAGACTCTCACCCCTCCAGTCTCGTAGAGGGGGTTGTCGAACTCGGTTTCCACCGTGATTTGGCTGTAGGGATGCGGATACATCAGAGGAAGCCTCAGGTTTGAATGATAACGGCACCTGAGGAACACAGAAGAGTGTTTGACAGGGGTTCAAACCCAGCATATGTTCTCTTATTTCAGCAATGCACAATCATAGTGTTCTCCCACCCACACATATCATTACACTTCAAGCCATTAAATGCTTTATGAAGAAACCAATCTCATTTCTAAAACATTATTAGTACAAGCAGCTTTGAGCAGTCTATTAAATGAGCAATAAAAAATGTAAGTGCTCATGAACAATGGCAGCTGTTTATTGTCGTATAATAGAGTGCAACATTCGGAAGTAAAAACTCTATTCATTTTCCTCATAAGGAAATTGATTTTGAACTATAACTTATAAACCTTTAAAGACAGGCCTACTGTGAGCTACGAAGTTGTTAATCCATGGTATTTGCTTTTGCTGAAGCCATCAGCCCTCATTATTCCATCTTATTTTAAAAATAATCATGTTTAACAGTGGAGTTCCTGGTGTAAAAACTACATTACCCATGATGCTGTACAGAAAGTTACACAAATCAGAGTGTCGAAAAAAGCAAAATGCACCAAAAGATCTTGTTAGCTCGCTCACTCCCATGAAACAATGCTTCATGGGATTATAGTTCTTTCCCTCACTAAAGCCGTTAAGTTCACAGTCTTGTACCTTTGTCTTTTGTGTCCAATTTTCAAAAAATCAAAGTTTGTAGTACTGTGATTCACCTCGTAGCTGATTGCCTTGGTTCATGGCTTATATAACTCTTTAACAAAGACTATTTTAAAATCCCTATGGGAAAAAAACAAATGAAAAAATACTTCTGGAACCAGCACCGCTGAAAAAGGGGGCAGGCGCTAATGCACTCTATTGGTAATACTAACACTTTCCACAGTATATTGCTCACCTTGTGACATAGATGTAGGCTCCTCCCAGTAAAACAGACACTAGCAGTACCAGTATAAATATTGCTAGAGCCATACTTCCCCCATCAAAAGAAGAGTCTGCTGCAGCCTCAGCCACTAGACAGGATACAAAGATGAAATATGTTAATAATTCATTTTCGCCTGCTTTTCCCATTACAACAACCATGAAACTTTATAAAACCTCTCTGATAACAAGTGTAACAAGAGGATAAATGAGTAAACACTTAGAATAGAGCTGCATGATTCTGGATAAATTGAGAATCACAATTTTTTTTTTTCAAATAGAGATCACAATTCTCCCACCATTCTGAACAGACAACTAAACAAACAGGTAATTTACTAGAGGTTCTGACAAAATGTTCATTGCTGTAGTAGTCTATTTATAAAATGTATAATTTTTTTATTTGAATTATTTAAACAAAAATAGGTTTGAATTAATGATTCAATGACTCACTCATAAATACTTCAATTGTTTCATTACTGAATGAATCGTTTTTTGAACAAATCTCTTTAATGAATGATTCAATGACATTCATTTTTTAAGTCAATTGTCGCCACCTACTGGCGTAATGATGTAATTGGTACAATCCTTATTTGAAGCGCCAAGTTACTTTCAAAAGGATTTGCTATATTTTGATTGCTTCTGTAGACATCAGTGTTTATATCCAAGCTATAAACTTTTATCCAAGTTCTTCTGTGATAATATGAATATTTGTAACACAGAAATAATGAAACTGTGTGGTTGAAAAGACTGTTTGTGATGCTGTTTCATATCTATACATGACATTTGCTCTCTCTGGGTCAGCGGCACACCAACGCAGATCTGAATGCTTGATCATACTTGTCAAAGGGTTAATAGACAGTAGAATCGTTGTCATTTAGGAATGAGATTGTGTGGGTGTTTGAATTGAGATCACAAACTTTTAACGATTAATCGTGCAGCTCTAACTTAGATTCAATCTATAAAATTAAAACCTTTGCTTACATTAGTACATTATACAATAAAACTTACCCTCTAGTGCATGATTGCCAGAACATTCATGATTGGCTGAAAATATCAGGGAAAAAATAATACATATTTCAACTTCTAATATATTATATAATAATACAATAAAACAATAACAATGTTCATGAAAATGTATTTTGTTTTATGTAGTGTTCACATCATAGATATTTAAATATTTTCTTTGAATATTATTTAAATATCTGCTATGCAGCTTCATTAGGGTAGTTATAAACAGAAAACAAAATGCAATTGTTGGGATCAACATTACTTTTTGAAATGTAAAAAAATAGTATTTTTTTTATAACAGAAGAAAAAATTAATCTTGGTATAAAGGATAAACCCCTCATATACATGCTAATTCTCTGTAAATACCTCTGTAAATATCTTTTCTTACCTCTGCAAAGAGGTAATGGACCACTCCAAAATGAGGGATTTCCCAGAATGCACTTGATGGCCATCTCACCAATGAGCTCATAGCCTTGGTAGCACATGAAGGTTAGAGACTCTCCCGGTAGGTAAAGCCTTTTAGACAATATCTGGTAGCCGTTGTCAGGAAGGCCAGGATTCTCACAGGACACGGACTCTTCCGCTATTATACAGAGTAAGAAATAAAATCAGGAATAAATGAGGGATTAAAAATAGAGAAAATTTTGGAGAAAACATTTGTGGGAACTCACAAACGCAATGTGGCAAGCGAGACGTCCAAACAGGGGTGCCAGGTTCTCGACCATAGCAAGTGAGTGTGGCGCCGCCCTGCAGGATATATCCGGGAATGCAGCTATACTGGATAGTGGTGCCAACCAAGAGTTTGGGATCAGACAGAGTGCGTGTGGAGTGCTCCACGTGTCCAGGGTCTGTGCAGTACATAACTATTGAGGGGAAGGGAGGAAAAAGAGACAAAACTGAGAAGGATGACATGTGAATCTGCTGAAAGTAAAAGTTCTTTAGACTCCAATTAGCAAAGACACCCAACTATGCTGGACTCACTCTTCTCACAGAACGGAGGCTGGGTGTTCCAGCTTAGGTCCACCTGACAGGTCAGGGTTTCACTGCCCACAAGGTCGTACCCTGGGTCGCACTGATATGTGATACGGGCTCCACGCACCAGCGCTGCATGAGACGTGGTCTTCCAGCCGTTCTGGATCTCAGGTAGATCTGGACACGAGTCATTGCGTGATACCTCTGGAAAACGGGTAAAATGGTTAGCCTCTTCTATTCCTCACACATAAGTTACAGATTTGAATTTTTTTGTGCATAATCTGTTTATTGAATTTTTACAATATTAACAGGATAAAGATACTTGAGGGGGCGGTCGTGGCCTAACGGTTAGTTAGTCAGACTGGTAACCTGAAGGTTGTGGGTTCAAGTCTCAATACTGGCAGGAAATGACTGAGGTGCACTTGAGCAAGGCACTTAACCCTCAATTGCTCCCCGGGCGCCACAGTAAAAATGGCTGTGCACACATGCTTGTACACTATGGAAGCGTCTTTCCGCAATTAGAAGTTTACATGTTTATATTCCACAATTCTGAGAAAAAAGTCAGAATTGTGAGATATAAACTTGGAATTACAGGGGGAAACAGTCAGAATTGTGAGATAAAAAGCTTCAATACAGTAACTACACATTAGATTAGCTGTAAGAGGTGTGTTATTACTTAAGATTTTTCGTCTAGCAGATGATAAAAGTCCCATCTTCATTGATTAAAGGAGGGATCTGAGTCATAGAGACCAGAATATCATTTAAATAAAGAATATCAATAAAATCAGGCTGGGTTTTATTGACCCAGGCCAGTAAGTAACCACCCAGAACACACTGGTGACCACATAGCAAAGTGTTAACAGCTAACAACTACCCACAACAACACCCTAGCATCTTGGAGGGACTTATGCATGGGCAAGCACCACTCATTTTTAGGAAATGTAAAATCTAGTTTTATATTATTTTTGGCCTTTTCAGAATCAAAAAGTCAACTTAAACTTGCTTCGCCCACACAAACGTGTCGGCTTGGTGTGTAGGAGCATGTGCGCTAACTGCTAGGTCAGAGATCTGACAATTTTACTTCTTTATTCATAAGATTTCAGATCTTGTAGCTGGCAAAAGAATTATAAATAAATGTAAAAGGTCTGAGCAAATGAATTTTTTATTTAAAGGCATTCAAAACAGTTTTTCAACAGATCAATTATTCTTAGCATGGCTGGATGTTTGTGTATGATGTTAGCGCAGTGCTAATGGGGTTTTCTTTAGATTCCACATGCATTCAGTTCATGAGCGGTTTGATTATGAGCAAATCAGCCGCCATTATGAATTCACAGGGCATCAGTGACCTTTATTCTCCTGGGAACTTTATCCTCTACCATTATACGAACATAAAAAGAGTATCTCTGTCTCTTTAGTTCAAGCCATTACTGGAGATTGCATGCAAAAGTGCTGTGTGTGTGTGTGTGTGTATCCTATGGGAGAGGATAGAGACAAAACTAAATGTGAATGAATGAGGGCAGCCAGGAGAGAAGGAGGAGAAGAGAATGATGGGAGATTTCAGGAGCTGAAAATAGTTGCGCCAGTGCAAAAAAAAAAAACCAACAAAAAAAACAAGCATTGATTGAAATGCATGGCGACCACTTGAGAACATAATGGATCGGTTGAAGTAATTTGAAAAGAAAGAGTTGCATTGAGACTCTTTGTGAGTTTGTGAGGCTCATGCCAGACTGGAAGTTTGCGTATAAAGCTTGTCTTTAAAAGTGGGAGGTGGGAAATGAAATACTGTGTCAGACTAATTTCATTCAGCCAGATTTTTGGCTATCAACTAAGTCTGGCCTAGTTTTGTTATTGTTAACTAAAACTAAAAGCTAATATAAATATTACATAAAAAACTAAATGGGAAATGTTGGCAACTAACTGAAATAAAACACAGTAAAATACATACAGTATAATACAGTATTTATTATTTTATTAGTTCTTATAAATACATTTTTCTTATAATATATATTTATAATATTTATGTATGAAATATTTATATAAATATATATAAATAAATATATATTCAATGAAAATAATGGGTATCTAATAAATATAATTATAATTATTATATTATATTATCATTATATTTATTAAACAAAAATAAAAAATAATGTACTTTATATATAATTAGAAATGTTGACTTGGCAACTAACTGAAATAAAATACGTTTAAGTACCAAAATTACTAAAAATAAATCAAAAATAAAAATAAATACAGTTAAATAGAAATATTTAAAAAGGAATATTTAAAAAAAAATAATAATTAGAAAATAATATTAGAGTATTTAAGGGTTCTCAAAGATATTTTACATATTATACAAACAAAACTCTTCAGCTCCAGAAGGAACACTCTTCTTGCCATTTCTTTGCAGTATGCATGAGACTGAGTCTAATTTATGCCTTTTAACTGTTAGCTCGAGTGTCCTTACCCATGTAGTTGATGATAAAACCCTCACCCTTCCCAAAGACCAGGCCGGCTGGGTCTGAGTGGAAGGTAATGGTGAGGTCAGGGGTCGAGGAGGACATCTTAAACGGGCTGGTGCCCCCAACAAACTGGCCCAATATACGCGTTGTGACCTCATCTCCATCCAAAATGGTTAGCATATCACTGTCGCTCAGATTCAAGCTAATGAGAGACAGAGAGAGAGAGACAGTGGGCGAGAGGTGAGTGGTGGGAGGAAATGAGAAAATGAACGAGTCATTCAGGCGGTTTGGTGAGTCATCGCATCCAGCAGGTCTGTGGGTTTCATTGGATTTCAGCAGCAGCTTGACGCATCAGCCACCAGAGCAGCTAAACCAGCAGACTTTGCTGTTGTTCTCAGAACAGAATGTTCCAGATGGACTTACAGCTGCACGTCCAGCAGGACGCGTTTGTCCTCGCCGGCGTGAATCCTCCAGCTGCAATCTTCGCCCTCCCCGTACCATTCGGGCCAGTTTGGGGACAGAATAACGCCGCTGGGGCCGGACAGGTCACCGCCACAGAGAGCTGCAGAGAGTCAACAGACACATGTCACATTGATTTCTCTGTCACATTGTTGTCTATCTCATGATTCATTCGAACAAATTTCAATATACACACACACACATATATATATATATATATATATATTTATATTTTTTTTCAGGATTCTTTGATGAATAGAAAGTTCAAAAGAACAGCATTTATTTGAAATATAATCTTTTGTAACATTATAAATGTCTTTACTGTCACTTTTGATCGATTTAATGCATCCTTGCTGAATAAAAGTATTAATTTCTTTAATTTCTTTTCAAAAAAATAAAAATTCTTACTGACCCCAAACTTTTGAACGGTAGTGTATAATGTTACAAAAGCTTTGTATTTCAGATAAATGCTGTTCTTTTGAACTTTCTATTCATCAAGGAATCCTGAAAAAAAAGTACACAACTGTTTTCAACATTGATAATAATCATAAATGTTTCTTGAGCAGCAGATCAGCATATTAGAATGATTTCATGTGAGACTGAAAACTGGAGTAATGATGCTGAAAATTCAGCTTTGATCACAGGAATAAATTACTTTATAAAATATATTCAAACAGAAAACAGTTATTTTAAATTGTAATAATATTTCACAATATTACTGTTTTTACTGTATTTTTAATTAAATAAATGCAGCTTTGCTGAGCAAACGAAACTTATTTTAAAAACATTAAAAATCTTACAGTGTCCAAACTTTTGACTGGTAGTGTGTGTATATATATATATATATATATATATATATATACACACACACACACACAGACACACACACATATACTGTATATACATATATATATTTTAGGGGTGTGACAAGATTAAAATGTGATTTATCGTCGAGGTGAAAAGTTGTCTTGCGATATGGCCATGACGGTGTGTGAGGGTGAAATTAGGATAGAATATGCCACCACAACATTTACATTACACCTCCACTGACGTTTTGCTTTTTAAAAAACCATTTAATTCAGTTGGATAACGTTTGCTTCAATCCCATCCAGCTCATCCAACACGTGCTGCAGAGCTGTACGTAGTGCAGCAGGAATCAGAGTTCAGTGATCACATGGCGTGAGTAAGTGACGAGATGACTGATAAGACCGTGGCGGAGGATTCATTGCACAACAGAGCCTAACGTATAATAAATGTCTTATCTTGTCTTATCTTAGGCACTTTGAATATTGAGAGAGTACTTTGATTATGGTTGCACTTATTTTAAGAGAAAACTGTGTTATTCATTTTTATTTATACTGTTTTTATTTCTATGATCAATTTGTGGAAAGGAGCTCATAAATCATGTACAATAAGGTCTGAGAGACTCATATGAAATCATACAGGAGAGAAGCCAGTCAGTTGAGTTAGTGGCAAAACTTTTACAGTGCTTGAGTATTGTCTTTTACTGCATATGATAATTCAAACTAAGAAAGCAGAGCTGAAACGACATTCATTACAAGATGATTAGTTAAAACATTTCAAATGCACCTGCAGACTATTTTTCTAGTCATGCATTTCATCATTGAGGATTTCTCGTGTCTCATCTCGTGAGCTAACTGTCTCATCCCTAATATATATATATGGATTAACTTTAGCTGCATTCTGATATTAATTGCATGTGACACCAAAGCGATAACAAGCATTTGTAATACATAATGCGGGGTTGACCAGTGTTATGCTCAGCTGTTATCTATTACAACCTATTGTCAGTCACAGAAAAACTCATTTATCCCTTCTAAAGATGAATTACAACAAGGTTAAAAATAGAGCAATAACTAATACTCATCGACTACTGATGATTAGGCCGACATGAAAATATTCATCAGCCTAGCAGCAAAAAATATGAAATTCTAAAAAGCACTATTAGATCAAAGGCTGTTTTTGGATATTAACATGCCATTAACATTCAACGCAATTACCATAACATAATTAGAGAAAATGTTCCAATTAGCTTCAAATCTGCCATCCCATGACATTTAGCAAAGGATTAATGTTATCTCGTAGTGATGTGTATTATGTAACATGTAGGGTAATGTTATAGCCTGGCGTAGGTGTCGTAGTGTCATGAGTCTACCTTTGCAGAGCGGCTCTGTGTCGTTCCAGTAGGGGTCTCGTGTGTTGATGCACTCAATGACGGGCGGGCCCTGCTCCAGCGAGTGGCCGGGGTCACAGGTGAACTGCACCACCGCCCCAACGCCGTAAGTCGGGTCTGTGGTGCTGAAGTTTCCATTTTGGATGTATGGCTCATAGCAGTGGCCCTTCTCGAATGCTAAACGTGAAGAATTAGAAGTTCTGTCAGCTTGAGTTAACAATAAACAATCCAGAGAAACATGTTGGATGGATTAACCTTAGCTGTTATTTATATATGTGTTAAAATATATGTTATTGCATGAGATATACTATAAGAAATTAATTTAAAATAATAATAATAAAAACCTTTACAATAAGGTTCCATTTGTTAACATTAGTGAACATGAGCTAACAATGAAAACACTTCTAAAGCATTTATTAATCTTGGTTAATGTTCATTTCAAGATTCAAGATCAAAAGTTGTATCTGTTAATATTATTTAATGGACCTGAGCTAACATGAACTAACAATGAACAGTTGAGCATTTTTATTCACTAATGTTACCAAATATAAATAAATACTTTCTTAATAATAAATAATATTAATAGTAATAAATGTCTTGCTCATTCTTAGTTAATGCATTAACTAAAGTTTACAAATGAAGCCTTATTGTTACCATAAAGTATTAGATATAAGACATAAAGATAAAATATCAAACCAAATTTATTTATTTTAAAGCAAAATATCACTTTTATTTTTGTTTTAAATGATAAAAAATATAAAAAAATGTTTGTCACACATGACAGCAGATGATTTCTAATGTTCCTAAAAACTTTTATCTAATGCAATAGAATTCATACATTTTTAAGTGTTACTTAAATGTCCAAATACGTTTTGGGACGCTGCCCACAGAGATCAAACTGGCCTACCTTCATAGCGTATATTGAAGCCAGTGTTGTGACTGTTAGGTTGGTCTGTTATAAACTGGACCCGAACAGCCGGGCCTTCGCTGATCACTCCCTCAAACGGGATAGGGCCACCATGGCCGGAATCAAACAAGACCACCGAACCTGCGTCGAGGCCGCTCCATAAGACAAGCCTGTATCATGGGAGAAAGGCTGAGCCACTTATATACATATAAAAAGCATGCATTGATTTAGATGATACATGCATTTACCTGTCTGTCGGACCCAACACCATTCTCTCCAAATGCAGGTGCAGCCTTTGGCCATTAGGAGCCTCCAGGGACCAAGAGCAGCTGCGGTCCAGGGTGCTGTTAGGACCCGAATGGGGTGAGGGGGACAGAACGCGGCCCACCATGGCGTTTTTTACAACCCCGCCACACAAAGCTGGAAAAGAACATATGGAACGTGTCACTAAGAGTAGTTTTTATAATAATTAATAAAAGAAAGTATTTTAAAGTTTTATATATATATATATATATATATATACAGAGAGAGAGAGAGAGAGAGAAATAGGGCGAAAAACAAAAAAAAAATAAAATAACAAAAATTATATATCAATATTTTTCGTCTCTAGATATGACTCTGGTATCTCCATCAATGTAAGTCTAAGGGATTTTTCTGCCCACTTTATTTCTCTTCCAGGTGAGCATATATAAGTTTAGAAAATATATTTAAGTTTAAAACTTAAGGGTTTGTTTAAAGGACTACTAATTATTAACATTTCAGCACTTTTCACACGTTCCTCAATGTCTCACCTCTGCAGCTTGGTTCATGTTGGCTCCACACAGGCAGCGAGGCATTAAGGCATGTGAGTGTGGCGTCCCCCTGCAGGTGGTATCCCATGTGACACTGGAAATGGGCCGTGCCTCCAGGATGCAGATCTTTTACTGACACCTCCCCAAAATGAGGCCGTCGAGGTAGGGCACAACTCAGGCGAAAAACTGGACAAGAAAGACCAGATTATCCTTTTTAAATTCTCCTTTTATGACATCTGAGTAAATAATGACAAATTTTTGGGGGGTGAACTATTCCTTTAATCATTTATAAGTAAAATGAATGCTAGTTCCACTTGAGAAGGCTGATCAAAACAAATTGCAACCAAAGACAGCCTTGTGAAATGAGCCCTGGAGTGAAACTACAAGTACATTAGCCGGTTAATGGACATGGCAGAAGCTATCAAGTTAGATAACAGAGCAAATTAACCAAACGGAGAATTTTTCAATTAAAAGTTTGGAGGCAAAGTCAACTACTGAGACTTCTTGATGAGGAGTGTTTTTAACATTTACACAAGCACCTGTGGGATTCATTACCGTAATATTATATAACCTTCACAGTTTTATGTAAAAGAGCAATTATCTTTATAAAGCCACAAGTCCCAAAGATGCCCTGTTTAACGCATAAGTGGCTTGTTTTGAAAAAGACTCACTTTGATAATGCAGCTGAAACATGCCGACTCCTCCCTCTGGAGACGAACGGTAGAACACGGACAGCGTGTTGGTTGGACTGCGGATCACCTGACCTTCCACCAGAAGCGTCTGATTGGCCAGTACGAGCAAGGCTCCGCCTTCATCTACCCCTCTGATTGACAGCTGCTCTCCCTCTGACAGGTTGACACTTTTGACCTACAACAAAGGAATGCCAATCATCTGGTAAGAAACCCACAATACATTATAAAGTATGTATAGCATGTTGTGTACTATGGTACAATGATGGTATCTGATGATAATACCAAGGTACTTCCATGTGAGTAATTCTCAAAATATAAAGATAATGTCCCTTTTTAATCATTAAAAATACTACACATATTATATATATATATATATATATATATATATATATATATATATATATATATATACTGATCAGGCATAACATTATGACCACCTTCCTAATATTGTGTTGGTCCCACTTTTGCTGCCAAAACAGCTCTGACCCGTCGAGGCATGGACTCCACTAGACCCCTGAAGGTGTGCTGTGGTATCTGGCACCAAGATGTTAGCAGCAGATCCTTTAAGTCCTGTAAGTTGCGAGGTGGAGCCTCCATGGGACCGACTTGTTTGATCGCCCATGATCCTGTCGCCGGTTCACCACTGTTCCTTTCTTGGACCACTTTTGATAGATACTGACCACTGCAGACCGGGAACACCCCACAAGAGCTGCAGTTTTGGAGATGCTCTGACCCAGTCATCTAGCCATCACAATTTGGCCCTTGTCAAACTCGCTCAAATACGCTTGCCCATTTTTCCTGCTTCTAACACATCAACTTGGAGGACAAAATGTCACTTGCTGCCTAATATATCCACCCACTAACAGGTGCCGTGATGAAGAGATAATCAGTGATATTCACTTCACCTATCAGTGGTCATAATGTTATGCCTGACTGGTGTATATATATATATATATATATATATATATATATATATATATATATATATATATATATATATGTGCATTCATATTTTTATTAAAAATATATATTAAAATGATACTAGTGGCACCCTTTGACTTCCGTAGTAGGAAAAAAAAATTCTATGGAAGTTAATGGCTGCCCTCAACTGCCAAACATTCTTCAAAATGTATTCTTTTGTGTTCAACAGAAGAAAGAAACGTATACAGGTTTGGAACAACATGAGAGTGAGTAAATGATGACAAAATTTTCATTTTTGGGTAAATTATTCCTTTTAAGAAAGTAAAAAGTGTGCATTTTGATTTCATGTTGACTTTAAACCATATCATGGCCAGCGTGGATTATCCGTATCTCATCCGATCCCATGAGGACAGTGTGTGTATACATACCAAATTAATTGGAAGTGTTTTAATCCCTTGAGGCAGAATATTTAACACACACACACACACACAGACACACAAACAAACAGCAGGCCTTTGGCTGTGGATTAAAGCGGTAATTAGAGATTATGTCACGGGCATGAATTATCCGCAGAGGGAGAGCGGACATGGACACGGGATTACAGCGGGCTACACGCGGGCACTGCGGCAACGAGCCCCCGTTTCTCTCATTAACATCTGCTTGTGTGGCTCTGGCTGTCTGGGAACATACTGCTGCCTGCCCAAAGTGCTCAACTCCAGTAATTAGATCCCTGCAATTACACCATCTGCCACTAGAGGGCACGTTCGACTGGACACAGAGTTGTTAAGCGCAGTCACCTGTATCTGAGGGTGTTGGGAAAATGTGCTAGGCACAGGAGAAATCAGATTGCATTGCAAAAAAAAAAAGCTTGTTAAGCAGCAGATTGCATTTCCAGAAAACTCCCTCGGGGCCACATGCTGTGGTCGGTGTTCTGCAGCTGGTTATTTGTTGAATTACACAGTCTATTAGCATGTCATTTAAAGAGATTCATGCATTAACAGGTGCCCGTTCAGTCAAGAGAATCCAGCGCAGTTTGTCATATCATTTGAAGGAGGAGGAAAGTATGATTAATGGATGCAATATTCAAACCTCATATTAAAACGTCTACAAATCTGAACCCTGAAGAGCTGGAAGTGTACCTGTAGCTCCACGCCGTAGCCAGTGTACACCGTCACTGTGTACGTGCACTGCAGGAACGCTCCTTCTGGAAGGGGCGGATCGTCTGAAGAATCGATGTAGCCCTCTGGGTCGGTGAAATTGACCCTGCAGTTTGTTACAGCTGGAGGAAAATGCCAGACAGACAACATTAAAACCCCAACCGTTCATCTGAGAATTTGTACAAAGGGGATTTGAGAAGGAGAACAACAGTAAGGAGAAATATCTACATCATCTAACTGTACACTACAGGTCAAACGTTTGGAATAATTTTAATGTTTTTGCTCACCAAGGCTGCATTATTTAATCATAAATACAGTAAAACAGTAATATTATGAAATATTATTACAATTTAAAATAACTGTTTTCTATTTGAATATATTTTAAAATGTAATTTATTCCTGTGATGCAAAGCTGAATTTTCAGCATCATTACTCCAGTCTTCAGTGTCACATGATCCTTCAGAAAACTTTCTAATATCAGATACTAGATACAGGTGTTCAAATTAGCTATATTTTCATTCAAGCTGCAAATTTAAAATTCAAAATCAAAACAATTCGCGAATAAAGCAGCATTTCCATCTCGTGTTTCCATCTCGAACAAAATCATCACTTCTGGGGGAAATTTGTCGCAAATAGATCTTTTACAGCTATTTATGCTAAGTGTTAACAGATACTGTTTGCAAGAAGTATAATTAGCAACAAACACTTAGCGTCTTGTTTACACTAATGCAAACAGTGAAAAAAATGTCATGCTGTTATTAGTACTAAAAATAAAATATCTGAGCAACGGTTGGCAGGGTTAGTGAAAATAACCTTTGCACTCGGTGCAAATAGGCACCTTTTTTATAATTTGTTTAAATTTAAATTTTTATGACTTATGTTTTTTCATTTTTAATATATATATTTTTAGTTTTTAAAATATTTTATATTTTAAATACATTTTAAATATTTTTTAATTTCAGTTTTAGTAATGGGCCCTTTTCACACATAATGCATTTTGTTATCAACATTGCAAATCTAGTATAACACAGTGCAGCGCTTCCAGGTTCTACATCAGAATGCTGGCTCATTATTGGACGATGCTGTTCACGTGAGCAGCACGACGCATGCGTGTGATGCTGGCGAGGAGCCGGCCAATAATGAGTCGGCGTTCTGACATAGGTCAGAAAGCTCTCGGATTTCATCAAAAATATCTTCATTTGTGTTCAGAAGACGAACGAAGGTCTTACGGCTGTGGAACGACATGAGGGTGAGTAATTAACCCATTTTTGGGTGAACCAACCCTTTAAGCTAACATGCCGCTTCAGGAGCCTGTTTGTTTGCGCTCTTGTTTCCGGAAGTCAGTCTCTAGTTCCGCCTTCTCTATGACATCACGCACTGTCAAGCGATGATTAGTTGGGAAGCAACGTGTAGTCTGACATGTTTCTTGTCCACCACGCGACAAAAATTTAGGAGTCAAAATTGCATAATCTGACACAGTGACTATCATAACAGTCTGTACCTGTTTTTTCATCTACGGATCCATCTGCTAGTGTTGTCAAAAGTATCCACTTCGGTACCAAGTAAGTACTGAAATTTTAAAAATGTGACGATACCAGCATTTCCCCCTAGCATTTTGAGTGCTGTTGAGCGGATTCTTAAACACCTCTGATTGGCCATTGTGTTCATACATTCAACAGATATGTCTGTGATTGGTTACAATGATCAATGCTTCAAAAACATGTAAATAGACATCTTTGATGCTCTTCACGGAGTGCTTACACAGATTGCGAGTGTTTGAAAGCAGGCATCTATCAGCAGATCCTTAATATATCCACTGATGGACGGATCCTCGCCTGTTTTCAAACGCTTACATTTTAATCTGTGTAAGCGCTCAGTGAACAACATGTTTTTGAAGTGTTGATCATTGTAACCAATCACAGATATATCCGTTGAACACATGAACACAATGGCCACAGTCACATGACTTTTTTTTTGATGTGCAAGAGCAAATTTTTATGCACATTCTGGATGTTTTATCCACATCTTTGGGTTTCCACTTGCATAAAAACTGAACAGAAACCCAGCTAGGCAATGATTTTCAGTTGCAAAGCAACCATAAGTCATTCACTTTCAATGAGAGTTGGCGAGACTGCTGGGAATGCGATGAAGTTAATTAAAGGTCAACTATTTGTAAATGTGCAGCAGCATGAGGAACAACTACTAGCAGCCAACAGTATAATGACTCATTCGTGATTCAGGTTTCTCTGAATCTCGGTCTTACCTGAGGTGAGAACACCAGATGCAGTTTCAACGTTCACAGTGGTGGGAACAGCAGTGGCGACCGAAGGCTTTGTGAGTGCGGTTGGAGCATCGGTATCCCAGCTCGGCGTTGCGACGGCCTCCGGGGGTTCGGTGGGGAGGTCGTAGGCTGGAGGTAAAGTAGGGTGGCCGCTGTGTGCAGGGAGCATCTTCCTCAGGAAGGGCTGGTCAGGTGACAGGGCATCTGCTCCGGCCCCGAGCCCCTTCCCCAACATGGGCACCAGATTAGGGGGTAAACCGCTGGGAAGAGTCACACCCTTCTGGGCCAAAATATGATCCTTACGAGACAGGACCGACTCTAGGAAGTCCTGCCCCATGGACGCAACTCCTCTAGGGGTTTCTTTAGGGACTGGTACCTGCATCACTGGAGTGAGGCTGGGTGGAGGGGTCAAATCGCTCTCGTCTGGGACAAAGAAAGAGAGTTTGATAACAATTAGCAGGGAGTAAACAAAACTTAACTGATATCAATGCAAATGGAGACTTTGCTCTGCTTCTCAAACTTGTCTCATGAGTAATAAAGCCCAGTATCTCTGCAGTTTCAGAAGAGATCTCAACATGTCAAGATAAGTCAAAGTTCTCAGTATGAACATTTCTCATCAAATTCTTCCAAGATCAGATAATCTGAGCTGCTATACACACTTTTATAGCGCTATACTCGATGGCTGTGTCTGAAATCGCATCGAGTAGGTACTTGTTTTAAATAAGTAATTACTACTCAACTGCTAAAAAAGTATGTTCTGTATAGTATGATTGTGTGTAGTACGAATGTAATCCGGACTATATCTGTCATGTTGCCATAGTCATGTGACCTACCAGCGTCAGTTGCATCACTATCATTCATAAATCCTTTCCCATGGCCTCATGGGATAATAAGGTGTCCATCATATGCACACTTCAGAATCTCACCAGAAGTAATAGGTCATCCCGGCACATTTTGCCTACTCTTTCATGAGTACTGTGAATACGTCTTTTGTCACATACTGTGTTTTGTACCTACTATACAGTAGGGAAGTATGCGATTTCAGATGCAACATCTCCCTGCTTCCCAATGTGCATACTATCTATCCTAAATAGTATGTGAGTTTACAATAAGTGTGTCTCAAAGCGTAGTATGTTGAAAAGAGTATGCCAAAAGTCCCCGGATGGTCTTCAATTTCTGGTAGATTTTCAAAGTGTAGATCCGTGCACACTATTGCGACTAATATTGGAGGAGGATTCAGTTCAGAACTACAAACATGAATAAAAAGTGTTGAAAAACTACAAACATGGCAGATGTGCATGACTGACGGTTAAGTAGAGAAGTTTAGATAAAGAGGATTGAGTGACTAATAATCAACATTTAACCTGATAAAAAATATTTAATGTTATCCTTGTTATTTTTCATCTGCAACAACAATGTGGACTTTAATAAAGATCCATTTGGCCATTTACTTTTAAATGCATCATTATGCAAACACATGAGGAGTCTCCACATGAAAGACCCTGGCAGATCATCGAGCTACAACTATAACTACAACTGAAAAATAAAATTAAACCTAAAGAATAATATTTTTTTTTAAAAATCAACAAAAATGACAAAAACACATAAAAATACTAAAAATTTCATTAAAAACTGAAAATATGAAAATAAAAGCTTGTTCAAAATATTAATAAAAAGTATAATACTATAAAAAATACTAAAATAACACTGCTCCATAATGTATGTTTAAGACATGGTCACATGTCACTGACACCATTTTCACTGGCTCCACCACACAAAAAAGGACTTTTTATTTGCAATAAAATATTTTATGTCTAAAAAAATTAATAAGTATTCCTAAAAGCAAACATTTACCACAAATAATTTGCTACAAATAATGATAAAAAAATAGCTGGATATTATAAAACCATAATTTAACTTTCTAACTCCATAGTTAACGTTTAAGAAATTTTAAGACAAAGTTGATAACAGATTTGTACATTTTCTGAAGGTGTGAGTGGAATGTGAAAAAGTCTTGTGAGCTATAAAAAAATCAACCTCTGAGCTATAAAATCTTCCTCTGCAAAAGCTTGTTGCCAAACTCATTAGTGTGATAATGTGCATGATTTGTGATAAGGTTATGGTAAAGTGCAGGCTTCCACTGCTGTATTCATTCAGGGCAGATGTCAGCTGTATCACTGATGAGGGTTCGGTGTAAAAGAGGTGGGAGTTCCAGCTAAGGGGGAATCTAGTTTTCACAGCACTATCCAGCTAAGTGGACCAATGCCAGGACTCTAAGTTATTAAAACTCCCTCTCTCTCTGTGCTGCTGATTCAGGTTTGCAGACAGTCCTTGATGGGGAGGATGGACTGGAACACAAATGAAGCATGTCAGAGAAATGATGCGTAAGAAATGCACCGACACGCCGTTTCCTACGTGTGTTCATATGTGGAGCTTCACCTCCTGCACACCAACCCACCGCCTGAACTCATTCTTACACCACTGAAACACCTCAACCTTTCATTTTCTGCCAAATAGATATCAATGAGCCATTTAGATATAAAAAGTGACATTAAATGGTCATGCTTATGCTTTGTTTAATTTGGACCGAAAAAATACCATTTTCTGCACTATATATACTCCCACATACAGCAAGGATCCAAAAGTATGAGACCACATTAAAAAGACACACACACACACACACACACACATAACAAACTAATTCAGATGCATATGACTTCTAATCTCTGTTGGCTTTTTCACCACAGCGGCCATTCTTCAAGGTGAAAAAAGAGGAAGCACCTGATCAATTAAATTACACTGGCGAGAAAAGCTATTACCCTCGGAGAGTGATAGAGTGTTGTCCAGGGACGTTGTCTGAGCAATAAAACATGTAATGAAAGTGAGTACAAGAGGAAACCACCTGACGTGGAGTGCACAGGGCCACTTCGTCCTCTAGTGAAAGTTAATTGGTCCATGTACGTTATACATGCTCTTCTGAATTTATTTGAGAATCAAACAAGAAGCCAGCTGACTACTGGATTTATAAGAAATATATTTAAAGGGGTCATGAAATGAATTTTTAAAAATTATTTTAATGTTTCTTGAGGTTCACTTATAACGTTAATTACATTTTTTTGTATATATGCAGAAAAAAATATTATTCTAGGCCCTCATTCTGACCCTCTGTCTGAAATGATCTGTTTTAAGGGGCGGCTCCTTTACGGCTGGTCAGTAAACGACGGCCACTGTTATGATTGGACATCATTGCATAGGAAACAGTATCAATGCCCCCTCGCTATTGCATGCAAGTGTTTTGAAAACATTATCCACATTAAACCGACAAAGCATTATGAAATCGTTTACTTACGGTTTGCGATGCAGCTGCTGTCAGATTAAATACAGTCGGCTGCTTCATCTGTCAACAAAAGTTTCTTTGCGAACTCTCCATTACACTGTGCCTTGTTAAATGACTGAACGGCAGTAGGCGGAGCCTATCTATTCGACTATTCTTCGAAGTCTTGCTCTAGAAGCGTCTCTGTGGATCAAAAAAGGGTGTTTCCCAATTTTGGGGCGATTTCAAACAGGGATAGGCGTTTTTCAACCACTTTACCTGATTTGCTCAAATCGAGTACGAGATTCCAGGAAAAACACAGAGAGAGATCACCTGCATATGAACGTAAGCGGGTTGTTGTAAACTAGCAGTTGTTTAATGTTTCATGTGTGTGAATTTACTAGTTAGCTACCCGTTATTAAAAGCTCCAAACAATCTACTTTCTCTCACAATCTAGAGTTAACATTAGCTTTCGCTCTTTGAAGAATCTGTTTGTCACTTGATTTGTTTTAGGTTTGTCATCAGGTTGTGGCTACAGTGTCTGTATGGTCAATAAAATTAGTTTAAAGGTTTCTGAGTCATCATGTCAGGTTGACACATTTTCTTTAGTTCTCATGATCTAGACATAATTTGTTTTCTCATGATCTAGACATTAAAAAAGTAGTGATCACAAATGATAAGGCTTAGGTACTTTTTTGATTGGATAATTAAAAACACCTATACCGGTTTGAAAATGCCACAAAATTGGGAAACGCCCCTTTTTGTTCTGCAGAGACCTATACTTGCTACAGCAGTCATATGTAAATGTATTAACCCATGTGACGTCACATCCCACTATATCCAAATGAACCATTTTCAGAGCTTGGTTCAATACATGTTTTGTTTCTATTGAGGAAGATGTTTTAAGCTATGAAACTTACAGGATGTTTTTACAAAGTCTTGATCTTGTTTTTGGGCTCTACTAGAATAGGTTTCCTAGTAATGTTCAAAAAACACATTATTTTTCACATATTTGAGATTGTTGCAGTTTGTATCTTCCCAGTCTGTCAGTAACACTCTGTTTAGCTCCTGTCTCTATGAAGCCCTCCTCACGAAAAGCACAACGTGCTCTGATTGGTCAGTTGGACCAGTGTGTTGTGATTGGTCAACCGCTTTGAACGTGTATTGGAAATGTCCCTCCCCTTACCATAACCGTGAGTTTCAACACTCTATTTTGCCACGTCCATTTATTTTGCGTACGCCTTGGGCGTAAATTATTTAAATGAGGAATATTGTGACATGTTCGTTCAATGAAGAAAACTACAATGGAGGTGTTTCAGGGACACTGATATAGAGAATAACTCTGACTGTGCTTCGTAACTTTGCAGACCTTTTCATGCTCAAACAGCAACATTACACACTAAAGAAAGTTGAACATGTAAAAAAGCATAATAGGTCCTCCATAATGGTACAAAGACCTCGTACATGTCAAAAGATCATTAACAGAACTTCAACAGTGTCTGAAATGTCTGAAAATATATATTTTGCACATTTCATTGGCCAGAGGTTGCTTATATCTCAGGAATTCTCAATTACTTCATTTAGGAATCAACTTCTAAATGAGAAAAATGGACTCAAACGAGAAAACACAGAGAGTACAGAGCTATAAAATGAATGTGGATAGTTGTTCAGATAAATTGATCTTAGGAAAAACAGCCAAGAAATGTGTTTGAGTTCATCTTTTACCTTTGATTGCTCTCAGAGTTGCCAAGATACTAAAGTCTGCAGCTTGAGATCTCTTCTGAGATTACGAGGCGTCTTTTTCTTTGAAGAACAATCTCAACTTCAGCAAAGCCTCTTTGTGATCTTCTAATCTAATCATCGTCTAGAAGAAACAATTGAAGCATTAAAGAGATTTATATTCATATAAGATGACTAAAACATCTGACCTATGAGAAATTGGATTTTATAATACATTCATTGCGATTCAGCACTCAAAACAACAAAAACACATCCATTAATGGTTCGTTTTGAGGCAAGAGCTTTCCATAATCACTGTTTGCGAGTGTACGGTGTTATCTCTGTCAATCATTTAATCTATAGGGACAAAGAGTAGCAATTTCTCTCCATTGTTCACTGGATCTTTTTCAGCCGTGTTGAATTGCTGTTCTACGCCGTTGGACTTTTATTTATAGCAAGTGGGTCAGACAAAGCCAACACCATCTGACTCTGAAACTCCAGCGCCACTAAACACTATGGGGTTGTATAGTTAGGACAGGAGCCATTATCCAGAGAGAGAGAGAGAGAGAGAGGGGAAGAGAGACTATTTTAATGACACTATTTTTCAAACCTGCTATTTTGAATGTCAAATGAACTATTTTACCAGTCAGAAATTGCAAGCAGACACATTAAGAGCTTGTCAACGCTGAAACCGCTTTTCTGCTGTCTGCAACCTACGGATATGAAATAGCGAAATGTCGTAATTGTCATACAAATGTCGTAAGTAACCCCCTGTAAATTAATAAATCACTGAGCAATCAATTATAAACATAAACAAACAAACAAACAGACTCACTAATTTTACAATAAAAAAATAATAAAAAAAATCAATTACAAAATCAAATAAAAATCAATTTAACAATAAACAATAATGTAGAATGTAGAATAAGACTGTTTTAATTTGCAAGAATATGTAAATACACACATATATATGCTAATTAAACAAATATGTATATATAAACACAAATTAAATTAATTAATAAAAAATGCAATTTTCAAACAAGTAATAATTTAGAAACAATTGATTATGGATTATTTTTTATAATGAAATTATGATTTATGAAACCATTTTTAATTTGTGAAAGTATGGACATATATATATATATACATATATATATATATATATATATATATATATATATATATATATATATATGCAAATAAAAAAATACAATAAATTAAATACATTAACAATGCCAAAAATGCAATATTCCATTTAGCAATTAAATAGTGTAGAATTTGATTAACTAACTATATATGCACACATATACTCTCTCACACACACACACATATATATATATATATAGATTGTATATTATTAATAAATTATATCACAATTATATATTTCCATTCATCACCCAGCACTCTAGTTATTGTCGTGGCAGATTCGATGTCTCTGTGTCCCTTCAGTTCTGGTCTCAAAGAAAAAACTCACAGAGTCGAAATTCCAGGTCCCAGAAGTGTTTAACTTTATTGTCAAGCAACAAAGTGAGATGCCAGCTCCACATCTGAATCTCTCTTAGCTGGGGCACAGTTTTTATACATATTTCTTATCTCTTAAAACACACCAAAGTAATATTATTGGCTGGTAATATTCACCCTTACATTTTCCCATATTCTCACTTACAGGGGCTCTCCTCCCACACCTCCTTCCCATGTACTCCCTGACCTTTCCACCATAGTCATTTCACCAATTAAATTTCAGGTGTTGCTTATGTAAGAGACAATTTTCTTAGTAAGGGTGGCCGACTGCCAACTACTGTACATCTTTTACCTTAATCTCTCATGGCCTTCTGCCAATTGATGGTCAACCCTTTTCCAATTGGCCAACTGAAACATTGTATCAAAACAGTCAACACTCCCTGGAGGCAAGAAGCCTTCACGTGACACCCTTAATAATGATCTTATTCATTTCACAGCCACCTGTTGTCTGGTGGAAAATTACCAACAAAATATGCTCAGTGGCCAAGTAAACTTGTCTGACCCTTACAGTTACATAGGCCAAGAGGCCTCAAAACACTTCTAGCTTTTATAGTAAGCAAACTAATTCTACAGTTGTTTTCTATAGGATGGATAAAATACTCCATCATTATCAACATCAACTATTAAAACAAAACAAAAAAAAAAAAGCACGTGCACCAACTTTAATAACCAGAAATGACTAGGTTATTTTCCCCACTACTCTGAATGACAAATTAACTATTCCAGCGGTTAGAAATTGCTCACGTCAAGCAGACACATTAACACCCATCCACACCAAGCCAGCGATGCGTCTTGCAGTGGTGTCAGTGCGGTTGAGTTGGCCCCGTGAACGCCATTCATTCACATGAGATAATGAGCCCCAAACACAGGGGCCCCAACAGCACAGCAATTACTAAGAGCACAGAGTCCAACACTGCTGCTGATTGAGAAATTAATCCTCCTCTAGCTGTCATCAACTTAAACCTCACTGCTGCTCTCTCTCATGCTGTCTCTCTCCCTCCCTGTCTCTCTCTTTCTCTCTCTCTCTCTCCCGCTGCCTCTGTCTTTTCTTTATCTTGTTTCCTCGACTCGGCTTCTTTCCGTCCCCCCGCACACTGCTTATTCTGTCGGATTATGACTCAGACAGCTTTCCTGACAGTGACGGCGGAAACAGAAGAAATGCAATTCAATAAATGGCCAGCGCTGAGAAAAACGCAGGAGGGGCGAAAAACGGTGGCAGCTCAACCATGCGAGAAATATTAATGTCTAAAACCGGACTGAGCTTATAAAGGTAGTTTCTAGCTGCTGTTTTTCTGGGTTTGCTTCTTTTGTAGCATGGATTTTGGATTGTACATATATGAATCTGGTAATCAAACAGGAGTAATATATATATATATATATATATATATATATATATATATATACACACACACACACACACACACCGATCAGGCATAACATTATGATCACCTTCCTAATATTGTGTTGGTCCCACTTTTGCTGCCAAAACAGCCCTGACCCGTCGAGGCATGGACTCCACTAGACCCCTGAAGGTGTGCTGTGGTATCTGGCACCAAGATGTTAGCAGCAGATCCTTTAAGTCCTGTAAGTTGTGAGGTGGAGCCTCTATGGATCGGACTTGTTTGTTCAGCACATCCCACAGATGCTCGATTCTTGAACCATTTTTGCTTTGTGGCAGCGCACATTAACCTGCTGAAAGAGGTCACAGCCACCAAGGAATACCGTTTCCATGAAAGGGTGTACATGGTCTGCAACAATGCTTAGGTAGGTGGTACGTGTCAAAGTAACATCCACATGGATGGCAGGACCCAAGGTTTCCCAGCAGAACATTGCCCAAAGCATCACACTGCCTCCACCGGCTTGCCTTCTTCCCATAGTGCATCCTGGTGCCATGTGTTCCCCAGGTAAGCGACGCACACGCACCCGGCCATCCACGTGATGTAAAAGAAAACGTGATTCATCATACCAGGCCACCTTCTTCCATTGCTCCGTGGTCCAGTTCTGATGCTCACGTGTCCACTGTTGGTGCTTTCGGCGGTGGACAGGGGTCAGCATGGGCACCCTGACAAAATTTTGACTTGCTGCCAAAAGCTTTACAGATATTTATTGGAAAGTATTTAAACAATATTTTACCACAGTTTACAGGTGGTAGAAAATTAATGTCACAGTTTCAGTAACTTAGGACACTAGAGACCTTTCTACTTACTCTGAAAAAAAGAAAAATATATACACCTAAAACTGTCCCGGATGTTGCTTTTAATTGCAAAAGGTACTACCATCATACAATCATGGTAATAATACCATAGATTTTTCTATCTTCAAAACACAGTACCATAAAAACACCAAAGTATATGAATATGGTAATCACGTGGAACCATGGAACATACACCAAAATACTGTCTTTACCGTTTACCACAATACATTTTTGTAATGAGATTTTATACATAGTTTACAAAAAAGACAAAGTGTGGTAACTGTACTTTTTATAAGTTCATATTGTTAGAAAGTAAACACAACAACTTGTGTAACATACTGTATATGCATCAATTTGAATAATCTAAAAGTGTTTTATGAAATATGACAGCATGGTTAAAAACATCCCGTGTTACTCTAGCTGAAGCTCCCTGTCTCAGTAACAAGCCCTATTCCAGGCCTTTCGTCTCTTGAAATCCAGGAATATAATTCCTCTCAGCAGCTTCCTTTGACATTCAAACTGAGGTGAAAGAGGGCCAATCACGCGGCACAATGGTCTTTTCAAGAGGAAGATCCTGACCAATCTGGATCAGAAAGAACCCTGAGATCCTGTCAACTGAGTACAAACGCTTGATGGTTACTATCCCGCCTCCCTTTGTGTGTCTGGATCAAATCCAAAAGCGGTTTGGAGCGAATATGCCAAAATCAAAATAGAAGCATTCAGTTGTCATAATTGCAGCCTAGAGAGCAGTTGGAGGATTTTCAGTTAGACGCTGTTGCCGCAACAACCTAGAGAGATTTACCAAGCGTTTTCTGCTGTTGATAAAGCACAGTGTATTTACCTCCACGAGACAGTTACGTCTTTATCAGGATGTTGCTAAAAGCCAGCAGCTATAGAGAGCAACAACAGAGTTCCAGAAGTAAAAATCCTATTCATTTTCTTTATAGAAAAACTGGCTTTTAGCAATAACGTATTAAATCCGATAAAGACAGGCCTAGCGTGAGTTCTGAGGTTGAGCGATGGTCTATGCTTCTGTAGAAGTCACAATTCAAAGAGAATTCAATTCAAGTTTTCTTCCCCAATCATGTTTATTTGCACTGTTACCATGAAAACAAAAATTGCAGCAATAGAAATGAGGTACTATTTCTCAAACTTCTTGTGTAAGTCTATATATTTGAATATTTTGCAATAACCCAAAAATATATTTTTAATCAGTAATTGTTTTCAAATTTTATTATATATTTGCTTACATACACACACTCTTATATACAATTATGAAACTATTAAGCTATTAAAAATATGCTACTGTTTAAAAGTTTGTGGTCAGTACGTTTTTTTTAATAGAAATCAGTACTTTAATTCAGCAAGGATGCATTAAATTAATCAAAAATGACCGTAAAGACATTTACAATGTTACAAAAGATTTCTATCTTTTTTATTTCCAAAAAGAGTCCAAGAAAATGTACGGTTTCCACAAAAATATGAAGCAGCACAACTGTTTTCAACATTAATAATAATAATAATAATAAATGTTTGTTGAGCAGCAAATCAGCATATTAGAATGATTTCTGAAGGATCATGTGACACTGAAGACTGAAGTAATGAAGCTGAAAATTCAGCTTTGATCACAGCAGTATATTCAAATAGAAACTAGTTATATTTATTTGCAATAATATTTTAAAAATATTACTGTTTTTACTGTATTTTTGATCAAATAAATGCAGCCATGGTGAGCAGAAGAGACTTTTTTGCAAAAACATTTAAAAATCGTACTGACTCCAAACCTTTGAATGGTGTAGTGTGTGTGTGTGTACTTGTATTATAAAAAATAATATAATTTCTATTTTTGTACCATATCATGCATTATTTCAGTTAGTTCTACCAACAAACCACCAGCAGTCCAACATAAGCGTATTTAAAATAAACCTTTCTTTTCTAAGCAAAAACACGCCTCTTTCAATGCAATTGAGTTGATTTATAAAATATAAATCATGGAATATATTGCCTGCCACAATTAACTTTGTTTATGCTTCAAGTCAAAGTGTATAACAGGATTCATTGGGGAGCTGGTTGGTTCACTTCAAGGTTCAGAACCCTTTATTTGAAATCCCTATGGTGAAAATGAATAGGAAAAACTACTTCCGGAAGCAGCAGGGCTGAAAGAAAGTGGGCAGTCATAGTACAAGAAAGGGCATTAAAATAAGCTACAAATGACTTGACCGAACCGGTAAACACGCTCTCGCGGATTCGAGCAGAGCTTCCCACACACTTCCACATCTCCCCCGTCTACACGGCATCCCATTATCACCGTTTAGTGCTATGACTGTGTGCTGACTCATTAAAGGTGTCAATGATCCCACCATAGAGAGAAAGAGTAACAGAGTGGTTGTGAAAGGAGGGATTGCGTGAGATAAAGAGGACGGTGGGAGGGTGGGGAGAAAGGGAGAGAGAAAGACTAAGCAAGACTGTGTGTTTCTGGGCAGAGCAGATAAAGGCCACCGCCATTGGCTGTATGGATGTGGGGAAGAACTGCACGCTTGTCAAGGTTTGAACGCATGGCTGAATAAAAACATATAACTAACCTTGACTTTTCAATCTCCACATTTGTCTGCTTTTATGCCCTTCCTCTTTCCACCTCCGGTGACATTCTCTACATGCTTTACAGCTGACAAACAGACAATTACTGTAACCGTAAATTCCTGAGGCGCATTCGTTCCGTTCATATTCAGTTGCTGTGGAAAACACCATGTGTGAAGGCTACATTGCTTATGACTACATGCTACAAAACGTCACACATATTGGGGGGGGATTAGCTAAATAGCTGTTCGTGAGAATTATAAACCATAGGGAAAAGAAACGCAAGTGTTTAACGTAAACATTACAGTGTTGGCAACTGACAAGTTCACAATCATCAACCTTTATTATAGCTCAAACAGTTGTTCTTGGAGCCATGCTGACCATTCTGGGAGGTCTGCAGTACAGCAGTGGTTCTTCTGTAGGAGTGCAGGGATCACTATCACCACTCACCATGAAAATCTGATGCCTTTGACCTATTTTAATAAATGCCAGCATTTGCAAAAAGAATACTACTAGGACTGCACAATATATACACTGTTAAAAATAAAGGTTCCAAAAGAGGGTTTTCACAGTGATGCCACAGACCCAAAGAACCTTTCAGTGATCAGTTCTCAAAAGAACCATTTTTTGCTTAGTATAAAGAACATTTTAAAAATCTAAAGAACCACACTATAAAGAACTTTTGTGGAATGGAAATGTTCCATGGAACCATAGATGCCAATATATAACTCGAATTCCGGAAATGTTGGGACGTTTTTTAAATTTGAATAAAATGAAAACTAAAAGACTTTCAAATCACATTAGACAATATTTTATTCACAATAGAACATAGATAACATAACAAAAGTTTAAACTGAAAAAATTTACACTTTTATCCACTAAATGAGCTCATATCAAATTTGATGTCTGCTACAGGTCTCAAAAAAGTTGGCACAGGGGCAACAAATGGCTGAAAAAGCAAGACATTTTGAAAAGATTCAGCTGGGAGAACATCTAGCAACTAATTAAGCACGTAAAAAGATTGTGGAATACTTTAAAAACAATGTTCCTCAACGTCAAATTGCAAAAGCTTTGCAAATCTCATCACCTACAGTGCATAACATCATCAAAAGATTCAGAGAAACTGGAGAAATCTCTGTGCGTAAGGGACAAGGCCGAAGACCTTTATTGGATGCCCGTGGTCTTCGGGCCCTCAGACGACACTGCATCACTCATCGGCATGATTGTGTCAATGACATTACTAAATGGGCCCAGGAATACTTCCAGAAACCACTGTCAGTAAACACAATCCGCCGTGCCATCTGCAGATGCCAACTAAAGCTCTATCATGCGAAAAGGAAGCCATATGTGAACATGGTCCAGAAGTGCCGTCGTGTCCTGTGGGCCAAGGCTCATTTAAAATGGACTGTTTCAAAGTGGAAAAGTGTTCTATGGTCAAATGAGTCCAACTTTGACATTCTTGTTGGAAATCACAGACGCCGTGTCCTCCGAGCTAAAGAGGAGGGAGACCTTCCAGCGTGCTATCAGCGTTCAGTTCAAAAGCCAGCATCTCTGATGGTGTGGGGGTGCATAAGTGCATACGGTATGGGCAGCTTGCATGTTTTGGAAGGCACTATGAATGCTGAAAGGTATATAAAGGTTTTAGAGTAACATATGCTCCCCTCCAGATGATGTCTATTTCAGGGAAGGCCTTGTGTATTTCAGCAGGACAATGCAAAACCACATAGTGCAGCTATTACAACAGCATGGCTTCGTCGTAGAAGAGTCCGGGTGTTGAATTGGCCTGCCTGCAGTCCAGATCTTTCACCTATAGAGAACGTTTGGCGCACCATTAAACCAAAATTACGTCAAAGACGACCACAAACTCTTCAGCAGCTGGAAACCTTTTTCAGGCAAGAATGGGACCAAATTTCAACACCAAAACTCCAGAAACTCATAACCTCGATGCCCAGACATCTACACACTGTTTTGAAAAAAAGAGGAGATGCTACACCATGGTAAACATGCCCCCGTCCCAACTATTTTGAGACCTGTAGCAGGCATCAAATTTGAAATTAGCTAATTTTGTGCTTAAAATTGTAAAAATTTCTCAGTTTAAACATTTGTTATGTTATCTATGTTCTATTGTGAATAAAATATTGGCTCATGTGATTTGAAAGTCTTTTAGTTTTCATTTTATTCATATTTAAATAACGTCCCAACATTTCCGGAATTCGGGTTGTATATTTTAAAATGTAATTTATTCCTGTGATGTAAAGCTGAATTTTCAGCATCATTACTCCAGTCTTCAGTGTCACATGATCCTTCAGAAATCATTCTAATATGCTGATTTGGTAATGTCCTTGCTAAATAAAAGTATAATTTAACCCTAACCCTATATCTATAGAGATTAAACTATTAGAGACTTGGAATGGGCTCTTTTGACTTGAGCTAGCAAATGATACCTTAGCAACCACTCAGAACACCACAGCAACCACATAGCAACATGCTAAAACCAATTAGAACACCTTACAGCAGCCTTGGCAACCACTCCAACGCAATATTTTTCCAAACAATACCTTATAAGGGCTGCATATTAATTATACCTGAACTATTGACTCAAGTGCACAGTCCAACATTAATTAATCTAAATTCTCTATGGCGGCAGCCATTTTCCCAAGGGATCTCCAGCCCTGCTCTCTAATTTGAACACCTGGCTCATTAGCTGTGGTGCTCAGCCCTGAGCTCAATGGCAGTTACAGCGGCTATTACTATGAAGTCACACCAGAGAGATAGAGACAGAGAAGAGCAGGAACCAGAAATAATGATTTCTTTTTTTTTCCAGTGGAAGCTAATGAGAGCAGCACAGACACTGGGTCGATGTCTCGGGACAGTTGCTATATGCCCCCAATGGGTCAGCCAAGCCCTCTAGATCTAAAGCTGAACTGGAGCAGCCATTGATCACATTGGGACCGGGCACATGACACATCATTTCTGCCCGAAGTGCTGCCCAATGCACCATGGACACAATATTAAACCAATGATCTACCATGCGAACATCTTTATCATCTGCTGAGAGTCTGTAAACATGTACAAATTACATCAAAAGTCTTGGACAAATGCCTGGTGACTGTACGATCAAATTGGTGGTGACTGTACAGCTCTAGATTGACTCAGTCGTCCGTCAATGTGGAAAATAAGTGCTGTCAATCCTGATCCAGTACAGATGGCAAATTCACCCAGCATGCAAAGCTTTTTAAGCACAAATCAGATTGAGTCTGTAATAAGATGGGTAAAAGAATTAGCATCAAAATGGTAAAATCTGGATGTTTAATAAGCTTATTTTAAGTTGCTTACAGGTAAATTGTGTCATTTTAAACATTAAACATTTTTTTCTTTTCAAGTGTAAATTGCAAAGACAATTATAAGCATTCATTAATTGGCAATGAACATTCACAACTCATTACGCTTGTAATGTGGTGTATTTCTGAGTGAAACGGCATACTGAACCCAAAAATGTGAAGCAGTGGATGTTTCATATTAGGGTTGAGCAAAATTCAGAATGAATAGATGGATGGATGGATAGATAGATAGAGAAACAAGAAGTAGATAGAAGGATAGATAGAACAATAGAAAGAATGAAAGAAAGATAGATGGATGGATAGAACAATAGATAGATAGAAGGATAGACAGATAGGATAAATAGAACAATAGAAAGAAAGAAATAAAGAAAGAAAGAAAGAAAAACTGAAGACAATAGATAGATGGATAGATAGAAAGAAAGATAAACTGAAGAAATATAGATAGATAGAAGGATAGATAGAATAGAAAGAAAGAAATATAAACTGAAGTATAGATAGATAGATAGGACTGAAGAAGTGGATAGATAGAAGGATAGATAAAACAATAGAAAGAAAGAAAGAAAGAACGATAGATAGATATACATAGATAGATGGAAAGATAAACTGAAGAAGTAGATAGAAGGATAGATGATAGATAGAACAATAGAAAGAAAGAATAAAGAAAGAAAGAAAGAAAGAAAGAAAGATTAATCAATAGATTAATTTATTCAAATCACTTCTGAATGGCTCACAACCTGCTTTCATGCTGTAATAGAAAGAGAAAGCAAGTTTAAACTGTATTGAAGCAAACAGGCTCAAATAAATGTAAATCATTCTTAAATCCAATTTACGTGAGGTAAATTTTGCGATTTACCACAATGTTGAATGGCTTTCACTCGAAGAAAAGTGTGTAAAAAAATACGGCCGGCTCAATGTACCGTGCTAATATTAAGGACTTTTCTGTATTGATTTTTTTCATAGGTGTTTTACCCATTGTTTGAATTACACGTTGCATTGTGTTCTAATGTTGAAGGAAATGTCCGTAACAGAAAAGGAACTGGTCATTTTCTGCTAGGACATCATCTGTTTTTCTTCCTACAGTGTACTAGAGTTGTTTCAGCATAATAAACTAGGACAGGAGAAACTTTTTTTAAAATCAGCACCACCATAAAGAACATCATCCGCTGCATCGTCTCCATGATCAGTGGTGCCTTTAGAGGGATCTCATCCATTCTCGGATGCTCTTTAGGGGCCGATTCTGTTGGATTTCCTCCAGGATGGCGACTGGCACAGTGAGGCAGATGGCATCTTCTGCCCGCTCGTCATTCAAGCGTCTCTGAGCAGCTGCACAGGTGTGCGTCTTCTGCACACGCAGCTGTCCTACTCCTCTCTCTCCTCTCACATGTGTATCTCCCTCCATCCTTCTCTCTTTCCTCTGCCTTTAATCTCGGCACTCCTCCCTCAACACTCTGACCTTTGCTTCGCTTTCATTTATGTTATTTTGGGACGGTGTGTTCTACAAAGGTGAAACGAATAACGTTTTCTACGATGCGACGAGAGTGTGATTAACCACTTCTCTGGAGAACAAAGGGTGACAATACATCAAAGAGCCGTATTCTCTCCATTCTCCCTCTCCTGCCTTCATTTAACCTACAAAGTGTGCACAGGGATCAGAAAGATCAAGAAGACTGATAGAATGATCTCGTTCACTTCATTTCTCTCTCTGGGTATTAGCATACAAAAACACAGATTCCTCACAAAATAGCATACTACTACCATTATTTTAGTAAATATTATATACACTACTGTTCAAACTACTGTACACTACACTACACTACTGTACTGTACTGTTCACTACTGTTTTTGTGAAAGAAATTAATACTTTTATTCAGGAAAGACTCATTACATTTATCAAATGTGACAGTGAAGACATTTTTAATTACAAAAGATTTCTATTTTAAATAAATGCTGTTCTTTTGAACTTTCCATTCATCAAAGAATCCTGAAAAAAAAAAAAAAAAAATCGGTTTTCACAACAAAATTGTATGGAAGCTTGTTTCTGCCAATGAATAAAAAATAAAAAAGGTAATTGCAAGTTTTTATCTCACAATTCTGACTTTTTTTCTCAGATTGCATGATATAAACTCACAGTTGTGAGTTATAAAGTCCGAATTGCGAGTTATAAAGTCTGAATTGCGAGATATAAAGTCCGAATTGCGTGATATAAAGTCACGACTGAGAGTTATAAAGTCCGAATTGCGAGTTATAAAGTCTGAATTGTGAGATATAAACTTGCAATTGCGAATTATAAAGTCTGAATTGCAATATATAAACTCACAATTGCAAATTATAGTCCCAATTGTGATATAGTAGCAATTGCGAGTTATAAAGTCTGAATTGCGATATATAAACTCGCAACTGCAAATTATAAAGTCTGAATTGCGATATATAAACTCACAATTGCAAATTATAGTCCCAATTGTGATATAGTAGCAATTGCAAGTTATAAAGTCTGAATTGCGATATATAAACTCGCAATTGCGAATTATAGTCCGAATTGTGATATAGTAGCAATTGTGAGTAATTAAGTCAGAATTGTAAGATATAAACTCGCAATTGCGAGTTATAGTCTGAATTGTGAGATATAAACTTGAAATTGTGAAATGTATAGTCCGAATTGTGATATAGTAGCAATTGCGAATTATAAAGTCCGAATTGTGAGATCGAAACACGCAGTTGCGAGTTATAAAGTCCGAATTACGTGATATAATGTCGCAAGTGCGTTATAAAATCCGAATTGCAAGATATAAACTCGCAATTGCGATTTATAGTCCAAATTGCGAGATATAAATGCAATTGCAAGTTATACAGTCAGAATTGCGAGATGTAAACTCAAAACTTCAAGAAACGTCAGAATTGTGACATCTCACAATTCTGAGAAAAAAATCTGTCTATTCTGATAAAAAGCCGCAATTATCTTTTAAATTGTTTTATTCCTTGGCGAAAAACGAGGTTCCATAATATTACGCAGCACAACTGTTTTCAACACTGATAATAATGAATGTTTCTTGAGCAGCAAACCAGCATATTAGAATGATTTCTGAAGGATCATGTGACACTGAAGACTGGAGTAATGATGCTGAAAATTCAGCTTTGATTACAGGAATAAATTACATTACTGTATTTTAAATGAACTAATGCAGCCTTGGTGAACATAAGAGACTTCTTTCAAAAACATTAAAAATCTTATGGACCCCAAACGGTAGGTCATCAAGATGCATACAGAAACTCACATTAGATACTGTAAACACTGCACAGAAATAGTATGCATACTTGCTATCATAAAAGATATAATGCCATTTCAGAAGAAATTCACAGATATTGGCCTTTGAGATTTCTTTATGATCTTATTTAAATATCTCTAAGAGTTTTTTCTTTGTAAAGCTACTTTGGAACAATCTGAATAGAAAAAGTGTTCCACTCATAAAACAGAATGGAACTGAACTGAATCCTACTCTTGTTTTCCCAAAGACTGTGTTGTGTTGATATTCCTATTGCCATGACAACCTATCTTAAAAGCCCTCTCCATTTACAATTAATGCGGTTTATTTATTTATTGATTTATTCATGCTACCCAGAGGAAACCCGCTGTACGTCTAAAAATCAAAGTGCTTGTCTGTCATCAAAACACAGATCTTACAGTCTCATGACAGTGAGGAGGTTTCATAAGGCTGACAAAGTTTGATGGATGCAAGATGGAAAGAAGGGGTAAATGAAAAAGACTGTTTTTCTCTCTTCTCCATGTCTTGACTCCTCCATCTTGTGCTCCATGCATGAACGGGAGGCAGTCTGGAGTGTGAGCGGTGTTTCAATGACTGTTGCCCACAGAGAAGCACTAAAGTGTGCAGCCCTGCCAAGAACCCTCCAACCGATCGCTCATTCACACTCTCAAAAGACCTGGAACCGACCGCAGCCGACACTGCACAGATTGAAAACACCAGGCCACCCATATTTAACACATCCCTCGGGATACCTTACATCTCACACTAAATGAGTACCATGGTATCGTCATTCTTTTTTATCATGGTAATACCAGTGTATACCATGGTACCATGGTATTTTTTGATAAAATCTGATGGCTCAGTGAGGCCTGCATTGACAGCAAGATAATTAACACTTTCAATGCCCAGAAAGCTACTAAAGACATATTTAAAACAGTTCATGTGACTACAGTGGTTCAACTTTAATGATATGAAGCGACGACAATACCTTTTGTGTGCCAAAAAAACAAAATAATGACTTTATTCAACAATATCTAGTGATGGGCGATTTCAAAACACTGCTTCATGAAGCTTCAAAGCTTTACGAATCTTTTGTATCGAATCAGTGGTTCGGAGCGTGTATCAAACTACCAAAGATCGGGGAAAAAAAAGATTCGTAAAGCTTCTATTTTGGATTTTATCAAAAATATCTTAATTTGTGTTCTGAAGATGAACGAAGGTCTTACGGGTGTGGAACGACATGAGAGTGAGTAATTAATGACAGAATTTTTGGGTGAACTAACACTTTAATACTATGGTGCATTTGAAACATTTAGCATGACTTCCACAAATACAAGTTTGGTACATGGTAATACAATATTTTGGACATGACAGTACCATGATATTCATAGAAGTATCTTGCAGTACCATGTAAATACCATACATGAGTTTCAGTAACATGGTACAATCACTTTTTTTTAAAAGGAAAACTGTAAAACCATTGTTTTATGAATATTTACCAGGTAATATGATGAATATTTGGTAACATGGTAATACCATGGTTTTTGGTTATGTACCTTACAAAAGTTCTGTGGTGGTACTATGGTACAGTGATGGTGTCAGATGGTAATACTATGGTACTTTGAAACATTTACCATGACTTCCAAGAATTCCATGGAACTTTTCCAAAATACCATGCCAGTGCCATTTTACATGTCTAAAACACCATGGTAGTATATACATTTTTTGGACATGAAAGGTATTGATGATGTAACCAGTGTTGGGTAAGTTACTCTAAAAAAGTAATTAATTACTAGCTACTAATTAGACCTTCAACAGTGTAATTAGATGACTATACTTACCCTCTTTAAAAAGTACTTTATTACTTCTTAGTAATTACTTCCTAAATCCCATATCAGCAGTTGAACAAACAAGGATAGACATGAAACTGCTCTTTTAATTCTTTCAATTAAATAATACAAAATTGCTTAAATTATTCTTGAATTTACCAATGTATTTAAAGGTTACATTAAAAACATTTTAACATTATACGTTACATTTTGATGTTACTTCCACTACTGGTTTATACAGAATTGTTTTATATAGTATTTAATGCAATTAAATCAAAAGTAACTGTAAAGTACAGAAAAATTAAGAGTATTCCCTTTTACTGTAATGCATTACACCCAACACTGGATGTAACATGGTAATACCATGGTTTTTTGGTTATGTACCTTACAAAAAGTTCTGCAGCATTACCATAGCACAGTGAGGGTATCAGAGGGTAAATACTATGCTTTTGGTGCATATTTACAAGGTAGGCCTACTTACAATAATGTCTAAAATACCATGTTACTTTTTTAAGGGGTTCCATGTCATTTTGACATGCACTAGGTAATGCTATGGTACATTACTAATAAGTAAACATTCAGTATCCTGGTATATATTAAAATTACGATGGTACAAAATGTTTTAAGGGCATTAAAGCCATTCAGTCACATTTCAAGACATTAATTCCCATTTACAAAAGCAGCAGGCGCGATACCTTATCACATTCAGAAACGATTCAGATCTAAACGTTTGAAATTACATTAATTCAGAGGCTCTTTCTAAAGCTGTCTTCATGCCCTGAAAAAGTCATTTCCATAATAGCTGTAAAATGAAGTTCTGGCACTAAATCGACTCTCTCCACCTGCTGAGACTGTCCGTCTGCATTAGCGGCTGACAGCGCTCGAGAGCACAGGACGGAACAAACCCGACAGCTGAAGGTGTGTAAAACATCGAGCTAAAACGTTAAGGCAAACACTCGTCTCAAATGTCACCGTGGAGATAGGGGAGCTGACGGCAATGCTTTGACTGCATTTCTCACCTCGTCTTGACGCGCTAAACGGTCCCGGGCTCAGGTGAAGGCAGTCGCTTTCGTGCAGAGCTCAAATCAGAGAAACAGGTTGGGACATTTCAAAACATGCGACCTGTCAGCCGCTGCTTTGAAGCAAAGGGAAGCTGAAATATTAAGCATGTAAAATGCTCCACGGAAATTGAGGTGTCATGCGCTTGACAGATGGCGCATGCTTTGCACCAACCGTTCCATCTGGCTGAAGTGACATCGTCATATTCAGAGGCTCAGATTTATCATGGAGCGTCTTCAAAGTTCAGCGCTGACGTTCTGAATCGCTCATTCACATGCATCATTAGAGCTGTAGCTGTGTTAGGAGCGATTATGAGGGGTTGTGTGCTATTCCTCAACTTTATCTCGCTTTTTAAATCAAGGCGTCTGTTGGCAACAGTAAACATTTAGATGCTTGAGGAGCCCTATTCTACAGTCTTAAAGGGAACCTATAATGCCCCTTTTAACAAGATGTAATATCTTAATAAAATAATATCAAAGTCTCTGATGTCCCCAGAATGTGTCTGAAGTTTCAGCTCGAAATACCCCACAGATCATTTATTATAGCTTGTCACACCGTTTTTGTGTGTGTCCCTTTAAATGCAAATGAGCTGCTGCCGCTTTCCAGAAGAGGGCGGAGCTTTAACAGCTCGCGCTTCAGTTGCTCAACAACAACAAAGCTGGAGAATCTCACGCAGCCAGAATGAGGATTGTCAGTAACGTTGTTCAGCCTTACATTGTTCAAACCGGAGTCGACACTGATGGAGAGACTCAGGAAGAAGTTACAACTTTTAGAATGAAACTGGACGTTTCTGAATGGTTAGTGGATAAATTTATGTAGTTGCTGTAGAGTTGATTCAACTCATCGTCTAGCATGTGCCGTCATCCAGCATTGAATTGACCCTCGTTTGTGTAGCAGTCCGGTGTAAAATGACGACAACCCTTCCTCTTCTCTAAAGCAACCCAACATGGCCTCACCCCCTTTTTTGCATGTTCCCAGGGGTGGGGTTTATGTACATTTTGTGGTTAGTGATGTCACCAACCTGGGAAGAAGCTCATTGTAGTCCCTACCAGACATTTGTTGTAGTCCTTAAAATCGATTTCTGTAAAAGAAAATATCTCCTTTTGCATTGAACTTTGAGCGTCGTAACTTTGCAGATGTTGTTTATGCTCAAACTGCAACATTACACACTAACTAAAGTTAAAAAAGTGAAATCATAATCAAATACCCCTTTAACATTAGTTATTAGTTAACATGAACTGACAATGAAAAATACTTCTAAAGCAGTTATTAATCTTATCTGATGTTAATTTCAACATTTCCATTATTAAAATCATCATTAAGATTGATTAAGATTAATAAAAACTGTAACAAATGTATTCCTCTTTGTTAGTTAATGCATTAACTAATGTTCATTATTGGACCTTATTGTAATGTAAAGTTTATCTACTACTCTTTTTTTTTTTTTTTTGCATATCAGGGTAAACATTTTAGGGCATTTAATGACCCCTGAAATGATGCAATTCATAAAATTATCCAGTGCAACTAAACACAAAACATGCACTAATATATTCTCTTTTCATGGTCAAGATGAGCTGATCCTTTGGGCCATTTATTAGTTTTGTCAGATTCACTCGACCAATGCGATCAGTCAGGGCTGATTAACACTGCTTGATAATTTCATTAACACTCCGAGGCAACAGATGCTCGGCTGTGAAACTCTTGTGTCAGGATGTTTACACTAAACTGTTTCCTCACGTTTTTATTGGGAAACATTAAAGAGGGCCTTAATTTCACATCAAGCCTTTTTTCGTTTGACAGCCTCTTCTCTTTCTCAAATATTTTCTTGTGCAATATTTGACCTTTTTATTTAGTTGTGCGTTACTAAATGTTACACGAGTGTTACACTGCCTACCTGACAAGTGAGTGTGGTTAAAAGCTCAGTGCTGTTAACCAATAGGTTGATGGGATCCCCACAAGAAGAAAAGCATCCACATTTTGCCCTTCAGCAAAACACAGATTGCTCCAGGGGGATTGAAGCTGAAATAAACCTAGTTTGCCCATGCAAACTTCAATATTTCATCTACAGGTTGTTGGTTAAACACTAACATAAATGATAAAGGTAACACTATTTCTGGCAGCTAATATCACAGCTGAGGTCAAGAGGGAATTGTAACACTGGTTATGAAATGTGAATTGTATGACTGAATTTAAACAAAAGAAAATACTGTATATACATGCAGGTAGAAGTATATACTGGAGCTGCACGATTAATCGTTAAAAGACCCAGATCGTGTGGGTGTTTAAATCGAGATTGTATTCCTAAATGACAACAATTTGGCTGTCTAATAAACCTTTGACAAAATCATAACGCAACATTCAAATCTGTGTTGCAGCGCTAGTTGTCATGTATAGGTATGAAAAAGCAAAAGCAGTTTTTTCAACCATACGGTATTGTTATTTCTGTCTTGCAGTAATTCAAATAATCACAAAAGTACTGGGGTAAAAGTTTATAGTTCAGATATAAACACTGATGTCTACGGTAGCGATCAAAATATAGCAGATCCCCTTTTGAAAGTAACTTGGCACTTCAAATAACAATTTTACCAATTACATTGTAACTGTTACAAAGGTATTTGTCATTAAATCATTCATTCAAGAGATATGTTCAAAAACACTGATTCATCCAGTAATGAAACAAGTGAAGTATTTATGAGTGATTCATTGAATCATTCATTCAAGAGATTTGTACAAAAATGCTGATTCATCCAGTAATAAAACAAGAGGTATTAATAAGTTAGTCATTGAATCATTCATTCAAGTGATTCATTCAAAAACGCTGATTCATCCAGTAATGAAACAAGTGAAGTATTTATGGGTGAGTCATTGAATCATTCATTCAAGCCCATTTTTTTAAAAAGAATTCATTCAATTTAATTAAACATTTTAAAATAGATGCAGCTATTAATATTTTGTCAGAACCTCTTGTAAATTACGTTATTTAGTTGCCTGTTCAGAATCGTGGGAGAATGTTGATCTCTATTTGAAACAAAAAAACTTCAATTTATCCATATTTATATATATACCTGAATATATGCAAGGTTGATTTCTAATAGGCTGTTATTATTAGGGAAAATGCAAAAAATGCTTCAACTGGCCTCCAGTCTCTTTGGATAAAAAAAAAAAGTCTCGTAAAATGACTACTTATAATCTTTAGGTTATCTACCTCTCTTCTACCTTTGCTCTTTCTCCTCAAAGCAACACATTGTGTCTGTTTAGTGATGTAGGAAACCACTGCTCAGAGAAAGTCTCACCAATTCCCAGAGACTAAAAAAATCTTCTATATGTGAACAATGAGAAGCTACTGAGTCGGGCTCCAGGCGCTGAAGAGAAGCTGTCAGTGGCCCTCCCGTCAGCAAACCTCCAGGGCATCGAATGCAAACCTCTCGTTCGGAGGAAACTACAGAGGAAAGCACTTTCCAAGATCCACAGTATATGCACGGTATAGAGCTACAGTATAGCAGATATTACGCAAGCTGCCCTACTGTCAGAGCTTATAGTGATCTTGCATAAAACACCGTACACTGATGTAGACAGAAATCTTAAGAGCTTATTGCTATTTTTAACGCACCACATGGTTAACTGAAATAATACCATAATGCCAGCCAACAAATTATGCTTTAGATATGAAGTTACACTCATATTAACCGAACATGCCAGCGTTCAACGGATCTACATCAGCGTTTGTTTTCATATCAAATTAGGGTTAGACAATATTAGCAAAACAAACAACTGAAAGTGGATTCAGAACCAGACAGAAGCCCACATATCCTGAATCAACAAACCCACACAGGTACAATCAAATGAGTCATTCTATGAAACGAGTGCTTTTTGCAATTCGAAAGGGGATTTTTAAATATATTATATATTTGTTTAAATAATTTAATAATTTTTAACCATAATTTTATAAATTTAAAAAGTAGTAATTTTTTAAAATTATTATTATTTAAATTATTAAATTATATTTGTAATGCACATTAATTAATTAAATATGTATAAAATAATATGTAAATAACATTTTAAACATTGTACAAGATGAATAAAGTGTTAATTAATTGTATTGTGCCACCTTGAGCCAAATCAAATTATTAATTTAAAATATTAATTACATTTTTCCCACCAGTAGTTACGCCACTGGCTGATATTTATACAAATATTCACTTCTCATGGTAATGAGGTCTGATAAACAGAAAAAAAAACATAATATAAAACGATAAAAGAAAAAGTACAATTATCCATAGTAAAAGTCATTACTATGTTAATGAGTTAAAAGGCACCTGTTTTGTAGAATGACCCAATGCTCAGGTTTCCCACTCCATAAATACACACCACAGGACACTGCCACAGATGAACACACACACATATGAGCCTGTAGTCCTCTGGGAGCACATCTCACACACTTGTTTTAGTTCCTATCAGACATTTCCCGCAGGACATTTCTTGCCCTTTCTATTCTGATTTGGCTTTGTGTATCAGAAACTAGGGAGAGCTGCAGAGAAAGACGGGAAGTGATGTGATGGGAAGAGAAGGACAAATTCCAGATGAGTGAGTTTCAGAAGGTGCCGAACAGACAGTCTGTCACCTAGAGATTTCTGGCCCTGTGAAAATAACACTGACAGCACCGCCAGAATAGTCGATCTGACTTTTGGGAGAGCTACTGTGAATTTGCTTAAAAACTTTGCAGGCGTTCTGTGGTTGTTCACAGATCAGTTAGGGGGTAGTAAGAATTACAGTTAAAGTTCACTTCAGAATTAAAATTTCCTGATAATTTACTCACCGCCAAATCATCCAAGATGTTTATGTCTTTCTTTTTTAAGATGAAAAGAAATTAAGGTTTTTGAGGAAAACATTCCAGAATTCTCCATATAGTGGACTTCAACGGCTACCAAGGGGTCGAAGGTCCAAATTGCAGTTTCTGATTGACTTATGGGGCGTTCACACCAGATGCGACTTGTGCGAATAAATCACGCTATTCGCGCGTAGTTGGATGCTTGAACATTTTGAGTTTACTCTCTTCATTCGCGCGTGAAATTCACTTCACAAAAGACGTGAATTCACGTCATGTGAGGGGCTTCTGCCAGGCGGCAGTCTCAATATGTATATATATAGCTCAAATTGAGTAAAGAGCGTTTTTTACAACTTACCAGATTGTCTGGCCTCACTTTCTTCTAAGCAAGATCCTTTTTATTCCTGTTTCTATAAAAGTACGAAGATGTATCGTACAGCTCCGGGTATCCACATAAAGAGACAATGATTTTGTCCTTGTTGTTTCAGATTTCTGCCTACGTCGTAATCCCGTCACTACTAGAGCAAGCTCCTGATTGGTTAACGCGGCGCGAATATTCGCCAAAGTTCAGATTTTTCAACTCGCCCGAAACACTTAATTTGTGCCGCCTCATTCGCAGGATGTCTTTCGCGTCTTTGCATTGACTTAACATGTAAATCACTCGCACTTAACACTTCATTCGCGTCTGGTGTAAGACCATTAGTCTTTGCACGTTCGCTTTGTAAACACAGTCGGTACTTCCGCCTACGTCACGCATGATCTTTCCAACGTGATTACGTAAAGCGTGGCGTATCGCAGAGGTAGTGCAAAATGAGCATTTGTGCTTAAAAATTTGTGCTTAATTTTTTTTAGAAAATGGCTGATCGTTTCTCTAGATAAGACCCGTATTCCTCGTCTGGGATCATGTAGAGCTCTTTGAAGCTGCAGTGAAACTGCAATTTGGACCTTCAACCCGTTGGTAACTGTTGAAGTCCACTATATGGAGAAAAATTCTGGAATGTTTTCCTCAAAAACCTTAATTTCTTTTTGACTGAAGAAAGAAAGACATAAGCATCTTGGATGACATGGGGGTGAGTAAATTATTGGATAATTTTAATTCTGAAGTGAACTAATCCTTTAAAGGAATAATTCACTCAAAAATGAGTAATCTCACTCATTTACTCACCCCTAAGTCATTCCAAGTCTGTATGACTTACTTTCTTCTGTGGAAGCAGAGCATATGGACTACTTTTATGTTGCTTTTGAAGCATGAAAGCTCCTTGTTCATTGTAATTGCATGGAAGAGAGCGACCAGAGCAATTCCTATACGAATAAAAGAACACCATAGACAATGATGGAGAGTAAAGAGTGACATGAGTGAATTATTTCTTTAAAATAAAATTATTTTGATTCATTTGAGGTATTTGAGTCAGTGGTAAAGAATACTCTTTATATTTCATGCGTTTCGTAGCATGGAAAAGTTCCAACTATCATATCACCAGCAGTAACTAAAGACAGCTAGAGTGTAACGAAGATCTCGTTCCCTTCAACAGTACAGTGTGCCAAAACAATGAGAACTCTAATATTATGGGACCTGATCCAAAGAGAACACGAGGGATATGATAACTTTTGTAATCTAACCCTTCTAGTTAAAGGAATGTGCTGGGTTCAGTACAAATTTAAGTTCTATAATAAGTAATTAACACAGATGCTAGTGATTTCTAGACAATCATTCTGAATGCTCTTATGCTGTGTTCAATTCAACTCAACTCAATTTGAAATGTGCAACAGAAGCCACTTCAACTTGGAAACTGCATGTGGAAATCTAGAATTTAAATAACAGTATAAAATGCTAGCATTGGCATTTTATTTCTTTATTCATCCTATTCTGAACAGACAACAGGGTACTGGATTGAAAGTTGTCAATTAGAAATATTTCCACATTCAGGATTGAATCGAATACAACACAATGAAAGTCTATGGGGCAAGGCACTGGAAAAAAATACATAAAATATATCCACAAGACTTAACTATTAAAGGCATTAAAGTATTAGTTCACCCAAAAATTAAAATTCTGTCATTAATTACCCTTATGTCATTCCAAACCCTAAGACTTTCATTCATCTTTGGAAAACAAATGAAGATCTTTTTGATGAAATCTGAGAGCTTTCTCTCCCTCCGCTGACAGCTACACAACTACCACTTTGACGCTTCAAAAATTTCATAAAGAGATCATAAAAATAATCCATATGAATTAAGCAGTTTATTCCAAATTTTCTGAAGAGACTTGATCACTTTTTACAATGAACAGATTTCATTTAGGCTTTGTTTACATATAAACATTCCATCAACTCAGACATCAGTTCTGGTAAACAGAAGCTCAAGCATGTTTGCTTGACGTGTGAGAACCAGTGAGGTTCATTCTTGTGTTATGCAGCACGTTTGAGCTTCTGCAAGAACCAGTGAGGTTTGTTCTCGCGCATCAAACTATGGAAGCATATGTGTAGCAAATTTCAATTTGAAATGTAATATGCAAAATGGCAATGCAATATGTAAAATGGCAATGCATTTCTGTATTTGAATTTACATATGAGCAATGTTTGGAGCAAAATGATAATTCAAATTTAACAATATAATTTACATTTGCTATTTTCTAACATAGTTTTAACTTATAATTTAAACATATATTTTAACACTTTATAAGTTGCAAAATTAAAATGTATTACAGAAATGGTTATATATGTTTAACACGTTCAAGCTAAAATTGTAGCAAAATGATAATTTAAATGTTATTTTTCTTAATTGCATTTGCACTCACAGTTAAGACACTTGCGATTGCATTTTCATTAAATGTCCCGCAATGAATGTAGCAAAATTCAATGTGGATTTGAAAATGCATTCTGAGCCGATCACGTCTCCGCCCCGCCCTGTCAATCATTGCGTCAAGGCGGGGCCAGGTGTTGGAAACATGGCGGCAGCAGAGCTAAGAAGAGCGAGGCATAAACTGGCAGATGAAGCTGAGCAAGAACAGAGAAATGTCAGTGTTCCTGAAGATTATGCGCGTCCGTCAGTGATAGAACCAGTATGTTATTAGAAGCTTAGATATTTATGGTTAGGACGACTCGTTGAGAACGCGCCTGGCGCTCGTGCACCTTATCGTGAGGTGAGCGCGCTCGCGTGTCTGTACAAGTGCTGAAACAGGCGCGTCGAGTGAGCGGTGCTTTACAACAGGTTACTTTCTCATAGAAATAATCTTAGACAAACTGTCCGTGATTATTGCTTGCTGTATGTTTTTCTCTTTTTATTGTCCTGATTAATGTTTATGGATCATTTATAGGCCTATTAATTAAACGATGTGTAGTCAATATGGATGTTAATGAGTGTTATTTATAATAATAATAATAATAGTAATAATTTCTGTTCCCAAAAATATCTCTGGTGATTTCTAAACCCATCTTTCACATAGAAAGCACTGTGGTCTGATGTGAACAGGTGCTGGTGGTGTGATGGTGTGTAGGATATTTTCTTGGCACACTTTGGGCCCCTTAGTACCAATGGACCATATACACAGGACATTCTTTAGAATTTATGCAATAATATAAGCCAGCTGGAAGACTTCCTGTGAAACGTCACTTATCTTCAATGTCCTGAGTTACATTTAACAAAATCAATAGTACTTAGTTTATAATCAGAATAGCGTTAATTTAGTTATTCAAACATAAGACAACATTAAAAAGACGCATCCCTCAGTTCCTCCTCAGCAAATTAAATTCAACCATCTTTTTTTTTTTTTTCCAAAAACAAACAAACAAAAAAAACGTCAACACACTGTAAACTAAGGGTTTAATGTGCACTTAGATTCATTGAACAAAATGAGAGCTTTCACGAGTATGCCGACAGCTTCAGTCAGTGATTAAGGGAGGGAGAGACGGTTTTCGGTGTAATTCGTGCACAAGAAAAGTTATTGTTTTTCACGAGACTTTGTGAGTACTTCTTACTTAACCTTGACATTTATTTTTAAACCTATTGATTTTATGATGTTTAATATTTTTTCAAAAGTGAAACAATATTACATGAAATGTCTAATATGAGCCAATAAATGCTCCTCTGCCACCATCTGCAGGTTAAAGTGGTAATTAATGTGCTTTTTATTTTTAAATGATAGTGTTTTCTATCAAATGTTGTATTTCCTATATCTTGAAATGTTTGTTTTACAAATGGGGACAATCACAGAAGGATGAACAAATATTTTTGGTCATCAAATTAATAATAACATTTAAAGTGCTGGAAAAATGTTGCGTGTGTGTCTGATAACAAACACCGTGTTTCTTATTCAAACGTTCCCATTAGCTTCATCTTAATTGCTATCAATAAAACTGGTTTATTGGCAAATTAGGTAAGTGGGATAACTGCATTACAATATAAATACAACATTATAAAGGCAACCTGGTGGTTTTGTGTCGATGTACAGCGAGTACAGAATGACAGCCTACAGTTCACCGGAAATGCCCAAGCTGGAAAACCAGGAAGTAACCGTGCATATGGTCAGTTGAGCATCATTTAAACACCACAGCCTGCCTCGGTATTGTTGCTGACCATGTCCATCCCTTTATGGCCACATTGTACCACCTTCTGATGGCTACTTCCAGCAGGATAACACACCATGTCTCAAAGCTCAAATCATCTCAAACTGGTTTCTTGAACATGATAATGCGTTCACTAGACTCAAATGAGCTCCACAGTCTCCAGATCTCAGTCCAGTAGAGTTTTGTAGCATGATAGTTTTTGTACAGTGTTGAAAAAGAAGAAGAAAAAATGTAATTTGTTTATGTGACCCAGAAGAATGACCCTACTCTGTGTAGCTGTCTAAAATGTTTCTAAAATAGAGAAGTGGGAAATGTACATCACCAGAGTGAATTTTAGGAGCAGATGGTCTGGGTGGGGTGCTTTCTAGTGTGTGAAAGAGGGGTTTAAACATCATTAGTTTTTGGGAATAGAAATTATTATTATTATATAAATAATACTCATTAGCATCCTGGACTATATCGTTTTATTAATATGATGGATGAACAATAATCAGAACGATAAAAAGAGAAAAACATACAACCATACTGATAGAGCAAGCAATAATCACGGACAGTTTGTCTAAGATTATTTCTATGAGAAAGTAACCTGTTGTAAAGCACCGCTCACTCGACGCGCCTGTTTCAGCACTTGTACAGACACGCGAGCGTGCTCACCTCACGATAAGGTGCACGAGCGCCAGGCGCGTTCTCTACGAGTCGTCCTAACCATAAATATCTAAGCTTCTAATAACATACTGGTTCTATCACTGACGGACGCGCATAATCTTCAGGAACACTGACATTTCTCTGTTCTTGCTCAGCTTCATCTGCCAGTTTATGCCTCGCTCTTCTTAGCTCTGCTGCCGCCATGTTTCCAACACCTGGCCCCGCCTTGACGCAATGATTGACAGGGCGGGGCGGAGACGTGATCGGCTCAGAATGCATTTTCAAATCCACATTGAATTTTGCTACATTCATTGCGGGACATTTAATGAAAATGCAATCGCAAGTGTCTTAACTGTGAGTGCAAATGCAATTAAGAAAAATATCATTTAAATGGTCATTTTGCTTGAACATGTTAAACATACATAACCATTTCTGTAATACATTTTCATTTTAATTTGGCAACTTATAAAGCGTTAAAATATATGTTTAAATTATATATTAAAACGATGTTAGGAAATAGCAAATGTAAATTATATTGTTAAATTTGAATTATCATTTTGCTCCAAACATTGCACATATGGTATGGAAAATGTAAATTCAAATGCAGAAATGCATTGCCATTTTGCATATTACATTTCAAATTGAAATTTGCTACACATATGCTTCCATATCAAGCATGTACAGTTGAGCTTCTGTACGTTTGCTGATCAATGATCATATTTAAATAAAAGCCTAAATTCACACGCAACAGAAAATCTGGACTAAACCACTCAATTCATATGAATTAGTTTTACATCTCTTTATGAACTTTTTGAAGCGTCAAAGTTTCAGTTGCGTAGCTGTCAACGGAGGGACAGAAATCGCTCAGATTTTATTAAAAATATCTTCATTTGTGTTGCGAAGATGAACGAAAGTCTTACGGGTTTGGAATAACATGAGGGTGAGTAGCCTAAATGATGGTAGAATATTCATTTTTGGGTGAATTAACCCTTTGACGCTCACCATTCACCCCTGTGCAAAGTTATATCCAACATTTCAGCTCTAGTAATGGCCATGTAAAGCTGGTCAAACTGTATTCCTTAATATATTAAGGAATGTAAACTACTTACAGAATATTTTTTTGTAGCAAACCACACTCGCATTATGTCGTGAAAACATGTACTCACGGTGATTACGTCATAATTGGTCGCATAAGTAGGCCTTCTTTGACAAATCAAAAATAAAATAAAAATAGAATGAGCTCATTTTCGTTCTCATTCAGATCGTTAAACATGGCGTTAATACGAGCTGCAACGCTAAACACACTTGCGCGTGTGGATGTCTCTGCTTCGCTGCTATTGGCTGATCACGCTGTCAACGGAATAAAGCCCGCCTACGACGTTCACTACAGGTGCGCGTGAATGCGTCAAACCAATGAATGGACAAACTAATCACAAAATAGACTTGAATATCGCTACTTTCGGTCAAATCTGATTCAGAACTAACTTGAATTGACTTATAGGATAATAAAAAATAAAGCTGAACATCCTTGTCTGCTACTAAAACATCAACACACGTTCAACCAAGGAAACATTTGATGATCAAATTACCACTTATAATAAAACACAAACAACAGTTTGTAGTAATAAAGTATAAAATCGTATTATTAAAGTAATTTTTGAAGCAATGCAAACATGTTTATTACGCACACATTAGCCTACTTGCATTTGTTTATATAAAAACAAATATATAGATAGCCTATAGGCTATAGTAGTAGCTTAAATTGTTTTTTTTGTTTGTTAGTGTAAGAGAAATGCCGTTCCTTCAACCTGGAAACAGTGGAAACGTCAAATGGAGCTTGAACATGAATTTACATGGGATTAAAATAACCCAAACGCAGAGTGGGGTCTTTTCCTTCTCATTTCTGAAGATCACCGCACATCACTGAGGGAAAATAAACATAATCTTTTTTACAAGAGGACAGAACTGTGTTATGGAGCCACATGCACTCGCGCATGTCCCGATTAAAGATGAGTTGCCCACGCGCTTGGAACTGAGCTAAATTTACACAGCAAGTGATTAAAGAGCTGCTCGGCGAAGGAAAAACGCGGGTGGATGAACCAACACAGTCATTTGACTTCTTGTTCACGCATCTACATGAATAATGCAACAGCATTGCATTTATTACACCAGGTCAGGGAAGGCGAGTGCTCCTGTTTTGGGGAGGTGACACTTACTTAAATCAAACTGCTCGTTTCTGATGCAAGAACACATGGTTTACAAAAGAAATTATTTTATTTCAATCGCAATCCTGCACACACACACAAACTCATAACAGCTTGTAAATGAAGCATGCTTATGAATGGACACGCACACAATAGCTAACAACAAACCAATGCGTTTTCATTTCATTGCAGTTAAAGCGCAAGTCTAATCCAATCTTGAGTGTGATTTCCAATGTTTTAAGCGCGATGTCTGTGCATGTGATACATTAAACGACATTCATTTGGAATCCCGCAGCGTTTCTTTGTCCACGCGCGTTATGCACCAGATCCACACATAAGCATGTTTCTGCTCCACTTTTGGCTTGAAAACAATTCTGGCAGCGCATGCACGATCCAAACTGATCAAAACCGGCATGTTTGTCTCATATATGATCTTGTCCGCAAACCTCACACGTCGCATCAGGGTGACTAAACTAAGTCTTTTATTAAACAGGCAGTGCGTAATTGTAATAAAAGTAAGGTGATCGTGGTGTTAAAGTTTCTAGTGGGGGTTTATGGTAAACAGCAGTGTCAGTCCATCAAAGACACAAGGGCATCTGAATGAATAGGTGCAGTAATGAACGTTACCTTGGGTTGTGATCTCTCCCCATAGGATTCCCATCCAAACCATCAAGCCAAGCAGCAGAGCATCACTTTGAACTCCCAGCATGTTAAGACACAGTCCAAAGGGGGTCCAGTTCAGAATAATCACAGATGCGGCGTTGAAGTCCACAGTAGAGCTGCTTAGTGTCAGAGACGTGGAGTTGAACTCACAGGCGGCGTGTTTGCGTGAGCTCCTGTGTGTTCACAGCTCTGTGATGTCGGTTTGGTCTCTGTCTCCAGCTCTCTTCATCTCTCCTCTGCTGAACTCCGCAGTGTGTCTTCTCCTTCACTCACCCCTCCTCTCTCTCTCTCTCTCTCTCTCTCACTCTCTCTGCCTTCTGGTTTGTGTGTGTAAAAGTTGCTGATGCTGTGAGGGGAAAATGCTTCTACAGTTTCCAATCTTAGTTCAGGGAAATAATGAATGCTTATTTGCTTATAGATAGATAGATACATAGATAGACTATCTATCAGATTGCTGATAGATAGATAGATTTAATCACCCCCATGTAATCCAAGATGTTTATGTCTTTCTTCAGTCAAAAAGAAATTAAGGTTTTTGAGGAAAACATTCCAGGATTTTTCTCCATATAGTGGACTTTAACGACAACCAATGGGTTGAAGGTCCAATTGCAGTTTCAATGCTTCAAAGGAGTCTAGACGATCCCAGACGAGGAATAAGGGTCTCATCTAGCAAAACAATCGGCCAGTTTCTAAAAAAAATAAAAATGTATATACTTTTTAACCATAAATGCTCATCTTGCACTGCTCTGCGATGTGCCACGCATTACGTAATCACGTTGGAAAGGTCACATGTAATTTAGGCGGAAGTACTTTTTTTTGTTTACAAAGCGAACGTGCAAAGACTAAGTCAGGCGCCCTTTACAAAAAAGGTAAAACAACAATGTCGGACGATTTTGAAGTTGGAGGAGAAAATGAGTTTTTCACCCTACCGCGGTACTTCTGCCTACATCACGCGTGACCTTTCCAACGTGATTACGTAAAACAGAGCTATACAGAGTAACACAGAGCATCACAGAGCTATTGCAAGATAAGCATTTGTGGCTGAAAAGTATATAAATTTTAATTTGTTTTAGAAAACGACCAATCATTTCGCTAGATAAGACCCTTATTAATAAGGGTCTTGTCTGGAAAGGGGATTGAGTTATTAATAATCAGTATCAAACCTGATGAAAAATATTTAATGTTTCTGTGTAACATTGTGATCTTTTATAAAGATAGGAATTGCACAATAGCAAAGCAGATACATTTGACCATTATTAAATGCATCATTATGCAAAAAAACATGAGCATAGTTTTCTACATGAAAGACCCGTGTGTAACTATGCAAATTTTATGATGTGGTAGCATGTCCCAAGAATTTGCATACTGTTCATGCTACACACTTTTTCTTCTCAAAAAGAGTACATACTGTTAGGGCATAGTATAAGGGATGCAGCACATTTCTGAGATTGGGGTGACAACTAACCCCAGTCTCCATTTTAGCATAAAGGCAATCTAAAACTCCCAGCGGAGAGGTTGGGCTCTACTTACATTACCAAATGTGTTTCCCAAATCAATCCATGGCGAAGCCCATATGATATCATGCATGACTTCATTGGTCAAGGGAATTCATAGTCAGTAACAGCATTGGCATTTATCCCACATCTCTCATCTCTGGCTAAAAAGGCTCCTGGCCTGCACTAAGAAATGAGATAGACCTCAAGTTTGAGGTGCCGTGACTCTGTTTCAAACAGATATGCCCGGCTATGTGAGAAGAGCTGGACAGAAACCACATAAAGACCTCCGGCCCGCATTGAGATAGTGATGCTTTGATGCGCTCAATCCAGCGGCCTAAAAAGAAAGTCATCTCTCTGAGAGCGTCGTTTTCAAATGCTTGTTAGCTGGATCAAGCTGCTTTGTGATAATTTCTGTTAATTACTTCTCAGTGAGTGTTCCAGAAGAGAAAAAGAGCATATTCATCAGGAGAAATTAATTTAAAGGGACAGTTCACTCGAAAATGAAAATCATCATTTAGTCAACGTCAAATTGTTTCAAACCTGTATGACTTTCTGATGTGGAACAACAACACAAACAACAAAAAAATATCTTCAAAATGATTTTTTTGTCCATACAATGAAAGTCAGTGGGGTCCAATGTTGTTTGGAAATAGTAAAAAAAGAATAAGCAGTCTGGATGTCTAAACCTTTTCATCTATGATCGACTGACTAGTTTTAAAGGGATAGTTCACCCAAAAATGAGTGCGTTTACATGCACGTTCTTAACCAAACAGTTGATGGACCCCACTGACTTCCATAGTATTTTTCCTACTATGGAAATCAATGGCTACCATCAACTTTTTGATTACCAACATTCTTTAAAATATTTTATTTTGTGTTCAACAGAAGAAAGAAACTCATACAGGTTTGAAACAACTTGAGGGTGAGTAAGTGATGACAAAATTCTCATTTTTGGGTGAACTATCCCTTTAAGGCTTTTAAGATCACAACACAGTGTTGGCAATGCCACTCACCCTCACAGACTAATGATGCATGACACATGGCACGTATGGCTCATTGCCCAGCACTGAAACCGCTGTGTTTGCCATAGTTAAAAGTCAGCTGCTGTAATGATGCTGTTTACCTTAAAAAAAAAAAAAAACGATAAAGTGAAACTGCTTGTTTTTAGCAATGCAACTACACATTTGCTGGATTTTGCACCAGAACTTTTTGCATCAAAATAATTAACATGTATTTGTTTCAGTTTTTTTTAGAGCTACAACATTTACATTGCATTAATGCATCTGACACTCATCCAAAGCGAAGTACATGGCTTTCAAAATATACATTTTTATAATTTCATGCATTCCCTGGCAACCAAACTCATGACCTTGGTGTTGCTATCACCATGCTCTTCTGCCTGAGCTACAGAGATGAAGAAAATCCAAGAAACGACAGTTTTTCAAAGTGACTGACACTCTATTGACACACTATAGAGGGGTCCGATCCCTCCTGTTCCTGGAGAAAATCTTAATTAGATCCGAGGAGGTCTAGGATTATCTGTTATTTTCCACACTGTCTCCATTTTGCTTCCGTCTATCAGCTGGTCGCTGTAATTCCACACTGAAATGCCACCAAACGAGCACATCCACAATATGCTTAGTTTACTTAGGAAGTGCTGAAATAGGTATTCTGCAGCTAATGTGGAGGGGAAAGGTCCTCAGGGATGGGAAACTCTTTTTTTTTTTTTTTTTTTTCAGCACCTTTGGAGCATTTCCCAGGAAGGAACAATTAAAGTCAACATGAAATCTTGCAAACCATTTTACTGCTGTAAGGTGATGCATTTTCAAGTGAAATTAGAAGAAAAAAAAACTTGATTCTATCCATCAGGAACTGATTGGGTCATGAAAAGTTGTTGAAATATACCAGTGTTGCTTCTTCATATCTACCATTATTTGCTATTATTGCAGCATCATTAATTAAAGCATTAAATATTGCAAAGATTTTAGAAAGGTTGCACTACCTACAATCACAGCCTAAAACCATGACTATATAAAAAGCTGTTTGTTAGTTAAAATTATTTTTCCTTCCTAAATGCATTTTTCCTGCCTGGATGAGGGGTTTTCAACTGCCAAGGGACCTCAAGGAAGTTCAAGGGGTTCAGACAAGAATACTGTAATAATGTAAATATAAAAATAAAACAAAACATAACTTAAAATGTACAGAATTTTACATAATTTCCTTTTCATTCTGCTTTCTAAAGACTGTTTTTAATTGCAATTATTTTATTCTAGTGACACCCATAGATTTATTTCCCTTCAGGTTCATACATCTAATCGTACAATGTTAGATAAATGTAATTATGGGTAGAAATAAATAATAAAAATGTCAACCTAATATAAAGAAAATATTTCCAGATAATATTGTACACATTTATAATAATTTTAACTCTTTAAACATGAATAAAAAATGACTAAAATAAATATATAAATAAAGATGGAATATATACACATATATATATATTTTGGTGAGAGCTCTTTTTTGTTCCCATGTTGAGAAGAAGTGGAGCAAGTTATTGTAGTTCTAGACTAAACGGCGTGTTTTTGCTCACACCCAAATAGGGGCAAATTTGACCAGTTATAATAAATTATCTGTGGCGTATTTTGAGCTGAAACTTCACAGCACCTTCTGGGGACACCAGAGACTTATATTACATCTTGTGAAAGGGGCATAATAGGTCCCCAACAGCCTCTGTAGTCCCACTTAGCCACTTGTTAGCAACCGCCTTTTTCAAGATACGTGACAGCTTTAAAAAAAAATGGGGCAATACTGATGTATTTTATGTCGTAGAATAAAATGTGAAAATGTCTTGAGCTTGTGTTAACCGCAGACCTTATTTCAGCCATTTAACCAAAAAACGAAAACGAGAAAAGGTGCCGCAAAAGTACTTTTTTAGGCAGCAATGCAATATTGTGATGTTACTTTTAAAAGTAACTTTCCCCAACACTATATCATTTGTGTGGTCCGTGGCATCAAAAAGTTTGAAAACCCCTGGCCTAGAAGACAACAGTTAAAAAGGAAAATCATTTGAGAGGCAGAACAAGCATTTTCAATCTTTATAATAACATTTAATGGTAAATCATTCTTAATCAGACCTCAAACGTGTATTAAGAAAGTAAACAGGGTCAATTGTAGTTTCATGTTGACTTTAAAGCACACTTGTCACGTTTCAGAACAGGTGTTTGGCACCGTGCACCATGTGTGTCATTCACTGCGTTAGACAGCCCACAACTGCTCTTAGTCACCATTAATAATAGCCAACAAATGCTCACTGGGTTCATTTGAGCTTTTTAACTCAGACTGTGTGTGTGAGTGTTTCACGGAGGAGAACGGGGCCCACACACACCGAGGATTCACTTCAGCCCTCCCACACGCTCTCTAAACCATCCTATACGCCGTCAGGAGCGGAGATTGTGTGAGTGGAGCTCCCATGTGGCTTCACATTTCATTTACAAGGCATTTGCCTCTATTTTTCGCATGTCATTTGGTCTCTTCTGGCGAGCACAGGTGCACAGACAGAAAAAATTATGAAGTTATTTTAAAAATACAGCTCTTAATAATACTGCCTTAGGTCAATATATAATATTTGTATATATATAATATTGATTTACCCATCTCCCCCACACCTCATAATATCACAGTCTCTTTGTCCTCATGCTGTCTTCGGCCCCTCCTCTACTTTCTTTTCATCCGGCAGCTCGTGGTCTTTGATGGTGGCGAGGGGCAGGCGGTGGAACCCAGGGGAGTGACGGTCAAACTCACAGACCATGTCCTCTCCGTTCTGTAATCTACAGGCTGAGCGATCCGGGAGCACGGAGGTCTGTTAATAATAGATCACACAAGTCTAGATGAGAGCCACATATGGAACTGAAGGGGATCTGAGATACATAAACAGCCATGGCAAATATAAGTTAAACGAACTGGAATACACATTCCGGCTCATATTTTGATAAAAATACAAGTCTCACACACACACACACACACAGACACACATATGCACTCTAAAAAATGCTAGGTTAAAAACAACCCAAGTTGGTTTGAAAATGGACAAACTCAGCAATTGGGTTAAATGTTTGCCCAACGTGCATGGCAGTTTTATTTAACCCAAATATTGCTTAAAATTTACTATATGGCTGGCTTAAAATTGTACACAATAAATGTTTCTTGAGCAGCAAATCAGCATATTAGAATGATTTCTGAAGGATCATGTGACACTGAAGACTGGAGTAATGATGCTGAAAATTCAGCTTTGATCACAGGAATAAATTACTTTATAAAATATATTCAAACAGAAAACAGTTATTTTAAATTGTAATAATATTTCACAATATTACTGTTTTTACTGTATTTTTAATTAAATAAATGCAGCCTTGGTGAGCAGACGAAACGTCTTTTAAAAACATGAAAAATCTTACCGATTCCAAACCTTTGACCGGTAGTGTATATATATATATATTAAAATGCATGTACCCTCGTCCAACTTTGTTTCATAAAAAATGATCCTATAATGTGGCTTTTGGTTTTACATTAGGTTTATAAAATACTAACATACTACTATTGAAAATAAACATTGTAGATATAGACCCCGGTTATATGCTATGATATAAAAGATAACATTAGAATTTAGAGTGCATTTAGAATGCATAATTATGAGTCATCTTAATTCTATTCGATTAAAACATGATTATAAAGAAGTGATTTTTCAGCAGGTTCGGACCCATTAATTAACCTGCTGTGATCCAGACTTAATTACTGTCACCTGATGAGCAATTAACTTCCTCTTTAAACGTTCACAGGGCGCAAAATCACTCTTTCTTTTCTTTTGCTGTTCTAGAAGCAGCCCTGAGGATTATTTCTGGTGAGAATATAAGACATTTCTAAATGGTTCATGTGACATTACATCGAATTAATACACATTTACTGTATGCGTTTTAGCTTTTTTGTCTTCGTATCAAAATGAGCAAAACAGAGAAACCTTTATCCACGCTTTGGGGTAAGATTTTACGCTTTATTCTCTTGAAGTAAAATATAACTTACTAATATTGGATGGGTAAACTGATCCACGACGCGTTGTTTTAGGATGTGAACTCAATGATTCTAATAAAGAAGAGTCCTTCAAGACGGATGATACGAACCATCAACACCAACTGGCACTGAGAACGGTTGGTTGAGTGATTATCGTGGTTAACGTGACGTTTTATCGGTTTTGGTTACCTTTTAACCCGTTAATATTTACTTTGAAGATGTGTCTGGGTCACACAGCCAAAGATGAGTTTAATATTGTCGAGTTGGTCACTGGTGAGGGAAACAGCAGCGCGAAAGCTGTTCCCATCGCAACACTACACGCTAAATCCATGCCTACGGTAAGATATTACTTTATTTGCATATAATACAATTTGAAATCTTTATATTATCATTGTATTTTATTAAACCATAAATGTGCAATGTGTAAATCTTAGGAGGATCTATTGACAGAAGCGTAATATAATATACAGTAAATAATATAAAGACGTTACATAATGAACTTGTTTTTATTACCTTAAAATGAGCCATTTCTATCTCATACCAAATACTATAGAATAACACAAGACGCGTCACTCGTATTGTTTTGAATGGGAGAAAGTGCAACGCGCAATATGGCGGAATAAGTCCCGCCTTCTAAATAAGAGCGAATCGCCGATTGGTAAAGTCGTGGCGTCACTGAAGCGGCCGTTAGAAGCTCCGGTTTCTATAGAAACAGTCAGAAATTAGGCACAAGAGACGCGTATTTAGGATTGCGCATGCGCATTGGGTTGATCCAGTCTGAAAAATACCGTTTTTTGTCATGATTCGAGCGTTTAGAAACAAAATTTATGAGACCGTTGCTCTCAGATTTCATTGGTGATTTCAAATATGAAATTTAATCGAAAGCTTGGCAAACACCTTTAGAGAATTTGATGTTTCCCCATTCAAAGAGATAGGAGCTGCACTTGGATGCCCGAGAGGCGTTTCAAAGATGGCCGCCGAGTGAAATGACTTGTCTTAAAGGGACTTTGCTCAAACACTGCAGCTCCCCTTACATGTTAAGTCGCCATTTTGTGCTGGCATGTTTCTACGGTAGCCCTAAACAGACAAACTGCTCTACAGAGTGTGTTTGCTTGATAGCTTCTCTCTGCATTTTTGTCCTGTGTGGGCCACTGTAGCTTGTAATTCTCAACCTCACCACTAGATGCCACTAAAATTTACACAGTGCACCTTTAACTGTCCCGCTGTCGTTCCAGTGCACATAGGCTTGCTTCCTAAAAATACCCATAATACCCCTCTAGTATCATTTTCGCTAGTAGTGGATATTCTTTTCTGTCTTGACCCCAATTTATTATTTTAATAAGTATTTAAACATTGTTTGCCACTACTTTATGGAGTATCATAGCTTATTCTCTACCCATCACATTTTACCTCCACAATGTTCCTCACGAGACTTCATTCTCCATCAGGTCAACCTCTCTGGCTTGGATCTTCATCCACCTGTGACCTTTCGCCTGAAGCATGGCTCTGGACCGGTGTATGTCGGAGCAGAACATTTGGCTTGTGAGTGTCCACTTCAGATCTATTTTTAGCTGCTAGTACTGTCTTTAGTTAGGCTACTACTATTTAAGTCATTGAGTCCTGTGCCAAAATCTCTCCCAGTGGAAGAATACTCTGATGAAGAAGAGCTGGATGAGGAGATGGATGAGGAGGTAGAAGAAGAGGAGGAAGATATTGAAGAATCACCGGTTAAGAAAGTCACAAAAAATGGTGCTGGCAAAGTAAGGCCTTGTCTCTCAGGTCACAAATCACTGAAGTTAAATTTGTGCCAATTCTCACTGCTCCCTTTATTTATTTATTTATTTATTTTTTTAAAAGAGAAAGAAGCCAGAAAAGGGAGAAGATGAGTAAGTTTAAATCTGACTTTGACTTTTTATTTTTTTCATTAGTTCTTCAAAGCAAACTAATCAGATTTTTCCTAAATACAGGGAAGTCTCAGACGGTGAAAATCCACCTAAAAAGGTCCCTTTTTTTCCCTTAAGGTTTTTTTTTTTTTTCTTTATAAAGTACAAATGAATAACATTGTTTTTGTTTCCTTCAGGGTAAAGGAAGGGGGCGGAAGGCGCAAGCTGCAAAAGTGTGATGAGGCAAGGACCTGAAGATGACTGCTCTAGTTTGATCATGTAGTAACACAAGCATTGATTATGTTCTCTTATTGTAGATGTGGATGGGAAATGCTGCATTCCCAGAAGGCCGCTGCTGGACATTTGAGTCGGGAGCTCAAATTTCTCACCATGGTCCCAATGTAGCTATGCTTTATATCAATAAAACTGTTGGAGGGGAAAGCAAACTTGTCTCATTTTCTCCATGCAAAAGTATGACTTGGTTGAGGTAAATCTGCCTGCAGCTGTTAATGCAACAGAAGCACCAATTTAAGAGAAAAATGTGGGCTACAATAACACATTTAAAATGGAAGCAAATTGGGTCAGTCTGTAAATGTTAAAATGATCACTTTTTCAATAGTACAGCCACAAGACAAACAGTATGCATGTTAAACATGATTTGAAGCATGTAAATTGCTGTTAGCACTAAATTTCTACAAAAAAACATTGTATGCCATGAAGATTGTTTGCTCTGAGACAAATTGTGTTCCTCGTTTCTTTAAAGTGTCTAAGTGAATAAATGTTAAAAGCTGCTTGCCTTTTGTGTAAAGTGGTGTCTAATCTTACAACTTCATTGCCATGACAAGAATGACTTTGCAGTTAAAATAATGCAAAAGTTGCTTTTGTAAAACAAGCCTCCCCATTTGTACTTTTTAAAACATCCTATTCTGTAAGTGCTTCACTGTAACCTTTTTTTTTTTTTTTGAGTCAAAATTATGGTAATTACCATTATGCTGTGATTTAGCTTAACTAAACCTGAACCTGGAATATTCCTTTAACTAGCCTGTATGCTGTTTTCTCTTGCCAAGCAACTTGCTGCATTACTATAGAGCACAGGGTCACAGGTGTGTGTTTAGTGGCTTCAAAAACCTGCTCTGGAATAAGTCCAAACTATCTTTTTCACTCCATTCCTAAGCAAATAGGTTGATTCAGTTGAAGAAACAAGGCCATTCTCAATTATTTTGGACATCCTTTGCTTTGTAAAACTGCTCAATTTCAGCTGTATTCCTCTGTGAATGTGATGCTGCTCCTTTCCTTGAAAGGTCAGAAGCGAATACCAATGATTCTGCTCGACGTTTTTATTTACATCTGTTGGAGTTCAACAAATTTGCACTGACTGCTGAGAGGGAAAGCGAGCGCTCACTGGTCAAGATTCATTTCCCTGACCTGAAGCCCCTGTGGGTTATCAGCACGGTTTAAATAAAAAGGGCATGTTGACAGTGAGAATTTTCGGAATTAAATATGTTCGCTTTAACATCTTTATTTGTGTACAAACAGTGCTCAAAATAAATCCTCAGTGTATTTGTGCTTCCAGTTAAATGCCTTCTGGACAGGGGCGATTCACCACACCATCTATCTGTCAGGAGAAAAAAAAATGACTAAATGATTTACATCCTTTCACAATTAAATATTTATAATAGAATTGTTTTTTTGGTTTTGGTTTTGGTTTTTTCATTTAAAGGGGTCATGCACTTTTTTTTATACTGCTAAAAATGTTTTTCATTACCATTTTCCACCCCCTATTTGACCCTAAATGTTTTTTTTTTTGCAGCTGTGCCTTTAAGACTCCCATGTAAACATCCACTTTGCATATGAAATTAGCAATATCCTGCATTACATTGTGATAGGATCACAAAACAATCCATGATTCTTGCAATAAAGAAAATTCTGCAGACACTGCAGGTAATATCCTCTAAGTATTCCTCTAGACTAATTTGTTAAACGAAAGGAAACTGAAAATACAATCCTAGAATTTCAGAATATCCCTGGATTTGGATCTGGAAGGAAGTTTTGAGTTACAATCAAAGTTACAGTATGTTTCAGTACAAACTATCTCAAAATATCAAGGAAAATTAGGTTCCTCATCAAATGACCCCCTTAAATGTAAAGCAGGCCAGTGCAGTTTTAAGCTTAACCTTGTTGAGTCTTCTAGTCGACCTCTGCTTTTTTGAGGTACTTCTTCATCACGGAGTTGACATCCTCGCTGCCCTCGGCTTCCAGCCTCTCTCCTTGAGGCCCACGGCGCTGCTGAGATCCACCGGAACTTGAAGAGTCTGAGTCGGACTCTCTACGCGACGCTCTGGATGGCGGCAACTCCCCAAAGTGCACGCTGAGGGCTCGTCTCTGGCCCGTTCTGGACCCGCTAGACGCCAGACTGCTGGTGGACTGCGCTCGTCGGATTGCTGGGAGAATGTCTAAGCTGGTTTCCCCTGCATCAACTTCGGCCCTCTCCTTGTCCTGATTTCCAAGTAGTCTGCGATTCTGAAACACAAGGGGTTCTGCTCCTATTTGCGACTCTCTGGTTTCGGTCACCAGGCCACCAAGTAGACGATGGCGGATTGGTTGATAGGTGCCAAGAGGAGGCATGGCTTTCGAGCTGGGCTCCTCTTCCCCCTCCTCAGGGATGGCAAGGTTGGACAAGTGGCGGCGGGAACTTGTGGTGGAGGTCACGGAGGCGAGGGAGTCGCAGGAGCTGAAGCGGTTTATCTTTCCATTTGTGGTTGTGGTGGTGGAGGATGTTGGGCTTGCCTCCGATAGGGAGCGGAGACTGGAGGCACGGGGCAGGTGGGGACTGGGAGGTTTCAGTATGCCGGGTCGAGGCAGGTCCTCCAGACCTTCCTCTGCTTCTAGCGACAGCGCTGAGGCCCTGCGGCGTAGGGTGGAGGCCCCTGTCGTCTGATAGATGGGAAGGGACACTGTGCTACCCTCGCCCGCCTCAGAGCCTCTTTCCCAGCCAGCACGCTTCTTCCTCAGACCCTCCAGAAGCTCAGATAGGGCTGTGGACGATGACGCTCTGCCAAGACCTCCAGAACTTTCTTTGACATCTTCGTCCAGGTCTTGCGTGCAAGATCTGTTGTAGGAAATAAAAGACAATAACAATGCATATATAACCAAGGATAAGTCTTCTGTCATTATTTACTCATGCCATTCCAAACCCATATGGCTTTCTTGCTTCCATGGAACACAAAAGGAAATGTTTTGAAGTATGTGACAAGACATGACTAATTGACATTTATGTCAGTCCTTATGTAGTCATAGGCTAAACTCCGTTCATTAAATGTCTGATGCATATGGCAGACTAAACTGGAAACACTTTTGCGAAGTCAGAAGTCTAAATCTTCCGGATTTCTGAGAATCTGTAGTGGTCTGCCAGGAAATAAAGCCTTGTTCAGGAAGACCGTGACAATGAGCAACTAAATGCTAGATTTCAAAGTTTAGTTGCTCATGTGTTTTTAAAGGGGTCCATGATTATGATTTCACTTTTTAAACTTTAGTTAGTGTGTAATGCTGCTGTTTGAGCATAAACAACAAACGGCTGGTAGGGACTACAACAAGCTTCTTCCCGGGTTGGTAACATCACAAGCCCCAAAATTTACATAAACCCTGCCCGGGGAACACGCAACAAAGGGGGTGAGTCATGTTGGGCTCCTTTAGAGAAGAGGAAGAGTTGTTGTAGTAGAGTGTTGTTGCCATGCCATCATTTTACGCCGGACTGATTCACAAACGAGGGTCAATTCAATGCTGGATTCGCACAAAAGATTAACATGACAACACATGCTAGTCGATGGGTTGAATCAACTCCACAGCAACTACATAAATTTATCCACTAACCATTCAGAAACGTCCAGTTTCATTCTAAAAGTTGTAACTTCTTCCTGAGTCTCTCCATCAGTGTCGACTCCAGTTTGAACAATGTAAGGCTGAACACCGTTACTGACAATCCTCATTTTGGCTGCGTGAGATTCTCCAGCTTTGTTGTTGTTGAGCAACCGAAGCGAAAGCTGTTAAAGCTCCGCCCTCTTCTGGAAAGGTGTTTATAATCACCAGAAATTGTGTTTATAATCACACTCTTGCAAACTACTATAACTTTTTAGGGAAAATGTTTGTGAAGATGAATAAAACACCTAAGAATCGTATTTTCTGCAATAATCCAAAAGCCAACGGAAAAATCCTATTGGGTTTATGTCTGAGTTGACTTTCATTGTACGGAAATAATAAATTCTTCAGCGTCTCTCCTTTTGTGTTTCACAAAAGTCAGTCAGTCATACGAAATTGGAGGCATGAGAGATCACCAACATGCTCTTGAGAAAGGTCCTACTGTGTCTGCTAAAAATGACTACTTACCCAAACTGGCCTGATTATGTTAACTTGTTTATTGAAGTACACTAGTACTGATTGGATTTTGTTGCTATGTTACCTGAAACTGTAGGTGCTCATGGTGTCGGTGACAGATTGACGGCCAGAGCTGCTTCCTGCGTAAGGAGAAGTTCCACCTCCTCGCCCCCCTCGCGGCACACCCGCCCAATGACGGATCCCTTCACCAACGTCTTCTGTGCCCACACTGGATCCGACACTGGACATGGTGTCGCTGAAATTTAAACTCCACATCACTCAATTTTCCAGTGTAAAATTATATAATGCCTTTCATTGGAAAGATCAACATCTGTGCAACATGCTCTCACAGCGCAAGCGATCAAATCAATATAAGCCCGTATCAATGCATACAGTATATGGCCTACATGAATATGATCATGCACATGGCTCGAGAGGAGATTTCTCTTGATGGGTGCTGTAACGCCACACATGGGGGTGACATTAGCTCTGATATCCTCACTGCTACCCAGCAGGCCATGTGTGTTCAGTGAACTGTGAGTTCATTAGTCTTGAGAGCACTGTCATTATCAGGGCTCGTAGGGGCACGACGCACTGATCCACAGCCTGTTTACAAACTTACTAAAGCTGTTTGCCTGAGATCCCAAAACATAAGCTTTGATCCAAGAGCTAGTGAGCTGCCTATTGCCTAAACAGGCAGCTACCTTCTAATGGAGCATCCTACACTAAAAAGAAGGTTTTCATAGCGATGCAATAGAAGAACCAAATTGGGTTCGCCAAAAAAACCTTTCTGTGAACAATTATTAAATTAACCACTTTCACTTTACGTGAAGAATATTTTAATAATCTGAAGAACCTTTCTTTTTCATTATTAAGAACCTTGCACTTTAAAGGATCCATGGACGTTAAAGGTTTTCATGGAACCATCAATGCCAATAAAGAACATTTATTTTTAAGCGTGTAGCCATGAAAAAGTGATTGATTTGAAGTGGAAACATGCTTCTACCCCAACACATTTCAGGTGAATACAATACTTAGACTTGAAAAGTTAAGATGCTCACATTCTGGCTCACTTAAATCCTTTTCTAAGACTTGGGATCCCTTTTTGGACTACATTAAAGGCTTACCTTGTGCTGCTGTAACTGGCAATAATACATTATAATTGTCACCTTCTTGACGGAAACTTTTATTTTTTTATAATTTTTTTTAAAAGTTCATTTATTTATTTGCTGTTTGCCATTTTGTTGTTTGTCCAGTTTGTTGAAGGGGGTCATGGAAGGGATAAATAATGGACAATGTCTCTGTTTTGACAACTGTTTTTAGCTGTTCTTTTCAGTACCGATTTTTTTATAATTAGCATTCTGCTCAACTTGCTTGTTGCAATGCATTCTGGGACTAATTCATCTTTGGATACATGTGATTCTGCCTTAGAATTTGCTCAAAACAAGTTATCTATGTTTTAGAAAGTGTTGTGCGCACACCTAATTCCTAAAAATGGCGGCCAGCTCACCGACGAGCTATTGCGTCAAACTTATTCTAGCTTCCAGAAGCTCTTATTTAAACATACTACTCTAAAAATGCTGGGTTAAAAACAACCCAAGTTGGGTTGAAAATGGACAAACCCAGCAATTGGGTTGTTTTAACCCAGCGGTTGGGTTAAATGTTTGCCCAACCTGCTGGGTAGTTTTATTCAACTCAACTATTGTTTAAAAATGACGGTATTGCTTGCTTAAAATGAACCCAAAGTATGTTGAAAATTAACATTTATTAATGTTATTTATTAATAAGTTTAATGAATAACCATTCAACAATAAACCATTTAAATTGCTTATTTAATAAATGTTCACCTTTTGATTTTTACTGTTGCCTCTAGTAATTATATGTCTGATTTTTAATTTCCAACATTTTAAGCCAGCCATACAATAATTCTAAATCAATAGTTGGGTTAAATAAAACTGCCCAGCACGTTGGGCAAACATTTGTCCATTTTCAGCCCAACTTGGGTTGTTTTTAACCCTGTATTTTTTTAGAGTGTACAAGAGAAAGGTAACAAAATTTGCTTGCATATACCATGGGTTCTCTCCTACTCTGCTCTTGGTCTCACCACATTCGTACAAAGATTTAAAAGCCAAAGAGCTAAGCAACCGCAACACAGTTCATTTTTCCCCTTTTCACTTGCACAGACAATTGAAAGAGAAGAGACGAGGGGGGTCTCGGCTAACGCACATGCATTATTCAGAAGACAAAGCATATTACAGCTGGTGAACTTATAAAAGGACTCTTAGGCACAGAGGAAAGCTTCTTGCATTTAACAAAGCAAAGTGAAGTGGCAGTGTGGGTACGTGGCGGTTTGCGTCCGACGAATAGGTGTCTGTTCACTTCCGCCTAACAGAGACTCTCGTCCATCTTCATTCAGACGTGTGAAAGGAAACTGTGACCTTACACAAGTCCACACACACTTACAGTACTGAGCAACAGGCTAAGCAAGCAACATTAACAGCCAAACGCAGCGCTGGCCCATCAATCAACATTTGCTTGTCAGTATTTGAGGGGGAAATTTTAGACCAACGGGAGAAGGGTGGTTATGTGTTAGACTCCGCCAACACCATTAAGCCACGGTTCACAAAGAGACACCGTGCATTTATATGCAAAAAAGAAATCGTACTGCATAAAGCAGTACATTTCATGTGGCAGAAAACGTTAATGTATGTTATGCAACTAGAGCCGGAAAATATAGGGAATATATTTGCAATAATTTTTCTGGCAATATAAAATTTAGCAACATCTTTGATGACTTTAATGCACTTTTTATTAGGTCCACAAACCTTCTAGTGATTTGTGAGTATGAGAATGGTGAGACTAATATTTTAAGAGCATCTCCGATTTAAATGAAAGTAGCAAATTCAGCTTGTTTAATTTTGTTAAATAAAAAAGTATATTTTACAACAATTACAATTTGGATTTTTTTTAATTTAATTATAAAATATATTCATTTAAGGTTTAGCATTAGGCTATATTCTTTTTTTATTGTAAAAATATCAATGTTTTTGGACTAAAAAAAAAAAAACACTAAAATTGCATATCATCAAAAGTCTAAAAAAATATCAAGAAATTTCAGAAAAATTCTATAAATTCAGAGGAAACCAATAAATTTTCCCCTATATCGTCCAGTCCAATATGCAACCAGTGGCCTAGTTTGAAACCCGCATTCATCCAATTGCTCATTCCCAAATGCAGAACACAGAAAGTGAACATGGATGCTCAGTAGAGAGCATCAACAGGACGGGGGATGGAGTGCTTACAGATCTTTCCTTCTCGAGAACGACTCCACAGCCGTCTGCACACTGTGTGAAGAGGGAGACGCAGTCAGAGACGCACAGGAGCGGCGCAGAAAGCTAAAGTGGTTGGAGGTACGAACAAAGCAAGCATATCGAATTTTCAGTGAAGTCTAAGCAGTCTGGTGGAGAAGATCAAAGTCTGTGAACTCTGATACATCGGACTGCATTTTACTATGGATGTCGAGGGAGGAAGGCATTATTGAAGCGTTTATACTAGCAAAGTGTAGCCTTGATTTTGCGGCAAGGAAAATCTCTTCACATTTCAACATTTCAGATCAACTGAAAAAGAATGAAAGCAAACAAACAAACAAACTATGTCATGTATGTCACAACGAATATACAGAGTTTCTCACTGTTTGCCAATACTATTCTCTTACATCGCTTCTTCTCTGTAAAGAGCAGACTTAATATTTATCTATTTCGGGTCCTAGTTAGGAGACGATGAGCACATGAACCGTTGAGTCGTGCTGCTTATATTTATCAAGCAGTAAAAACACCCCTTCCCACACCCAAAACAAGCCGGCTGTGAATGAGAGTCCGAAAAAAGGACTGGTGGCCAATTCTGTTTTTTTTCTCAGAATTGTGTGATATAAACTAGCAATTGTGAGAAAAAAGTCAGAATTGCTACTATATTTCACAATTCTGACTTTATATCTCTCAGTTCTGACTTTATAACTCGCAACTGCAAGTTTAAATTTCGCAATTCTGAGAAAAAAAAAGGTCAGAACCGTGAGATAAAAAGTCGCAATTACCTTTTTTATTTAGTGGTGGAAACAAGCTTCCATATTAAACCACGCCTTACAATCCGAATGAAATTTTAATCGGATTTGGCCAATTCATCTGATTGACAAGGTGACTTTTTTATTCAGACTGTGCTACTAGTCCAATTACAATTGGATTATTAGGGTCCATGTAAACGTAACTAGGGTCCCCTTGCTATGCTAGACTGAGGAATGCAAACAAAAAAGGAAATTGAAATGGTCAGGAGCACGTCAATAGCGATACCTTTCAGTATCACTTTCATCGCTGGACTCCACCTCCTCCAGCGCAGCTTGTAGATCAACGATACGCCGGATTGATGTCTCTAGATCAGCTTGTAGGGTCTGTCTTACTGCACTAAGCTCTTCCACTTGCATTTCCTGGAAACAGATAAGACGAGATAAAATCAGATAACGTGTGACGGTCACGCTGGATCTCCAGAGGAAATAAAGACCTTGCATCAGGACAAGAGAAATCATTATCCACGTGTTTAATCTCAAAATATGCCCAATTAATTAACTGGCTGGCATCATTATTAAACCGCTCACATTTTCTTAAGAAAGCATTTAAATCTACTTAATTATATAAAGGATAAGTGATGAATATGAGGCCTATCCTTTAACTATTTTAACACCAAAAACAACACAAACGATCACCTAAAGATCAAATAAAATATTTATATTGAATATTTAAATATTTTTAAATAATTTTATTTAAAAAAATTTCAATTTTTTTAAGATTAATATATTATAGTATACAGGTGAAACAGAAATTTCATTAACCCTAAAATCAAAGTGAAGGAATTATTTTTTAGCTTAAAGAAAATTAAGCTTATTTTAAGAGCCACTAAAATATACATTTATTAAAAAAATTGTGCATATTGAAAATTTTGTAAGCATATTGTGTAGTTGTGCTTGGAGTCAGTTGTTTTATTTACGATAATGCAATGAAACATGGCAAATTGTGCCGATATAATTTTTGGCCAGGCTGATGTTCAAAGAAATTATGAACACATGCAAAAATGAGAAAACTAACAAAATATTAATAACTGATTATATTGTAGTCAGTGTATGCTTTTTCCTGTGGGCTTTGTTTTTCTTATGAATTTTTTTGTATAATAAAATAAATTCTGTAGCTGTAGTTTGCATTTTTTTGTTTCGAATATGAAAATATTTTCATCATATTTTGATGGTTTAATTGAACTTGTGGGGTCATTAAAAACTTAATATCTCCTCCGAACATCACTTTTGGCCACTACTGTATATACATTTGTAATGAAAATATATTTCTCCCTTATTTCTCAACTTCAATGTACATTTATATTGTATTTAAATTACATTTAAAGTATTTTACAAAATTCAAAAGTTACATTTAAAATACTTGTTGTATACTGGCCTTAATTTATACAGAAAAATAAAATAAAATCATTGTATTACAGTGTTTCTTTGGCAAGCCTTTCTCTTTAACTTCTTAAGTGCTTGTTCGCTAAAGGACAATCCTGTATCATCGATTGCGAGCTCTTGTTTACAGAATAATTTGATAATGAGCGCTCGAGAGCCAGTGGAGCGACTGATTACATGATTCATTTTCCTCTTCCCTTCTTTGTCCGTCCCCAGTCTCTTGCTCTCCTGGACGAGCCGCCACTGTCTGTCTATGATTAATTCCCATTGTCTCCTCAAGGTTATTGATACAACAAATCCCATTCCGCTCCTCTCATCTCCATGACAACCACACCTTCGCTGTTGCCCCCTCCCTTTCATAACCAATAACCTGGAGAGCCTCAGCATGTGTGTGCGCGTGTCTTAGCATGGAGAAGGAACACATCCCAGACTTCACTCTTTGTGTGTGCGCCAGGCATCGGTAACACTGTAGCTAATATTCGTAATATTGAATCCCCTTTGACTCTCAGAATGCAGGTCAAAATGCATTACATGCCGGCAGGTGCTGTACTGAGGCAGGGGCTCCTCCTTTGTGTTAAATTATGAATATTTACAGGTTTTTCAGGAGAGATCGGTGTATTCTCCTGGGCAATAACGTGTCAGGCTCGTGGGCGGCCACTAAGGGAAAACGCACCGAGCGGCTGTAGATATGAATATATTAGTTATGAGGACAGGAGTTTCACAAAAGCTGTTCAATTTTAACATATATTCTCAAGACAAATTCAAAGATCAAAATCGACTGCAGCATTTTTAATTTCAATATATTACAGAAATTAAGGACTTTCTACAACTGTATTTAATTTTATTCCTAGGGATATATCAGTTATTGGCTCTTAATTTTTTAATTTACTGGTATTGATTGATATATATACATACCGTACAAAGGTTTGGGGTCATTAAGATTAAAATTAATACTTTTATTCAGCAAGGATGCATTAAATTGATCAAAATCAACATATATCGAGATATTTATAATGTTACAAAAAAGATTTCTATTTCAAATTTCTTTTGAACTTTCTATTCATCAAAGGACCTTAAAAACATATCAAGGTTATATAAAAGATAAGGTGTAAAAAATATAAATAAATAATTTATTAATATTTAATTAATAATAATTTATAAATATTAAAATATTAGTATTACAGCTGCTTTCAACATTGATAATAATAAGAAATGTTTCAGCAGAAAATCATCTTATTAGAATAATTTCTGAACACTGAAGACTGGAGTAATGATGCTGAAAATTCAGCTTTGAATCACAAGAATAAATTACATTTTAAAATATATTCAAATAGCAAACAGTTATTTTAAATTGTAATAATATTTCACAATATTACTGTTTTTACTGTATTTTTGATCAAATAAATGCAGCCTTGGTGAGCAGAAGAAACATCTTTCAAATATATATATATATATATATAGTGAAAAATAGCATGTTTCTTCATCAGCTATAGCAGAAAGGTGTGTTTGTGTGTGTCAGTCACCAGCTCCATGCGTCGTCGGCTGCTATCCTGTTCTCTGACACTCAGGTCATCCATTTCCAGTCTCATATCCGCCAGTCTCTGCTGATAGTATCGAGAGTTCTCCCTCTCTCTGGCCTCGGCCTGAGCCGCCTGCTCCAGCTCCTCACCTAGCCGCACCACACTGTCCCTTAGACGCAGAACCAGGACCTGCATACACACACACACACACACACACACACACATCGTAAGACTATAAAGATCCTCTCTGAAAATGAGAATAAAGTTGAAGCTGGACTGACCTCAAATCTCTTGACCTGTCCTCTCTGGAACTCCAATTTGTTCTCTAGATCACAGATACGAGCTTCCTGCTTGCTTACGATGCTGCGGGCCACCGTGGACGACTCCAGGAACTGCACACGTGCTACACTGGTCTGCAGCTGGGAAGATAAGCACTGTTGGGTTACGACCACGCTTGTGAAAAATGCTAAAAGGTCAACAAAACACTATTTCAAAGTCGTGTTGATGACAGTCTTCCTCAGTTGAAGTGAATTTACAATAAAATAAAAACATGAAAATACAATGTAGTAGGCCTATGTGAGATTAGGATAGCATGTCCCGAATCATAATACTCTGAAAATAAACACATTTAAAAGGTGCTTAGATGTAACATGCTAAAAAAAATGCTAACAGCATGTTAAATCATGCTAGCAATGTGTTAAAACATGTTAGAAACTTGCAAGGAACTTGGTAAGACATGCTAGAAATATATTAGCAACATGTTTAAACATACTAACAACATTATCATGTTAAATCATGCTAGCAAAGTGCACAAACATGTTAGCAAAATTATACAAACGTGCTAGTATATGCTAAAACATAACAAAGATGCTAACAACATGTACGTTAAATCATGTTAGTGATTCTAAAACAATCGCAACATGGTAAAACATGCTATCAATGTGCTAAAAATGATAGCAACATGTTAAAACATGCTAGCAACATGTTATCATATTAAATCATGCTAGCAAAGTGCAAAAACATGTTAGCAAAATTATATAAATGTGCTAGTATATGGTAAAACATAACAAAAAGATGCTAGCAACAGGTATGTTAAATCATGTTAGTGATTCTAAAACAATCGCAACATGGAAAAACATGCTATCAATGTGCTAAAAATGATAGCAACATGTTATCATGTTAAATCATGCTAGCAAAGTACAAAAACATGTTAGCAAAATGATAAAAGCATGCTAGCAAAATGCTAAAACAACAGAAAGATGCTAACAACAGGTACATTAAATCATGTTAGTGATTTTAAAACTTAGCAACATGTTTAAACATGCTAACAACAAAAAAATAATAGCAACATACTAAAACATGCAATGTGCTAAAATGGTAAGAACATGTTAAAACATGCTAGCAACTTGTTATCATGATCAGTCATGCTAGCAAATTACAAAACCATGGTAGCAAAATGATAAAATGTGCTAACAATATGCTAAAATATAACAGAAAATGCTAACATTTACGTTAAATCACGTTAATGATTCTAAAACATAATAGCAATATGTTAAAACATGTTTGCAACATGTAATCATGTTAAATAATGCGAGCAAAGTTAGCAAAATGATAAAAAAAAAAAACGTGCTAGAAATATGCCAAAACATAAAAGAAAGATGCTAGCATCAGGTAGGCCTACATTAAATCATGTTAGTGATTCTAAAACATAATAGCAAAATGCTAAAACATACTAACAATGTGGTATAATGCTGTAACAAGTTAAAACATGCTAGAAACGTTTTGAAAGCTTTTTAAAACTATATTAAACAAAGACAAGGCTTTGTCAAGTCAACATCAAAGATTGTCTCTATCTTCTCAAACTTAATCTAGTTTCATATTAGTGTACTTCATACATAAAAGTGTACAGTGTACTAACAGAAGCGCAGTGTGTACATTACATGGTCAGTAGAAGTATGCAAACTGTGCCCCACGTTAAAGTGTTCATTATGTGCCAGTTTCACATATGAATGGACATCACATGTCTATCTCTCAGTGTGTCTGTCTGCAGGTCTGTCTCACCTCCTTCTGTAGAGTCTGTTGCTGTTTCTTCAGTTCTTCCATTTCAGCCTGAAGCTCTCGGATCTGAGAGATATCACTGGAAGACTGGGGTAAACAAACATGTTTGGTTGGCTTTGGGATATTTTAAATAACCTCACACACACGTATATATATATAAGCCTATATATATTTAAATACACACACACACACACACACACTTATGTTCTGTTCTTTTGAACTCTCTATTCATCAAAGAATCCTGAAGAAACAGAGTTTCCAGAAAATAAATATTTAGCAAATATTAACATTATTATAAAAATATTAATATTAACCAATAACATTAATTTAGAAATCCTAAATGAATGCTAATGGAACTTCTTTAATAATCTGAATCCAATCCTAATGGGATCAAACAATAAGAATCCTCTGAAAATCAAATAAAATCCAAATTGAAATCTTAAATTCTCATAGACATAAACATCAGTAATTTAAATATTTATTTTGCTATAAAAAGGAAACATCTAATGATGTTGCCTGAGGACTGGAACTATTAAGTGATGACTCAAGTGAAAGGATAAACCATTTTTTTTACCAGTTGAAATGAACCATCCATTTAGCAAAATGAATCATACATTTACTCAACTGAATCAGACTACTGAGAGAGAGAGGGATATTTTATGAGAGAGTGCAACGCAATGTGACAAATGATATCATTTTGTCACACTTCCAGACTATTTGATGGGAAAAATAGCTCATTATAAGAAAAGCTGTTTTGAAAACGACTGTCACAACTCTCCAAGAGTGAAGCACAAGCATGTAGCTCCAGCAGACCTGAGCGATGAGGGCTTTGTGCTTCTGCATGAGCTCGTTGAGGTCCTCCTGGTCTTCTTCGAGCCTCTTCATCAGGTCCGTCCTCTCGTAGCATAGCTGAGCCAGCTGCTCATCCACCTGGGACAACAGACAGAGATAGACTGAGATAAACCTGAGATCACCCCTTTGCACCTTTCACTTCATGTCTCCAGGCCTCACCAGGCTCTTCTGCTTGCAGATGCTCTCCAATTCGATCTGAGCATTCTCCAGCTCCGCAGCGAGAGTCTTCTGAACACTTTCAGCCTCCAACCGTCTGGCTTCACTGTCCTCCAGCTAGAATACAAATAGATGTACACAAAGTCAAGTGCATGTGTTAAGACTTCAAAGAAGAACATCATGTACAATAAGATAAACATTTTTCATTAGGCCTATACATAATAAATGGCTAGAACATTACTTAAAGTCACCATGAAATCAAAATGGTTCAAGGTTAGTTCACCCAAAAATGAAAGTTCTATCATCATTTACTCACACTCAAGTTATTCCAAACCTGTATGAATTTCTTTCTTCTGCTGAACACAAAAGAAGGTATTTTGAAGAATGTGGGTAACCAAACAGTTGATGGGCCCCATTGCCTTAAATAGTAGGAAAAAAATACTATGGAAGTCAGTGGGGTCCATCAGCTGTTTGGTTACCCACATTTTTTAGAATACCTTCTTTTGTGTTCAGCAGAAGAAAGAAATTCATACGTTTGGAATAACTTGAGTGTGAGTAAATGATGACAGAACTTTCATTTTTGGGTGAGCTATCCCTTTAAGGGGTTCACAGTGGGACATTTGAAGACCAATAATGCAAAGACGTATAAATTTGTGCAGCAGTGCAGCGTGTGAGTCATGCTGAGTTGATGATGGGATGGCAGTGGCACCTGGCAGCGCAGTCTCTCCAGCTGCTCCTTGGCACCGGGGTCATGACCCTGCCCGGGCTGTTCGATGGTGGACAGCAGCAGCTGGGCATCACTGAGCAGAGCATGTGTGCGCTTCAGGTCTCGCCTCAGCCTCTTCTCCACGTCAAAGTCTCTGTGGCCCACCTGAGACCAGAGAGAGAGAAATCTATACATCACACTGAAGCACAAACAGAGAGGCTTTACACTTCACATCACTTCACAAGAGTTCTGGGAGAAAGACGGGCATCTCTGGATAACAGTGGTGACTTATAGACTCAGCTTAGAGCATAGGAACTGAGTAATGATGCTGGACACGTGAACACAAAGACATACAAACTCCTGCTTGTGGAAAACAGAGCAAATCCCAGAAGCTCAATAAATCATTATGGCTACAAATATGAGCTGATACGTAAGGAATGAGAAATTCAAACTAGTGCTTGAAATATATGGACTGAAATCAGGTTGGTTAATATAATATAATATAATATAATAAAGAAGATTACAAAGACGGCCTTCATCATGCACAATAAGACCAGCAACATGTATTAAAAATGATTCATTATATTTACTAAATGACAATATTTACTAAATATTACATTATCTAATATAATCTAATATAATATTATTTAATATTGTATATCTTATATAACATATAGAGAAGATGGACATCATAATCTAATCTATTCTAATCTAATCTAATCTAATATAATATAATATAATAAGTTCAATAACAAGATCAGCAACATGTATTACAAACAGGATTAATTATATTATATTGTATTATATTATATTATATTATATTATAGAGAAGACTACAGAGATGGACATCATAATATAATATAATATAATATAAGCAACATGTATTACAAGCATGATGTATTATGATGTATTATTATTTACTAAATTACAATATTTACTAAATGTTATATTATCTTATATGAGGTATAGAAGACTACAAAGATGGACATCATAATATATAATATAATATAATATAATACAATATAATATAATATCATTCAATATAATTAATCCTGTTTGTAATATGTTGCTGATCTTGTTATTGATCTTACTGATCATATTGTTACCTATTATATTATATTATATTATATTATAAAGACTACAAATTCAAAAATCATGCACAATAAGCATGTATTAACAACATTATTCATTTTATAACAATACATGAAGTCTCAAGTAATGCACAAAAAATAAGTTCTAAGGTTGGGAAGGTTTTGTTGGCGGTGAATGCATATGCCCTGGAAAAACCCAGCAGGAGAAAGCAGGTCAATACATGCATCCTCTTACTCAATACAATACTCATTTTTTGCAGCAGTGTTTACGTGCAGCTCGGGTCATAAACCAGGGGTCGTTGTTAACAGCAGCAGATGAGTAGCTTCATCATATCGATCTCGGTAGCGATCATGCTTCCAGAGCACAGTCACATTAGAGAGCTCCCCATGTCCCGGGGGCAGGACGTTCAGGTCGAATGCGTATACAGTATCTCTAAAGGACCCTCTCAGCGTAGCCACAAGCTATTAGCTAAGTTTAGCACAGGGCACATGAGCGAGAGCATGTCCACTGCTATAGATCCTCTATAACTAACAATGTTCAAACATTCCAAAAGCATTATGTAAAGGTTATGAAAATTTAACAGTGTTATTGGAACATCCTCATATTATTTATGTCTGACAAAAGTTCTCACAATATTGAATTACATATTTATATCTGATATGTTCTGAATCTGTAGTGCTGAAATGACTTTCCTTTTGGGCTGATGTCACTATTCCCTTATAGCTTTAGACCCTACCCAACTTTTCACCATCCAGTCAATTGCCAAAGGATAAAACAAACCATGCCCTACAGACCTTTCTCCAAAGTATGTCACGGTATTGAAGTAAAATGGGATACAAATTCCATTTCACTTTGATGTTAAGATGTTAATACAAATGAAGTTGAGAATGTTTGCTGAGCTTTAACATTCCCACAAACAAACTGGAATGAAGAAGACTGATAAATGAGGTTCAGAGCTGGGCACTGAGACAGGCAGTCTGTAGAGCTCTTGTATCAGAACAGAGAGGGACATGACAGCTTTACAGATCCTCATAAGCCCTGATGTGACTAACTCTGTGATCTATTATGCAGCACGTCTGGTGCAAACGAATGACCCACATATACTGTATTTAATAAATATCACGCCTGGAATGTAATGGAAGTTAGAAACGGTTGGTTACAGTGTGTGCATGCAAATGTTTCTAATTTTGCTGTATATTATTATATTATTGCAAAAAAAGATTTATAAAAATGACAAAACCTCCTTTTGAGGGTGTCAAAAAAGGCCAAATAAATCAGCTAAATAATGCATTTTTTAATTAAAATGCAAAAAGCTTTCTTTTAGATAAATAAATAGGTTAAAATTGGTTAATATAATATAATATAATATAATATAATATAATATACACCAATGCACAGCACAAATGATGAACTGACCTACAGTAGGTGTGTTACCGGCCACAATTTTAACCAACTTATGTTGAATGCAAAACACATTTCTATGGGCGCATTGGATTTTTACGGTGCCTAAATGTCTTTATTTTGTTGTTTTCGACCATCAATATACTGCATTATATTCATATCGCACAATGTTTTCTACATAAACCAAAAATGTGATGCCTTCTTTACCGCTATGTTTACGAATCTGTGCATGACAGGGTCATCCGTCTACATCACAAGCACATGCGATTTTGGTCAGAGTGGAATAGATGCTATTAAAGTGCCTGTTTATTACTAATAAAATCAGTACACGCCACATATTTTACAATGATTATGAGCTAAATCACATCAATTTGATCAAAGTATTGTGTTTACTGTATACATTAGGTAAAGTTTAATCACAATATTGCCTAAATCTCATTATAATCGCATTATGAGGGTGCATGTAAACGTAGTTATTGTTACATAATGTAGACAAAATAGCTAATATATGTGTGTTTTACCTGCTCACACAGTGTGGCAATCAGCCCCTCTAAGTCATGCTTCTCATGAACCACCATCTGTTTTTCCTCATATTCCTGTTCCAGTTGCATCTCCAGCTGTCGGAGCTGCACACACAAACACACACAGACAGGAAAGGATGTTTGAGACAGGGTTGTAAGGTGGTCCGTCGAGCTGTAATTTATTCTGTGTCCCTCACCCGTCTCTGTGAGGACTTCTGCACGTCCTCCAGCTCCTCGTCTTTGTCCTCCAGCTCCTTCTGATGGATCTGCTTCATCCTCTCCATCTCCATCTCAAAGCGCAGGTGCATCTGTAGAGTAGTCAAGTTACCTTTATTTATATAGCGCTTTATACAAGATTGTTTCAAAGCAGCAAAGTGTCATTATTTAGTTTAGTGTTGATTCAGTTCAGTTCAATAACAGTGTAAAGTTCATCAGTTATGAATTGAGCTCAATTCAGCTATAAGCAGCTTTACAGAAGACAATAGAGTTGTTATTTAGCTGGAATCAGTTCATTGTTGATTCAATTCAGTTTAATAAGTGTCCATGTTGCAAAATTTGTCAAAAGCAGTTCAACAGAAGACTCCCACTGCATCTGAAATCGAATACTTCCCTATTATATAGTATGTGAAAAACAGTACGCCAAAAGAGTAGTATGTCCAAATACACAGTATTCAAAAAAAAAAGTAGGCGAAAAGTCCCCAGATGACCTTCTACTTCCGCCGAGATTCTGAACTGTGCATTTGATGGACACTTTACTATCCCATGAGGCCACGGGAGGGGATTAATTAATAGAAGTGAAGCGATGCAACTGCCGCTGGAAGGTCACGTGACAGTGACAACATGGCAGATGTAGCATGAAGAAAGAAATTCATACGGGTTTGGAACAACTTGAGGGAGAGTAAATCATTTCATTTGTGGATGAACTATCCCTTTAATGTGATCATGATTATGAAGTAATAACCTTTTCAAAAATGTCATTTAGTGGAGAAGTTCTTCTCAGATTACTGTACCTGCTCCTGCTGTTTGATTCTGGCCGTCATCTGGCTGATCTCCTCCGAGCGCTCCTTGTCTCTGGTCTCCAGCTCACGGAGCTTCTTCTTCAGTTCAGGGATGGAGTCGGAGGTGAGATGGAGAGGGACACTCAGGTCACGGATCTGAGCGCACAACTCCTCCTTCTGCTGCTGCAGGTCTGTGACCTCCACTTGACTCTCCTGGAAACACACAAAATTATGCACATATACAAACATAAATACACAAAAGCAACATTTCCATACTCAAGAGCAAAAAGACACATATAACAACACCACACACAAAATCACACAAACAGACAACGCACACAAAAAACTATAATATACACAGACACATATGCACACAGTCACACAGAATAACCACACATACAAATACATCAAAACAAACACACAAGATACTAGTGGTTGATCGACTGTAAAGTGCCCCATTATGCTATTTGAAAGGTTCCTAATTCTGTTTAGGATGTCTCCTACAACAGGTCTACATGCATCAAAGGTCAAAAAACACTTTCATTTTCTCATAATATACATTGCACATCACCACATTTTTCAATGATTCTCAAACGACTCGTTGGATGAATCAGTCTCTCTAAATCCCTCCTTTCGACGAGCTTGCTCTGCTCAGATTGGCCAGATGGCCCAGTTTGTTGTGATGTATTTTAATAATAACCACATGATGATTCAATAACCATCATGTTCACACAGCGCACACATGGGGACAGGAGAGCTGTCAGTCAATAAATGTGAAAAAGTAACTTGAGTTACTTATTTGAAAAAGTAACTTAGATATTTTGTTGTAAATTTTAAAAGTAATGCATTACTTTAATAGTTACTTAAAAAGTAATCTGATTACGTAACTCAAGTTAATTGTAATGCGTTACTTCCAACACTGGTCATCAGTGACTAGTCGATGTCGATCACTTTAATCACATAAAATCAGATATCGTTAAACATACACAAGCAATTATACTAACAAGCTCAAATGCATAAACAGACACAAAACAATCATAAACACACACAAAAGCAGATGGACACACAAAATTTGCACTTATTACAGTTACAAAAGTTATTTTCTCTTTGTCTTTTGTTCTTTGATAGACAATAGCAGGTTTATTAGGCTGCTGTCACTTTAAGACCTGGCGCACATGACGTGGATCTGACACATACTATTTTCTCACATCTCTGTATGTTCATTTAACACTTTTTAATTAATTTAAGACCATGCTTGTGAGGATACTCAACATAATTTTGACAATTTTGAGTTTTTGTCCATTCCAGCGCAAAAAAACCTAAAATCTGTACTGGCACGCTGTTTTGGTTGTTTGTTCACAGAGAGCCGCTTCACAGACATCGCGGCAGTACAGATTTTAGTTCTTTTTTTGCATCTTATCGTACTTGAATGGTTTAATAGCACTTGAATGAATGATAGTGTGATCATATACTGTAGCACAGCTAAAGGATGACAGAAAAAACGAATGCTGCATTAATTGCGTTAAATGCTTTTAAAATGAAAAAAATTTTTTTTGCAAAATTAACACCAAACAACATGACATGTTTTATATTATAGCTGTGTATTACTGCTATTAGGACATTACTTAATACACTCATCTCTGACTAATAACAGAATACTTCCTAAATTGTAACATCTTCTTCTGTGGAGCTGCTTTGAAATAATATGCATTGTGAAAAGCGCTATACAAATAAACTTGAAAGTTAACATAATCTGATGGACTCAAAGCAGAACTTTTCTCCTCAGCTCATTCGGGATCTCTGGGGACTCGTTCAGTTTACAGACAGAGGACAACCTGAGTACACGGGCACCATTGCAGATGGCGAACGCTTGACCTTTGACCTCGGCCTGTACCTTCAGCGTCTTGCGAAGTGTGAAGATCTCTGCGCCGAGGGCGGTATTCTCCTGGATGGCTCTCTCCTTCTGCTCCCTCTCATTATCAGCCTGTTCCAGAGCCTGGGTCAGCTCGCTGTCAAACCTACAAACACATACACACACAGACGCAAGGGAGTAACAGGGCATATTCAAGCAGCCGGAGTGTGTGGCACTGAATATTAATGTGTTATATGTAAATGAGACAGACCTCCTCTGTTTCCTGTCCAGCTCGTGAGCGCGGCCCTGCAGGCTGTCTGTCAGCACGCGGGCGTCCTGAAGGTCGGAGGTCAACCTCCGGCAGTGCCGTTTTAGCTCTGTCACAGAGCGTTTAGATTGATCAAGCTGAGACTGCAGTTCCTGGACCTGCCACACGGAGGAGATAAAAAGACAAATATAATCAGGCAGGGACCATGTGCCGCCCACTGGACATGACAGGGTTATTCAGTGCAGTGCTCATGACAAACATTTAATCTATAATGTTTTATAACTCAGCTCTTAATATGTTTAATATTTAATTATTTTTTGAACAAATCAAACAGGACTGTTCAAGTAACCTAAGAGAGACTTGGTCGGTGTTAAATAAATCGGGCTAGTTGTCACCAGGGCTACATCTCAAGTTTTTGAGTCCAATTACACAAATGCTTTTTTTATTTTTATATTTACATTTTACACCCAGTTACATTTACTTTTTAATTCTTTTAAATTAATATTTATCATTTTAAACATTTTAAAATAACTAACATAAAATTATATTATACAGATTTTAATTGTAGTATATATTCGATTTTTTATTTTTACATGTTTTGAACATTTTTGTATTTTACCTTTTACATTTTTGTTGTTTCATTAATTGTATAATCATTTTACTGTTTACATTTTATTTAAAAGCCATTAAATATCCCATAATACACATTAAATTACTGATATGTTCTAAAGATGGCTTTTTACTGTAAATAATTCATAGTTAAAAAAAGAAAAAATTACATTCTGAAATCAATGGCAAAAAACAGCAGGTTCCCATTGTGAAATGCTCCTTATATTGTGTGACAACATGCCCCATTATATGTTAAATGAGCTGCACCTCTGTTCTGGGCAATAAAGGTGAAAATATTCAAGACTTTAGGCAAGTGTGCATACAAAAACTGACTTGTGACAACAAGCCCCTGCAAGCCCCGCATCGAGACCAGTGTTACTTTAGTATTATTTATATATTATATTAATATTTTGAATTAGCCTTTTCTGTTTTTATTTTATTTTTATTCATTTTGTTTAGTTTTTTAAAAAAAATACTTTTAATTATCTTTAATGTATTTTTATTTCAGTTTGAGTAATTTTAGTACTTAAACTTATTTCAGAACTTATTACAGTTCTAGTTTGTTTAAGTTTTTTACATTTTCATCTAATATTTATATTTTATTTTAATCTAGCTTTACTTCAAAGACCGAAAACGATTCTTAATAGATTTAATAACAACACTGAACAAGACCATTTATGAAAACTAAACTTGGGCGTTTGGTGCAAGAAACCTTGACTTACACGGCCTCTTTAAGCTCATAATTGAGGTGATAATTAACACCAGGTGAATGGGTCTCATACCTTTGCATCCAACAGCTGACGGGCTTCTTTCTCACCCTCAAGTCTTTCCTCTGTCTGCCGCAGACGCCTGCGCAGAAACTCCACCTCCGTCTGTGCGCATTCCAGCTGCAGCTGCAGCTCACTTTCTGTGTGCGCATGCAGGGATTCACACACACCCACACAGAGTCATTATATTTCTTCTGTCAGCATGTTTGATTGCATCTACGCTGAAGCCTGTCTTACCTGTCGCCACTCCGCTGAGAGCTTCTTTATTCTTGATTTTCTGTTTTTCTTCCTCTAACTGCCTCTCGAGGGCCTCCAAAGACACTTTACTCTGGTCTACACGACTCTGAGGCACAGCACAGAATAAACACCCACAATACAACAGAAGCTGTGAGGCGTTTGGGACAATATGACAGGATATGTTTGGATAAGCACACTAATCTTACTTTTTCTGCATGATATCGCATATATACTGTGCACAATATGCAAATTTTCTATATGCATGGAATACCTGCCAACTAAATTTGCTGAAACACACTTACAATCAATACTGTATCCCACAATGCATTGTCCTCCACTTGACCTTACATTTCTAGTGTGATCAATTAATCAGTAGAAATATCATCCACTATTTTTAATGATTAATTACTTTCTTGACTCATTATTAGATTGTACTGTCAAAAGTAAAGGTATTTGTACACAGAAATGATTTAAAATATAAAATAACTGATGAAAGATGCCATTCACTCAATTAAAGATGCATTCTAATGAGGTCATGTGACAATATAATGTAGAATACAACTGTTTAAAATGTAATATTCAAATAATTCTTATTGTTTATATATAATAGTAGGCACAATACAGTGTATACTACACAGTACTCTGTAAGAAGTATGCTAGTATTTTATTTAAAAGTGGATGAAATCGAAATGGCATATCTTCATATGGCAGAAATAGTATTATACTGGTTTGAAAAACCTAGTTCACAAATTAATTCGGCCAGTCATTATGGAATATTAGCATACCACAGTATGAAAAGTATATGTAACAATAAATGTTTCAAACTGTGGTATGCTACTTATTTCATGAACGCACTATATTGCGTAAGTGTAAGTGGTGTCTAGTGTTCACATTAAAAAATAAATATATATTTTTTATTTGTATAATTTATAGTTATAAAAAAAAGTCATGTTGAGCACATTGCATTGTGGGATACAGTTTTTAATGCAATATGCTCTGCTATATGCAGAATATTTGGGCAAAATTAGTAGGTGATCCTGGTTTTGCATCAATACAGAATATTTGACTATTGTGTAGTGCATTTGTACTACACACTGACTATTTTATAGTATGTGAAACAGTATGAAGAATGCACACCAGTTACCTAAAAATTAGTGAATTGCATTTTTTATATAGTTTTTTATTGTATAGATACAGAAAAATTGCTTACTGTGCTCATTATGCATAATGCAAAACTAGTATGAGTAGTATGCTATTCTGAATAATGCCATTACAACACATTTCCACATCACTGAATAGTTTGCGATCCAATTTGACCAATTAGAAATAGAGAAACAGAGACAGATAGACAGGATGATTGGTGGGTCGTACCTGCAGTTCCTTGTTCTCTTTGGCAAGACGCAGTCTTTCCGTGCGCTCACTGTCTAGAGCTTGACTCATGGCCTCCCCTCTGAACCGCTCATCACTTAATTCAGATACAACAGCCGTTACCTGCGCACACACACACACACACCATTATCTGTCAATGTCTCAGCAGAAGAGCCATTCATTCATCAGCAGTAGTCATATGACAGAGATTAGCGCTTCATGAGCCGATCACAAGCGAGTTTGTGTTAATATGCTTTCACTGATGAGAATTCATAACTAGACTCCATCCATCACTGTGAACACCGACTGAAGAAATTTGATTTGGGGATATCTGATCTGACAGTATCATTTCATATGTGGCTCAAGGGACACGACACAAACACATACAGTACCTTGGTCTCCAGGTTGTCTGCAGTCTGACGCAGCTCGTTTCGTTCCTTCTCTGACTTTTCCAGACGTCTCCTCAGAGCAGTGATCTCATCCTGATCAACCGAATGTGATACAATTATAATGGAGTGAAAAAAATTTAATACACAACATCACAATATACAATGATAACCTGAAGAATACCTTTAAAATTCCTGAGATAGATAGAATGATTAGACAGAAGCAATTTTGAATTTGAATTTGACAGACAGACAGATAGATAGATAGATAGAACGACAGAACAATATATAAAGACAGACAGACAGACAGATAGATAGATAGATAGATAGAAACGACAGAACAATATATAAAGACAGACAGACAGACAGACAGATAGATAGATAGATAGATAGATAGATAGATAGATAGATAGATAGAACGACAGAACAATATAAAAAGACAGACAGATAGATAGATAGATAGATAGATAGATAGATAGAATAATATATAAAGACAGACAGATAGATAGATAGATGGAATGACAGAACAATATAAAAAGACAGACAGACAGACAGACAGATAGATAGATAGATAGAATAATATATAAAGACAGACAGACAGACAGACAGATAGATAGATAGATAGATAGAACGACAGAACAATAAAATCAGACAGACAGACAGACGATAGATAGATAGATAGACAGACATATAGATAGATAGATAGATAGACAGACATACGGATAGACAGACATATAGATAGATAGATAGACAGACAGACAGACAGATAGATAGATAGATAGATAGATAGATAGATAGACAGACAGACAGACAGACAGACATATAGATAGATAGATAGATAGATAGACAGACATATGGATAGACAGACATATAGATAGATAGATAGATAGATAGATAGATAGACAGAAATATGGATAGACAGACACAGACAGATAGATAGATAGACAGACAGACAGACAGACAGATACAGACAGATAGATAGATAGATAGATAGATAGAATAATATATAAAGACAGACAGACAGACAGACAGACAGATAGATAGATAGATAGATAGATAGAATAATATATAAAGACAGACAGACAGACAGATTAGATAGATAGAAAGATAGATGATAAATAGAACAACAGAACAATAAAGACAGATAGATGGATAGATAGATAGATAGATAGATAGACAGACATATGGATAGACAGACATATAGATAGATAGACAGACAGACAGACAGATAGATAGATAGATAGATAGATAGATAGATATACAGACATATAGATAGATAGATAGACAGACATATGGATAGACAGACATATAGATAGATAGATAGACAGACAGACACAGACAGATAGATAGATAGAATAATATATAAAGACAGACAGACAGATTAGATAGATAGAAAGATAGATGATAAATAGAACGACAGAACAATAAAGACAGATAGATAGATAGATAGATAGATAGATAGACCGATTACTAGACTGAGTACTAGATAATGTGATAATTTAGTGGTTTAAATGTTATATATAGTGTGAACATGCCCTTATTGAATGGGTCAGTACCTCTTTGGATCTGAGCCGCTGGTCATCCATGTTGACGTCCAGCAGGGGGCGCACTCTGCACAGCAGCTTCCACCAGCTCCAGCGGGTCACTGCGGTGAGGACTCGCACATTTCTTTGAATACAGCACACTGCCATCTGCTGAACCTGATCCCAGATCAGCACACACATTAGACTAGACGTCACATCAGACCCACACTGACACAACTATATAAGACTTTAGATTGATTGTCCATTTTATGTCCTCTCGCCGAATATTTGGTCACTATTGAGAGGTATACAGTGATCTCTGAGCCTCTATCCGCAGATCTATAAACCTTGTCTGTTTCAGCAGAGGACGAGGACGAGGAGAGACTCACCTTCATGCGGCGGTATTTCTGGCGGCCCAGGTGACCCAGGCAGGACGCTTGAAGCTGCACCAGCCAGCTGCTCAACAACTGATCTCTCTGCTGATCTAAAGACCTCAGGACACCACGCTTCATAAACACCTTCATAAACACACACACAGCAGAGTGAGAATGACCTGAAAACTTCAAAAGTGAAGAATAAAACAAAACCTCTTTATGATATATCTGTTAATTTTAACAATGATAGAATAATAGAATGACAATGCTAGAAGGATGGACGGATGGAACCATATAACAGACAGATAAATGGAAGACTCAGATACAAATGTATAGTATAATGCAATGTACTCAGTACTCAGATACAAATGTACTCAGTACTCAAGTACTCAGATACAAATGTATAGTATAATGCAATGTAAGTCGCTTTGGATAAAAGCGTCTGCCAAATGCATAAATGTAAATGTAAATGTAAATGGAAGACTCTCGCTCACCCTGCTTGCTCCCAAAACAATGCTTTTCTTGTCCAAATCCAGATCAATCAATAATTCCTCCACGGCCTGATATAAAGGGATGTAAACACAAACAGACAGATCTCAGGCCCTCTTTTGGAACATCAGCTCCACCAAATCAATGAGGGCTTTCAAGCAAAAACCAGCTAATCTATAAACAAGCTAATAAACAGGGAAATAAATAACGTCATCATTTGACATCATTAAAAATAAATGACATTTCAACAGAGGGTAATGAGGCGCGAGTGCGCCGTGGTGGTTCAGGACATCCAGACCTTCCTCTCGTCTGGAGTAATGAAGACAGAACCGTATCGCTTCATTATGGGAGCAGAGAGGGCCTGAAAACGACAGCGGAAATCACCCAGGGACATGTGCTCGGGGTAGCCTGCAAGACAGAGAGAAAGAGTTTGCGGTCTTTGTAAGGACATTTGGTAAAGGATTTGTCCTTACAAAATATACTATAGATACTGGTCCTCATGAGGAGAAGTGCTTCAAATTTTCAGTATGCTTGAAATGGTTCTTTCTGCAGTATGTAATGTATACTGAGTGTGCACAGTCTGTATGCATGCATAAATATGCAGTATACAACCAAAGGTATCAATCATGTCTGTAGCACAAACAGTTGTGCATTATTTTTTTTGTATGCCAGAAAAAAGTGAATATCAAAAGTCATGCAATTAACTAAATGACATTTAGGACATTAATTATGAAATAATTATTTTTAAAATACATCAGTTAAACATATCTCTGAATAAAACATCGTCTATTTACATTAAAAGCAGTGCAGCCCAGTAAAATATTTTTAAAGGGGACCTATTATGCCCCTTTTCACAAGATGTAATATAAGTCTCTGGTGTCCCCAGAATGTGTCTGTGAAGTTTCAGCTCAAAATACCCCACAGATCATTTATTATAGCTTGCCCCTATTTGGGTGTGAGCAAAAATACGCCGTTTTTGTGTGTCCCTTTAAATGCAAATGAGCTGCTGCTCCCCGCCCCCTTTCCAGAAGAGGGCGGAGCTTTAACAGCTCGCGCTTCGGTTGCTCAACAACAACAAAGCTGGAGAATCTCACGCAGCCAAAATGAGGATTGTCAGTAACGGTGTTCAGCCTTACATTGTTCAAACCGGAGTCGACACTGATGGAGAGACTCAGGAAGAAGTTACAACTTTTAGAATGAAACTGGACGTTTCTGAATGGTTAGTGGATAAATTTGTGTAATTGTTGTGGAGTTGATTCAACTCATCGACTAGCATGTGCCGTCATGTTAATCTTTTGTGCAAATCCAGCATTGAATTGACCCTCGTTTGTGAAGCAGTCCGGCGTAAAATGACTGCATGGCAACAACACTCGACTACAACAACTATTCCTCTTCTCTAAAGCAGCCCAACATGACTCACCCCCTTTGTTGTGTGTTCTCGGGGGTGGGGTTTATGTAAATTTTGGGGTTTGTGATGTCACCAACCCGGGAAAAAGCTTGTTGTAGTCTTACCAGCCGTTTGTTGAAGTCCTTAAACAGCAAATTCTTAAAAAGAAAATATCTCCCTTTGCTATGAATTTTGAGTGTCGTAACTTTGCAGATGTTGTTTATGCTCAAACAGCAACTTTACACACTAACTAAAGTTAAAAAAGTGAAATCATAATTAACCACCCCTTTAATTTTTGAAATCTGATTACATAATCCAGATTACATGTAATGCATTACTATACAGCACTGCATGTCAGTGGGAGGTCCCATTAGAAACAAACATGCATGAGTGTGTGTGTGTGTGTGTGAGACCTGTTCGGTACAGCTGCAGTGCCGGCAGCAGGTGTGTGGAGTGCAGCTGTACACGCAGTGCTGGGACATCAAAGCCACAGCCATCTGTCTTAGCACTCAAACACTGCAGGAAGACCGGCCGCGCTCGCCGAATCAGATTCACCAGAGCATCCTGCTCGGACAGAGAGAGTCATGGAAAGAGTGAAGAGGATTTACAGACAAAAGGCAGATGGAAACAGCTTCATAACAGCTCATTTGTTTCTGACCGCCTGCAGTTTGATGGCAATGCACTGGGAATGTCTTCTGAGGGCCGCCATCCCTCCGCTCAGAGTCTTCCGCACCGTGCCGCTCCTCTGCAGGGATCGCTGAGAGCCGCCCTCCACGCCGCCCAAACCCCGGCAGAGAGGGGGCACGGACGCCCGCGGACCGAACAGGGCCTTCACCGCTCCACTAAGAAGAGAGAAAGAACGAGAGAATTAGGATGTTTTCACACTGAAGCATTCAGTTCAGTTTGCTGTCATAGTCTGGTTTGTTTGTAAGACGTTTCAAAGTTCACATGCACTCCAGAATGGTTTACACCTGCCATGTTTTGTACACATGTACACACCTATTATATAAAATTCACTTTTATAAGGTGTTTGAACACAGATAAACAACCAGCCTATAATGGTAAAAATCCGCCCACTCCTTTTTTTATAATCCCCATAAATCATAAACAGTCTCTCAAACGAGCTTCCCCCTACTCTTACGTAAGCCCCGCCCACGACTGGCACGGAATCTGCCTTATTAGCTTAGCTCCTCCCCTCAGCCATGTTTATTTCCTCACCAGGTAAGAAATGTATTCTTTTTAAAGCTACTAAAGTTATTTAATCAAGAGTAGTGAGTGATTTTCTGTTTTTCTTTTGTTGTTTGTTTCATATTAACAGCATATACGGCAGTATATTGCACTGCTGTCACTTTAATACACAGATCTAATATACACATGCGATTTCTTTACTTGCTGTTTATGTTCACAGACATAACTGTGTTTGTGAACTTTGTGTGTTTTTGACAATCTTGTGTGTATTTGACTGTTTAAGTGCAATAAGACGCGTAAGGAAAATCAGTATAATACTCGCGGGATGCGGCGTCTGACAGGCAGCTTTCTGTGCGTGTGTTTCAGATATGTGTGCTCAGAAAACTATAAATCAGAATTTTAGACTGATATAGCTTTAAAACGCATACAAATAACTTTCATGATGAGGAAGAACTGCAAAAACCACAAAAGAGATGATAATCAAAAAGAAACAGAAGTTTTGTTAGTTTTTGGCAGAGTGTTCAAGGCACGAGCTGTACAGGCTCCGCCCTCTTCTGGAAAGGGGGTGGGGAGCAGCAGCTCATTTGCATTTAAAGATACATGCACAAAAACAGCATGTTTTTCCTTCCACTCAAAAATGGGCATTTACAACATGGTATAATAAATGATCCCCTTTAAAGTCATTAGTATTAACAAAAAAAAGTAAATTTCCTGTCATCTCTCCATTATTATATCAATAAAAAGTGCCAAAAAATTAGTATGTGAGACCCATGAGTATCAGAAATTAGTATTAGCATCACAGTCAATCTTGTATGACCTATATGACATCTAGTGAACACCACTTGATCAAATCTGCACAGAAACTGCCGTTAGTGAGCAGCTTGAATTCTTGCTATCTGTATTTTTAGTTAAACATAAAAAACATGAGTAAAATGAACAGCATGCAAGGGCCTTTTCTAAATGTGTTCGATACCAAGCTCGTGGAATATGAGCCCTCATGTTGATGCTGCAAACACTGCACAGTTCTCAGGCTGTATTCACGCTTGCCTTTAATGCGGTACGTTTACGTCCTCAACATGACCACCGTGAGTACTAGCAGCAGATGTTTACCACTGTTGCTAGGTAACAGCTAAGGAGGACAAGGCGCAAGTATCACTGTGTTATTGAATTTGATTTACCACCAAAACTCACACACAGTACTTGCTTTTGTCTGCCGCAGACGTACTGCAAGAGATGAGAAGAATGCGAGTTGCTCTCGAACGGCAATTTATTCAGAGACAAGGAGCTATGAGAAAAGCATTATACTATATTAAATGAGACATGGAGGAATGCAAAAATGCAATTCATATAGTATGTCATCAATAGCTGTTCACTTCTATGAGTGAGGATGGACTGTTGTTATACTAATTTCAAATGTACCAGAGATGAAATGAAATGAACACCAGACAAAATAAAAAAAATTAAAAAATAAAATAATAATAATAATAATAAAATATTCCCAGCCATATTTAACGTCTATTTCCTTATATTTTCTAACAGGTATTTTCCAAACAGGTAAGTTCACATAAACTGAAGACCAGACAAATGAAATAAAATGCAATAAAATGCAATAAAATGTAATGCAATGCAATGCAATGCAATAAATAAAATAAAATAATAAAATAAAATAAAATAAAATAAAATAAAATAAAATAAAATAAAATAAAATAAAATAAAATAAAATAAAATAAAATAAAATAAAATAAAATAAAATAAAATAAAAAAATAAAAACATTCCCACCCATATTTAATGTCTATTTCCTTATATTTTCTAACAGGTATTTTCCAAACATACCAGAGTTCACATAAACTGAATAATAAAATAAAATGCAATAAACCAGACAAATGAAATAAAATGCAATGCAATAAAAAAAAATATGAAAATAAATAAATAAATAAATAAATAAATAAAAACATTCCCACCCATATTTAACATCTATTTCCTTATATTTTCTAACAGGAAATTTCTAAACATACCAGAGTTCACATAAACTAAACACCAGACAAAGACACAAGACAATTTAAATTAAAATTTCCCAGCCATATTTGTAAAATCTACATGTATTTCCTTATATTTTACTACCATTTTTGCTAATTGTTCTATAAACTTTATCTAAAAGCCATACCTGCTATTTTTCACTGCACTTTTATTGATATAAAATTGGAGAGATGACAAGTACTTACAATTGTAATAATGCTCATGAAAAATGTCAATTGATTAATAACTTTCCAAATAATAATATTCAAAATTTTGTTTGAGAAAAAGCTAAAAAAAGTCCATATAGCCGTGTAAAAGTGCCTGATCATCTGTGGTCTCTTACATTGAGGAGTTCTGCAGCAGGGAGCTGGCGTTAAGCACAGATGGATTGTTCTGGACCTGACTGAACCAGCCTGAGAGATCATAGCGGACCGGATCTGAACCCATCAGGTGAGCGATCTCACACTGCAGAGGCTGCTCACACTGGCGCACTGAGAAGCAAACAAGCAGAACGATGAGGAAACATCTCAAAAAACATGACAGGAGCAGGTCAGAATCAGACTGGAGTACCTGTGCCGCTGAAGTACTGACACACTCTTTCCAGAACCGTGCTCTCGGTGGAACCAGGAGTGACCATCTCTTCATCCAGAACCCACAGGAGACCTCGAGAGTCGCCTTCTGGTGCTCGAACCTGAGAACACACACACACAGTGTAAAATTACATGCAGGGCTGAGGTCTGTAAGAAGCGTGTTAAGAATCAGTGAGTGATACCTGCAGTCCTGGCTGGTCAACAGCACTCACGACCTCTGACGGGCTCGTCTCAGGCGCTGTGAAATCTACACGTACTCCTTCCTGTGGAAATTATTCAGAAAGTCTGAAATTATTTCTTAGTATTATTAATTATTATTAAAGTTAATTTCTTGTCACCTCTCTAATATTATATCAAGGCCAAAAATGTCCACACACACCCACAAAATTAGCATGTGGTGCTATGAAAAATAACAGGTATGGCATTTTTAGAAATAGTTTATTGACAAATTAGCAAAATAGTAACGAAACATATAGAAATAGAAATAATAAATATGTGTAGGAATTATTTTATTATTTTATATATTCAATTAAATTACATGAATTCAACAAGGTTCATATTCATAGTCAATATTTGTTTTAGGTTGTCAATAACAAATATTCAATTTTTTTTTTTTTTTAAAAAAGGCAAAAAAAAAAAAAAATAATAAAAAATAAAGTTTAAAATTAGTTTGGAATTTTAAGATATAGTTTATTGACCAAATAACAAAATGGCAGTAAAACAAAGAAACAGAAGTTATAAATATGTGTAGGAAATATATTTTATATTATTTTAATTTATTATTTTTAATTAAATTAAATGTAATTTTAAATTAAATGTAAAAAATAAATTAAAGTAAAATTTAATCAGCAAGGCTCATTTTCATATTCAATATTTATTTGAGGTTGTCATACGGCATTTTTTTTCTATAGTTTATTGACCAAATAACAAAATAGCAGTAAAACATACAGAAATAGAAGTTATAAATAATTGTAGGAATGTTAATTAATATATTATTTATTTATTTATTTTAATATATACAAATTTAATTTAATTTAATTTAATTTAAAGTTAAATAAAAAAATACATTTTATAAAAAAAAATATAAATATGCGAATGGAATTATATTTTATATATTATTTTATTTTATTATTTTTAAATTAAATGTAAACAATAAATTAAACTTAATTAAAGTCAAATTTAATCAGCAAGGTTTATTTTCATATTCAATATTTATTTGTGGCTTTCATATGGCATTTTTAGATTATTTTAGTTTATTGACCAAATACCAGAATAGCAGTAAAACATACAGAAACAGAAGTTATAAATATTCATAGGAATGTTACTTTATATATTATTTTTTAATTAAAATTTAAAATTTAAATAAAAAATTTAATTAAATTATATTCACTATTTAATTGAGGCCGACATACGGCATTTTTATATATAGTTTATTAGCCAAATAACAAAATGGCAGTAAAACATACAGAAATAGAACTTGGAATATTAATTTATTCATTATTTTATTAAATTATTTTATGCATTATTTTTAAATTAAATGTAATGTAATTTAATTAAATCAGCAAGATTCATACTCATATTGAAAACTAGTTTGAGGCATAGCACAGCTGTAAACCACTTCTCTCACACAGGTGTGGTACCTGTGTGTATCGCTCCAGCGTCTGTGTGAACGTGTGATTGAAGTAAAGTTCCAGCAGTCTCTCCTGTAAGTAGTTGTGACAGAGCTCGGAGAAGCCGGCGGCCCGGTCATCGCCGCTGTGTCTGGGGTTCCTCAGGCCCGGAGTGTCCACCACGATGACGGAGGCCAGCGTCAGCTGCTGAGAGTGCAGCGCTCTGGAGAGAGAACAGAAACACTGCAATATCAACAACTCTTCAGAGACATATGATTGACTAGGACACTGTGTATTTACCTGTTGATGAGAGACACAATAGTGGTGAAGAGTTCCTCATAAAGACCAGCCGCCATCCCTTCTACACACTGAGCAGCACTCAGTTTTGGACCTGTAACACACACACACTAGGTCTTAGGAGTGTAACGGTACACAAAAATGACGGTTCGGTATGTACCTCGGTTTTGAACTCACGGTTTGGTACGGGTTCGGTACAACAGGGTGAGAAAACAAAAAAAAAAATGTATCTTTTTTTATTAAACACTGTTTTACTGAACAAACTGTGTCTCTGTCTTTAACAGAGACACATTTATTCAATTATAATTTAATAATTAAAATTTTCTAAAGGATAAAAAAAATCTATCTCTGCTAATGCTGTAAACTAGCCCTTACTTGCACATTACTTACAATTAACAACAGAGCCCAAATTATTAAATTCATTTGCTATTTATTTCTAGATTTAATCATCAACACTTAAATAATAATAAAAAATATATGCATTGTAAACATGTAAATTACACATATGGCAGTGTTTGCATTAACTTCTGTTTCTCCAATTCGTTGTTGAAATATAATCATTTACACAGTGGCTGTCATAACTTGTTTTCATGACGGATTTATTTAGGTATTACATTAACTAACAGGTTAAGTAACATATAATTAATATATAGGCTAATATAGTGCATATATTTAGTGAAACAGTTCATTTCTCTAGCGAACTAACAAGCTGTGGACATTTGGCTTTTCTGAGGTAAATGCAATACTACGTGACATATTGTTTACAAACTGCTTTACTGACATCTTTCTGCGGTTGAAACACTGATTGAGCGATTACACAAGATATGATCAGGGTTGCCAGGTTTTCACAACAAAACCTGCCTAATTGCTTCTCAAAACTAGCCCAAAACTAGCCCAGGGGGGTCCCACGGTTAAAATTGCATTCCGGGGGGTAAAATTAGCGTTTTTGGCAGGGCTCCCCTGGTAAAATTTGCATTCCAGGGGGTAAATATCACGTTATTTGGGGTCACTTCAACCCGCAGACATGAAAAACAACCCGCGGCAACAGCATAAAAGTAGCCCAATTCCGTGGGAAAACTGTGGACTTGGCAACACTTGATATGATGCATTTAAATAAGTTGTACTGTAACTTTCAACATGCCTTCATGTTCATTCTGTAGTAGTGAAGAGGAAGAGATGATCGCGTTCACTCACGCTCCGTGCTACCGTTTGAACTGAGGTGATCCGTCACACCACATCAAAAAAGCATCAAAACGGCATTTATTGTTTGAATTTCGTGATAAAATGGACAGAATTTGAAAGATGGCACTTTGTTTCTTATCAAAAGTATCAAAACACAGTGCTTATTGCAATTATTGGTGGTTAATACTGGTTAAATGGTTAGGCTAAAAAGCAATACTGTGCTCGCCCCCTTCTGGATTGGAGTGTGGATCGTTGTTAGGGTTGCCAGGTTTTCACAACAAAACCCCCCAATTGCTCCTCAAAACTAGCCTAAAACTAGCCCAAAGGCATTTGAGGGGGCTCCCCTGGTAAAATTTGCATTCCAGGGACTAAATATCATGTTATTTTGGGTTGATTCAACCCGCGGACATGAAAAACAACCCGTGGCAACAGTGTAAAAGTAGCCCAATTCCGTGGGAAAACTGATCGTCGTCTAACTGCATGAACCGAACCGTGACGTCCGTACCGTGACGGTTAGGGACGCATACATGTACCGTTACACGACTACTAGGTCTCTAAATAAGGACTTCTATTTTTGGTCACACTTTAGTTTAGGGTCTATTAACTATGACTTTTGCCTCAATAAGCTTCTAATTACGGTTTATTAAAAGTTGGTCATGCAGAATAAGCCATTAATATGTGCTTTAAAAGTTCTAATAAACAGCCAGTATCCTAGTAATATGCATGCTAAAAACAACTAGTTGATAATGAGAATTGGACCCTAAACTAAAGTGGTAGGCTACCCTATTTTTGTCAAATAAAGAGATTTGGAATTATGCGTATCCATGTCAACAGTATCAACACCAAAATGAATCTGCAGCAGTCAGGTCAGTGTTGCCAAGCTGTCAGTGTTGTTTTCCTGTGAAATTGGGCTACTTTAACACTGTTGCTGCGGGTTGTTTTTCATGTCCGCTGTTGAAGCGACCCCAAATAACATGATAAACCCTGGAATGCGAATTTTATCAGGGGAACCCCGCCAAAAACATGGATTTTACCCCCTGGAGCGCAAAATTTTTTGAATATCAATTGGGTGGGTTTTGTTGTGAAAACCTGGCAACCCTGAGTCAGGTACAAGCTCTCTAAAGGCCAATTCACACCGCACAGACAGACGGCAACAAACACTGACAGACATGTCAGTTGGGTTTTGTCCGATCAGTGTTTTACCCCTGTCAGAGTCTGTTGGCGTCTGTCGGAGCATGTTTTCGCCGATTGAACATGTTGAATCGGATTTAGAATGTCTGAGAAGTGACCTGTTGTAATCTGGTGACTGTCGCCGTTGGTCTGTGTCTGTCGGTGCAGTGTGAACTGGCCTTAAGGTGTTTATTGTAACGTTATGTTCTTTGAGACATGAGGTAGTTTAATGGCATCTCTTGTGATGCTTTGCCAAGAGCAGCTGTGTGTGCATTCATGTGTTTTAGAGGAGGCGTGGCTTTGGACGGCGATTTGTAGGAAGGGTGGGATCACATGCTTTCAATGCTAGCAGGCTAATGTTAGCATTTCCCAGATTACCTACTGCACCTTTAATATTTTTGTAGAACCCAAACATTTGAACAGTAGCGTATGGCAGAATTAGATACATAAATATGCTGATTAGATATTAAATATCTATTTATAATGACACTAAACTGCTTATCGTCCTCATTAACTGAATAATAAAAATTTCAACTTCAAAAACTACAATATTTCATGTTTATTTATCTATCTATTTGGTAAGTAGCCTTGGAATAAGTGGGGTGATGTCCAGTATGTTATCGCTGGTTCCTCTACACATATTTCAGCACAGATCTTCAAAGTTCAGGTGGGTTTAACAGGGACAGTCTGTTTTCTGACCTTCCTCTGGTTCGTCTGCGGCGCGTCGCTCTCTGACGCCTCCGGTCGCTCTCTGCAGTAACTGCCTCAGGTGGTGTTTGAAGACGGCAGTGTGGAGCTCCTCTCCCTCACAACCCAGGATGGCGCTGGCCGTCTGCGCGCTGTCAAAACTCATAAACTGCTTACGGCCCACTGAAGCCGTAGAAGAAAGGGAAAAAAAGAGTAAAGGCTCACCAAATTCTTTTCGCTTCACAAAATACAGTGTTCAGGGTAGTCCTGTTTTACCTTTGCATGTTCCTGCAACACCAAGATGGTATATTCCTGCTAAAACATGCCAAATGGCCTTCTGCTCATCCGCTGAGAATCCCAAAGTGTTCATGGCGACCAGCAGTTTCCCAAAACCCACTGAAGCTCTCTGCTTCTCATCCACCTGAAGTGAGGGATAAAAAACTATATTTATTAAAGCTTATTAAAGAGAAGTTAAAGTTGGAAGACACTTGGTGCTCATTATTTCTGTCCACTGTTATATCAATAATAATGCCAAAAAAAAAAACAGACATCATTAAAATATGTCTTTACTTGTCTAAATATGTCTAAACTCATCTTTGAAATACCTCTCGGACATACAAGTGCAGCTCCTATCTCTTTGAATGGGGAAACATCAAATTCTCCAAAGCTGTTCGCCAAACTTTGGATTAAATTTCATATTTGAAATCACCAATGAAATCCGACAACAACTGTTTCATAAATTTTGTTTCTAAACGCTCGAATCATGACAAAAAAAAACTGCATTTTTCAGGCTGGATCAAGCTAATGTGCATGCGCAGTCCTAAGTGTGTGTCTCTAAAGAAAGCACACGTCTGATTGTTTCTTATAGGAACCAAAGCTTCTAATGGCTGTTGCAATGATGCGATGACTTTACCAGTCAGCGATTGGCTCTTATTAAGAAGGCGGGACTTATTCCGCCATATTGCACGTTGCACTTTCTCCCATTCATTAATATGAGTGCACCGACTTTCTATATCTAAAGTCTTTGTATATATCCAACTTTAAATATACAGCTGGGCTCTTTATTTTATGGAATTATGGGTAAAAGTGGGGAGAACAGGGTCCAGGAGATGTTGCAAGCCAGATTTAAACATGTGTTGCTGACATGAGCACCAAAGTGTAACATGTCAGAGCACATGCATTAATCTAGGAGGAATGTTAGTTTAACATTCATGACATTTTCCTCACTCTTTTTTGTTTGTTTAAAGAGTTCATACCTTAGTTGGGCATGTGATTCCAAATGAGTTGTGTTCCTTTAACTGGTGCAGCTGCAATTCAGTCCTGTGATGAAAGAAAAAGACAGTTACACTCAAATTTAAACAGGAAATGACATCACATGAGATCCTGCCTCCTCAAGCTCTCTGGAGCTTTTGTTTTAATGCAAAGCTATGAAAAGAGTAGGCATTCTGCCAAAGCGGCGGTCGCTGAAGAGCTTTTGCGTGCCTCTGAGGGGAAACCGAATCCAAAAACAAACGCCAAACAATAGGGTGAATGATCTGGGGTTTAATGACGGGTAACTTTGTCTTTGTCGTCTAATAATGCCGCACTCAGGCCTGTGAGGAGAGAAGCCAGGAAGCCAGAAAGACGCTTCACAATACAAGAAGCAAACCGCTACTGAGTGTGACCACAGAGAGCTCTAGAGACCGAACCGACCTCATGTCTGTGCTGAGGCCTGCGAGCATCTGGGAGAACACCAGAAAGTTACTCTCTCCTTCCGGCCTCCGACACACCCTCCATTTCTCCAACAGCATGGTCTAAAACAGACAGAGAAAGAAAACATTAGATAGATGGATAGATGGATAGATGGATGGACGGACAGACAGACAGAGAGAGAGAGACAGACAGACGGATGGATGGACGAACAGATAAACAGACAATAGCTAGATAGATAGATAGATAGATGGTTGGACAGACAGACAGACGGACGGACGGACGGACAAACAGTCGGACAAACAGACAGACAGACAGACAGACAGACAGACAGACAGATAGATAGATAGATAGACGGACAGAGACAGACAGACAGACAGATAGATAGATAGATAGATAGACGGACAGAGACAGACAGACAGACAGACAGACAGACAGACAGATAGATAGATAGATAGATAGATGGTCAGACAGACAGACAGATAGATAGATAGATAGATAGATAGATAGATGGACAGACAGAGAGAGAGAGACAGACAGACGGACGGACGGACGGACGGACGGAGAGATAAACAGACAATAGCTAGATAGATAGATAGATAGATAGATGGTCGGACAGACAGACAGACGGACAGACAGACGGACGGACGGACAAACAGTCGGACAAACAGACAGACAGACAGACAGACAGACAGACAGATAGATAGATAGATAGACAGACAGACAGACAGACAGACAGACAGATAGATAGATAGATAGATAGACGGACAGAGACAGACAGACAGACAGACAGACAGACAGATAGATAGATAGATAGATAGATGGTCGGACAGACAGACAGACAGACAGACAGATGGACGGACGGACGGACAGACAGACAGATAGATAGATAGATGGATGGACAGACCGAGAGAGAGAGACAGACAGACAGACGGACGGACGGACGGACAGATAAACAGACAATAGCTAGCTAGCTAGATAGATAGATAGATAGATGGTCGGACAGACAGACAGACAGACAGACGGACGGATGGACGGACGGACGGACGGACAAACAGTCGGACAAACAGACAGACAGTCAGACAGACAGACAGACAGACAGACAGATAGATAGATAGATAGATAGATAGATAGATAGATAGACGGACAGAGACAGACAGGCAGACATATAGATAGATAGATAGATAGATAAATAGATAGATAGATAGACAGATAGATAGACGGACAGAGACAGACAGACAGATAGATAGATAGATAGATAGATAGATAGATAGATGGTCGGACAGACAGACAGATGGACGGACGGACGGACGGACGGACAGACAGACAGATACAGACAGACAGACAGACAGATAGATAGATAGATAGATAGATAGATAGACGGACGGACGGACGGACGGACAGATAGATAGATAGATAGATAGACAGACAGACAGACAGACAGACAGACAGATAGATAGATAGATAGACGGACAGACAGACAGACAGATAGATAGATAGATAGATAGATAGATAGACAGACAGACAGACAGATAGATAGATAGATAGACGGACAGAGACAGACAGACAGACAGACAGACAGACAGACAGATAGATAGATAGATAGATAGATAGATAGACAGACAGACAGACAGATAGATGGATAGACGAACAGAAAGATTGATAGAGAGATAGGCAGACAGACAAACAGATGGAAACACAGACAGGCAGACTGGAGCACCTGCAGATGTGCGGCAGCAGCGAGTCCGGCGTGGTTGAAGTCCAGGGAGAGCACCATAGCGAATCGAGTCGAGGCTTCACTGTGAGACGAGCTCACACACCCGAAAGAGCGCAGCACTGTAAACACTGCCTGCAGACGCTCTACTGCAGTTACACACAAATCATCACAACGTGTGACACTTACAACTTTCCAAGTGACAACAGACAAACAGGACTAAACAGCCTCTAAATTACTGCTATAATATATTCACACACACACAAATGCTGATATTCAGTGGAGAGAGACATGTCACACTGTGAGAGGAAGATGCTGCTGTAATTACTGGCTAGGAGCTTGTAAACACCACCAGAGAGAAACAGAGACAATTATTCAAGGACTATAATTTCTATAGCTAGGTTTTGAGATGTACCCTATTTACGTTCTAGAGTTCTTGTTTTTCTGTTGTGTTCTATAACTTTGCGTTACAAATACAAAAGTGGATCCACTCACAGGTAAGGCTTCCTCCCGCTGTTCCCGCTTGTTTGAGCAGCTCCTGGGAAAATGACTGACAGGAAGTGGTCTTCCCTGTGCCACTACGGCCCAAAGCCACCAGAGTCTGGTCCCTCCGCTGGCCCACCATGGACACGTACACCCTCTTCACCAGAGCCTGTAGTGGGCCAGGGGCTTCCCAGGACTCCCAGCGTCTGCTCCGAAGCCCCTGACACAGAAAACAAACACATATTTCAATCTACAAAAAGTCTGTTTATTGCACTGTGCACTAAACAAATTCTGCATGTCTAACCTTTACAAAACAAAGTATATATGTATATGTGTGTGTGTGTGTGTGTGTGTGTGTGTACAACTAATGTGCTGTATTTAACTATATCTAATGTCAAACAATATGTATAATCATACATGTCACATAGACGGATTTGTAAATACATTGATCTTACCTTGGCTGGTGAGGACAGAGGAGGCCACAGTGCCAGTAGATTGGGCCCAGCGTGGGTGAGGGGTAGATATCCTTTAGCTCGACTGGTCAAAGTGTGAAGGGCGCTCGACTCGTTCACGCTCACAAGGTCGCTCAAGTCCTCACACAGGTCCAGCTCAGGAGGGTTCAGCTGAACACAACCACGAAAGATGTACAATAAGTACTTGTCACGCATATCATGTGATGAGTTGAGTAAGGGATAATGTACATCCAGTCATATTCATGAGATGAAAAGACAGTCATAATTATGAAATGAAAAGTCAAAATTGTGAAATAGTCAAAACTATGACATATCCTTAATTATGACATAAAAAGTTGAGATTATTACATAAGTAAGAATTACAACATAAAAAGTCCAAATATATGAGATAAAGTTGAAATTTACATACTAAGTCATAGTTATTATGTGTCAATTATGAGATGAAAATTATGACAAACTAAATTAAAATTATGGCTTAAACGTCATAATTATGACATTAAAGAGTCAAAAAAAGGCAAAATTCTGACTTATAATAACTTTTTGTCATAATTTAATCTTTGACATACTAAATAATTATGATAAAAGTTGGAATTATGAGATGAAGTTGAAATTGACATTCTAAGTCATAGTTACAAGTTATAATTATGAGATTAATAAAGCTAAATTATGACATACCAAGTCAATGAGATGAAGTCAAAATTATGACATGAAAAATCTAAATTATAAATAACAGTCATATTTATGACATGAAAAGCCAAAGTTATGACATACTGAATTGAAATTATTGCTTAAAAAGTCAATTATGACATAAAAAGTTGAAATTATTATATCATAAGCAATAATTATGACATTAAAACAAAATTATGAGATAGTTAAAATTTACATACTAAGTCATGGTTATGACGCAAGTCAATTATGAGATGAAAAGTTGAAATTATGACAAACTAAATTGAAATTATGATTGAAACGTCATAATTATGACACTAAAAAGTCAAAATTCTGACTTAAAAATTCAATTATGACAAAAAACTGAAATTATTATCAAAACTGACATAGTAATTTATGATGAAATATCTAAATTATGACATACAAAGTCAAATTATGAATAACTAAGTCATATTTATTAGATGAAAAGTCAAAATTATGAAATAAGAAAAATCGTAATTATGACTTAAAAATTCCATTCCAAAAGTTGAAATTATGACATACTAGGTCATAGTTATAACAAAAAGCAGATATTATGACACTGAATTGAAATTATGGCTTAAAAAGTCAATTATGACAAAAAGTTTATGACAAGTTGAAATTATAATATAAAGTTGAAATTGACTTTTTATGTCATTATGATTTACAAAAGCATGACTTTTCTTTTTATGTTAGAAATGGGCTTCAATAAATAACAGCACTGAATAAAGTTCACCTTTTCAATCTCATACTGGGTCACATCATGGACGGATCCATCTGAGGCCAGCCGAACCCTCACCCTGCCGTCAGGGAGCTCCGGTGTGCCCTCGTCCGGCTTCAGCTGAGTGGCTGTGACAAGAGTCCAGGTGCGTCAAAAGTGACTATAATACTCAATGTAAATCAATGTAAATTGTATACAGGACATAGACCGAATTTCTACTCAGTGTAGAACAAAAAAAATAAAAATAAAAAACAGGACATTTTCATTACAATATTGATTGTAAAGCTGACAATTTCACAGAAAATCTGAAACATGCTGAGCTGACACGTGAAAACCATTGGTGCTCGGCATAATTTACATCAAATCTAACACAACAAATCATATGGACTTTTTAATGGTGCTTTTGCTGTTATTTTTGGAGCTTGACAGATTTTGGCTCATGAAGACACTGCAGTACTGTGTGTTTTTTTATTATTTTTTTTTGCAGTAGCTAATCTTTGAATCTTATGACATGGCAGCTTCGGCGCGTAGATTTAGCGAGGCTATGAGCTTGATAAGATAACAACACTAAACCCATTCATCACTAAACTGAAGCAGGAAGAAGATTAGCCTGTGAGCAACATGCCACAATTTACAGAGTAGTTTATGATCCTTTCATGCAAAGAGGAGAATCACGCAACACAAGAGATATTAAGTTAAAATAAGAGAATGGGGCGGCTTTTACGTAATGCGAAAACAATGACCTCTGGGATAGTTTCAAAAAACAATAATAAGGCCAATATATGTAAATATAGCATCCTCTAAGACAACACGCTATTCATAACCTGTAACTCAACACCACATGAGAGCTGTTCTTGCCTTCAGACATGCAATTCAGGAATGATTAACCAAAACAACTACTAAAAATACCAGTCGATGCGTCATTAGCAACACAGTTTGTCCTCCTAATGTCAGGTGGACACTCAAGCGCAGGTATAAGAGGTGACTAACCGAGTGTATATCCATCTTTGTGAGCGTACCACACTTTACCAGCTTCATACCACACATCCCTCTGCACAGACAAAGAGAAAGAGAAATGAAATCAGAAAATTAAAAATAAAAACTAATTCAAAATATTAAAAAATACTATAATAGTATCTCAATGACAATAAGGCAATACTGGTTGTACCTACCACTGGCACCTTGGGCTCCTCTTTTATATGGGTTACAGTGAGTTGACCCTCAGGCTCTTGCCTCACCTCTTTCACTTCCTGTTTCAGTGGTTTAACTTCCTGTTTTACCTTTACTTCTTCCTTCTTCACTTCTTTTTGCATTGGTGGAGCTGGAGATTTAGCTTTATCTGTGCTGGGGCTGGGCACATGTTCCTGGTTGTTGACCTCTGGAGTGGTGGACTTGGAGTCGCTTCTTGGACTTTTTGGGTTTTCAGGTGACATTATCCTCCTAGGTGAGGACGTTTTCTTCTCTGTCAGTGCGGTGTGGCGGCCCCGTTCTCCGTTCACCAGCTGCTCTGCTCGAAGTGCCATCTCCGCTTCCAGTATCGGAGGAGTTTGGTCGGGAAGTAAGAAATTCTGGACCAGGTTGTCGCTGAGTTTCCTGGGCTGTGAGGGGTGTCAAAAACCACAAGGAGACTGGTGTAAGTCATACTGTTATAACAAGACCCTCCCCTGCTGGTAAACCAAACAAAAACTAGCTGATTATGTTGAGTTAAAAAATGCTAACAGTTTTGCCAGGTTAGTGGCATCAAATGTTTGAAAGAATCTGGGGGTGGATTCATGAAAGTCTTCTTAAGAAAGACGTTAAGACATTTCTTAAGATAAATTCTAAGAAGTTTGTAAGAATGTTTCTAAATGCAATTCTTGCACTCATTCAAACCTATAATGCACCGCAATAATGAATGTACTACCGATGTACACCAAGCAATAAATATGTATACGTCGATGACACATCCGACTGCTCCAGACATCTTGGAACAGTCAGCATGTCATCACTCACAGTAAGAATCAATAATGCCACAACATTGAGCAGTTTCTGGTTGTGAAACTGCCGAGATTTTATTTCCCAAAGAAATGGGAACCTTTCACAGGTGAGAATGTAAAGTATTAACTCAATATTACAGGTTTTTACAATAGTACTTTTTAATGTTTTTACTTTCACTATGGTAACTATTTAATGTTGTGTTTGTTGGCACCTTCGTCTTGTTATTGTGTTAGTTTAGCAAAATCATCTGGTGAAGTCTATTGCAGATATAGATATTCATACATGCGCCCAACTACGGTTGGAGACGCTCAGTCAACTTGCTCTCGAATGTTCACAGACCAGCTTTGACTGTTCCAATGTGGCGGGCATCTTACATATCACAACCTAGAAACTGCCGCTAATGAGGAATCTATGTATATTTATCTATGCACTCAACAGCTAGAGAATACCCATAATGCACAATGAGGGTCGCACCGAATGAATTATTGCGTCTAAACAGAAGATGGCGCCCACAGCTGTATCATCCATCCATCCATTTTCCAAACCGCTGGTCCAATGTGGCTACAGCGTAATATCATACAGGTATAAATTCCTTTTTAATTGATTATTACATTGTTTCATTTAGGTTTATGCATAGTTTCCATGATTGAGTTCAAGATAAATCTTTTCATCTTACTACTGGAGCTACCAGTTTAAGTTTCAAATGATTATTAAACAACAAGTGTAATGTAGGCCAGTAAGAGCTGTGCATGTAAACCTCACTCCCCAGGTCTCAAAAGAGGCGTATTAGAGACTGACGCTACAGGCTGTGGTCTTTAGCATCCTTGTTAGCACACCCACCTCCCATGACAGAAACACTAGTTCGAATCCCACTCAGAGAATTGGCATTTGGTGCCGTGACCCAGATGGGTGTGAGGTTTAGGGGGGTGAGTGTAATGTAGGCCAGTAAAAGCTGTGCATGTAAACCTCACTCCCCTGGCCTCAAGAGGAGCGCTACCAACTAATGCTAGAAGCTGCGGTCTTTAGTGCCCTTGTTAGCGCGCCCACCTCCCATGACAGAAACACCAGTTCGAATCCCACTCAGAGAATTGGCATTTGGTGCCGTGACCCGGATGGGTGTGAGGTTTAGGGGGGTGAGTGTAATGTAGGCCAGTAAAAGCTGTGCATGTAAACCTCACTCCCCTGGCCTCAAGAGGAGCGCTACCAACTGACGCTAGAAGCTGCGGTCTTTAGTGTCCTTGTTAGCGCGCCCACCTCCCATGACGGAAACACCAGTTCGAATCCCACTCAGAGAATTGGCATTTGGTGCCGTGACCCGGATGGGTGTGAGGTTTAGGGGGGTGAGTGTAATGTAGGCCAGTAAAAGCTGTGCATGTAAACCTCACTCCCCTGGCCTCAAGAGGAGCACTACCAACTGACGCTAGGAGCTGCGGTCTTTAGTGTCCTTGTTAGCGCGCTCACCTCCCATGCCGGTTCGAATCCCGCTTGGAGCAGGTGCAAGTAGGACCGGTTACATTTGGTGCCATGACCCGGATGGGTGTGAGGGGGGTCGAGTGTAACATAGGGCCTGTAAGAGCTGTGCGTGTAAACCTCACTCCCCTGGCCTTAAGAGGAGTGCTAGCGACTGATGCTACAGGCTGCAGTCTTTAGCTTCCTTGTTAGCACGCCCACCTCCCATGCTGGAAACGTCGGTTTGAATCCCACTCGGAGCGGGTGCGAGTAGGACCGGTTACATTTGGTGCCATGACCCGGATGGGTGTGAGGTTTAGGGGGGTGAGTGTAACGTAGGCCAGTAAAAGCTGTGAGAGTAAACCTCTTTCCCCTGGCCTCAAGAGGAGTGCTAGCGACTGATGCTAGAGGCTGCGGTCTTCAGCGTCCTTGTTAACTCGCCTGCCTCCCATGGTGGAGACGGTGGTTCGAGTCTCGCTAGGAGCAGGTCGAATAGCACTGGTTACACAAGCACAAAAGCACCAGCCCTTCCGGTGCACTCAGTGTCCGAATTCATTCACTCGTTTTCATTCTCTCCCTCAAGTGAACTATATTAGTGGAATAATGTAGGGAATAGTGAATAAGGGTATAGGGGGCGGTTTCGAACACAGAATGACTTTTTGCACTTGCTGCAGATTACCGTAATAATCATAATACACATGCACACTATTTACTAGGTATCGCGTTTTTTAATATGCTGTGTATTTTAAAGTTATTTTGTGCTGAAATGCTGCGAAATAGCGTTTATACTGAATTTCAAATTTAGCAAAAAGTCACTTCACTCACAAATAATAGCTGATCATTGTTTACATTATCAATCATTGGTGTCACTTCAGAGTACTCATGCACATCCTTCGTAGTAATAGTAGTAATATATATATATATTGTGGTATGTTGTAATGCTTAATTTAAACAACCTAATAAATTCATTAAACATCTTATCTTTGGAGATTTAAGACAAGTTGGAGGTCATTCTAAATTCTAAATAGATGTAGCTACATTTATATTGAAGATGATTACTAAGAACATTCATTAGATCCACAGAGGTAGCGCTGGACTAGGTCAAGCTCAACCCATTTTTGTCCAGAGAGGTGGAGCTGGATGTCATTTGGCTCTGCAGTGATCACCACTTGCAGAATCCCACCCATTGAAGTGAGATCTCACCGCCTTCTCCTCTTTGAGCTCTGGCTCTTTGTGCCGTGTCTCTTTCTCGGTCTCCCTCACCAGCTGTTTGAGGAATCCTCCTGGTACGGCGGAGAGAGGAGGAGGAGGCTGTGCGGCGGCGGCAGCTGGTGTCTTCTTCTCCTCCTTGATCTGTTCACAGATGGGGAATAAAGAGCTCCAGTCATGAACTCCATTTAAACAAACTGTCTAACTGACACAATCACATGATAAAAGGTTAGAAGGTAACATTCCCACTGCAAACGTGCATTTTCTTATCATTAAGGGTGTTTTATATTTTTATCTGATAAACAAATATAAAATACTGATAAAAATATAAAAATAATTAAAAATATTTATTATTTTCCCTTTCAAAAATGTATAAAAATACCAGTGTTAAATATTTTTAAATAATACAAAAAATAATATTTTGCTAATATAGATGTTAAAATATAAATATATTTATAATTTTGTTCTTTAAGTTTGCTAGTATTTCCCTGATTAATGTTGCAATTTTTTACATTTATTTTCAATGTGTGTGTGTGTGTGTGTATATATATATATATATATATATAAATTCATTTTTTACTTACCCAAAATGTATTTTAAAAATGGAAATGTTTTTTTTTTTTTGGCCCCTTGAAGTACATTTTCTAAATATTGAAGGTTTAAGCATATTTAGTTAAGGATGTTTTATATTTTTTTTTAATCTGGAAAACAAATAAAAATAATGATTAAAAATATATTTAGAAATATTTTAATACTTATCAGTAAAAATAAAACCCAAAATGTAATGAGGTTTATGCAAAACATGAAAAAAAAAAAAAAAAAAAGCAAATGGAGTAGCTTAAAAAATTAAAAATAAATAAACATAATTTACAAAAATAAATGCATCATGTTTTAAGGATATTTTGTATTTTTAAACATGGTACATTAAGGTTATCAAATGCTTATACCATAATATTTTAATATATTCATATTAATTATTTAAATACCATAGTAATTTATGATTAACAACATAAGATTTCATATACCGTGGTATCAAGAGCCATGCCCAAACAAACATGGTAATATCAAAGGACATTTTTTGTTTGGGAAAATAATCAAAACAAACCTCCCCTTATAAAACATGCTAACTTACTAAAGCTCAATATTTAGCTGGCTAGCTTACTTGAGCTAACAAGCTAGATACATCCCTAATTTCAAATTTACTAGTTCATGCATAGTAAACAAGAATAGGGTATTTGTAGTAAGACCATAGTAAACACAGGTGAATAACACTTTTTAAAAACACTAGTATGAAAAATTTATAGCTTAAAATTTAGCAACTACAACGTATTGTGAATCATTGTGAAAATGATGCTATTCCTTCCCTAATTTTAGCATGACTATTTAGCATGAATCTTTAACCAAAATACTGTAGGAACTCCAGGTAGTTGTATAATAAAACCATGGTAAATTTTCTGCGGGTGAACTATAAAGACGATATTTTTAGTTAGTGCCCCACATACGTACAACAGTTTCCACTGCTGCCCTTGACACTCCATTAGCAGCACATACAGTGATTATAAACACATGGTGAGCTGCTAAATGTTAGCTGAAGACAGTAGGTGCCCTTCAGGAGGCCAACAGAGCTGTAACACTACATGAAGTGTACAATAACTGCACTTCATGATAGTTCAGTCTGCAATATCAACTAGCTAAAACTGCCTGTGAAATAGAGAGCTTTAGCATGTATGCTAATTATGTGCACATGGCAGCTGAATTACTGGAAAAGTAATTTTGATGTTTTTAGAACATTAAAAACCCAATGACAGATTCAAGAGAGGTAAAACTTGAAATATACCAAATAACACCACCGATGCTAAGAATACTGTCATCTTAGCGCACACATAGGGAGCGGACCACCATAGGGTCACACTGTGAGAATTAAAGCCTACTTAAAATTGTTATGAAATAATAATGAATTATTTGTTGTTGGCCACATCTGGTGAGAGGCACACATATTGTAAACAATGAAATTTATGTAGTCAAACAGATGTCTATTCCATACAGCTCTATTTACACTGACAGCACACAAGCACATCACAGAGACGTCTATTTGATGTACACATTTTCATCTGCAAGATGTACTTTTTTAAATGTTTGCTCATCCATCCATCTATCTATCTATCCATCCATCCATCCACCTATCCATCCGTCCATCTACATATCCATCTATCTATCATCTGTCTTTCTATCTGTATATCTATCCATCCATCTCTTTATCTATCTATCCACCTATCCTATCTATCCATCCGTCCATTTATCATCTGTCTTTCTATCCATCCATCCACCCATCTATCTGTCCGTCTCTCTATCTATCATCTATCTATCCATCTGTATATCTATTCGTTCATCTGTCTATCCATCCATCCATCCATCCCAAAATATAGAGCAAAATATGTATTTATTTAAATATAATTTATATATTTCAAAATGAGTATTTCTTTAATACATTTCAAAATATACAAAACACAACAAAAATATTAATATTTCCTCAAATATTTCGTGGACATTTTTAATTTCCAATGTAAATATATTTATATTGTACAAAATATATTTTGCATCTACCCCAAAATGTATTTCTAAAATTGAAAATGTATTTTCTTGCCCCTCAAATTATTTACTTGTAATGGTTTAAATGAAATTTATTTTAAATATGAAAAACGTTTTTTTTTTTTTAATGAGTGATGTTTACAAAATACTCGGCATATATTCTACATATATTTTAGCCAAAGGGAAAAAAGAAATGCATATGTGTATATAACCAGTTAGCCACCTAAATGAAAATGAAGATAATGTTAGCAAACAATGATGAGGGCCTAACTTGAGTAGTATTGTGTTTGTAGCACTATCTTTACAGGTAATCTCAGGAACAGCCCATCATATATTTGGCTGTTATTTTTACCCTATAGGGCCCAGGATATGCATTAGTAGGACTAGCCTTTTATTTTTTAATGTGATTTAAGGTAAAGAAGCTTCATTTATTATACCATTATTGTTAGATTTCACATATGTAATTGAAATGTAATATTGACAAGCACAGATTTCAGTCTTTCCCCTCACATAGAAGCTGTGCTTGTACACCTGTTGCCTGCATAGAAAATACAGACACTTAAAGAGCCAGTCTTTTGACTTTCATTATAAAGTTAATGTCAGTGCGGTATGTGTGAGACTGAGAACAGACTACAAGCATCTCCAAAAGAACAGAGATTGTTGAACTTGTGCTGGTTAATAAACTGTAAGTCAAGCATCAGGCGGGTTAGTTGAGCTGAACTGCACGCATGCAGCCGTCCTGCACCTCCCTTCTGTTCCCAGAGTTTTAAGCGTGAGGAGAGCGCCATGACGGGACGAGGGGTGAAGGCAGGGAGATCTCAGCCAGGTGTGATGCTAAGGAGGACACAAAGTGGAGCAAAGAAAACGGAAACAGTGACACTGTGGACCTGCCGAGGGAGAAAGAGACAGAACATCAGAGAACATCACAGAATTGTTCTCATTAAGAAATGTCTGGGTCATATTTGATCTCAAAATAACAAGTACTGTAATATTAAAAAAGTTATATACACTTTACTTTTATAATAAATATTTTATTAAATATTATTTTGCATTGTGTGTAATATGAATTATATAAATATAACTATTAACTATAATATATACATTTTTGCATTGTGACATTTTTATTAAAAAATATTTCATTAAATATTATATTTTATATTATCATCACTATGTCATAATACATAATTAATAGTTATTACTAAATATAATTATTATTAGTTATATCTAAGTAATATAAAATAAACATAATTAATATAACATAATATATCATTTTCATATACATTCTGTGAGATGAGATTCCCTCTAAATAAATATACGTTTTCTTAAAATCTGGAATTTATGTGACATTATTATTATTATTATTACAAAATTTTTAAATTAACACTATATAATATATAATAGTTAAATATAACTAGTAATAATTATATTTTAAATTACTTAATTATTACTAAATATAAATAATACAATAAAAATAATATATAATATAAAATATAACATATACATTATGTGATATTTCCTCTAAATATACATGGTTTCTTAAAATCCAGACTGTGTGATGGGAAACTGGTGAAACAGACATTAGCAGATAAGTGATGTGTTATGCAAATTAGCTTGCAGATGAAAACATCTTGACTTGCTGCCCTGCTGGTGTAAGATGTTTATTACATCATTTCAAAGGAAACAAAAGTTCTCCTTATTTGCTCTTCTTTCACCAACAGTTCAGGCAGAACGACATGAAGCAGGAGAGAATGAAGGCCCAATGGTGCGGGTAACAGAGGTCAGCAGGAGTACTGCGGACCGCAGGAGCAATACTGAAGACCTGGTGTAATTAATAGTGGTTGTTGCTGAAAAGCCGATTGCTGATACATAAATATTAAAACCTCAACTCGTAACTCACCGTGGATTAAGGGGTAAGGAGAGAACGGAGACATATTTAGGAAACTGAAGATCATAGAGATTTGGGGTAATGGTAATGTCCTACTGTAGCAATGCCCTAGAAAACAGCCTGGCATCAAGGCAGTGTGTTCTCCACATGCAAATACCCAGAAAATGTAAAAATCTAGAATCAGGCTGTTGATGATAAATCCAACCGAGCTTGTTCAGGCAATAACAAACTAAATGAAAGAGATTATGTTCTTCTACAGTCTTCAGATGATAAATGCAGACCTCCCGCTCCAACAACACAAACAAATGATGAAAACAAACCCAGAAGCCAGCTCTAATGAAGGCCAAATGGCAGGAATGGACTGGAAACAGCACAGATCTGTGCTTCATTACCATGTCAACATCCAGCCAGCAGTTTTTCATTTGAGAAATGAGTTTCACTTTGTTGACACTTTGTTCATGTAAGGTCCTGTAAGCATTTACATTTCTGAAAGTATTACCAGTATTCAGTATTACCACTTTTGGCAAACCTAACGGCTCCAAGGGATTTACCAAAATATATAGCTGATCGCTGAAAATTACATTTTTATATTTAAATTATATGATGATCAAAATCTATATTATTGGTTAAATCAAACAAAAAATTGTGTTCACATATAGAAAAATATTAAATAAATTATACTAAAAACATGAAACAAAAATTCGCAGCCGATAGCCTTGTGTGCAGTGCCATTTAAAAAATAAATAAAAAATAAACTGCTTGATACATAACCTTTAAAATACATCGTAAAAAGGCACAATGGTATTATTATTTGAAAAAAAAAAAAAAAAATTTTTTCTAACCATATAAAATACTACCAACCTTTTATGCAGTCCAGTTCCAAAAATAAATAAATTAATTAAATAGCTTGATATATAATTTTTAAAATACACTGTAAAAGGCACCATGGTATTATTATTTTTCTGAAGTACCATGTGTGTCAGAAATTAACTTAAAATATAAAATGAAACATAAAATTTGATTTTCAGCTATATGTTTTTCTAACCATATAAAATACTGCCAACCTTTTATGCATTATTTTAATCTATTCATTGACAAATCTAAATAATTGAATGTTTTTTATATTAAATATATAACTAGGTTGTAACATCAGGTGTAACATCTGATATATATATATATATATATATCAGATGTTACAATAATTTTGAATTCCCGGGCATTTTATTAACTTCTGACCTTGGTACCATAGAAATACCACAATTTTTGCACAGATAGCATGGTGATATAAGCAGCTTGGAGTATCATGTAAATACCATACGATAATCATTGAATACCATGGTGTATATATAAAAGTCCCATGTAACTGCTTCTTCTAGAAGTGAAATGGTTGCTCACTTGTTTCCTGCAAATCAACTCATCTTAATGCAAAATGCACACAAAACACTGATTCATGTGAAGCTTAGGTCACAGGATCATGACATTGCAATCCACATATCAAACTCTGCTGAACCCCGACATCTTGTCATCCTCTTCGACGTTACACAGCAAACAACAAAACAAATTAGTCAGAGGCTGAAAATGATCCTGGGAGACAGAGCTCAGATTTCAGCTCGAGTCAGCTCCGCGGAATATCCCGTCGAACCAAACAGAAGGCCTTTAATTTCTCAACCAGAACAAAACACTCAACTTCTGGGCCTAGATATATGGCCAAATGTCCCTAAATTCATTAGGAAAACGCCAGCCGGCTAGACCGGACATACAAGACCTGGATGTCTGTGAGGGTCTGGAATCTATAAATAAATCACAGTATCTACAGAAGAAACGGATACATTTGGGTGTCAATAAGAAAACCAACAGGCATACCTTGCGATGGCTTCCTCTATGGGGAAAAAATACATCCAAGGAAAGTATTGTATGTGTCAAACTCCGGAAAAAAAACCAAGAGGCCAAAAGCAAGGCACACAGTCTCACTGTCACTGAGAGGGTGAAGCTACCATCTGAAATAGATTGGCACGGACATTCACACACACACAGATAAGCATGGCAGCTGAGTTAACACAAGACTCGGCTATAAATATCCCGTAGCAAGAAGAGGTGGGACATACTACCCTGTTTGGGAAACACTTTGCCACTGGAAGAGTGCTGTTAAACAGAGGAAGCTGGAAATGATTTCGATACAGACGTTACTGCCTGTGCAACCAGATGCAGATGATTTTAAAACATGGTAGATTCATTTGGCAGCAATACTTTGTAAGAGTTCAGCAGGGACTTTGTTAGAGTCAGATGTTCAGAGTAACCCCATTCCTTTGGATGTTTTAGGATAAAAAGTGCACCTGGATATTCGTCGAGATGTAAACCTGTGAAAACACAAAGTCCTGGTAACAGCTAGAAAAAGAACACAAGTCAACTATCCGCAGGGTTCCTAATGGCTGCCGGTGCGATTTGACGGACAGACTCAGCTGTGAGACGCAGGGGGTGGGAGGTGAGAGCTGTGGGAGGAGGTGTCAGAGAGAATTAGAGAGAGAAAAGAAGCATATCATCACAGGGAGGAACCGCCGGAGGCAAATGGATATTATGATTTTTGAAAGAGGCCGAATGAAGCTGTCATGGAGGAGTATCTTCTTGATCTCAAAATGATCTCCAGATTACAAATTTAATCTTCGGCTAACTTAATTATTGTCTGTTAAATCGATTTCACACGAAAGGTGTTGCTTTATCTTACAAAAAATTTTAGCTAACAATGCCAAGGTCATGTTTTTGACTCCCAGGGAAAGCATGAACTGATAAAATGTATACCTTGAATGCTATGCAAGTTGCTTTGGATAAAAGCGTATGACAAATGCATAAATGTGTAAGATTAAAAATGAATGTAAAGAAAATAAAAAAGGGTCAGTTTTGAATTTAATCAGACTGTTTCCCTCAATTGCATAAGACAACGAAATATAAATGCATTTACTGTAAAGAAGCAAAAACAATTTAAGGAAAAAAGGATTCATTGCACAACAGAGCATAAGCATTTTACAACTGTCTTATCTTGTTGAATGCACACTCAGCACCGCCGCTTCCTATTCAGAGAGTATGCGCAAACGCAAAATTTCAAGCGAAATTAAAACGCAAGCACGCATTTAAACGTGATTTCAATACCCTGCATTTTCAAAGCACCTGCCTGATGCATGCAAATATCTCCAGATATGAAAGCTATCTTAGGCTGGTCTGTGTAGTTGTAACCATCTCTCAGCTCTTATCATGCTTGAAAAGAAATTGGTCTCTATTTGCACTCTGAATATTGAGAGAGTACTTTGATTATGGTCGCACTTATTGTTTGCACTTAAGACTAATAGAAAACTTTTTTTTTTTTTTTTTTATTTATACTGATTTTATTTCTATGATCAATTTGTGGAAAGGAATTCAGTTAGGAGGTTAAAAGTTGTAGAAGCTCATAAATCATGTACAGTAAGGTCTGAGAAGCTCATATGAAATCATACAGGAGAGAAGCCAATCAGTTGGTAAAACCTTTTACAGTGCTTGAGTATTGTTGTCTTTTACTGCATATGATAAATCATACTGCACTGAAATTACATTCATTACAAGATTAGTTAAAACATTTCAAATGCACCAGCAGACTAGTCATGTATTTTGTCATTGAGGATTTCTTAAAAATACTGTGTAAAAAATCGTTCTTGTGAACTCAATCTCATGAGCCTACTGTCTCGTCACACCCCTCCTAGCAGCATTTTGATTTTCATAGCTTAAGACATTTAGACATTATGACTCAAGTGTCCAAATACTTTTGAGGCCTTTTCAGATCTAGGCACAAGGAGAGAGGTAATCGAGCACAGATATTACAATATGGGGAGGATAATAAACTTTAAGAACCATTAGATTCATTTGAGCTTTGATTATAGCTGCAGGACGACATCCAAGAGAGGACTGTTTACTCCAGAACACTAATGCACAGCTCAATCACACTGAGATCTAGTGAGGAGACTTAGCCGCAGTTCCTCGAAATGGCTTTAACATGCCCTGAAAGTTGCCTAATTGAGGTTTATAGTTTATAAATCTCACAGTAAAGAGTTAGTTTTAATCGTCAAGTGCCCTTGTGCTGATATAAACAATAAATCTTGAAAGCATGGAGACAACAGACACGGCAACACGAAAAAGGGGCTTTTATTTCTGAACTGTTTTTATAAGCAGTCCAACACACATGTTCCTAGCTGTTCTGAAAAACAAAACAAAAAAAACAAAAGAAAATAATTTTAATAACAATTATCATTCATTGAATAATATTATCAATAATTATTATAATCATCATCATCATCATAACCTTAATGGTAATAACCCCAGACAGTAGTATTTGCGTTTGTTTGTGGCACATGAAAAAGAGTTTCGGTTGACTGTAAACCCGGATACTCGACAGCTCCGTGCCCTAGGTAAACCCACGCACAGAGGGACTAGCTCCCCGACCAGACAATAAATATGAAAGAAAGCAAGAGAGTCCTGTATTAAATGAACAAAAATAATAATCTGTAACTCGTAGGTACAATATCTAAACTTTTATGTGCAAGATCTGAGCTGATTCTTCACCACAAATAGTTGAACTCACATCAAACCCGATCCCTTCCCGAGTCAATTTTTGTGTCTACGTCGTAAAATCTTTTAAATAAACCTAAGCTCATTTGTTTTTATTTCATATACACATATATACTTAGATTTTTGTTAGTTTGTTTTTCTTTTTTTATTCCTATTTATCGTCCTCTTCCATTTCGAAACCTGCGTTCGCCCACAGACAAATTCACCGCTACGGAACAGACACACAAGCACTTGAATGAAGCAAACACTGACGAAGTGAATGAAAAGCTACCATTAAAATAAAATATAAAACCCCTGAATAAAACATGGATATTTAGGACTGGCGGAGGTGCCACCCTTCTTGAGAAACGGGCTAGCAGTTTCAAAACACGGCACCGGCCGTCGCCGGTCAGTAGCTTTGAGGCGTATCGTCAATGACATAGGATCGTTCGCCCCACGGCCCACTTGTTCCACGTCACCTGAATTTGGTCACATTTTGTACCCTTTCTCAAACTCGTCGACACTTGCCTGTTAAAACGTACCAATTTTAGTCTCAAATATAGGCAGTGAGCATCGCACAAGCTTTTCATTGGTTCAAGGACATTCTCCTACAGTCGTTTGGCACATGATTTTTCATCAGCTCGTGAAGCGTGATGGAAAAGTGCAGTGATAATATTTCAAAACAAGCCATTTTGGTTTCAAAATAAAAACCATGAAGGACACTAAAACATCCTCAGGATGGCACCTCCCCGACACTTAAAGGCTACAAAAACTGGTCGACTCCCAAAACCCTGCAATTTTTGCAGAGCGTCACATGCAAATCACTCGAAATGCACAGACAGGAGTCGTAGAAAAAGAAAATTACTGCATGGAAAAAAAGAACCTGAATATACATGAAGAAAAACACTTCTTTAAAATTATCTCATGCCTGTTAAGCTGTGCTTGTTTTTCCATTCAAACCAAAAAATAAATGCACATAACATGCTCAAAAAAATATGTAATCTATAGAAATCTGCATTTGCGTCACATTCAAAACAATATAAAAATTTAAACTATATTCAAATCAAGCCTTACAACAAATGGTTTTAAGTTGTCTCTCCTTCCACGATCCAAGCAGCCCACCTTTCCGAACACCTGCGAGTGCGAGCGCCCTACCTTCGTTCTGAATAACAGTGTGTCTGCCCGTGAATGGATAATGGTGATGTCGCGTCGCGCGTCTCACCTTCAGAAGCGTCGGCATAACTAAACACAGAGACAGACAGAAGACGTCCTCACACCTCATTATGAGATAAGTCATTCAACTCTCCGCTCTTTCACAACGATGGTCCTAAAAGAGGCGCGAACGCAGAGTTCTCTCAGCCTGAGGTTTGCACGTGCCACTGATTGACAGATGTGAACCCCGCCCACCCCGCCCGCCCCCAAGCTGAGACATAGGGACAAACACAGACAGGCAGAGACAGAGATTCGCCATATATGCAAACATTGTCAAGAAGATTATACTGTAGATGCACAGAGAAAGGATTTGTATATACAGTCGGATAAAAGACTCCAGGGATGCTGCTGCTGCTGCTTTCTTCTTTCTAAGTGGTCCCTCTAACCGAGACATCATGCATCGTCAACCGTCCAATGGCTGTTCAAGCGACTGGAGGTCTGCAGTTCAGTTATTTCCTGTGCGTTCAGGTTCCAACACTGTTCTCTGAGACGCGGCCTGGACTCGAGGAACTCTCCGGTGTCTCAAGTCAACATTTATTTCATTGGCACTTTTTGCACTTCTGCGTGTTCAAGGGGGAGGGGTTGGGTTTAAGAAGGGGGCGTGTCCTCGTAAACATCCCGCCACATTCCTTCCCATTGTGTCAAGCAGCGTAAATCACTCCACCCTCAAGAAAACGAACAAAAAAAGATGAAGAGAGAAACAAAAAAATACATTCAAGGTGAAAGAAAACAATTCTTCCAGGTGACAACATGGGGGCATTTCCTTTAAAGCAACAACACCTACTTCGTGTACACACACAAGTACACGCATTTAAATGCATGTGAATGGGCGCGCAGCAACCCAAGCGAATTTGGTGTTTACAAGGGCTGAGCACCAAAAAAAAAAAAAAACAAAGAAAAATGCTCCCTAATTTTTACATGGTACGTTGTCCTCTGAGAGCACAACTTGGATGTGCACAACACTCGCAACTCATGCGGTTACACTTGTTCAATCCAACAGCGAGTGTTAAGGAAGTGTCGAAGACTTTTGTACTTTACAAGTACAGGACAGGGGTCGGGTGCCACAACAGTCCACAAATCCGAGTCCATTTAGTATGAAACTGCATGCATGCCATGCGCCCACAATGTTGACAAAGTGGTGCAAAGCATATGCTTCAAGAATGGCACAGTCAGTGAGGTGGCCTTGGTGTTTCCACAAAGGACATGAAAAGACAATGGGAGTGATATCGTTCAAGCCATCGTCTAATGAGATTGTTTCCATCTGATTAGCTCTCTCAGGCTGCATGGCTCGAGTTTCCCTTGGCAAAAGGAATCCACTGGCTCCCGCAGCAGAGGTACTGATACTGTCCGGCTCTAGCACACTGCCACTCGGGAAAGATGCTCCAAGTGGGCAATGGTTGGGTTTTTGGGACCCTTACAGCAGAGGCTTTTTTCTTTGCCTATATACGAGCATGCCAGCGTGTGCAAGGAGAATGTGGGAATCACAGAAGAAACAAGAGTGACGTGCTCACAAAAGAGGCGCAGTATATCCCAGCCTGCACCACTGGTCAAAACAAGGTCCCAGATTCATCACTGATTGTTCTTTAGCATTATCCTGGAGTGACGCCAACCCCAAGGAACTGTGTGTGTGTGTGCATTTGATTGACGGACAGTTGAGGAACAGCAGGGCACAGTCCAGCAGAACCTTCCGAGATGGACCATGTGGCGGCTCACTGTGCCGGTTGGGAAGCCTGATGGTGCTGGACAAGCGTTTTGCTGGGAGAGAGAGTGTGAGAACGTGTGCATGTGTGTGTTGATGAAAAGGATGGAGAGGAGAAGGGTGGCGGGAGGTGGGCGGCTCACAGGCCGTTGCTGTTGCGGTGAGTGAGCGGAGGTTTGGACAGTTCCAACATGTTAGTTCGCCCCTTGCCGATGACTTTGGGGGCACGACGCAGCAGCTTCTGGGCCTCGGTGAATGCTTCGGTGAGTTCTTTCTTCCATTGTACGAACTCTGGGTCACTCTGTGAGAAGAGGAAGAACATTAGCAATTCATTCTCATCTGGTGTATTATTTTAACAAAGCAAGAACACTAATGGATAACACCCTAGTGAGCTACATAGACAGCATTTTTAGGGTGCAAAGGATATTTAAAGTGATAGTTCACCCAAAAATGAATACCCATCGTTTCGCTTTAGAAGGCCTTTATTAACCCCCTGGAGCAATATGGATTACTTTTACGATGAATGGATGCACTTTTTTTGGGCTTAAAAAAAATCTGGATTTTTAAATCTATCTCTGATTGTGTTTGTCTGAAAGAAGATATATACACTTGAGGGTGAGTAAATCATGGGGTAAAAAAAACTGCCTAAAAAATGTTTCTATGCATTCACTATTCTTTAATCCCTCCCTATAACTGCCATTTTGTCTTGAGAGTTGCCATCTTAAATTTCACTGTACTTGCACTGGTACGATGACAATAAAGTATCTTACTCTTACTTAAGTCACTTTGGATAAAAGTGTCTGCTATATGAATAAATATAAATTTAAGTATTGCTAGAAAAATTGTTCTAATAAAAATGTACCAATATTTTGGTGTGCTTTGTATTTTTTGTGCCTAGAGTATCGTTAGCATGCAAACTGGATTGGAATCAGTCAAGCTGAGGGGTCATCCATTTAAGGTGAAAGCTATTTGTATGGCACGAGCTGCCTGTAAAAAGCACCCCTTATGTGGTTTAATTTCAGCTAGAATCAATGTAAGGTCTTCAAATGAGAGGACATGCACTTCTGATGTTGCTCCAGCTCTGATGGGAAAAATATTCCCGGCAGAAAGCAGACGCAAAAACTTCAAGAGATAAGAAATGTTTTCTTGAACAGAAGTTCACATACGAAAGCCAACAGAGACTGCTTTTTTCTGGATAATTTAATATTTTTATACAAGCCTACAGAGGACTTGCTTTCAGCAAGACAATATAAGAACAAAAAGGGAAGAGAGGTTGGGCATTATGACCAAAGCTTTATATTATGGTAGCAGACAATATAAACTGTCATTCAAAATTTGGGCATCGGTAAGATTTTTTTATGTTTTTAAAAGAAGTCTCTTCTGCTCACCAAGGCTGCAATTATTTGATTAAAAAACAAAACACACACACACACACAAAAAAAAAAAAACAAAAAACAAAAAAACAAAAACCCTGTAATATTGTGAAGTATTATTACAATTTAAAATAACCTTTTCTATTTGAAAATATTATAAAATGTATTTATTCCTGTGATGCAAAGCTGAATTTTCAGCATCATTACTCCAGTCTTCAGTGTCACATGATCCTTCAGAAATCATTCTAATATGATGATTTGCAGCTCAGCAAACATTTATTACATTTACTATTATTATCAATTTTGATAATATAAAAGATTCTATTTCAAATAAATGCTGTTCTTTTGAACTTTCTATTCTGAAAATGGTACACATCTGTTTTCAGCATTGATAATAATAATAAATGTTTCTTGAGCAGCATATTAGAATGATTTCTGAAGGATCATGTGACACTGAAGAGTGGAATGATGCTGAAAATTGATTTGCATCACAGGAATAAATTACATTTTACAATATATTCAGTAGGAAACAGTCATTTTAAATTGTAATAATATTTCATGATATTACTATTTTTTGTTTGTTTTGTATTTTAATCAAATAAATGCAGTCTTGGTGAGCATAAGAGAGTTCTTTATATATATATATATATATATATATATATATATATATATATATAAAAAAACTTTGGTATAGGGAACACATATAAGGTAGTTGTTAAGTTTAGGTATTGGGTAGGATTAAGAATGTAGAGACATAAGAGTCAAGAGAGTCATACAGAGTCAATATAAAGTCATGCAGAATAAGGCATTAATATGTGCTTAATAAGTACTAATAAATAGCCAATTTTGTAGTAATATGCATGGTAATAACTAGTTGCTTATTACCATGCATATTACTACAAAATTGGCTATTTATTTATTTATTAAAATATTTATTTATTATTTATCCAGTCAAATATCCAATTAAATATTTTAATTGAGTCAGTGCTTTACTTTTTCTGCCCTATTTTTGCGACTGAAACCAGTTTTCTTCTCTTTTTAAACATATTACTCTAGGTAACATTTCTTATTAATTGTATATTATTATTATTATTATTAATTATTTCATCTCATATGTGACATTTAAATACAAAATGTATGATTTATTCTGATATTTGATATTATTGATTTAGAATCATAAGACAACTTACTAAAGTTTGGTACAGATGCATAGGGAACAATAAAATGAAGCAAGATAATACAAGATCAAAAGGGGCAAGAGAGAAACCCACGATGAGAGTGAGAACAGCATGAAGGTACCCTACCTCGCACTGCAGGACAAACTGTTTCCCTCCTTTGATCCTCAGCAGGATGCACTTTTTGTCCTTGATCTGCGTCTCCTCCACAGTCACGATCTGCTCCATGGTCAGCAGGTTTTGCTGGAGGGAGGAAAGACTAATTAGCGCACCCCTCAAAGAGTCTTCTCACAGACTATCATACTGAGTTAGTGAGGAACACGCCATGCTACCCCACTAGCTCTAGGCGGGTGGGATTTTATCCTATTCTTCAGGTTTATGCATCTATCGGTGTCACTTACACTGAAGCACAACTTCTAGAGGTTGTCTCAGACTAGGAGGGAGGAAAGACACGGGTGACAAGCTGTTCTTGTACTCAGTGAGTCAGTGTTTGTACAACAGGCTGCAGACGTAGCATCTCATGTAACCGTCTGATCTCGGATACCTGACTCCCATCAGACTGAAGGATAATGGAAGACATCTCACTTCTGTACAAACATTTTCCCTCCAAATGACACGACTGCATTCAGTCTGGTTTCTAAGGACCTTGATTTAAAGTGAAAACCTAAACCGTTCCCCCCCAAGAAGCCTTTTGCTCACTGTTCCAGCTGTCAGAATAGAAAACGATTTTCAAACAACACTATATCACAGCATAAAACTAGGGATGCAGTGATCTTTTTTAAGTAATGGAAGATTTTTTCCCCCCTCAATACTAAGGTTAGGCAAAATGACCAAGGTTTTATATAATGGTAACAGTATATTAGATAATAAAATTATTTTAACTTGAAAAATCATGGATTTTTTTAAAAAATATTAAATAACTTTTGTAATGTTTTTATAATCCAGTCAATTAAATATTTTAGAGTAATATTATCATATAAGTTCAAAAACACAAAACAAAATAAAACAAAAATAAAATTAACATTTTGTTCACTGATCCAGTTGCCAGAGTAGAAAATGACTTTTCAAATAACATTAAAGCATAAACCTAGGAATTTTTGTATTATGAAATATTAATTGTGTTATTTTTATGTCATTTTAAATAGATTAATAGAAATCGTTATTTTAAATTGTAATATATATATGAAGTAAGGATGCTGATAATTCAGCTTTGATCACAGGAATAAACTATATTTTAAAGAATAAAAAATTATTATTTTAAATTGCATTAATATTTCACGATATTACTGTATTTTTGTTCAAATAAATGCAGACTTGATGAGCATAAGAGACTTTCAAAAACATTAACAACAGTAATGTGTCCAAACTTTTACTGGTACTATATATATATATATAAAAAAAATTTACACTAAGGTTGGGCAGTATAATAATAAAAAATATATTTAACAGAAATTTTAATATATATACACTACCAGTCAAAAGTTTGGAATGGTTTTAATGTTTTTAAAAGAAGTTTCGTCTGCTCACCAAGGCTGCATTTATTTAATTAAAAATACAGTAAAAACAGTAATATTGTGAAATATTATTACAATTTAAAATACCTGTTTTCTGTTTGTATTTTATAAAGTATCAGCATCATTACTCCAGTCTTCAGTGTTACATGATCCTTCAGAAATCATTCTAATATGATGATTTACTGCTCAAGAAACATTTATGATTATTATCAATGTTGAAAACAGTTGTGTACTTTTTTTTCAGGATTCCTTGATGAATAGAAAGTTCAAAAGAACAGCATTTATCTGAAATACAAAGCTTTTGTAACATTATACACTACCGGTCAAAAGTTTGGGGTCAGTAAGAATTTTTATTTTTATTTTTTTGAAAAGAAATTAAAGAAATTAATACTTTTATTCAGCAAGGATGCATTAAATCGATCAAAAGTGACAGTAAAGACATTTATAATGTTACAAAAGATTATATTTCAAATAAATGCTGTTCTTTTGAACTTTCTATTCATCAAAGAATCCCGAAAAAATATTGTACACAAATACACAATAAATGTTTCTTGAGCAGAAGATCAGCTTTCAACTTTTGACTGGCAGAGTGTGTGTGTGTGTGTGTGTGTGTGTGTGTGTGTGTGTGTGTATATATATACACACACACACACACACACACACACACACACACACACACACACACACACACACATATATATATATATATATATATATATATATATATATATATATATATATATATATATATATATATATATGTATACATATATATATATATACACACACACACACACACACACACACACACACACACACACTCACACACATACATACATATTTTAAATATTACATTACCATGTTTTACCATGTTCTACTTTTGGATAATCCAGTGAATTTAATATTAAATTGATAATTAATGATAATATGAACTTTTTATTTGGAACAGGATGCAAACTAAAAGATCATACATAAAATTAATGACTTAATTTAGTCTGTCATAAGTTCAAAACGCATAATATATAGCACTTTAAAATCAAATCAAATAAATAAATAAATAAATTAATTAATTAATTAAAGCCAGGTTGCCTCTCTAAAGGTGAAAACCCAGAACAACTGCAATGTAATCAAGTATAGTGGCCTCCCTCTCTGTCCGTTTCCATGCATCTCATCTCCAACATGTTCCACAGGAAGTGCATTTACCCTTCAGATTGAATATTCGGGAGCTCAGGGAGTTAAAAATGCAGGAAACTGGTGAAATCTGCACTTCTTTATCTTAGTTACAGATCAGGGCAGAAACTCTCTGGCCCCAGGGAATCTGCAGTGACCTACTTCTGCATTACACAGACCAGCGCGCAAACGCAATTGCTTCCTCCGGATGGGAAAGACTGAGGATCGGTTTAGCGGTGGAAAGAAGCAGAGGATATTAAAAGGAGAGGTTGGCGTCTCAATGGTTCACGGCTTCACTTAACCACCCAGGCTGCAGGTGAACCTGCGTCACTATAGGAATTTCGCAACAGGATGGAGCACTACGCAGGGCATAAGATAATCTCTAAAGTGATCCGATTCCTCCTCTCCTTCTCAGAATATTTAACAAAATCCTGCTAATTCCTGGTCTAAAAAAGATGAAAATAAAAGGAGAGGGGGAATCGGGTAAAGTGCACCAGACTCACCTTAAATTTAGGTTTTTTTAATGTTTTAGTCCACTGTTGCTACAGAGTATGGACACACAGGCAATATTCATTGTCAAAAAATGTTCTATTAACCCCTTATATAGATTCAAACAAATAAAACACAAAAACACTTACCCGAGACTCTCCTTCGCCTCTCCACTCAACGCGGTTGGGAAATAGGTAGAAATACCGCCGCTGCCATTGTGTCAGGAAGGGGTTTCCTAGCTTCAGCATGTAGCCATGCATGATACAGTCCTTCCCCAGCGCATAGTCTGCACAAACACACACAGGCAATTACATAATGCTCAATTGTTGGACACTCAACATCATGTTTGTATAAACTTTATTTAATTAAATTTTACTATTTTCTCATTCATATTCATTACATTTTTTGTGTTCTGCAGATATATAAATAATAATAAAGTCACACTTAGAAAGGCATGAGTTTGAATAAATGACAGAATAATTTTTTTTGGGTCACCTAATACTTTTAACTCTCTCTGAGGTTTAACCCACCCGAATTCCTGCTCACGACTCCCGTGCTTGTATCCTGGAGTCATGACGCACGCGATAAATTCAGTGTTTGCTAAATTACACGGGCTCTTTCAGATCTATTTCTGACCATCACACAGACGGTCATGTGATGGGCGCTGTGTCTTTCCCTTGAGGGAAGCACGCGGCACCAGCACTGCTAACAAGTACGTAGGGTTCAAGCCTGTCCTCGAGGTCGCTGGTGGAACTGACAGTGGACCCGTGAAAGACGATTAGCTGACGTCACCTGGGTCTTTAATTCATGCTGGAGAATGTAGCACTACCTTATCAGAGGCCATTTTCTTCTCTCAGCACGGCTGTGTGAAATTACTGCTTGTCAATTCCGTATACGGCTTATGATTTAACGCAAACTGGAGTTTCCACCAAAAAACATAATATTTTGGATCTCCTTAAAACCTGGGTAAATGACCGAGTGCTGCAGACGATGTGACGCCTAGAGCGGCTGTTCATTAGATTTCATGAAAACACATTAAAAATATTTCTCTTGACCCTCTGGAAGTCAAAATTACAAGACACTCCCGAGAAACCCGCTACAGTTCTCAGAGGTTAGAAAATGAGAGTTTGCTGAATAACAGCAAACAGGATGTTTACAAACAGCATTTTGCAACCAGCTGTTCTGTGTACATTGACATGACACAAACACTAGTCACAAACTTATATATGAAAGTGTATATGAAAAGATTTCTCACAAAAACCCCCCCAAAAAAACAACTATGTTAGAAACATTTCATTGACAATGGTGACAAATACACCTCACAAGAAGCTCTGCTACACATAACATATATGTTAGCTTTTTAGAGGATGAATCTTAATATTCAATAATATTATTGATTTGACTGCACTGACAATACTGGATGAGAACTGAACTGAGCTGGACGATGATATCACTGTTTTCTGGAGAACCGCTTTATAGATGAAATGAACTAATTTAATAATTGATGATCTTTATAACGGAACAATCAACACTGAAATGACTTTAGCTGAACAATGACACTCTTTTCTTTTAGAGCTGCTGTACAGCCGAAATTAACTCTGTTTACATCATTGAATCATTTTCCTGTTATCACCGTAAAGCTGCTTTGAAACTATTTTTACTGAATAAAGTGATATATAAATAAAGGTTACTTGACAATATCAGGGCTGTATTTCAAGATTCAAAATATAGATTAAAAAAAAAAAAAAATATAAATATATAATTAAAATAAAAAGTAGTGTACATTTTTATTTGATTTATTTAGCAAAACGTTTTGTTTTCAAAGAAATCAATACTTATATTCAGCATTAAATTAATTAAAAGTGACAGTAAAGACATTTATAATGTTACAAAATATTTCTATTTCAAATCAACGCTGTTCTTTTGAACTTTCTATTCATCAAAGAATTCTGAAAGAAAAAAAATTATCGTGGTTTTTCCACAAAAATATTAAGCAGCACAACTGTTTTCAACACTGATAATAATAATAAATGTTTCTTGAGCAGCAGATCAGCATATTAGAATGATTTCTGAAGGATCATGTGACACTGAAGACTGGAGTAATGATGCTGAAAATTCAGCTTTTAACACAGGAATAAATTACATTTAAAATATTAATACTATAATTTGAAATATATTACAAAAGAAAACGGTTACACAAAATTACTGTTTTCACTGTATTTTTGATAAAATAAATTAGTAACACTTTACAATAAGGTTCATTTGTTAAAATTAATATATTAACTAACATGAACTAACAATGAGCAATACATTTGTTACATTATTAATCTTTGTTAATGTTAGATAATAAAAATACAACTGCTCATTGTAGGTTGGTTCACAGTGCATTAACTAATGTTAACATATACAACTTTTGATTTTAATAATGTATTAGTAAATGTTGAAATTAATGTTAACTAAGATTAATAAATGCAGTAGATAGTATTGTTCATTCTTAGTTAATGCTAACTAAAAACATTAAAAATCTTACCGACCCAATTTTTGTCAGAATATTATGAATATTATGTCACAATAAAACATAGCCTAATGTGCAGTGTCTTACCCTCTTCATGGCCCTGCTGCTTGTTTTTGGCCCGCTTGCGTGCCTCATTTTTATCTGTGTCGCTGTTGACAGCATCATACACCGTCTCGGCCACCTCCTGCTGCCAGCGCTCGGAGATCACCAGCGGAAAATTCTTATAGAGCTCCTGATCACTGTCAAGCAGCTAAGAGACACACAAAGATGACAATAACATTCAATTCAGACTCTTTCTGTCTAAATGGGCAGTCTTAGCAAGAATAAGTTGCAATGTGGACCAGTTAAATTCTGCACTTGAAGTCAAATGCTGGAAGTACAACGGAGTAATTTACAAAGCTCAAAGCATAATGGAAAATTCCTCCAGATTTCAAAGCATGAAACAAGCTCAAGTGATCTTAGATTTTATACAGTTCTCTCTGTGCTGGACGCAATCTTGAGTCCACTTGAAAAAAAAAGTAGTCCACTTTGATGGTCACTGAGCTGAAGAAAAGACGTCAGCCTTGAGCACCAAGTGGAATAAGTGAAAAGTTTGGTCCCACGGTGACTGGTTTTACCTTAATTCCCTTGGTGTCCTCCTCATCGAAGGAGCCGATGTCAAAGGCGTCTGCAGCATTGACCTCTCCTCTGGGGGGAATGAGGGGCGGTGGGTACTGCAACCAAACAGCAAATGCAGAGAATTAATATCACACAAACCCTCTGAAAAATGATCATGGCAGGAATGTTCAAAACAACCGACTAGTTCACCTTGCAGAACAAATCAGCAGAGTTATATATATATATATATATATATATATATATATAAGTAATTCAATAAAAGTGCATTAGTGCCCACCCACTTTTTCAGTAGCATTGGTTCCAGAAGTTCTCTCTCCAATAATTTTCTCCATTGGGATTTTATAAAAATCTTTGTTAAAGCATTATAAATCATAAGGCAAGCCAACCAGCAACTAGTTGAATCACAACATAAACTTTTATTTAAAGCAAAAAGTATTTGAGAATTGGGAAAAAAGGTACAAGACTGTGTATTTAACGGCTTCAGAGATGGAAAGAATTAATATCCCATGAAGCATTGTGAATGACGATCCAATTAAAAATGATGGTAAAATATAAAACAATTACATTAAGTTTGTTGATTATATCTATAGAAACAATATATTTGCAAGTTTATTGTGAGATAAACCTAATATATACAAATTAAGTATTTTGATAGAATAGCAAGACTCTATTACGTCATTTGTGGTGCTTCATGGGAGTGGGCATTCCCTGCAAACTCTTTCGGCACGATTTGCTCACCGATTGGTGGTTTTTTCTGTACAGCATCATGGGTAATGTAGTTTTTCAAGACCAATTCAGTTAAAAATAATGCAAATGGATGGCTACAATATAAGTATAAGTATACCATCAATTAATAAACTCTTAAAGGTTTATAAGTTATAATTGAAAATGAATTTACCCATGGAGAAAACCAATGGAGATTTTACTTCTGGAACCCAACTGTTGCACTATAGAGGATATGCACTGAAGTCACATTCCCGCCGGAACACGCTCCCTCAGCTGGACTGAGTGGCAAAAGCGCCTGCTGCATGACTGGATTTAATAGGGGAAACTGCGAAAACGCGAGTGAAATAATAAACGATTACACTAAAGGCTGGGCTCAATAGTGTTCCTTACAACTTGTTAAAGAAACCTAATCCATGGATATTGACATGCAGCCATGAATCGTGTTTCCTGACATCTAATTGTGCCTGATTTCGATGCCGGGGAAATACATAAAGCAAATTTGCCTATGAATGCTTTATATAATACAATATAGGTAGGTCTAAATCCAAGTGATCACTTATATTAACCCATTTAAACACAAGTGTGACCACAATTGTTCCTCACATATTTTGGTGTGGTATTAAAAAGCAACTCTTATTATGAAGCACGTTAATTTATAATGCAAATTTAAGATGTCTGCATGAGTTCTGGGCAGGTCTAACATTATTGTGTAGTTTGGTCATGTGACCACACACATTTATTTCCTGGTACTGCCATCTTAACACAATGATGATGTTAAAGCTCAGAAATGACAGTTAAGTTTTCTAAGTAAATTTTTGAATAGCTCATACATTTTTTGCACACATCATCGTGAAAGGGTTATCTATATATACATATTGAAATTATATTAATACATGGTTTATTCTGTTGTCAGACTGCAGATAAATGAAGACGGTCACAATTGTGACCGGTGGTATAACACAGGGAGTCTATGTCCCCTATATGTTATTCTTATAAACTCTCTTTCAGACTGTCTGTAAGTCAAGTTTTGGATTTACTTGATCCTTGGTGACATCCATCCATTCATCCATTCATCCATCCGTCTGTCTGTCTGTCTATCAGTCTGTCTGTCTGTCTATAGTTCTATCTATCTATCTGTCTGTCTATAGTTCCATCTGTCTATCTGTCCTTATTTATTTCAGTTTATAATGAATTTCCTACAATTTATGTCATTTTGTCATAATTTTATGGATTATTTGTGCCGTACTGCTGCATAGGAATTCTATTTTGTCCTTTTTGAAACAATGTTTACTTCTTTGTCATTTTGTAAATGCATTGACACCATAGACCTAGACTCCCTGTGTTCTACTACATAAAATCCATTTTTTCATGGACTTCTCAATATTTTTTTTACATAATTGACATTGATTGTTTAATATCCTTACAAATACCATACAAATTCATATATATATCTCTGAGAAAAATTTGGGATTAAACGGGTTATCGTTATATATATCATCCAGCCCTAAAAATTGTATAGTTTTGTCAGTGTTTATTAACACCCAATTATGCAAAATATAAGATGGTAAATATTTGATTGATCAGTTGTCAATACAATATATAACAATACAATATATAGCGTATGATTTTACCCCAAAATCCAACATTTTGACACAAAATAGTAACTGCAAATCCACGTTTCTCTGCCTGGAGTCCAGTTGCTTCTGTGAATTGCAGCACCTTTTGCTTCTTTTTTTCTGTAGCTTTCGGCAGTCTATAAAAATATACCTCAGATTTCTTGTCAAATCTATTTGTACAGTCAATCACAAAGCTCTTTCCCATTTTGGATGTGTTTTGTGTGTTTTTCACGGCATTCACACTGAAAAACCAATGCTGCCACCCAGTCTTTTTGCCACTCAGTGGGTGTAACTGCAGTCACAACGGCCGACGGTGATGTCACATGCATACCCTCTATACTGGCTCAGAAACTATAACTTTTTATTTAAAAAAAAGAGATGATCATCATACAGAGATCTACAGATTGTGCACACTAATGGGAACACTGCTCACAGGAAGTGATTTGAGGTCTGACAGTAATTGTCTTATGAAAATGTATTGTTAAAGGCTTCACTTTGTGCATTGATGGTGCTGTAAAGGGGATGAAATTGGAGTCACAACTTCCTGGAGAAGATTTTAGCGTGCTAACAGCCACTGTCAGCACTCTAATACACACTCTCCATGATGACGTTTGTCTAAATTCATTCCTTTTAAAACAGCACCACGAAAAATAAAAAAATCTTAGCTTTGCTAATCGATTGTTGGATGACTAATCAACCATTCGGACTCTAAATTAGATCAGTTAAACATTGCAAACTGTTCTTGTTCTGGCCATTGCGTTTTTTTATGTTGGTCCTTAATCAGGGTCGTAACAAATTGGGGGCTCGTCCGGGATCGATCCGAACTGCCTTTGTTTGTAATTCTACTTTTGTTTTTGTAGCTTGCTTTAACTAAACGCTTTTGATGCAATGCTACTTTTGTTTCTGTAGCATGCTCTGTTTAATGCAATGCTACCTCTTATTCTAACATATTATATGATATGAGCTATTCAACAAGACGAAATCAGAAGGTCAAAGGTCTCACCTTCTGGAGATAGACCTGCTGCCAATCGATTCCCTTGAAGAACACATGCTCCTTTACCTCTGACGCCCTACAGAGTGAGAAAGAGATCACATTCAGACAAGGAAAGTCAAATTTATTTGAATAGCACTTTTCACAATAGACACTGCTTCAAAGCAGCTTTACAGAAAATCATGATGTTTATGTTTGTAATATCTTAATATTTTCATGCCTTATAGTTGTATTTAGTAGATTAGATCAGTGCGATAATATAATTTACATTTTGAGAAATTTTGTGAAAATAAAAAAACAGGCTTTGCTATAGAGTATATATATCTTTACAGGTAAAGTAGGATGTACTTTATCAACCATCACCACTTGCTACAATACAGTAGGTGACCAGCAGGTGTCAGCAATTCAGAACGAGCTGCAAATAATTCCCAGCATGCTCTTCTGCCTAATCTAAATGCTTTCAGACAGCCGCTCCATCCAGACAAGAGGCAAACAATTTTTTTATTATTATTTGTGTAGTTCACTACAAATAAAATACAAAAAAACAAAAGAAACATCAAAAATGGCAGAGCAGTATTTCAGACATCTAATCTTGAAGATGGAGCATTTGACTTACCCGCGTCCAAGACACCCCAATCTTTTGGCGACATCTCGCTGTAAAAGCCCTTCCAAGAGGGACTTGAGCTCAGGTGAGAAGGAGTCAGGCAACTCCACATTCTGAAGAAACAGAGAAACAGGAAGTGGCTCATGAGTTTGATTGATGTCACATTAAACATAACTTCATGCAGTGTTGCCTAGTGTTTGACGAGTCATGTGAGTGAGTGTTTGCTTTTGTTTCATTAGCTTTCCTCATCAGTTACACAGAACAAATCATTAGTAAAATGCAAATATGCAGGAACAGCAAACTTTCTAGTTGCCATCTAGATCAACAGAGCATTAACAGTACAGAGTGCTTAACCGTATTTAAATATCCTCATAATCATACAAATGAATGTGAGGACAACCAAAACAATTCGTTTACGTAACAGGCAGTGCGCTAACTGCACATTCAAATCAAGGTCAACATTCACCAAAGTCACAGTAAATGCAGACAAATGCAATTCAAGCTGTCAGGTACCATCACAGTAACACTGAACTAGATAGCAGGGTTTTGCGTTATATGTTTTAATGTAGTTGTTAAATAAACTACCTTTTATATTAATCAAAGAACCCTGAAAAAAATGTATTCACAAAAATGGACATTTATAAGAAATGTTTCTTGAGCAGGAAATTAGCATATTAGAATGTTTCTGAAGGATCATGTGACGCTGAAGGCTGGAGTAGTGATGCTGAAAAATATTTTTAAATGTATATTAAAATATAAGAGAGTTATTTTAAATTGTAATATCTCACAATATTACTGTTTTAGAGTATTTCTGATCAAATAAATGCAGCCTTGGCGAGCATAAACAGCATAAAAATATCGCACTGGCCTCCAAACTTTTGAACAGTAGTCTACGTTGGCCAATCAACCTCTGGGTCATGATTAAGTTTTCCAGTCCAATCTTAACTAAATCTGATGAAAGTATAAAACCGCTTATTTTACAAGTTAACTTCAAAATCCTTGACTAATGAAATCTGGAGATAATTTTCCCTGGGAGGTCGGCATCCAGAAACAAACCTCAATAGCTAAATTATTGTCCACTGGAATGTATTTTATTTCATTTAAAAAAAAAAAAAATTACTGTTGGACATTATAAAAAGAAAGAAAATCAAACCTCTGAACATTGTGTCAGCACTGATAGTCTTGGCTCAAAATCTTTGTGTTCCAGTTTCCAAACAAAACATGATCATCTTGCCTGTCAGAGGAAGACTGTTTAACGTCTTTGCTGAACACCACCTGCTTGGACACCGGACAGCTCTTTCTGCTGTAGTACTACAGCTGTGTCCCAAATGACGCACTACGCACTAATATACTATGTACTTGTGCACTATGTACTCAACCGTATAGTGTATGAATTTAAGGTTGTTTTGTCATTCAACATCGGAGTCTGCTAGCCCCTGTCTATCGTTAGAGATTTTGCTATATTGTGGTATGTAAAAATATAGCACTATTGACACTTCCGTGTGATGTAATGCATAAATGAGAATATAAAGAGCAGGATGTGCTTGATGTGCTGTCTAGCAAACTGCCAAATGGCACGCACAGAAAACTGCCTATCTCAGAAGGCGATCGTGAATTTGGGACATGCTCGATGTTAAAAAGTTTTAGTAAGCACAATAAGCAGTGAAAAAGAACTCAATGCAGTGCACGTGATGACTGACACACAGCGTAAGCCGCATCTCTTTCACATCTTATTGCGCTTGAATGGTAGAATACACACACAATTATGTCAAAATATCAATCGTGTGGAGTATTCATGTAAACAATAGCCAGTTATGGGTGTAAACTGGATGTGAATCAGTATAATGGATCCATTTGGTCTTAAAGTGACAGCAGCCTAATTTACCTGCTGCTCTGTGTCATTAATGTGAATCAAAGGAAAGAAAAAATAACATACTGCTCTTGACTAAATAATAAATTTATATTTAAATTGTACTAAATTTCTGTACTAATTTTAACTACATGTTAAATAAACTTGTTGTACCTGAAAAAACTTTATATTTTTGTTATATTGTATTTGTGTTGTTTGTAATTTGTTACTTTTTTCTTATTTTTAACAGAAATGAGAAAATAACACAAAATAACTATATTGTGATATATATCGTTATCATGAAATAAAATAAGATGTGAAATAAGAATTTGGTCATATCGCCCACCCCTCCCCTCCGCTATGTAATTAACGCTGCAACAATTGAGTGCACGAACACTACGTTTTTCGGTTAATTAAGTGCATCATCCGGGTATTTTCTATTCTATTCATTTTCTATTTGGAATTTTCAGTGTGAACACATTACTTACACTGTTTATACTACAAAACATCATAGAATAGTGCACAAGTACGAGAACTGGGATGCACTTTATGTTTTAAGTTGTAATGACTCCTTTAAATTGAACTTCTTAAGCAGCGAAATAGAGTCAGACATTAGCATGTTTCTAAGCAAGCTAATACTTTAATAAGCACAACAATACATGGCACACACAAATACTGTGCATTTTTAATGAGTTGTAACCATCTTCTATCAATACTTTTCAATACTGGAATTTTTTTTATATATAAATTCCATTTGCCTTGAGTTGATTTGCTAAATTGTCGCAATGTATTCTGGGACTGCTTTATCTGTGAAAGACGCATGCATTTTAATCAAAGCCAGGTATCTCAGAAGGTAGCATATTTTTGCCTCGGGAGAACTGACGCCTAAGTAGACAGCTCACTTGTGTCTTAGTTATAAGGGAAACCACAAAAAAATCCCAAATCAGCATTAAAAACAAGTGACTTCCTTTCTAGTGACCGTACAACAGCAAGAGCGTGGCAGCTCAGTGAGGACTAAATTACTGCGATGGTGAGAGGAGGACAGTAAATGCAAAGCATGGATGCAAATTCCTCTCCATTAGCGTTCCCTTGCTAAACATAGTGGGTGTCAAGGCACAGGTGCACCAATAATGAAATGCTCCCTCTTCACTTCCACGGAAAGCTGTGGCTAGTTTATCTATCTCACGTTTCACGGCAATATCCATCATTCAGCATTAAGAAGCTCTCAAAAAAGACTCTTTCCAGTTTAAACTTGAACTTTGAACAGCATTTATGGGTAACACTTCACTAGAAGTCTTTAAAGCTATAACTAAGATCTGTATGGTTGACAAAATGTTCTACAGGGTGTCTACAGATATAAACAAGTTAAATTTAAGACTATCAGAATTTCAGTGTATAGTGTGTACAGTACAATAGAAAAGAGATTGTTTACATTTTAGACAAGTCAATTTGCGATACCGAACAGGACCACATGGAGATGCAAAACAAAACCTAAAGCAATCGCCTGACTGCATATACCAACTACACTACACGGATTCATTCAGAATTACTAAACCTACACATGACAAATCTAAACATTATCCTGAATGTGTGTGGAAACAACGTGAATGTAGTGAAATGTGTAAATGTGGATAAATACAATGTGCAAATGTGGATAAATACAATGTGCAATCAGGCACATTCATATCATGCATCAATATAACGGACTCAAGCGTTCCTACTATATATTTCCTGTAAGTCACCACAATCGTCTTTTCCTTGATTGCAATCCTCATCCATCAAAACTTCACTAGCGAGAGACGCTGGTTTGTTAGATCTACCCGAGAAAAGTAGTTTGCGTATTATCTGGCCATGTATGTTTCGACGTTCCGTTCAGTCTGTACCTCAATTCTCTCTGATGACGCATTAACTAACTGCGAGGGGGGGAATCTTCTTCAGTTTGTCCAATGACAGACTGGAGAAATGTTTGCAGTAATGTGACAAAAATATTAAAGATCAATCAAATCTGAATTTAAGACAATAATACTTTTTAAGGCCTTTTATTAGAAAAACTTTATTGAAGACATTTTAAGACTTTTTAAGGACCCGCAGCCACCCTGTTCTAGGTAACCGCTTTTTGGGGATTCAGACCATTTCATCATGCATAATGTAGAACATTAAATCAGATCACTCTAATATACATTTCATTATGTGTGATGGTACATAAAGACAAACAAAAGAAAATTACAAAAATAAAGCTGTGCGTAGTCGCTTACCATTGTAAGGGTCATGCGGTCAATCTCATGTTTGTCTTTGGTCTTGTGCTGCCTGAATGGACTGTGCCTGTGAGAACGGAAGAAACAGAGTTCATGTAACCGCACACAAAATGCTCAGCCTCGCCACGTCATACAGAGGACACATGTGGTGATTTAGCAGTGGCAGGTAGGCGGGAGGGGGGTTTCCATGAGAGTTCAAAAATGTTTCACTCTCAGTTATTGACCGTGAGACACAAGCATATCATTGTCTCACTCACTGCCTAGGTGTAAAGCAAAAATTAAGATGGATCGGCATCCATCAGATGGGCTTACTGTTAGTGTTGTTATTGAACTTAATTACTAAAACCTCAAAAAATAAAAAATAAAATGATATGAGTTATTATATAAAATTACAAATAATCATTTCAAAAATAAACACACATATATACTTAATGAACATTAAATGAATATCAGATAAGTAAGTTTAAAATGCTATAAATTATTGTTATAAAATTATAATAATTTTAAAGTGTACATATATATATATATATTGAAGTGTATATACAATAAATATACACACGTTTTATATGTATATATATATTTAAGCGGAATGTAAATGTATAGATGTATATTTCAATGTATAGAGCTTTCCATGCCTGTTCTGAACTGCTTTTATTCTGCTTTGAAGAGTGTGAGAGACATACACCTCAATGGAAAGACATGCATGCACCAGACTCCGCCCCCATTACATCTCCTCCACCCCCCCCTTTACCTAGCAACAGTTTCAGTGGTCTCCACCCCCTCTCTCTCTGCCTTTTTTCTCTATGATGTCTGCTCCTGACCTCCTGCCTCCAAACCCCTGACATTTAAACTTTACACTATACATCAAACAGGTGAGAAACACAGACAGAGACTAAAAGAGAGCGAGAGAGAGACAGATAAAGAATTCATGAGCGGGCCGCTGCAGAGGGCGGTCTTACCCTCGCAAGAGTTTGAACAGCATGCAACCCAGAGAGAACCAGTCGGCACTGCTGTCGTACGCTGTTCCTTTCTGCAGAACCTCAGGTGCCATGTAGCCATGGGTACCTCTGCAAACACAGCAATTAATGCACATTAAATTCAAAGTGTACACACCCCCCAGGCTGAGCACACACTGACTGTAAACACAACAAGGCTCATTCTCATACATAACACAAACAGTCAAAAGAACTGTTACATTACACATAAAAAGGTCATTTTATTTGAAGTCCACTCTCCCATAATCTAATTTTATGCATTTACATTTTGTTTTCCCATCCTCTCTTTGAACCTTTGAATTTACCAGGATGTTTTTGCTACTGTGCCTTAAAGATTGTACCGTCAATACTGAAATGAGACAATTTGATAAATAACTTTTTTTTTTTTTATTATTAAATTGGGGCTGACATGTAAAGGTTAGGGGGTAAATATGTAAAATTTTTAAACATCCACAACAATTTAATTTTTTACAACATTGTTTCAGCTTTGCTTTGTAAACATCAGAGTCTGTCTGCTTATTGCACTAAGTTTGGGGTCAGCAAGATTTCTTTTTAAATAAATTACTTTTGTTCAGCAATGACACTTTAAATTGATCAAATGTGACAGAAAAGACATTTATATTGTCACAAGATTCCCATTTCAAATAAATGCTGTTCTTTTGAACTTTCTATTCAAAGAAAAAGTATCATGGTTTCACAAAAATATTAAGCAACACAACTGTTTTCAACAAAGATAATAATAGTAGTTTCTTAAAAACCAAATCAGCATATTAGAATGATTTCTGATGGGTCATGTGACACTGAAGACTGGAGTAATAATGCTGAAAATTCAGCTTTGCATAACAAGAATAAATTACATTTTAAAATATATATTCAAACAGAAAACAAAGCTCCAATATGCTTAAGCATGAGTATGAGACAACAAAGAGCTTGTGTCAATGCAGAGAAACATTGTCAGAGAACACAAGCAACCACACTCCCCCCAAACAAGAGACATTTTTATTTTACACTAATAAAAGATGAGGTTTTGAACCCTTGTGAAGAGGAACTTACACGCTAGCGTGAGGTTTCTTCTTGGAGAAATCGCAGGCCAGGCCCAGGTCAGAGATGCGAACGTGTCCGTGTTCATCTAAGAGTATATTCGCAGGCTGTGGGGAACAGCAAGTGATGTTAAGATTAGGACACAGTCCAAAAAAAAAAATCTCTGATAAAGCAACAGCCACAAAAACAGCACCACTGTGATTAAATGGAGTACATTTACTGAAAAAAATTAATAAAAATACAGCAATGGTGTAAGTGCAAAGCCAAAAGTTTCCAGCAAAAAACAATGACCATGAACTAGGTCTGCTGCGATAGTTGGTGTTACGTTACATCACTTGCCCACCGCGGCACAGCCCCCACTGTTTTTTAAATTTTTTTATAGTAACAAAAATCATTTAGTTCAGTTAGAGAACAGACACTACAATTAAAATCTGAACGTGTCTGCTCAATTCAGGTCAGTTGCAGCACAGATCAGCAGAAGTCGTCAGATTTTACTTCACTTCGCCCATTTCGCCTCACTTCTGACTGACAAGATGATGGCGGAATATTTGGTTTCAAAGTAATATAAATGTAAAAGCGCCTATTTAAGCGAGTTTGTCATTGTACTGTTTTGTTGTTGTGTTTTTCATTAAGAATAATAATGAACCCACCATTCAAGCAATTACCGCCCCTGAACTGCAGCTTATTCGAAAGCGAATGTAAAATGCGCACGGCCGCAAGGGTATTCATAATGGTGTGTGTCCACTGGCATGGAGCGAGCGTTTTCAGTTCATTCTTATGGAAGTTAAAGGGTTAGTTCACCCAAAAATGAACATTATGTCATTAATTACTCACCCTCATGTCGTTCCACACCTGTAAGACCTTCGTTCATCTTCGGAACACAAATTAAGATATTTTGGATAAAATCCGATGGCTCAGTGAGGACTGCATCGCCAGCAATAACACTCCCTTTTTCGAAACAAAAGATTTGTTAAGCTTCAAAGCTACATGAAGCAGTGTTTTGAAATCGCCTATCACTAGATATTGTGAAATAAAGTCACTATTTTGTTATTTTTGGTGCACAAAAAATATTCTCGTCACTTTATAATATTAAAGTTGAACCACTGTAGTCACATGAACTGTTTTAAATATGTTTTTAGTAGCTTTCTGGGCATTGAAAAAGGGAGTGTTATTGCTGGTGATGCAGGCCTTACTGAGCCATCGGATTTTATCCAAAATATCTTAATTTGTGTTCCGAAGATGAACAAAGGTCTTACGGGTGTGGAACAACATAAGGGTGAGTAATACATTATAATTTTTGGGTGAACTAACCCTTTAGGCTTCAATAGGAATTATATGAGATTTCCTATGAGCCATATATTAGCATTAAACTACTGCTATATAAAAAGATCTGCATGATGGTTATTAAAAAATGATCTTCCACATAAAACTATCAGCATACAGGTTTGGAATGATATGAGGGTGAGTAAACAAGAAATGTCCCTGTAAGAGACATATCACACTGGAAATCTTCTCATGCTTTATGGTTCTTAGGAATGTTGCTCAAGGTATAAGCAAGCAAAAGTGATCTATTTCACAGTGAGTTTTTCTTCTACGCAAATCAGCAGTAATACTGTGGAAAAACAACAGGATTGCTCGCTCACAGAACGCACCCCGCTCGCATGTGCGGTCTCCCGTTTCAGGAGCTTGCCAGGGAAGATCCTGCATATCCTCAGCAATCTGGCAGCGCGAAGCCCAAACATCTCACTTAAAATTGCATAATTCACAACGATTGCATAACTATACTCCTGCTGCTTCCACACGGAGGGTCGACAAATTACATGATATTAGCGGTCATCGCAATGGCAGTCTAAACTCTACGTTTGGGACTGTAGGTTAACCTCGACTCGCTCCGTCATATGACGTACTTTTCCGTTTAAAGACAATAAACAGTCCTGCCAAGAGAGACAGCTCAGCCAAACTTAATAAAAAATAACCTCAGACGACAACGCAAAACAGATACAAGCTTACATTACAAAATACACAAACTCCAATGGAACATTTCATTTTCCCTTTTCAGCGGGAACAGGGAATCACAAGCACAGGTTTTCCAGTGACAGAGGACAGTAAAAACAATCCTCTCAGTGGGAAAAAGAACTGGTATGGTGATGAACTCACCTTGAGGTCTCTGTAGACAACAAAACGATTGTGCATGTGTTCGAGGCCTAGTATGATCTCAGCTGCATAAAAACGCATATCCTTCTCACTGAAGACCCCGTGCTGAGATAGGTGATAGTGAAGGTCTCCGCCTGAAAGACACACGTACAATCAAACTATTAAACTGAGTTATAAATATATAAGATAATCAATAGAAGATCAACAGAATATCATCGCAATAAGTTTGTAGGCAGATTAAAAAAAAATCTAAATTAAGTAACATAAAAAAGTAACAAAATAAAGCATAAAATAAAGCAAGATAAAAATTTAAATAAAACAAAAGGCAAAACAAAGCACAAAAAACAAAGAACAAATACTGACTAAACTCCTGTTCTAATCTCATATTTTAAAACAATGGAATTTATATTTAAAGGTGGGATCAGTAGATTTTGAAAAACGCTGTTGGACATTGTTGATATTTGAAATCAACCCAAACAAACCCGCCTCCAAAACATCTCCGGTTACTCACATAACCTCGAAAGGGAACTCACACTCCAATCTTAACCACCCTGCTCTGAGTCGGTCTCGAACCCAGGCCCGTCCGCTGCTGGCAGGCACTTACAATGACGCTAAACACCGCATTCTCTAGCGGTCGTCAGTGTGCAGTGGTTTAACTGCAAAACTCTCACTATCTGGCCACTGTTACACACGCAACGCGAGTGGATGTCTGCTTATCACAGCTGATACACAACAAAATGCGTCACGAAAAATAAAGTACAGCTGATGAACAAACGACAAGGAAGCACAAAAAAAATGAACTTACAGTACACAAGAGTAAATACAAAGTGTTTGTTGTTAGTCGCCAACAGCACAACAGCTCCAGACAATCAAGCCCAGTGTTACTCACATGAGCGGGATCAAAGCAGCCTCCGCGTCTGTTTTCAGGCCTTTCCACTTAGCTCTCTCCAGCGCTGGAAAGCTTTTCTAATATAAATGCAGTTCTAAAGCGCTTGCCCAATCATAAACCTTCATTCCAGTGATATTCTTTTGAGCTCTTTTGTATTGTGTCCCATCTCTTGTTCTGCATTTTTTTTCCTCTTATTTTCAAATCTTCCTCTTGCTCGTTCTCTCTCCTCGACCGTCATATGCTCCCTAATGCTGATTGGTTTGTTTGTTGTTGGTGTCGGCCCAACTAACTTCCAAACAGTGTTTTTGAAATTCTACTGAGTCCACCTTTAATTGCAGTTTGCAAAAACACTAATCCTCTCTAATTATGTTTCAAGTTGTAGGTCGGTTAAGGATCTTCCAGTCTACCCAGTATGAGTTTTTAATTAATTAATGTAATTTGACTGAGAGATGTCACATGAACAGCCACTTAAACACTGTCTATTTCTGAGAATTCTGGGAAAATGTTAATCAGTCTGATATGTATCAACATGATTACCGGATTCACGAGTGTCTAAATGCTTTTGCAGAGTTAATTCCACTTTTTCTGAAGTGAGTGATGTGATTGTTTCGCAAATCAAGAAGGACGTTCAGAGAAGTGGCCCATGCTGCAGCGCAGATACAGGAAGTGTAAGTGTGTCTGAAGAGGAAGCTCCGCCCCATGTTCAGGCTGACATTGAGATATTGAGGAAGGCCAAAATGAGAGCCCTAAATGGCCTTGTACAATCTCACACTGGGTGGTGTTGGCTTAGATTGGTGAGATTCTCAAAATTTCCAAAAAAAACAAAACAAAACAAAACAAAAAAACCCCCTCAAATTTACAGCACAAAAATAAGCTCACGAATCTAAAACAAAACATCAAATCACTATGAACTAATAACACAGAGTCCAAAGCATTGCACTTCTGCTTTGTTTATTTGGAGTCTTAAAGCGGTCGCACACTGGACAAGAAGTGTCACATCGCGTCTAGAGGTACTGCACACCAGATGTGCACATTCTATTGTCAGTTTGTGGTCAACAATATTGATATATTTAAGGACATTATGAAATTAAGAAAGTCTGTACTGCATGTTATGTTATGGTTTCACTGTACAATTAAATATAATCGCTGCTAACCTCAGTCACTGAACATTTTACCTCAGGGCGTACGTTAGAGCTGCATGATTGTGGATAAATTGAATTTTTTTTGTTTGTTTCAAATAGAGATTGCAATTCTCCCACAATTCTGAACAGACAACTAAATAAAATAACGTAATTTACTAGAGGTTCTGAGAAAATGTTAATTGCTGCAGTCAATTTAAAAATGTTTAATTAATTTTAATGAATTATTAAAAGACCGTTTGTGAAGCTGTTTCATACCTTGATAAATGCCTTCTCTGGGTCAGTGGCAGCACCAACGCAGATCTGAATGTTCGAGTGTGATTTTGTCAAAGGTTAAGACAAAGAGAATCGTTGCCATTTAGGAATAAGATCACGTAAGTGTTTGAATCGAGAGCCTGATCTTTTAACAATTAATTGTGCAGTTCTAGCATACGTTAACTGAATTAATTAAGAATCTCACCTGAAAATCAGATATAATCTGCAATCTTCCTCCATGCAGCTGATTTCCATATTTCCACATATAATTCAGTGTATTTCCCCAACTTCACCTTGAGTTTTTCGTCATCTTTTTTTGGGACAAATATAATGTAATTTAATTGAAAACTATGCTAGCGGCGCAGCAAGGTTTTGAACAGCGTCCTGAGTCGTAGCTGGACGCTGATGTGCGTACACTCAAAACAAAAAACAATGTGTTCATATTTAAACCATGTGGCGCGACGAGGGGCTTCTAATCTGGTGTGCGACCCCCTTTAGTCTTTTGGGTGCCGAAAAATGTATTAGGTTTTGCCATTTGGCATTTAAATAGTTTTAGTATGAAAAAATGCCTCTTATATGTTGGAATTGGCATGAACAAGTCTTTAGACCGAAGAGATGATAGCTGTCCTTACCATTCATCAAGTCCAGAATGAAACACAGTTTATCAGGGGTGTGGAAGGCATATGTCATACACACTATGAAAGGACAATCCTGCAGATAAAGAAAGACAGAGAGGGTACAACAAATGAGACAGGGATGTTATTGTGCAGTCTGAGTAATAAGTACGTCCGTGTACATGTACGTGTCACTCACCCCGGTGCTGACCAACGACAGCATGATTCTTTCATTGAGCGCCAGCGTTTCTCCCTGCTTCATTTTGATCCGCTTTTTATCTAAACACTTCATGGCATACCTGAGACACACACAGTAAGTGAGCACATCCTTTTATCCAAACCCAAAAAAAGCATCTTTTTGGTTTAATCCTTACAATAGCACTTACATTTTCCCAGTGTCTGCCTTTCTGCATCCGTACACCTCTCCAAAACCCCCTCTGCCAATGATCCGATGCACGCTGAAGTCATTCATTGTCAACTACATGCAAAATCAGGAGCAACATTAAATAAAAGTTTATTTCAAAAGTTTATAAAGGTGCATGAAGAACTTCTGGGTAAATATAGCACAAGGGAAAACTTACATGGATGTTGAGCTCTACATTCTTCCACTGGCAGAAACGCGTGAACTTGTCGCTATAGGGCAAAGAGAAAGGTTTTAATGTTTAAATCATTCTCAAGCAATAAAACTCAAAAACGTGTATTTGAATAGTATGCTTTTTTTTAAAGCTTTGTAGCAGTCTGTGTCACCTTTCAATGAACTTCTGAAAGATATTTCCTCGAAGACTGTCACAGATTTCAACTATGTATGGCTGGAAGAAGGCAAGCAAACAAATGCATCAAGATCTGTTGTGAATACCTGCTATCTAAACACTTAACTTCCTTTGTGTTAAATTAACAAAAGCCAATCTGCACCCGGAAAAACAGGTTAGATTTTATTTCATGTTGGGGGACTTACCTGAAAGAGATTTGGAGGAACTTGTTTCTTTGCTAGGTGAGTCTGGACATGGTCTACTGCCTTCTTAGAGAAAGGCTGTGAGAAAGGAAGGTAGATTAAGTGACATTTGCGATAAGGGAGGTCAAAACACTAAAGAAACAAGAACAGTTTCCCCTGAATAAACGTCAAGCATCGACATTAACCTCCTAACCATTCCTGGTTATCACAACATAAAACACTGTGACATAATCGCACAGGCCTCGAGTGTCCTATAAGCCATTGTGTTGCTTTATTCAGGCTTCCTGTTTCTGAAAAGCTACAACTGGAGACTGACGGAGGCTAATGGGGCACTTGTTTTCTCAACAGAAAACATTTGAATGGAGTCCCCAGATCTTCAATGGACAATAAGAACCATCATCCCTCCAGCTAGCAGCATTATAGAATCATGTTCCTTTGCATGCATCATATTAGAGTTCATGATTATAAACAACAATGTAACAAAATATTATTCAAATATATATTAGGGGTGTGACGAGATCTCGTAAAATTAAAAGGTCGAGGTGAAAAGCTGTCTCGCGATATTGCCATGAAGGAGTGTGAGGGTGAAATTAGGATAGAATATGCCACCGCTATGTTTACATTACACCTCCACTGTCGTTTTGCTTTTTATAGAAATAAAAACCATTTCATTCAGTTGGATAATGTTCGCTTCAATCCCATCCAGTTCATCCAACACAAGCTGCAAAGTCGTACGTAGTGCAGCAGGAATCAGAGTTCAGTGATCACGTGACGAGATCACTGACAAGACCATGGCGGAGGATTCGTTGCACAACAGAGCTCCCTAAAGCTCCCTATTCACAGAGTATGTGCGATCGAGAAATTAAAATGCAAGCGCGTTCACACGCAATTTCAATACCCCGCATTAAATATATATTTCATCTTCACTGATTAGTTGTTGGATCACTATTTGATCTTGCAAATAATCATGTTTTAAATAGAAAGCTTTGAGACGACTGGAGCAGATCTAAATTGGATACTGTAACTGACACGTTTCAAAATTAATAGAACTGAAGACAATATAATCTGCCAAATTTTATTCTTACATGTGAACACGACAGAAGCTCCTTCATTATGTAGACGTCGTAAATCTGTCGACTGCGAGTTAGCCTCTCCTCTTCTGAATCCAACTTCTCGTACTCTTTAATCTGAAAAGGACAAAACAAGATTATCATCATCTCAGACACAATCCCACACTCTTTAATAGGACACATGGTTCTTCTGGTGAATGGAAGTGGAAAAAACTTGTCGACTAGCCATGTCAGTGCGGGTCATATAACCAGCACGAGGATAAATCAGGTCAAAAACAAACAAATTCAGTAAAAACAAGCACATTTGCCACAAAACCCATTAATGGGAATATACAGATGCTTGCCTGCAAAGAAAAAACAATTTTACCTCCTCATAAAACTTCAGCTGCGGAACGGCCTCGTCGATCTCGTTCATGCAGAAATCCTTGAACAAGAGGAAACCTGGACAACAGAGGCAGGAAGGCGATCAGTTAGATAAGGTGCGAAACAGAATAAATGATGAAAAGTTTTGACCTTTTTAGACAGCACAATGCAAGAAAATTTATTATAAATATAAAACAAATAAAACAGCAGCTATATTGATGCCTGTTGAAAGCACGATTCCTGAAAGGCATTCATGCTTAAGTAAACAAATGTATAATCAGGACAAATAATAAACAGACAACTCAAATAGCAGCTTTACCACCATGAATAAATATAATTTGCTTTGAAGGGGGAAGTTGTTTCAACAAAGCAGTGTTTTCATAACCAAATCAATATCATGAGGTGAAGAAAACATTTTTTGGATATTTCAAAATATTTTATGGATATTCATCATAAACATGCATTCAGCCATGCAGAGAAAGTTCCTGATTTGTCATGGTGTCATGAAAATAACATCATTAAAAGGATTTGTTTTTTTATGCAAAACAATTTATTATTATATATATATTATAAAATATTTTCCTCTTTTGATTTAGGATAAAATATGACGCAAACTGCTTCAGTGAGATTCACCCAAACAGTTTAGCTCGCAGATACTGGTACAGTGCTGACGGTAAAAGCTCTCAAAGAATGAGGGATGATAACAACATCAACCTAACCAGTGGGCCGCGGATTAGTTACTGTTGAGAAGATTATCCTTAAATCACAGGACAGACACCACTATCCTAATTCAGAAAATCCCCTGTCAGACAGCCACCTTGACCTTTCATTTCACTGCCAGCTGCAGCATTTCCTTTCTCATCTTCAACTTGTTTGCTTTTCAACAAAGTACAGCAGAAGTTACCAGTTGAACAACCCATGCGCTCACGTGGTGACGACGTGGCACAGAGGGAGAAGATCAGCACAGACGGCAAAGTTGAGACTGTTCCCATAGCAACAATAATGGGCCACCATCATGAGTAGAGGGGACGGGGCTCGGTTAAAGACTGCTGCCTGTTTCAGCGTCTGATTGGGTGACCAGACAGGGCAAAAGTCACAGGATGAAATGCACTTCTAGGGTGTCAAGAGTGATATGGCCCTCGCAAGTGATATAAACGGAGCAGATGAAAGATGCAGGAGAAAGGAACGTTGTTTGAGTGGATTAGCGTGACAGTTCAAGCGCTGGGCGCTGAGATCTGAAAGCATGGCTACTTCTGATACCTGCAGCATTAGTGTGAGCTGATTACCACTGTTAAAATAGGAGGGCAGAGCAGGCGTTAATTGGATCGCAGCGGAATTATCTTTCGGGAGATTAAAAAAATAAATAAAAATAAAAATAACACACCACAAACATGGTGCTGCTGGGCAGCTACAGCACATGGTCTATAAATATTCATTCTAAATAAAGAATTAAAAATAAACTCTTAAAATGATACACCACGGTAATACAACACACAGCTGAAATTATATCGGCATAATCATTTGCATTTATGCATTTAGCAGATGCTTTTATCCAAAACGACTTGCATTGCATAATGGATATTTTGGTTGATGTAGTAATGTATTGTGATACTTTAATCTCACCCAGTCCCTGCAGATATATTTTTAATATATGTACAAAACATACATTTCCATAATATAACTTATTTTTAAATGTAAATGAATATGTGTGTGTATTGTTATAGATGTTTTAAATGTATATATATTTTATAAATATATAATAAAAAGAACAGTTACCAATGGGACACATCAAGATGATCAAGGGTGATCAAGCAGCTCAAACAACTAAATAATCTTCAGATCTAAAACTGCTACTTTTCACAATCCAATCAATACACAATGGATAAAGTCATGTCTTGTCCTACTATTTTTATAAATCCATCACATTAAATGCTTAATTCCCCTTTTCACAAGATGTAATATAAGTCTCTGGTGTCCCCAGAGTGTACCTGTGAAGTTTCAGCTCAAAATACCCCACAGATCATTTATTATAGCTTGTCAAATTTGCCCCTATTTGGGTGTGAGCAAAAACACACCTTTTTGTGTGTCCCCCTTTAAATACAAATGATCTGCTGCTCCCGGCCCTCTTTCCAAAAGAGGTGGAGCTTTAACAGCTTGCGCTTCTGTTGCTCAATAACAACAAAGCTGGAGAATCTCACGCATCCAAAATGACGATTACCAGTAACAGTGTTCAGCCTTACACGGTTCAAACCGGAGTCGGACACTGATGGAGAGACTCAGGAGGAAGATACAACTTTTAGAATGCAACTAGACGTTTCTGAATGGTTAGTGGATAAATTTATGTAGTTGCTGTGGAGTTGACTCAACTCATCGACTGGCATGTGCCGTCATGTTAATCTTTTGTGCAAAATCCGTATGGACGCACACTATACATAGCGTACCTGTTTGCCAAACAGAGCCATACAGACCAGGCTAACGTATATGATTGCTATTAAATGCTCAAAATATCGCTCGGACAGAAACGCCCCTTTTTTAGCAATCGAGCTTGCCAGGGTCAACTTGCAGGCTGTCCAAGCCAACAAGACTCTAAATATTTTCGGTGCACATCTGTGCAGCCAACGACAGAACAGTTAGCATGCTTTGCTTGGACTTTTGCCATGGCGTTAGAACTGGTACACTGTTTTTGCTTGCAAAAGCAAAATGACGGCACCGTGGATGGAAACATGCAGATTAAGGGGTGGTAATATTATAATAAGATCCCCTTTCCTAAGTCACTAGTTGAGAGAAATCTAAGCGGCTCATTTTTTCACATGCTTGCAGAGAAAGGCTTGCCAAAACAGTTATTGGGTTGTCCTTTTTCACGTTTTCTGGGTTGGTAGATGCACCGGGGACCCGATTATAGCACTTCAACACGGGAAAAAGTCAGATTTTCATGATATGTCCCCTTTAATTAAGTAAAATTGGCTGTGAATGCTGGTTCATGATGCCATCACTGTAGTTAAAAAAGCAGAATGCATGAACTAAGGAGCATTTACACCAAAATAATACAACGCACAGCTGAAATGATAATGGGCATTATGGTTACAATGATGTAGTAATATACTGTGATATAATTTTCACTGAGCACCTCTTTCAATGTCAGTCTATGGGATTTTTGCCCATTTTCACAAGTTTAATCATTTTTGAAAAGGACTCCACACGATTTGAGATATAATTCATGTCCATATCACAATCAGACCCACAAGTATGAGCAATAGTAGTGAATAGTAGTAGCGAAACTAATAAGGGCCTCTCAGCAACATTTTTTCTCCTCTCAGTATCTTCCCCGCCGTCCTCTTCCTCCTCTCTGTTATCTCTCAGACACTCATCGTTGTTTTCCTCCCTTTCCTGCTGTCTGCAGTGTAGAGTCAGAAGGTCTCAAATACAATCCAGAGAGGAATAAACCCAGCGGCTGGCGACACGGACACAGATGTATGAAAACGCAGTCATGGATCACAGTAAAAACATATTGATCAGATGGCATTCATATCATTGAGATGCACCAATTCAAGGAATCAACAGGCAGATAAAAACTGGTTTAAAACTAGTTTGAACTAACAGTTCAAGCTCTAAATATCAGATAAGTCACACATAAACACACTGACTGCACATCAATTGAAATTCACGGATAAAATAGTCTAATTCAGGCCAGGGTTTCCTCATCCTTACGTTCTGAGAAGGAATGAGGAGGTGAACGGGAGTGATAGATATAAAAATCACGCTGAAGAGGATGAGGCTTACGTCACGGAGTTAATGGATTACCCTTAATCGCACTTCGAATGCACAAAGCGATCTCCCTCCTTGATTGCAGGATTCTCACTTGAGCCCAAGTACAGGTGGGGTAAGCTTGCTGACGGACCACTCAGCGTGTGCTTCCTCTTGAAGCACAGGAGATCTGGGAGAACCATCACTGAATCACAAACTCATCAGTGCCATAATCCAGTAGAAATCCAATGAGAGTCCCTATGAATACAGCTGGGGAATAATTACATGTAGGTCTACAAGGAATCTGCACTATTTGTTTTCACCACTGTGTTGATTCAAAGTCACATTTAAATCAAAACTGCCAAATCGCTAATTAGGCATTTATATTGTTATATGTAAATTATATATTTATATTTTTAAATGTGTAAAAACTATATAGTATATATATTTTATAAATATATAATTAAAAAAAAAAAATTATGGTAATGTATGTTTTGTTAATATATTGAAAAAATAACTGCTTACAGTTTTTTTTTTTTCCACATTAAGGAAGTAAAATGGGCTATGAATGCCAGATCTGAATGCATAGGGCCCTATGAAATCCGTTTTATCCGATACTCAGATCGGGTATCGGCTCTGATACTGGCATTTTTGCCGGATAAGGTATCAGCCGGATGGGACCGATCCAAATCCGATATTGTGCATGTACTATTCTGTGTTATTGTTAAGCCCCACAAAAGGCACAAAAACATTAAAAAGCATCATAAAGTTTCTGTGCACTATATTCCAAGTGTTCTGAAGCCATTCCATAGTTTAATTTGAGGTACAAATAAATATTTAAGTCGTTAAATTAAAGTTCACGTAAATGCCTCCCTCCGCTACGGCTGTCAGTCATTCTCAATTCAGCATTCAAACTGCGTGTCATGTTCGGTTACGACAGTCAACACGAAACTCTCTCCAAGATGATTCAGTGTTTCTATTATTATACTTCATCTGTAGACACAGATACCTGCAATACAATACACATCAATATATCTTCACTTTGTGCTTTGAACTTTTCACTGCGGAGCGCTGCACGCTGTGACTATGTTGCTTCAAGCGCATCATTCTGCACACGGGATTTGCATAAGCGCTTTGTGCCGCTCTGTATGGGAGCCGTTCATATTATAATACTTTTGCGCTATTGTTAATAGCCTTTTTTGTTCTGACCTATCTTTCATATGTTGCTGCCTCATTAAAAAAAAAAAAAAAAAAAAAAAAAAATTATAAATTTAAAAGAAATGTCTTTTAATTTTATAGTATATATTTTTATATATTTAGTTTATGTCATGTATGACTCAAACAATCATTAAAAACAAGTCATGAGTCATGGATGAAGGAGTCCTCCTGTTTATTTTTAATGTATTTTTAATGTTTAATGTCTACCAAGCTAGTGAAGCTATTGGTTTAATTACAGTGGTTGCACTGATGCACAATTATTTAATAAATATTTCACTACATTTGTGTCTGTTTGTTATTTTGTTTTACAAAGTTAGGAAAGTAATGTTTAAAACAAGCCTGATGCTTTGCACAAAAGAATGATCCCAGTCTCTTCCACACAGTGAGGCATACAGTTTATCAAGTAATTCAGCGCTTTTTTTTTTTATTATTATTACTTGAATATCATATTGGTATCGACTGATCTCGAATTCCAGGTATCAGAATCGGTACTGGAAGCAAAAAAAGGTGGATCGGAGCATCCCTAAGTTTTAGTAATCAAAAAGCATGTCTAATTACATGAAATCATGAAACTTATACAATTTAACATCAATTTATTAAAAGTTTAACAAATTATATTTTTAGGGCCCTATGAAATGTGTTTTCCCCCCTCAAATTCCATTTTATTTTCACCAAATGTGTGTGTTTTCTGTTTTAAGTTTTCTGGATTCCATTTTAATGGTTTAAGTAATTTTAATAATCAAAAAGCATGTCTAACCATGTTCTTTTAATCATATGACATTAAACAAACTTTTTTGTCAAACAAAGTGCTGCACAGAGCTTTAATAATAATAATAATTTATTATTATTAGTCTTAGTATTATTATTACTACATTGAGGCGTAGCTGAATTCCACTGTACAACAGTAATATATTTCTGTCACAATTTCTTTAAGTTAAACCAAACTTTTTTTTTGACGGGTTGCCGTGAAGACCTTTAAGTTTCTGTGTGTTTATGATATGACGATTTTTCTCAAATGCTGATGAAGTGACTCTCAGAGCAGTTCATGCATTCATATCCTCATATAGTGAGGAAGCAGAGGCTGAAAACACCACGAGCGTCACATGTGCTTCAGTGTGTGTGAGGTAAAAGAAACCACGCGTCTGCGCCATTCATTTACACAGAACATGCAGTATTCATATTTAAAAAGTCTTTTTGTGGTTTAATATTCACAGACACTAGTCCAGTGGTTCTCAACCTTTTTTCCCAGTGGGCCGCACTATGGTCCAAGTGCAAGTCTCACAGGCCGCATATCATTTACATATGACGCCACCAATGAAAACCAATCAGATTTAATGTTATGGTATTAGCAGATAATATTATTATTATACCTAGATGCTGCACACACAGAAGAGGTGGCGTTTTCTGGTGGCACATATGGTATTTTATTTCAGTCACACTCTGCAAAATCAACAAATACTGTAAGAAATTTGTTTTTGTTTCACAGTGTGTTGAAATGATTGGCAGTGTGACTTCTTCATATCAAAGTGAAACTCTTTCAATAATCTCACGTTACGCAATCCCCTGATATACAGTATGTCAGAGAAAATGAGAACAATGTATTCCACCAAATAAAAACTAACTTGCTGACATTAGCATTACAGTAATCATATAATTATGCTCAATGAACATACACAAAATGCATGCAAGCACTTTAAGTAACTATTTAACTCTGGATGTAAATCCTCTTCAACAGCATCGTAACAGTCACCAAACAATGACAATGTTAATATAGGCCACAAACGCCTTATAAAAATGTTACTCAACTCTTTTCTCTGACGATATCAAACATTGTCACGTCGCAATCCCTCGCGCAGCATCTGCAAATTCTTCTTACCTTCGCTGCTGATGCTATGACTCTTCTTGTTTGCAATGTGTTCCTTCATTGGTATGTTCCTTATTTTGTTTTTCTCCTCTAATAACAAACGTGTCCATTTTAATCCCTAAATTTACAAAAATAATGGCTATTAATGGAATTCTGCCAAAGCACACACTTGTAAGTGTTTGTTAACTGAGTAGCAGTACATAGTAGGTCTGTCTGAAAATAATATATGGTCACCAAAATGATTTTATATGACAAAGAAACATTTATAGTTCAAACTTGTATTCATTTAATCCATTTTAATTTAATTTAAAAACAAATGAATTGTAAAACTGAAATTAATTTTTTTAATGTGGTCGGCATATCGTGGGCCGCATTTGCATTCGTGACAGGCCGCAGGTTGAGAACCACTGCGCTAGTCTATATTACGATTTGATTTAAGTGTGCTGACCTACTTTTTATTTATTCATCAAATTTGACAAATTCCTTGACATTCCTCGTTATACAGTAAATTACATGCTGGATTCCGCGATTCCGTCCGCGTTTTCTGCAACGCGGAAATCATAGGGCCCTACATGAACTGATCAAATGTTTACTCTGAATGCAATGCATTGGATAAAAGCGTCTGGCAGAAGCAGAAGTAGCCGAGAGTGCTAGAGTCTCATTAGCAGTTGAAAGCATTATCAAATGAGCCTAAAAGCTACATAAACATTGAGGGGACAAATAGAAGGCCTGACTCTCTCCACACTACTTGTTTGACAAAAACTGATTCTGTCATTTCCACCAGCCACCCAAAAGTGTGCAATCAACACTGAGATGTGGGACTCTATGAGAGGAGGGGAGGAGCGCTCAAATGCGCGTGCAAGCATGCAGGCCAACACTAACCACACTGCCCACGCACAGCCTAAAAACACAAGGAACTACATTAGAGTTTACTGTGGGCCATCGCAAAGGGAAACAACCAACATTTCCTGGCCGGCCTACGAGAGGTAGCTTAGTAGGCCAGGTTAATGTGTCTTTATTTTACAATACCTTGCCAACAAGGTGAGTGTCTTAGTGATGTTTACAAGGCGTACGAAGATGGAGCATGGAAAAACAGACAGCCCATTAAACACACACAAGCGCACACAGATACACACCCACATGCATACACACACACACACACACTGCAGACTCAGCAAACAAGTGTCCGTTTATTTTAGGTTTGAATTGTAATGACTTTTTTTTTTTTTTTCTCACACAAGGCCTCTCCCTTACTTATTCTGTGACACACACCAACACTTCCCTATGCATAGTTTCAATATTAACAACAGCAAAAAGACGCCATGCTCGTGCCAGGCCGAATGGAGAGTGGGCTTGAGACTTGCAGCCAGAGCTTCTGTTCAGGTTCAGATCCTATTAGTACTGAGCATCATGACTATATATATGATGAATCAGTCCAAGAGGCGTTGCACATGTCGTGTTGAGCAGTGGCCAAGTTTTGCGCCAGCTTGGAATATGCAAGAAACTTATTTTTCTTCCTTGATTAAAAAAAAAAGAAAAAAAAAAAAGTACAAGGCACTGAAGAGTGTAATTTCTGTGGCAGAACTGCAAAAATAATGATTGTTGTCAAACAGGTTTTCACTCATATGCCAAACAAATAGTTGCATGATTGCGCCAGCGTTCACACTTTTTGGGGAAATTCAACCAACGAAAGACTACACTGTAAAAAACAAATCCGTAAAACAACAAAAAAAGTACTGGCAGCTCATTACCTGGACATTACCCAGTAATTTTACGGACATTTCCGTTAACCCTAAAACACAACTCAATGAAGTGCAAAATTCTAAATACTAAAACACCTGTAAAAAATAAATATGGAAAATTCTGTTAATATTAATACAGTACATTGCACCCTATTTTTTTGTGTAAAAAGGATTTCACCCAAAAATGAAAGTTCATTCATCACTTCCTCATGTTTTTACAAACTGGTTTGACTGACTTTCTTCTGTGGAATGCAAAAGAAGATATTTTGAAGATTTTTTTTTGTCCCAATGAAAATAATTGGGGACCAAACCGACTTTCACTGAATCTACAGAAGGACAAGGTAATGCGGGTTTGGAACAACATGCGGGTAAGTAAATTAAAACAATTTTCATTTTTGGCTGAACTATACCTTTAATATGCACAGACAACTTTTAAAGTGCCCCTATTAGGGCTGTGACGGTGGCAATTTTTTACTACCGCGGTGGGAAATCACCAACAACCGCCGGTGTTGCGGTGGTGGTGGTGGTGGCGGGGGAGGGGGTGTTGGTTGGTTTCATATATATATTTATTTATGTCTCAGAGGTTGCGTTAGACTTTCGTATGACGGACAGCAAAAAATCTGTCATAATCAATTATTACTCGTCATTTTAATTTTTACATTTTAATGATAAGACATTTAATAGCTTCTGATTTCATCCACATTTTCATTTTTATTCATGAACTTACAGGATAAGTAAATAGGCCTAGGCTATGCATTTATTTATATTATGAAAATAAAGTTGAACAAAGACTGCATCACTTTTCAGTTTTCATCTTGAACGCTTGTCGCGGATCGTGAGTGAACGCGATCACCCTTTCCTCTTTACAGAACGAAATAAATTAACTCCTCTGAGATATATATACATATACACACACACACACACACACGTCACACTACACGACCGCGGTGGCGCAGTTGTTATGCCGACCGTCACAGCCCTAGCCCCTATAATGCTATTTGAAAAGTTCCTGTTTAGGATGTCTCCTACAACAGGTTTACATGCATTAAAGGTCAAAAACACTTTCATTTTCTAATAATATACACTGCACATCACATTTTTCAAATGATTCTCAAATGGCTCGTTGGATGAATCAGTCTCTCTAAATCCCTCTTTTCTGCGAGTCTGCTCTGATCTGATTGGCTAGATGGCCCAGTCTGTTGCGATTGGTCTACCACGTACAGCTCCGGAGCTTCCTAAAGCTCAGCGATTGTACACACTGTAAAGATAGTAATGATGGCGTTGATTTCAACATATCAAGTCTATATAAGTCCAATAATGAAACACTGAAAGAACTAGTTATTCAACCCAAACCTCCATCGCAAAGATAACTTAAGCAGGACATTTCTCAGTGATACGCTATACTCAGTTTGATGTTCATCATGAGATGTTGCAACTGTAATTCCTCACCATCAGCATTAACAAGTGTATGTCCATCAACAAACCGATGTGTATATTTCTAATTTATTGCGGTGCACATGTGGGAACTGTATTATTAACAGTATCAATAACAGTGCATTCGTTAGTCGAGCACTAACATGAATGACTGATGTAACAGAGTTTGTAAAACACATCTTGCTCCATCCTTTATCATCACTCAAAACAGAAAGAACAAAATACAATCTGCATTAATGGACACAATTTTAGGAAATAGTGAGCCACAGATGATTAGCAGAAGTATTTCAGTAAGACAGTAATAACGCAAGTTAGCCGGTTAGCTGGAGACTAGGCTTGCTACGGTAGTCGGTGTTACCGGTGTTCAGTCGCAACACCGGTTTCATCACTTGCCCACCGCGGCACCGAGGCAATTTTTTTCAGTTTAACGCAATTAACGCAGTATCCGTTTTTCTGCGTTATATTATCAAGCTCTTATTCATGCAAATGCTTTTAAACCATTCAAGCGCGACAAAAGAACACGCTGTCTGTGAAAGTCCTGCCTATGTGACACACACAAAGCGGCAGTATTCTCTTCCGCGCTTGAACGAACCATAACACACAAATTATGCCAAAATGTCCGTTTTGTCGAGTGTCCTCATAAGAGCAGTCTTAAATTAGCTAAATTGAGTCTTAAATGAACGTAAAGATTTGTGAGAAAATGGGACGCGTGTCAGGTCCGCGTCGTGTGCAGCAGAGGCAGATCTTAAAGTGTCATTAATGTTAAACAAAGAACAAAGGTAAGAGAGAGAATTACTTAGAATTACTTAGCGTTAGTTAGCCTACATTAAAAATAAAATAAAAATAACAATTTGTTTTCATAAAATCATAGTCTAAAATAAATAAATATGCACAATATATTTGACTTAATTGATTAACAAAAAGAAAACTGTGACAAATAGTAGTCTAGCCTTTGAACAAGTTCATGGAAAACGAAACAGATGACAAAAAGCACGTTTTCTTTATTTTGCAAAAGCACAATGTTCTGTTGTTAGTATTAGTGTACACAAATAAAAGTAAACTTTGCAGTATCGAAAAATGTCTTACTCATATCTGTAAATTACGGAGTATTTTTAAGTTGTTTCTGCTAGTTGGAATCAGTTGAAGTGATCGCGCCGGTCACCTCACGTGCGTGCACAACATATTCTAGCATTGCAAATTTGACATCACAGCATGTTCATTATCAAAATAAAATACATATAAAAAGCTACACTGCTCATTTTAAGTACTCCGTAGTATCCTATCTGTGCTGTTCAGCGTGACCACCGCTCCAATCTGGTTTGCCAAGCACATTTTTGCTCATGTGAAGAGGATGATTTTTTTTTCGTCAATATTGAAACGGGAGTGAAGTACAAATACAAGTTTGCATAATAAATGATAGTTCAGCATCCAAATACATTACTAATATGGAAACATTTAAATTTGTGTCGAATGAGAGAGGTAGGCTGCGTGAGAACGGCGGTTTTTACTTTCAGTTTCGCTTTTAATGAATGTTTAATATAAATGAGTTTGTCGTTGTGCTGTTTTGTTGTCGTGTTTTTCAGTAAGAATAATAATCCACCATTTAAGCAACTGCCGCTAATTTGAAAGTGAAAGTAAAATGCACACGGCCACACCGCCATTCATAAGCGATTAAAAAAAAAAAAAAAAAAAAAAAAAAAAAAAAAGGTGGAGGCCCTGCCCCTCGGTGACACCGGTATTACCGGTGTTGTCACATGTCGATTAACCGGTGTGAAAATTCTCTCGGTATAAAATACTACATCAATAATTAATCACACTTAGAGGTTGTGATTCTGAGGAGCAAGTTGGTCCAAATAAAGCAGGTACTGTCCCAACTTTAACCACTGATTCTTCACAGCCTCATCCTTTGGAAGTGAAAATAAACTGAATTTGCTTTCACAGCGTCTTGTCAAAATGTTATCCACATGAAAGAGCTACAGCATTTGAGAAGGGTTCAAGTTTTCGCGAGATGTCCACGCAGAACGTAGGCGGGCATTATGCAATTATGTATTAACTTGTGACGTGTGAACTTCACAGAAATGGGATTTGAATTACAAATGACTCATTTAAGCGGTTCAGAGTCTACTCTTTCTCTTGAGAGACAATAACTTTATTTATGATGCATTTTCAGTTTACATTAACATACAGCTACATTACACACAGCATGAAAGGTCATTTTAAAAAAAATTCATAGGCTAATAGGGGCACTTTAACAGAAAAAATAAAAATACAGTTCAGCTTCAAAGTATAAAACAGTAAAATAGTGAAGACACATATATATATATATATATATATATATATATATATATATATATATATATATATAAAAAAATTCTGTGCTATGCAAAACAGTGGCCACTCATTAAACTCAGATCATTTCCACTCTAGAGAAAACAAACTTTAACATTGTTTTCTTTCTGGTAGAAGTAATAATAATTAAGGTGGCGGATGTGGCTTCCATAAAGACTGTAATTTTATGCAAATTGTGAGATGATGCAACTTTCCTTTCTGCTTAAAGTGACATTCTTCAAACAGGTTATTGTTTATTACACCTGTCATGTAACATAAACCTTTCATCCAAGAGCCCACATTTTGCAAACTAGCTGCTGCTGTTGCAGTTGCTTATTTAAATGACGCATCATAAATCTAAGGTTAATTTTTTCTGGTACAACATACTGACTTGGCATTCTTCATCTGGATACCAAAACATCTACCGCTCAGCGGGAAACTCCCATGGTGGAGCAGCTTGGAGCAGAAGGTTGCTCTTTTGGAAGCTATGGCTCATTCTTCAATCTGTCATCTCACAATGTCAAACTGGTAGGTTTGGCAAACTGCTGTGCGTTCGAAGGAAGGTCACAAGCTTAATTCGAAAAGCAGCAAACATCTCCAGCTGCATATTGACAAATGCGTGATGGCTTCAAACTCAACAGTCACTCAAACTCTCCAAGAGTCAACAGGATGTTCAGTATCGCAGGGATCTAACCTACAGCATCTGATTGGTATAACTGATGGTAAGAAAATAACTGGTAAGAGCCGTGTCACACGACTAGAATAAACACAGCAATTACAGGGCAAAGGCGCATATACAGATACTGGGCCAAGTCTGCCTGGGAAAGTAACTGTATGACAGACCACAGCGTGTAAAAACCCACATGGGCTCTGGGCCAAAACTGGACAGAGGACGAGAGACTGCGGCAGAGAGACAAAAGAGAAAACAGACCGAAATGATTAGAGAACTACACAACATAGTGACCGGCCAGAAGACAATGATTCTGTGAGAGAACGCCTGCAGTCACCTCGTAAATGCTTACGAGGATCAGGCCCAAATTGGATATGTTTGGATGTGAATCAACCCAAAACATAGTAGGGATGTTCATTTTGGTCATTTGGACTGCTTGATTACTCGACAAATAATTACATAGAATAGTGATGGGGTGAGCTCGCTGAAGTGTTTTTTTAATTTTTTTTTATTGAATATTCAAATATATGAATCAGATGCACATTTTTGACACTTACATTGCGTCTCGCACCATGTGGGTCATAATACTCAATTAATGCTTTTAGGTATTAAAAGAAATGTTAACAACAATTTAACAGCATTTATTCATCTAGATTAATGTTATATATAAATATTAGGGGTGTAATAGTACATGTATTCATCCCGAACTGTCACAGTACGGACGTCACGGTTAGATGCATGCAGTCAGTTGAAGAATACAGTCAGTCACAGGCGATCCACTCCAATCCAGAAGGGAGCACACGCGGTAATGCAACGCTTGCTGCGTCTCATTTCGGAGGCCGTGTCCTCCGGAGGTTGCATTTGAAGGTTGCATACGTCATCATGGCGGTCTCATTTAAGAAAAGTAACCATTAGATTGCAAAGTAAGAAAGAAATTACAGTATTTTACACTGTATGAGGAATAACAGTCAATTTTATTACGGTTATTTTTTTTAAACAAGACACCCTTGATGATGTATGCAGCCTTCAAATGCGACCTCCGGAGGATGCAGCCTCCGAAATGAGATGCAGCGGCTGTTTGCTAACATTTAACGCATCCTTGTTGAATAAAAGTATTAAATTCTTTTTTTTTTTCTTTTTTTTTTTAACTTTGACCCCAAACTATTGAATAGTAGTGCATGTTAAAAATAAATAAATAAATAAATAAATTGTTCATGATACCATTAGCATTAACTAACTGAACTGTACTCTAAATTGTTGTCCTCTTAATATATTTATAATTGATATAATTGATTTTACTCTCTCTTTGCTCCACATCTAGGATGGACTGCTTTCACTAACCTTGTTGCAGTGCACTGTGGGATTACCTTCTCCACATACATGCAATGTTTTCATAGAATTTGCCAAAAAGAAGAAAATAAGCTGCTCACTAGGTTTGGGAACCAGCTCTCGAGAGCCTCTCCCAGCAGTTCACACAGCAATGGGAAGAGACAAGCAGCCTTCGAATATTAATACTGGCTCTGGTCTATACTCAAAGGTGAGCCCGCCACTACAAACCGGCCATTATTTTTGCCTCTTCTATGCCTGGACTGCACGTGGGGGACACAATGCATTGCAATTTTATTTACGTACTTGTACATCATAAATTTACATCATAACGGAAAATGGAAAGGCTCTTTAAAGGGATGATTCACCCAAAAATGAAAATTATGTCATTAATTACTCACCCTTATGTCATTCCATATGTCTGTAAGACCTTTGTTCATCAGTTGTGGTAAACGTGGTAAACATTGTGGTAAACGGAAGCTCGAGCATGTTTGCTTGACATGCGAGAACCAATGAGGCATGTTCTTGCGCATTAAATGTGTTTGGTTGAGTTTATGTTTGCTGATCAATGTTTATATGTGAATAAAAGACTAAATTAAATTTGTTCATCATATAAAGTGATCGAGTCTCTTCAGAAAATTTGGACTAAACCGCTCAATTCATATGGATTAGTTTTACAATCTCTTTATGAACTTTTTGAAGCGTCAAAATGGTAGTTGCGTAGCTGTCAATGAAGGGACAAAAAGCTCTCAGATTTCATAAAAAAAAAAAATCTTCATTTGTGTTCCGAAGATGGACGAAGGTCTTATGGGTTTGAAACGATATGAAGGTGAGTAATTGATGACAATATTCAGTTTTGGGTGAACTATCCCTTTAAGACAGACCATTACAAATGTTTTGATGTAAAAATGAAGCTGGTAAAAGACATAGTTACTGCACACTTAACCAATATTACCAGGTCATTTTATTCACTGACCCCGCTCACCCTGCATTTTCTAAAACTGTCCCTCAAGCTGCGTAATTTGAGTATCCCTGGGGTAAGCCAAAGAGAGACGAGGGCGAGTGGGGTGGAAATAATGACATTGACTGACCAATTAATTTTCCAAATCCCAGAGCAATTAACAGAAGCTGGTGGATCAAAGAACTGTCAATTAACGCAATGCTAGTGCACACATGCACACGTATGCATGAAGTCACTCACACACAAACACATCTAGGCACAGGCGCTCTGACTCGCTAATAAAGGACACACATCAATATGTTGCACTCTCGGGCACGTATCACACTAGCATTACAGACAAGGGCCAAACATGCATCTAAACAGGGAAAATGAAACCTAAACTGTTAATAGGCATTGATCAATCCGGCCAATCAGAGCCACCAGCCTCAGGCCAGAAAGAAGATGGGTGTAATTATCCTACTATTGTATAGGAGTTTAATCTGTTAGGTTTTATTTGCTTTGTTTGAATGAAAATCATCTATTTCCTTCTTTAATTCATCCTTTAATTTCATTTTCCCGATCGCCAAAGCAAACAAAGAATATCTTTGGCGTTCCCATGGCAACCGCAGTTGCTAGGCAACACAAAACTCTCAAACATCCATTCCAGAACTCTGACAGATGGAACGAGAGAGAGAGAGAAAGGGAGATGTGAATGAGGGAGGAGGAGGGGTGGACAGGCAGAACACAAATGAAGAAACCAGGAGGAGGGCAGATAGAGGAATAACATCATAACAACAGATCGGAACGTTAGGGAGATCAATAGGAGCTGTGAACGCCTCCCTCAGGCATCAAAGCCATGAGACGCATGCAGCAGAATAAATGACAGCCGACCGGCTGAAAGCGATCGCAGAGATACGAGGATGGTTTTACGATGTGTGCGTTTGGGGACGGCGTGTACTGTGTCCTTTGACAGCTCTGGCCTGTCATCGTGAAACCATTACTGACGATAAAGAGGGAGGCGGGGTCTGCATGATAAGTGATGGTTCTGAAGGGGGGTGGGCCAGGAAATGAAGAGGCTGCTCATCTGGTTGTGTATCATAAACAAGTACTCTGACTCACAGCAGAGCAATCACAGTTATTGGTGGTATTTTCGCCTGTTTTGGATGACCCTGACAGGACAAATTAAGAAGTGAGATCGCACTAATACAACGTCTGAACTAACATTAAATATTCATTACTTTCATTCAAAATGATGTGTGAAATGCATATAAGAGTGGTTTAAAGGATTAGTTCGGACAAAATTCAAATTGCGTCATTTATTCACCCTCATGTCTTTCCAAACCTGTTTGTCTTTCTTCCGGAGTACATAAAAGGAGAAGCTTAGCAGAATGACCAAACCTCTCTTTTCCATTCAACAAACGCAAGTGACCAGGAGCTGTCAAGCTCCAAAAACCACAGAAGTCATCATTATAACTTTTCCACTATATACTGTACGCTATACAATAGCATTGTGTGAAAAACAGATTTAAAGTTACTATTCACAGAAAATGTCATTCACACATATGCATTTTTTTTAAAATGAGATTTAAAGGATGTCATCCAAGATGTCTGTCTTTCTTCAGTCGAAAATACATTAAGGTTTCTGAGGAAAACATTGCAGGATTTTCTTCATATAGTGGACTTCACTGGGGTACAACGAGTTGAAGGTACAAATTGCAGCTTAAAAGATCTCTACACGATCCCAGCTGAGGAATAAGGGTCTTATCTAGTGAAAATGTAATTTTCTAAAAAAAAAAAAAAATTAAATTAATATACTTTTTAACCACAAATGCTTGTCTTGCACTAGCTCTGCGATGCGCGCCCACGATTTCACGCGTTACGTAATCATGTTGGAAAGGTCACGTGTGACGTAGGCGGAAGTACCAAGCAAGTGTTTACAAAGCAAGCGTGCAAAGACTAAGTCAAACGGCCTTTACAAAAAAAAAAAAAAAAAAAAAAAAAGGTAAAACAATGATGTCGGATGATTTTGAAGTTGAAGGAGAAAATGAGATTTTCGTTTTTACGCCAACGTCACGTGTGACCTTTCCAACATGACTACATAATGCGTGAAATCGTGGACGCTAGTGCAAGACGAGCATTTGTGGTTAAAAAGTATATACACAACCAGTCAAAAGTTTGGACACGGTAAGATTTTTAAAGTTTTTAAAAGAAGTTTCGTCTGCTCACCAAGGCTGCATTTATTTAATTAAAAATACAGTAAAAACAGCAATATTGTGAAATATTATTACAATTTAAAATAACTTTTCTGTTTGAATATATTTTATAAAGTAATTTATTCCTGTGATCAAAGCTGAATTTTCAGCATCATTACTCCAGTCTTCAGTGTCACATGATCCTTCAGAAATCATTCCAATATGCTGATCTGCTGCTCAAGAAACATTTATGATTATTATCAATGTTGAAAACAGTTGTGTACTTTTTTTTCAGGATTCCTTGATGAATAGAAAGTTCAAAAGAACAGCATTTATCTGAAATACAAAGCTTTTGTAACATTATACACTACCGTTCAAAAGTTTGGGGTCAGTAAGAATTTTTATTTTTATTTTTTTTAAAAGAAATTAATACTTTTATTCAGCAAGGATGCATTAAATCGATCAAAAGTGACAGAAAAGACATTTATAATGTTACAAAAGATTATATTTCAAATAAATGCTGTTCTTTTGAACTTTCTATTCATCAAAGAATCCTGAAAAAAAAAAAAAAAATTGTACACAAATATTTTGTACAATTGTACACAATAAATGTTTCTTGAGCAGCAAATCAGCATATTAGAATGATTTCTGAAGGATCATGTGACACTGAAGACTGGAGTAATGATGCTGAAAATTCAGCTTTGATCACAGGAATAAATTACTTTATAAAATATATTCAAACAGAAAACAGTTATTTTAAATTGTAATAATATTTCACAATATTACTGTTTTTACTGTATTTTTAATTAAATAAATGCAGCCTTGGTGAGCAGAAGAAACTTCTTTTAAAAACATTAAAAATCTTACCGTGTCCAAACTTTTGACTGGTAGTGTAAATGTTTTTTTTTTTTTAGAAAATGGCTGATCGTTTCTCTAGATCAGACCCTTATTCCTCATCTGGGATCGTGTAGAGCTCTTTTAAGCTGCATTGAAACTGCAATTTGGACCTTCAATCTGTTGAAGTCTACTATATGGAGAAAAATCCTGTAATGTTTTCCTCAAAAACCTTCATTTCTTTTCAACTGAAGAAAAAAAGGCAAACATCTTTGATGACATGGGGGTAAGTAAATTATCAGGAAATTTTAATTCTGAAGTAAACTAAGATTTTTAGTAAAAAATGACTGTTTCTTTCACAAATTATTATCATCATCAGCAGCAGCAGCAGCAGCAGCAGCATCATCCCTGTAGCTGAAGCAGTACAGCATGTCAATGCCAAGGTCATGGGTGCGATTCCCAGGGAATGCATGAACTGATAAAGTGTAATAACTTGAATGCAATACAAGTTGCTTTGGATAAAAGCATATGCCAAATGCATGAATATAAATGTGTTATTTATTTCCTTTTATGCTTTTTTAACAACATAAGGATGAGTAAATGATGAATATGATGAAGAATGTTCACTTTTGGGTAAATTACTCCTTGAACATCCCCATCTACATCTGTCATGTTAATATTCGAACTGTAGCACAACAGCACCATAACATTTATTTCTGCAGAGTTTTAAGACCTTGTTGCAAAAATTCAGCTTGCCACAAAATGCAAAATTTATGCCACCTGCCACAAAGTGAAACATGCTAACAAGTAAAAGAGCAAAAGGAGAAGAAGAGTGCAAAGGAGAGAGAATTGCACTGCAGTGCAGCATCTCCGTTTCACAGTACAGACATCGTCCAATAAATCGTGTCATGAAGAGGGGGATGGAGAGACATCATCAGCCCAAAAACTGCTGTCAAACTGCACAGATACATGCATACAAGTGTCTATGCACCGATACACCAATGTCATTCTGCTAACAGGGCTATTCATCTTCAACCTGAGCTGCCCGCCCCACATTATTTATTAGTCGTGACTTCCCAGACTTGAATAAAAAGCATCAGTGTAACAAGCTTATCGATCTGCAGAGCATGCAAGATCTTTGGTGCATGTAGGTCGTGGAAAAGTTTGAGAATGGGGGGCAAAAAGATTTAGCTGAAACTGAGAGCACAGAGAGAGAACAGTGCTAGCTTTGAAAAGCTACACTTGTCTGGCACATTTAAAGGAGGAAGATGAAGTTCTCTCTCATTAAGATGGACAGATATTAAAATGTGACGAGATTTCTCGTCGTGGCGAAATGCTGTCTTGTGATATTGCCATGACAGGAGTGTGAGGATGAAATTTGGATAGAATATGCCACCGCAAAGTTTACATTATGCCTCCAGTCCACTGTTTTGCTTTTTATAGAAATAAAAACCGTTTAACGAGCTGCAGAGTCGTACATAGTGCAGCAGGACTCAGAGTTCACTGATCACATGACGAGCAAGTGATGAGATGACTGACAAGACCATGGCGGATGATTCGTTGCACAGAGCCTAACGTATAATAAATGTCTTACCTTGTAGAAGGCGCGCTCAGCACCGCCGCTCCCTATTCAGAGTACACACGATCGCGAAAGTTAAACTGGATTTTAAAGCAACTACCTGTATGAAAATATCTCCCAAAATATAAAAGCTATCTTAGGCTGGGCTGTGTAGTTATAACCATCACTTAGCTCTGTATCATGCTTGAAGAAAAATGTGGTCTCTATTTGCACTCTAATATTGAGAGAGTACTTTGATTATGGTTGCACTTAATAAGACTAAGAGACAACTGTTATTCATTTTAAATTTATATTGTTTTTATTAGGAGGTCAAAAGTTGTAGAAGCTCATAAATCATGTACAATAAGGTCTGAGAGACTCATATGAAATCATACAGGAGAGAAGCCAGTCAGTTGAGTAAAACTAAGTGGTAAAACCTTTTACAGTGCTTGAGTATTGCCGTCTTTTACTGCATATGATAATTCATACCCAGAAAGTAGAACTGAAATTACAAGATAATTAGTTAAAACATTTCAAATGCACCTGCAGACTATTTTTCTAGTCATGCATTTCGTCATTGAGGATTTCTTAAAAAATACTGCGTAAAAATCTCGTCTCGTCTCATTCTCGTGAGCTAACTGTCTTGTCACACCCCTGAATTGGTCACGTGTCTCAAAAGGACTGATAATGACTTCAAAGCTTTTGTGAAAAAATGCATTAAAAATCAATCAAACCATTCAGAACAACGCTGATGATCTTATCCTAAGTATGAAACTTCAGCACGACATCTCAAATCTTGCTGAAGAGAAAAAAAAACATCCCAGACTTGGCTAAATAACCCCTTTGCTCCATCTTTCAATATTTATTAATGCTTTTCATATGACAACATGTACAGACAGCATTATCTAGACCATTCCAGATGTGCCAGTAAATCGAGTTTTGCTGCCAATAATGTCAAACATCAAAAGCTCAGTTTTACCACGCGAACGTCTTCATGGCTGTGACTGTCAAACCAAATTAAATCAATAAAGGAGGATGGCATTTTCCACTGTCATTCTCGGCCGACAGACACCCCTGAGCCTTAGCTTTTTATCCTCGTGTTGTTCTCTACATCTCCTCCTGCTAAGCAAGATTCATTTCTATTAATTTCTCATGCAATTTTAATGGTAAAAGCTACTTGTTGCTCCCTATTAGGTCTCATATGACTAAGCGGATCACAGCGAGAGTAGGGTCTTCACAGTAGGAAGAAAATCAAGTTTTTTGCAGTAAATCAAGATGGCCTACTAAAAAGAGACAAATAATATGAGAAACAATGCAATATTAGTGTTTTCTGGATGTTAACGTTATGCATAAGACCAACAAACCAATATGCCACAGCTATGACAACTGAGCACGACCTGAAAGAATTGGCTTAGAAAAGCCATCATGCATCATTATTCGTTCGGTTCATCAAATAAACACGAAATGCCACAGCAACGAGAGTTAAAAGACAAAGACAGAAGGGAAGCATCTGATTACGCAACCAGCCCCTGAGTCATTATCTCCTTCCACTGGTCAGATGCAAAACTGAGACATTTGTCATTCAAATTCAGTATGGTGAACTAGCGGCACCGCAGCGGACTTTGGTTTCCTGCTTCACATCTCTTTTCAGAGAGGACCTGGAATATTTGCAAGCTTCAAATATTTGCATTAGTGAAAATACTTTTTTCATTTAATTAATGCTTTTTTGTTGTTGTTGCTAAGCCTCATCAACATGTCACTCGCATAGCAGTTTGATTTCCCTGTTAATAGCACAAACAGTCTTCCCACCCAGGAAGGCCACTTGTTTACATATACATAAATAAGAGTGACTCATCATTTACTATGTAACACTTTTGTAACATTGACAGTCACAAACATATAGCCTATGAAAACATGAATAAGAATACATAAACACTACCAGTCAAATGTCGACACACCTACGCATTATTTATTATTACTATTTTCCCACATATTAGAATGGCCTACAACTATTCTAATACTAGCCGCTTTTCCACCGTCGGGGCGAATGGTTTTAAGGAATGGTTCCAGTTATATTTACACTTGATCTTGGTTTGGCATGACACGATTACTAGGCCGGATCGGCATGAAATGGAATGGTTAAGCAACAAGAACAGTTTCGCCCGACGGTGGAAATAATATTTAATCATTTAACAACACATCCTCATATTCACTGATCTCTGATATCTGTCTTCTCATTTCTCTGGTTAAAATAGTAGGCGATAAGAATATCAACTAACATAACATATAACGTAAGGCACTATCAGCATGTTATTGTGTAATGCATGGAGGCAATATGAGCGAGAGAAGTCAGGAGAGAGAGAGAAACCACTGAAGCAGATCCTCACTTGGGACTTCAGACACAAAAGTAAGTAAAAATTAAAGTTAATCAAAATCTGGGGCTGGCTGCCGTGTTCCCATGGTGCCTTCACAGCTCACACTTCACACATTACAGCAAACGCCTTTTCTCCAAAAGCACAGAGTGGGAAAAAAGCATGCTTTCACTTAGGTACCTGAGGTTATTTGGGCATATACATTCATCAAACCACAACAAAAGCACATTTGTAAGACACGCTGTCTGACAAAGAGTTTAACTGTTCAGGTGACTAACGGAGAAAAGCAGACATAACGGCCAGTGATAAAGAACAAAGAGCCGTCTTTGACTCGGATAAGAAAAAAGGAAGAACAAGATCCTTATTTAACTTCATGGTGATTAAAATGTCCTCCTCGAGGGTCTGTGGTGTTTTCTAGATGCTTATTCAAAGAATTACTCAGTTTGGACCATCAAAAACAGACCCTTTCCAAAGCTGAAATTATGACATTAAGAATTTCTGACCTTTTGGCAATGCAAAACTGGCTGAAAGCTACATGAAGCATTGAGAAAACTCACCAATCTTCTGGTTGAAGATTTTGTCAAAGGCCAGTTCATCCCTTTCCTCCAGGTACTTCTGCATGACACTCCGAATACTGCGAGAAAATGGGTAAAAATAAAGAGATGACTTTAGTTCAAAACTTCATATGCAAAACAAACACCATCCATACCCCACACCAGCTAAAACCCAGAAAGGCATCTGGATTTGAGTCACTGAGGTGAAGTCAGCCTCTCACGCTGCCCTTCCACCTCGATCCCGGCCTTAGTTTAGGTCTCTCCACAACCACCTGCTCAATTCTCTGCCCGTCGCTTCCCAAAGGAGGGCACAGCCACGCTGCCCTGGGAGAGGGTGTTAATGAGCAGCAAGTTTGGGAGACTGAATCAATTAGCACCCCCTCCAAGGGCTCATTATCACCCAACCACAGCCCCACAGAGTGAGAGTGCAGGTCAGGGGAGATAGAGGTGTTCCCAAAACATGCTCCTGCAGTCCTGGACCAGACACAGACACCCCTGTAGTGAGTGACCTGACACATTACAGCAAATGGACAGGGCTGCTATAAGGATTGCTATTATAAATGAGGCTGTGAGATGATATATTAATATTCATTACATTTTTATAATAATTTAGTAGGCAATAAAAAATTAAGCAATATTGTGAATATCAAGAAGAAATCATGCAATTTATATTTGGCTGTTAAGTTTCCCAAAGACAGTGTGCAAAAATGGCATTGTAAACTTTGATCCGTTTCAATGAATCAATTAATGGCTCTAATTCAACAATTTGTTTTTATCATTGTTCAAAAATGTCCTTTATTTGTGATCAAATAAATGCAGCCCTTTGTGAGCATGAGAGACCTTTCAAAAACATTAAAAATCTTATCAACCCCAAACTTTTGAACAGTAGCATACATAGCAGCTAAATACTAAGGGTGTGCAGAAAAGATCTCAAGAGATTCAAATGTGACAAGATTTCTAATCTCGTGAAATTGCCATGACGGAGTGTGAGGGTGAAATTAGGATAGAATATGCCACTGCTACATTTACATAACACCTCCACTGTCGTTTTGCTTTTCATAGAAATAAAAACCATTTAATTCAGTTGGATAACGTTCAATGCCATCCAGCTCATCCAACATGCAGCAGAGTTGTACGTAGTGCAGCAGGACTCAAGAGTTTAGTGATCAAGTGACGAGAGCAAGTGATGAGATGACTGACAAGACCATGGTGGAGGATTCGTTGCACAACAGAGCCAAATGTCTTATCTTGTAGAATGTGCACTCAGCACCACTGCTCCCTATTCACAGAGTACGCGCAATTGTGAAATCAGAAACGAAAGTAAAACATGAGCGCGCATTCAAACACGATTTCAATACCCTGCATTTTGAAAGCGGCTCCCTGATGCATGCAAATATCTCCCAATATGAAAGCTATCTTAGGCTGGGTTGTGTAGTCTCTCAGTTCTGTATCATGCTTGAAGAAAAATGTGGTTTCTGTTTCTGCAATTTAAATATTGAGAGAGTACTTTGATTATGGTTGCACTTATTGTTTGCATTTAAGACTTAAAACTGTTATTCATTTTTATTTATACTGTTTTTATTTCTATGATCATTTTGTGGAAAGGAGTTCAATTAGGAGGTCAAAAGTTGTAGAAGCTAAATCATGTACAGTTCTGAGGTCTGAAGAGATATGAAATCATACAAGGAGCCAGTCAATAGAATTTGTGGTAAAACCTTTTACAGTGCTTGAGTAATGTTGTGTTTTACAGCATATGATCATTTATACTCAGAAAGTAGAACTGAAATGACATTCATTACAACATTTTTCTATGTGCATTTCATCATTGAGGATTTCTTAAAAATACTGTGTAAAAATCTTGTCTCATCTCGTTCTTGTAAACATGCTGAAAACCCACCCTTTCAAGTCATTTCTGAGCCGATACATAAATAGAGCTATATCGGCTCAATATAGGCTTAAAAGCAACATTTTAGCGCCCTGCCCTAGTAAATGACCTGACACATTACCGTAAAAACCAAAAGCTGATATCTGGAGCACTAATAACCCATACACTTGAGTGGCGGAAACCTCAAGCCTGCGATGAGCCCTTTAAAAACATAAACAAACTTCTCATTTATTAATGACTACATGTTTTACTCACGCAGCGCATTCATATTTTATCGCCTGGCCTACATTATTATGACACATTAACTGGCCTTTAGCATCTCAAAAGTGGTAACTAGTTCAAAACCACTGACTAATGGATGCGATTTAAAATGCAGGATTGCACCCGTGCAAGAGAAATTGCATTCAACCACAACATCCTCGACCCCTTGGTGCCTGTCTCTCTCTCTGGATTCAGACACATTCATCTCTTTCTCTGTCGGTCTGCAATCGCATCAGTTCCGTCCCACGGTCCAACGTCTACGTGACTGAAACAATCTCCAGTCTCTTCCACTCGTCTCGCTGTCAAACAATCCTGCCAGCTCCTCAAACACTTCCAGTCATGCTGTCAAAATCTCACCTCTCTGCCAGCGGGCTCACGACTGGCCCGAGGAGAATGTAGCAGAGCCACGCTATCTCTCTCCGCCGCTACTTTCTCTGCTGGCAAAGGACAAAGTACCTTCTATTTATTAACGAACGCCTTTATTGTACCATCAGCTTATGTTTTTATGCACACTGGATCATTACCGCTGCCAATATGAGATACTGATATGGTTCTCTTATGTCACAGTTGCTTACGGAATAACAACATACAAGCAGTCGAATGTCACAAGGAGAGTTTGATGTTAAACGGCTTGTGGTAGTCAGAAGGTGCAGCTGGGAGTGGCACAAAGCTTATGGAGCCCATAATAATGCTAATGATGGGGACACTGATGTCAACAGCTAATGCTTTCACTCGATCTGTGGTAATGCCGCCCTGCTGCGGACTACAGTAATCCCTCAGAGCAAACAGAGCCACTAAAGCAGACTAATCACAATGAAGAGCGGATGTATGGCTTACCATTTGTCGAACGGAAAAGCCAACCCGTTATCATTTCAGATTCATACTGCGCATTACCACATCATCCGGGGAGGCTAAATAGCCCACCGGCACATGCATCATTTTGGCCCAGAGAGAGACGTTTATATTAGCCTTGGCGTAGGAAGGAAGATGATTAACCGTAAATGAATCTCGCTGCAAGTTTACTGTGGCTCTGTTCTGATGCTGGCCAACTCATTCTTCAAAAACGCCTGGTTGAATGCTTTCGCAGGTCTATATGTTGTGTTTACATTGGTGACAATCACTAAGGATCAGAGCTCTAAAAATAACTGGGAAGTAATCCGAAAGATTCAGTAATAAAATTAAGCACTTAAAGGATTAGTTCACTTCAGAATTAAAATTTCCTGAAAATTTACTCATCCCAATCAATGTTATGATGCTTTAATTTCTTTCTTTATTTCTTGAAAAGAAATTAAGTTTTTTGAGGAAAACATTCCAGATTTTTCTCCATGTAGTGGACTCCAACAGTTACCAACAGGTTGAAGGTCCAAATTGCAGCTTCAAAGGGCTCTACACAATCCCAGATGAGGAATAAGGGTCTTAACTAGCGAAACAATAGGTAATTTTCTAAAAAAATAAAATAAAATGAAAAAATAAAACTTACATACTTTTTAACCACAAATGCTCATTTTGCACTAGCTCTGCGACACGCCACGCATTACGAAATCACATTGGAAAGGTCACGCGTGACGTAGGCGGAAGTACCGCTCAAGTGTTTACAAAGCGAACATGCAAAGACTAAGTCAAAAGCCCTTTAAAAATAGAAGGTAAAACAACGACGTCAGACAACTTTTTGAAGTTGGAGGAGAAAATGAGATGGAGTTTTTCGCCCTACTGTGGTACTTCTGCCTACGTCATGCGTGACCTTTCCAATGTGATTACGTAATGGGTGGCGCATTGCAGAGCAGTGCAAGACGAGCATTTGTGGATAAAAAGTATGTCATTTTTTATGTTTTTAGAAAATGACCCTTATTCCTCGGCTGGGAGTGTGTAGAGTCCTTTGAAGCTGCATTGAAACTGCAATTCGGACCTTCAACCCATTTGTAACTGTTGAAGTCCACTATATGGAGAAAAATCCTGTAATGTTTTCCTCAAAAACCTTAAATTCTTTTCGACTGAAGAAAGAAAGATAAAACATCTTGGATGAAATTTTAATTAAGTGAACTAATCCTTTAAAATGCACGAAAGATTTTCTTTGGATTAAGGTTTTAGACTATATTTTAGTTCAATGTTTTAGTTTTTCACATAAACAAAAACTTCTTTAAAGTTCAAGGTGGCACAGTTTCAAAATCTATCAGCATGCTACAAAACAAAAGTCATGAACACTGAGGTTAATGCATGCAACTTTACATTTAACTAACAATTAAAGCAACAAGTTAAACAAATGTAGTATATCTTTACCAGTGTTTGGAGGCTGGTACATTTTAAAAGTTAAGTGCATCAATCTGGACACTTTGAACCAAAGTGTTTTGACCAAATTGAACAGAGTAAAAGTCTTTGCACTGACTTGTACCTGGACCTTTAAAGTGGACTCAACTTTTTTTAGTTGTGTATCAGTCCACATCACATTCACACTGGGTTTTTTTTTAAGGAAGCCAAACAACTTGAATATAATAACAATAGCAATACATTATATTATTATTATTATCACCATCATCAGGGCCTGAATTTTGGAATGTGCATAATTTTACTAATTCCCACAGGTTTTGCGTTTATAACGCAGGAAATTCTGCAAACAATTATGCACTGTAGCATGTTGATTGAATGAGTAATTTATTCCACACAAATCATCAGATCAAATCAAATTAATCAAATAAATTTCTGAGAGATGTAATTTTAAAAAACATTGTGAGAGATTCAGCAGTACCATGTCTTCTCTTTCTCTCGCTCTCTCAAAATGCGCAAATGCCTTCACATAAGCACTTTGCCTCTGCACTGCAAGCGAGCTGTGATAAAAGACTTTCACTCGCATTAAGTTTATCATTTGCACATCTTTTTAAGTCTTGCCAATTTAAGCATTTAAGTGATTTCAAACCATTCAGTACTCGTGCTCTCTCTGAGAGACGGTTTTCTGTGCGCTCACACTCAAATCACACACACATGAAACTGCCTCTCAAACTTGCAACAACCAAATTTAGTTCTTTTCACGGCTTACTGCACTTAAAGGGTTAGTCCACCCAAAAATGAAAATTCTGTCATTTATTACTCACCCTCATGCTGTTCCACACCCGTAAGACCTTCGTTAATCTTCGGAACGCAAATTGAGATATTTTTGTTAAAATCCGATGGCTCCGTGAGGCCTGCATAGGGAGCAATGACATTTCCTCTCTCAAGATCCATAAATGTACTAAAAACATATTTAAATCAGTTCATGTGAGTACAGTGGTTCAATATTAATATTATAAAGTGACGAGAATATTTTTGGTGCGCCAAAAAAAATAAAACAAAACACTGCTTCAGGAAGCTTCGGAGCATAATGAATCAGCGTATTGAATCAAGATTCGGATCGCGTGTCAAACCGCCAAACTGCTGAAATCACGTGACTTTGGCGCTCCGATCCGCTGATTCATTATGCTCCGAAGCTTCCTGAAGCAGTGTTTTGAAATCGGCCATCACTAAATAAGTCGTTATTTTGTTTTTTTGGCGCACCAAAAATATTCTTGTCACTTCATAATATTAATATTGAACCACTGTACTCACATGAACTGATTTAAATATGTTTTTAGTACATTAATGGATCTTGAGAGAGGAAATGTCATTGCTGGCTATGGAGGCCTCATTGAGTCATCGGATTTCAACAAAAATAACTTAATTTGTGTTCTGAAGATTAATGAAGGTCTTACGGGTGTGGTGAGTAATGAGGGTGAGTAATAAATGACATTATTTTCATTTTTGGGTGAACTAACCCTTTAAACGGTCAAATACACACAAAACAATTTCAAAATACCAGCTTTAGCAAGAATCCACGTAAACACAGCCAGTTTTGTCTTAAGTGAATGTAAACTTAAGACTGTAGAGCTGCCCTCAAGTAAAGATCTTTCTATTCGAGTAGTCGTCGTTCTTTTAAGCGATTATTTGACTAATCACGCTTTTACATTAATAAACCATCTAAATCATAATAATGTGCCTTTGATCACCTATATACATACCTGCAAACTCCAAAGTGGTGAAAAAGGTGACATGTTTAAAAAGTAAATAGTGGTAGGGGGGTCTAGGGGCATCCTCCCCCTTGAGAAAATTTGTGTGAATTTAACATATAAACTAAGCATTCTGGTGCACTCCTACAAGAAAATAAATGGAAAAAACAACATTTGCTTCAAGTAAAAAAAATAAAAAATTATTGACACTAGGGCTGGGCATTGACACAAATTTCACAACTGGATTCGATTTTGATTCAGAAGCTTGCGATTTGATTACCTTCAATTCAATAATGATTAATTTGGGGCCTATCAGGTACAGTACATGCCAAATTTCCTCAAAGAAAAAGTTTCTCTCAAATAATGCTGTAAACTATACAGGGAACCAAAGCTGGTAAATCATTATAATATTATAGGTTAAAATTAATTGATTTGTAAGCTACTTACATATAAATTACACATAAAGAAGTTTTTATAATAACGTTATAATACATTTTTAATTACATAATTGTGTTTCTACTCGTGTTTAATACTGTTTCTACTCGTTTTTAATATCGGCCTAAATGGTGGCCGTCATAAAACGGTTTTATACATTTTGAAGCACATGTTAAGTACATGATTATGCAATGGCCTATAGTCACAGTGGATATATATCAAAATGCTCCTCTCTAAGTGCATTTTTGTAGCTGACTAAGTTTTTTGACATTGAACGGCTTTTCTGAGGTAAATGTTACGGTATATGTGACATTTTTACAAGCTATTTTTATTGGAGCTTTTCCGCGGTTGAAACAATTATTGATCAATTAACGTGACATATGACATCATACGGATTTCAGTAAGTTGTACTGTATCTTTCAACATACCTTCGGTATTCATTCATCCTACATCCATTCATGTTTATTTCGTGTTGTAAAGCAGAAGAGATGATTAGTTCACGTGCGCTTTGCCTCTGTTTGAACTGAAGTGCTACAGTGAGAGACGTTTAAGCCCCGGGTATACTTCACTTTCCGCGCCCGGCCCAGTCTAGCGAGCAGTCGCGTCCGCGCATATTTCAAAGTATACTAATCATGGATGCGCGCGGATGACCGAGTTCGACACATGCGCAGTACAATTTTTTCTATAATCTTTACCAGACATTGTGTCATCAACGGGACATTCGCTAGGCAGGATCGGAGAAGAAAAATAGTGCATCCACCACTGCAACATAGCTCAGAAGATACACCAAGAAAAAAGGAATCAAAAATGATGGAGAAGGCATGCTTCTAAGTTTACTCGTCTTTACTCGCTCTTTACACACTCTTCTTCGACAACTGCACATTGTGCT